>OY744516.1:173557904-173705404 GCA_963556195.1 Sepiola atlantica
CTTGCAAGAATAGTATATGAGATGAAGATTCGGGGTATATCTATTAAAAACTAGCAGGTTTTGCCCGTTCGCTATCGCTTCACAATTCAATTCCTTGAAATCATTGAACCGAAACTAACTGATAAGAAAAAGAAAACAAAACTCCCCCCCTCTCTCTCCCTCCCCCTCTCTCTCTCTCTCTCTTCGTTCTGTTTTAATAATATGAAGGAATATTTTTGTGTTTATATTAAAAGTGAAAGAAATTCTTTCCTTTTTTTTTTTTATTATCAGATATTATTGAAATTAAACCTTAAATTTGCATACATGATTATTCACTTTTATTTAATAGACGAACAGAGAAAACAGTGTAGTGTGTCAGTACTAAATTTTATACTGTGTTGAAAATGTAAATTTCTCAAAAGATAGCAAGCATTTTTCTTTTGTTGTCAAGCCAACCCTTTACGTCCTCAACAATATATGAATGATAATTATGGATTAAAGTCCCTATTTACTTTGCTCCCCACAAGGACAAAGTTATTTTTTTTTATGTGGGAAAAATTCTGCTCTTCAAAAAGAGGGGCAGTCTGGATGCAGACAAAAATTAAAATTGCTTCCTCTCCTAACCAAGAAGAGAACAAATGCTACACTTTTAATTATTTATTTGCAAATGAAAGCAAAAGAAATTCACCTACAACTGTGAACCCCACAGCCGTGCAGATCGTTGTAGCAATAAAAAAAATAGATCCAAGTTCCTCTAGGCCGGGATGGCGATGATGATGACGACGACATCACCGATCTGGTCGTCTCGTCCAGCTACAAACACACTCCCACGTTGAAACTGTCTATAGCAGCAAGCGATCACTGGGCAAACAGCAACCGGTTGGCTCTGTGGAGGCGAAGGATCATTCAAAGCAGAACAAAAGGAAGAGAACAATGTTCAACAACTCGGTCTGGGCTTTTTTTGTATAGAAGAGTAATTATTAATAAAATAAAAGAATTGATTTTACATTGGTCAATGGTAGGATTAATGTCTACCGTGCTTGTAAATGTCTTTAGCAAAGGTTGTTTTTTTGCTAAGTTATTTCGCTAGTTCTCTGTGTGTGCGAATTCTTTACACGGGTGGTTGTCTAAGTCACAACTTAATGGGTGAAGGCAGTGGCGAGAATTTCGTCCGGTTTGGTTCTTCGACACATGCCACTTCAGTCTCTCCCAGGCGTCAGTTCAACTTTGGTTGTGCGTGAAAAAACCACATTCTTTTATTGAAGATGTCTATGGTTGTACACACCCCTTCTCCGCCATCTTACTTCCTGCCTGTCCTCCTTTCTCAAGGAGGGTGAGGACGGGTGCCTCACTCTTTTTTTCTTAAAATAAATGGGATTTTCTCCCACCCACCGATATCGCCGAAAAACAAACGCGATAACCGTGGCTTTCTCATTCTGTTACACAACTGGAGATGCCCTGTGCCCGGCTTGTAATTAATGATGACAGGCCCAAATAAATCTCCGTCAAGTGGATTCGTTTTTCCCAGGTCGTGACATCTTCAAAACAATCGTCACAGAATCGTGGTTCTAAAAACGCGCCATTCACCCAAACACTAATATCGCTTTATTGATATTTCAGTATTAAATTTGCGATATGGAATTCTCTAATCTCTACCTTCCATCTGGCAACTGTCCCCTCGCCTCTGGTGGTAATTGATTTTGAATATTCTACACAATTCTGCGAGACTAGCTGGCGTCTCGTTCTGTCGACCGACTAAGTTCATTTCTACGTCAAATATATACTAGTTTTATATCCACTTCGTCTCGTCGCAGGGCCCTCAGTCGGCATAGCATCACCACCAAGATGCATACTAGCGCCTCACCAGGGTACCCGATCCCCATGGGGCCCCGAATACTTTGTCACACAACTTAGGTACAAAACCATCAAAGGTGTGAAGAGTAAGGGAGAGGGAGGTCGGTGGTCATCCTCTGTCTATCCTACTCTTAATTAAACGAATTTTAACCCATTCGTCCACATACTGCTCTATCATTATTTCATCTTTTGTCCATCACTTTCACTTCACCCCAATACCACATTTACTGTAGACTACCCTTCTTAAATTATCCTCAATGGTTAAAAATCTATTTTATTTAAGAAAGATATGTACAATTTCATACACTTTGATCCGAGCCCAAAAACAAGACCAAAGGTTTACAATTTGTTTATATTCCAACAATTCAAATTTAAGTTTGTAATCCCCAGGGCTGCACTGTCACGTTTACACAGCTCATCCCAAGAAAGCTTGCTGACTTGATGCGACGGACATGTTTCTGACCCGGGAGATCCAGCTGGAGCTTCGCTCGACATAAAACGAACTAGTAATACCTGGTGTGGTATTAGCCCTGGTCGGGCTATGCTGGCTTCCTCAGAAGAAGAAAGTTTACAGGGAATATCAAATTCACAAGCGATCCCCAGCCGCACGTATATCCTGGTCATGGGAAGATGACATACAGCACCTAGTATTCCCAAATAGTCACCCATCTGATACTGGTCAGGCTCTTCATCGCTTAACTTCTATAGAATATAATACAACAAACAAAAAAGTTTGCGTTTTGTGTATGGTCTGCGGAAGGAAAGATAAAAAAAAAAAATTATGAACGAAAACATGACATGGTATCCGAAGAACCATGCTAATTTCGTTTCTTCTCTTACTGGTGTGGCCAATCAGAAACTTTGCTCTGTCAATAAAAGCCATTGCTTTGTTTGAACGATGAAAAGTGAGTTTCTAGCTTGGTAAATGTGTGGGATCCTGTTTCAACAGTAGTAGCAACAACAGCAGCAGAGAAAATATTCAATGTTTATTGGTTGAAATACTTAATACTGATTGGTCAATTGTATCAAAATACTCAATCTCAATTGGTTACCAAAACCGGACTTCACCCAATTGAAAAGACTTGTTCTGAGAGCCTGCTAGCATTGACTATTTAAGCGGCAATGCAAGCACGGTCAGCAGTTAGACTCAACTTGCCAAATGAACTCTTGTCAGTCACAACACTACTACGTAGACTCCTTGCAGGCAAACTAAATCTAACTTTGGTTGCTATGCCACAGGAATCTCAACAGAGGACACAAGAAATAATCATGTACATAGCGACAGCTTATACACAGTCTCACAAACTCACTCACAAACAAGTCAACACACATACAGACAAGACAACATTTTCTTCATCTAGACATTTTGAACTCTTATTAACTCCTTATTTTTGGTTGTTCTATCAAGTTGTAAATAAAATCAATATATTTATGTATGGACAGACTTTGTCATTCTTTTGATGTAGAAGTTGCATAAGCGAACTATTTTGTATCGGTCTACATGATCGGCGATAAGTTGTGGTTAAGCTTATAGATAATGTAACCATCGCCTCTTTACCGCATGAACAAGCAACACGCCTACGCTCAATAAGATTCATACGTGATGAATCGTCTTGGCGCGAGCACTAAAACCACATGATGAACAGAACGATTTTAGTTCCAGTCTTACTTTCAAATAGACAAGATGTAGATCCTGCACTCTCTACCAGGCTAGCGGTAAATGAGTCGAGGAACTACAGGATAATGTTATTTCATCTTGTCAACATTAATAAACTCATTGTACAACCATCATTTTGTTCCTGTTTTCTTGCAAATAAAACTGCATATCTATTTAGTTGTGAAGCCATTATTATTTTGTGGGAGAATGATGATCCTTTTTTGCTTATGTAACATTTTTATTTTAGTCAGATTCGGCTAAACGAATTACTCTTCCAAGTAAGCTCGTCATTCTGATTTTCTTCCTGACTCCATCAGCTAAATAGCCTTTTTCCACTATAAATGTGAATGAAAAGTTGGATTTTTGACTTTTTAAATTTTCTCACTGGACTGTTTACAACCAATTTACATTTGAGGACATTTTAACATGGACTTGTGATTTAACTTATTGTTGGCACGCATATTTATACCTGCTGCACCGTTTATTACGACTTCTCAACCATTTTTGAACATGTATTATTTTTTACTTACTCTTTGGTTAACAAGTAACTTAGAAATGTTTTTATTTTGTGGAGTTAAGCTCAGATTTTTAGAATCAATATAATTTCCTCTCTGTTACTTATGGTTTAAATCTCATTAAAATCAACAGTAAAAAAATTCAATGGAAGGAAAAAGAATTTGACCCTTAGAAAAGGATACTTTAGAGGTCAATTACTTTGCAGTATTAACATGATTAGTTTTATTAATTGACATCCGTTCAGTCTTGAAAGACAATGGATACCCCCTGTAAGGGTGTCTGTGTGTGTAATAGTGAGGTCATGGTTGCGCAATCCCAACCATTCCTCTCCTGAGTCAACACCGCCTGATTCCAGTAGCAAGAAGAACTCCAGGACGACTGGAAACAATGCTGAGATAAGCGGAGAACACATACAGCACCTGGTATTTCCAAATTGTCACCCATTTAGTACTGACCAGGCTCAATGTCGCTTAACTTCGGTGATCTAACAGGAACTGGTGTGTCAACGTGATTATGCCGTATGACATATTTTAGTAATACACACTTTTAAAGTCACCATTTGCCCATGCATTGAGTATTGTTGCCACATCTGGGCTGGTGACCAACCACTATCTTCTCCCTCTTAGACAGGATCCATAGAAGAGCCTCTAATCTAATAGGTCCCACGCTATCTACCAAGCTCCATCCCCTGTCCCATCGCCGCAATGTTGCATCCCTGTGCTAGTTTTACAAGTACTTTAATGGAATGTGCTCTGATGAACTTGCTGCATTGGTGCCCCCTCGACATAAATACCTCCTACCGACCTGACAATCAGCAAAATCCCACCTCTCCACTGTAGAAGTCTTCAGATACTGGAAGGCTTTCTACTCTAACAGCTTCTTTCCTAAAACTGGTAGCCTTTAGAATTCCTTCCCTGTTCCCTGTTTCTTTGACCGTACCAACATGCAGAAATTTAAATGTAATGTGAACAAACATCTCACAGCCCAACTCTCCACTGTAGATATGTCCCCTATTCCACAGTAGCCCCTTACATCTCAGTGGCAATGTGTCTTGTTTGGGATGAATAAAAGCAGCAAAAAAATGCCTCTCGGTTGAGCATATACCACAAATTTCAGAAAACAAGACACATTATTATTAAATTACTATTTTATGATGACACAATTTCTTGGCCTTTCACATTAATTGATTCAGTGCAGTCTGTTCTTAGTACATCAATTTCAGAGTCTTATATTCAAAGTGACCCCCCCCCCCTCTTTCAGATTTGTGCCATAAGTAGTTAAAGATTTGGGTTAGAATAGGTATCACAAACCAGCCTAGAGTTTAGTATGCGAAAAATGGGTAAATATAGTGAAATTCTCTTCAATTTCAACTTGTGATAACTCATTTACTTATTGGGTTATTTTGATGAAATTTGAATATAAATAAAATTTAATCTTTTCGCTTTAGAAATATACAATTCTTTTTCTTGCGCCATTAATAATTTTTTTCCAAGTTACTTCAAGTTAGGTTACTATTTTCAGTAACAGGCGATTTATTTTTTAATGTTCGTATTTTTCAAGTTGATGGACACGATGTTGTGTGTCTCTACGTCTATAAAAACAGTCCCGTCCCATTTCTAAATTGTGTTTCTGTCTGCTTTTACATGGTCTAAATCTGAGTTTGTTTATTAGTTTACTATTAAAATAAATATCTAGCTTAATCTCTAGTGTGCCATGAATCATATAACAAAGATTCAATGTGTTAGCTGTTGAAATCAATTATATGAACAGTCTAAGTTGTGCTTCCGTATTATTTTTGCACGCTTTTTCAAGGGGTAACAGGATTTTGTCCAATGTTTAGGCTGGCTTGATGATCCAATAATTATTGCTTCCATTATGATTAATTTTCATTCATCACACAATGACATAACATTTGTACATTTTGTTGTTTTTTTTTTTTCACTTATTTAAAGCCTGCATTTTTAATTATAGATGGAAAATTGGTTTCTAGACTCCTCATAGCATACAAAACAACAAATTTTCATATTTCCAACAAACTGTGAATAGTAATAATTCAGTGGCTAATTGTACTACCAAAATAAATTTGGTATCAGTGTTTATGTTTTACAAAGATCTATGTGGCCACATTAAAAGATTTTAGATATAATGAAAATAAAATGTTGGTTTGGGATGAAACTCATCTTTTGTTAAAAATTGAAAGGGATCAGCCCCCCCCCCCCCCCCCCCCAAAAAAAAACTTTCAATGAAAAAAGAAATTACCAGTTTAATTTTTAGCAGGAAATTTAACGGACTTGATTTGATTTTTTTCAGTATTTTGTCAAATAAATCCTGTGGGCAAATCTGATTATTTATTCCCAAAAACATATTTACCAAAGAGGCGAGTGTGTTGTATGCATTTACCGAAATATTTCCTTTGTAAACGTGCGCAATGTTGCATGTTTGGTGGGATGCATAGATGCAGACGGCAATGAAAAATATTTAACTAAGAGAAAGGACGACTCATAAAATGGGTAGTCACATGATTGAGATGTATTTTCTTTTGTACTAACATGCAATCACTTGCATAGTGATTGGTACATGGTTCGGTTGGCTAAAACATCCATGTTCAAACTCGTGTAGTGATACACAAGCGATTAGAGCATCACTGCACATGCGCACCTTTTCCCGTTTCCGTCCAGATCGTTTGGTGCCGATATGAACAGTTTCTGTCGAGACGCCTATCTAGACAGATGTGACATTTCTTCACTCAGCTCTCGTCGTCATGACTAATGACTGAAACTAAAGACCTGAACTCCATTCTCTTTCTATAGCCAATGCCCGCTGGCCGAACCAACCTGTCTAATATTCTTGTGTCGTTCTAGTTCCTATTCTGTGTTGATGAAACTGTTAAATAAAGTTAACATAAATTGTACAAAAGATGGTTGTCTTTTTAAATGGAACCTGGTGACTTTCTTTTCTTCTTTATCTAAAACAAGCCCAGTCAGATGAATGCAGATGCAGTGACCCTACTACAAAATGGCTGTCTCCAGTAAGCATCTCACATCACCCTCAACCTCTACAAAAGATGCATAGATGCATGCTACAGACGGCAGACTTGCAAGTGGAAAATATTTAGCGAAGAGAAAAATGGGCTTTGAAATAGTAATGTCTTCTTAGATTCAATGTTCTATGCTGTGATAGTGAGCCACTAGAATCCTAGAAAAATTAGTGTTCACTCCAGATACGAGATCCCCTGCTCAGTAAGTTTTTATGTCCAGTAATAAAGCCTTTTCTAAATGACACCAGTATCTATATATATATTCCAGCAGAGGGGATCAGTTGGGTTTATTCTTAATGCTTTACTTTCGACTGGGAACTTAGTACAATTGTGAATTTTTATAAGAGCAAAGGGGAAGAACTAGATCGAGGTAATTATAGAGGCTTGAAATTGATGAAAGTAATTGATAGAATAATTAAGCAGCAAATAAGAAGTCAGATAAGAATAGATGGAATGCAATTTGGTTTTATGTTGGGGCAAAGTACCGCTGGTGCTATATTTATTCTGAGACAAATACAAGACAAGTACCTTGGTAAGAAGAAGAACCTGTACCTTGCTTTTGTGGATCTGGAGAAAGCTTTTGACAGTGCCAAGAAATGTTGTCTGGTGGGCTTGCCACAAACTAAGGAAAAATGAGTAATTGATAAAGGTTAATCAAACAATGTAAAAAAAAATAGTTAGAATTAACAGCACATATAGTGACAGCTTTAATGTTAAAGTAGGAGTACATCAGGGTTCTGTACTGAGTCCGTTGCTTTTCATTTAGAAGCATTTTCCAGAAAGTTTTGTACGGGTTGTCTGGAAGAGATTCTGTATGCTGATGATTTAGTACTTGCATTGGATGATAACTCAGATGTAGAGAAAGTATATCTGGATGGCAAAGCTATTGAGGTTGTCCTGAAGTTTTGATAAGTGATACCATTGGAGTACAGAGTGGAGCAGGTGCTAGTATGATTGCAAGAATTAGGAGTGGATGAAGTAAGTTCAGGGATCTTCTGCCATTACTAACCAGCAGAGCATTACTACTGTCAACCAAGGGAAGAGTCTATCAGGCATGTGTATGTAGTGTGATGATGTATTAAAGTGAAACCTGGCCAGTGAAGGTTGAAGATATACGTTGCACAGAGAGAAATGATATGCAAATGATACCATAGATGTGTAATGTGAGTTTTAAAGACCTTGAAGGAAGATTAAATCTGGACCATATAGGGAAATGTGTGCAAAAGAGTAGACTTCGATGGTGTTGAAAGAATGGATGAGAGTTCTTAGGTTAGTAGATGTAGAACAGTTGAGGTAGCAGGTTTATTTCACAGGGGAAAGCCAAGGAAAACATGGGAGGAAGTGATAAAAATGGACCTGAGGGGTAAATAAAGACCTATCCAGAGATAGGTTAGTTTCGAAGTCAATTTTTTAAAGTCATTTAATGCATGCCAGTCTGTAAAACGGACGTTAAACCGAATAATGATAATAATAAATGATGATGATAATGATAATATTCTATCAAGACATAAATTAAATTGATGTATTGTAAGCCTGTGTTTGGGTGCCTTATCGTCCGCTTGTTTTCATCGTCCGAATTCGGTGCTAGATTCCAATACCAGTCGCAGTGTCAATCAAGTGGTTTCTGTGACTGCTGTAACAAAAGGATTCTCCCTCCAAATAAAACCACGACTCCTGTTTAAAACAAGGAACAATGTTTTATTTTGAGAAGTTACAATGATACTTGTTTTCTCTTACCAAACGACAGGCCTGCAAATCATGACAAACCTATCTTCCAACCAAACACAAACAGTCCATCAGTTTAAGGCTCATCTGTCTCTGATACCCAACTGACCCCCCTTGTCTGTTCTGCTGGAATATATATATATAGACATCGAGATTTATCATCTATAGACATAAAAACTGTCCGATCATGACGCCCATCATCTGGTATGAACATTACTTTTGCAAAGTCTCAAATGGCAAAATTACAGCTGGGAACTTTGTATCCAAGAAGACATTACTATTTCAAAGAAGCCAACCCATTTCTTGTGTTGTCTTTTCTCTTATGTAAATATTTGTCCATTGCAATCCTGTCGTCTGTAGCATGCATCTATGCACCCCACTAAACATGCAGCCTTGTGCATGTTTACAACATTATGTATGGATAGAGTTCGTCATTGCTTTTGATATTGCTGATACTAGACTTCAACCAATCAGAAAGAGTTGGCCCAGAGGTTGAGTGCCTGCTGGCGTTGGCTACATAAGTGAGAACCTAAGTACAGCCTCCAGTTAGAGGCTTAACTTGCCACACGAACTTATGTCAGTCACAACACTGCTACACAGACTCTTTGCAGGTAAATTAAATCTGGCCATGACCGCTTGACTACAGGCATCTTGGCAAACAACACAAGACACAGTAATGGGCTATTAAATATATCGACAGCTTATACGCAAACTCACTTACAAACAAGTCTACACACATTGGAACAAAAGACACTTTCTTTGTCTAGACTCTTTAAACTCTTTCTTCTTAACTCTTTACTTTTGTTTGTTCTATTAAGACGTAAATAAAGTTGATATATTATGTATGGATAGACTTAGTCATGGCTTTCGATATTGCCTTATCTTATAATTTTGTCCGTCTGTCTGTCAGTCAGTCACAGTTTTTTTAAACGTAATAAATACATTGCAGAATTTGTCTCATTTCGAAATATCAAAGATCTTAAATCTTAACTACGTTTAGAAATTAAGAATATTGCATTAATAGTAAATAACAAATTCCCCAAAAATAAAGTGGATGCCATGACCGGAAATCGAAACTGAAACCTTCAATCTGAGGTTCTACCAACTGACCTATTTGACTTACTTATAAATAGAGCTTTAAGCTCTATTTATAAGAATATATATCTATTACCTTAAAAAAATAATTATAGATTTGGCATGACGTCATGGATTTATGATTTACGTCATGTTTCAAAACATGAATTCAAACATGAGCGATAATAAGAAAAATAAGTAAATGAATGGGTAAACATTATCAATAGCGTTGTAAATTATTTTAATAGTCCAAAACAATTTATTTTGCTTTAACTACGTATTGTACGTAGTTCTTTCACAATTATATAATCCTTCCAGCCTAGCAAAAATATGCGACCGGAGGGAGCATTCAAAACGAATAAATCTAAGTTCAATCCTTGTCACCGAAAATTAGCGACAAGGTCAGCATACGTGTCGGCGAAAAACCTCGTAATTTACGGTAGAGAAAAGTGTATGTCTGTGCATAAAACCACGGAACAGATCGACCTCTGATGACCTCTGGGGAAACTCCGATGACACTCAGGTGAATTTGCCAGACAAAAGACCAACAAGAATAAACCGATTGAACTTCTTTTCTTTTTTTTAACAATTTAAATTTTCTTTTCTTTTTCTTTTTCAGACCAAACAAAATGGCACGTCGTCCGACCAGGGCAAAAAGCCTGAAGCAACAATTTTCCAATTGTCTCTCAGTTTTCAGCCCTGGTGGGCGGTTTGATGGTAGGGGAGGCGGCGATAACAATGGCATCATCAGCAGCAGCAGCAGTAAGATGATAGAGCTGAATGGGTTCTCTAGTGAATCCAAGGACAAACTCATTTCCGCACTTGCTCTTCTTGATCTAGCTTACGGATCTTATTGAAAAGAGTGGTCCCTTCCTTTTTCTTTTTCGTTTTTTTTTATTTTAATGTCTGCTCATGACAAACTTTTGGCTAAAGAAGAAGTACAACAAAAAATAGAGTGACTTTGTTCGATTGCTTATTTTTTATTTATATTTATTTATTTTTCATAATTTATTTATTTCTTTTAGTTTAATTCACACCAAGGGACCTTGTTGATTTTTTTTTTTTTTTTTGGTGACTTATGAAAACTGTTTATGACAGGTATTTATTGACATTAGATTTGAAAATGACTATGTTGTAGTCCTCAGGGAAACAATAGTCTGTTTATGGAAATTCTGTTTGATATATATATTTTTTTTTTTTTTTTTTTTTAAATCTGTAACAGACCTTTGGCTAGATAACTTTGTCTAACTGTTGACCTTGTTTTACCCCTTATCTGATATTTTTTAAATCTATTTATTTATTTATTTTTACTATTTATTCTTTGGTTATTTCTTGTTGGAGATTTAAAAATTTTTTTAATGTATTCCCTTCCTACCTCCTCCATCACTCATTATTTCTTCATTTCTTTTCCCTCCACCTGCTCACTTTTATCTCCTCCTCCTTCTCTCTTTAGTTTTCATGATCTCTTCTCTCCCTACCTTCTTTCTCCTCCCCTGTCTCTCTCTTCTTTCTTCTTTTTCTCATACTTAATCACCAATTTTGGAAGCTTTTGGTGGATGTGGAGTCACCCCTTAGTTGCCATTGCTCCCGAGTCCACTGACTCAAACTGGTATTGTAGTAGCTGTAGTCCCAACAATTGCAACAATCACACAGAGAAACGATTTCTAAATCATCAGCAATAGTAGTAGCTACAACTACTGCAGAAAAACGATGTCTAAAATCATTCAATATTTGCTTGACTTAAATGCTTGGTATTGATTTGAGCAAATACTCAATTTCAATTGGTTCCCTATATCAGACTTTAGCTAATCAGAAACAATCTCTGCAGGAGCCGGGTAATTGTTCTCAATTGCATCCGCGTTTTCCAGCAGTTAGCCGTCGAGAAGGCCAAGTTACCTAACAAACCCACATCACTCAGAACAACCACCAAACTCTTTTCTGACACGCAAATGAAACCTGCCTTTAGCCTCTGGCTATTGACATCGGCACACGAACTTAACTTCCTAAGATGGCGACATCTCTGAACATCGACTTACTTCCTTATAATAATAATATAACCTAACAGTCTCACGAACTAATTCAATACTCCTACCTGCGTATGTACGGTTATGATAACATTCTCCTCTTATGGATTTATAATAACATTCTCCTCTTATGGATTTATAATAACATTTTCCTAGTCCAGATTTATGGACTTGTGATAACATTTTCTTCGTCTTCACGTTTTGAACTTTCATGATAACACTTTCTCCATCAAGACAAATGGATAGTAAATAACTTGGGGGGGGGGGGGGCGCTCCAGACAAGACATGAAGCCACTTGATGTAAAGAGCTTAAAATAAATACCACTTCAAGGTCAAAAACTAGCCAACCAGTCGCTATTTGGCTGGATTTTCTTTCTTTTTCTCTCTCTTCTTCTCTCTCACTTTTTCTTTTCCTGTTTTTCGTTTTTCCTCTTCCACCTTGCCTTCATTTTCCCTCTTATGACAGTTCTCTCTGAAAAGTGAAAATGTTAATTTTGCCACGAAGACTAAGACTTCAAACAATTTATGAAGTGAGTAGGGGAGTTAGATTACTTTTACTTCATCAAATAAAGAACTTTTTTTCTTTTTTTTTTTATTGAAATCGCTCCAGACAAAGCATAAAGCCACTTGATGTAAGGAACTAAAAAAATATACTACTTCAAGGTCAAAAACTAACCAATGATAAGTGTTAGATGGATAAATTCCGACCCAGAAAACAGCAATTCTTTCCCCTTTGTCAAAAACATCGCTCATGGAGTGTGAGGATTAAAGGACAAAATAAGGGAAGAGAGAGTTACGAAGCTGCCAAACGTAAACACTTGTTCAATGAAAATGTGAAAAAAAGTTAATAAATTATGTATTGAATTAGTCTTTGTCATTACTTGCTAAATGACTTTTCCACTACATATTTGGCGATCCCTGAAACATGCAACCTTCCTACAACTTCACTTAGGATTGTCCTACAACAAACTTTTTGTCACCGTTAAAGCTCAATTTTGCTTTAATTATTCTTAAAAAATAAGATTCAGCGAAAATTTATTTCACTTTCCGTGGACTACTAAAAAATCGTCCATGATCAAACTACTTATGGATATTTATCCCAGTACAAAATGTTCCAGCTAAGTTATCGATCGAAAAATCGTATTTAAACAAAATGTCACCAGTTTAAAAAGAGTATTTATTTACTCCTCTCCAGGAGTTAAGCACAAGGCCAGTTTTATCTTACTCCCCCAAGTAAGATGTGACCCAAGGTCGGGTTGGGAAAGTGGGGTTTGAAAAGCCAGCGCCCGAGAGGTGAGCACTCTGGCCATTAAAAATTGCCTGGGCAGCCCCGTAGACATTCCCCGGTAGGGGCGCCTCAGGCAGTAAGCAATAAACTTACTCCTCCCCAAAAAGGGGAGGCGAAGCCTGGGAGGGTGGACCTCCTAGAACTGCACAGGACAGACCCATAGACCGGCGTAAATCAAGGCCCGAAGGCCAAGACAATACCAGTCTATGGGGTGTAGTCGGAACAGATACTACACTTTGATCTTAGCCAAAAGGCCAAGAAAAAAGAGTAGATGCATTCTCAGATCACGAAATTACTCTCCAACTGACTGGCACTCTCATTGAAAAAAAATTTTTTTTTTTTACTAATGAGTTACCACTTATACTTGAGTGGCTTTTAGCCTTGATAAGGATTTTTATTGGTGATGATTGGTTTGGAAGAACGTCAAGATGAAGAAAGTCACTTAGTAGAGTTGGCCGTATCTGACTAGAATTGAATATTGAATAAGAAAAGGGTTACCATTTTCCATAAAAACACAAACATCTCCACTAAAATATGAATCAACTTTATTCAAAGAAAACACGGGAACAGAGTTGCTAGGTCGGCTGGATGTGGTATCCTGGAGTTTCATCTCGTTTGGCTGCTTCTGGCACAAGACGAAAGCAGGATAAAACGTCTTGACGAAAGCTACTTGAAAACTGATTTGTATTTTCCTGAGAAAATAGTTGGGCGGAACTTAGTGTGAATGTCAGTGGTGTGCTAATCGCCTGCATATCAATACACCGACCAAATGACAACTCGACATAACCTAAGATATTGCGTGTACATGTAAACAAAATAGATCTCTCATGTAACTGCTACAGGTTAATGAGACGGATAGATTGTCAGTTGCATGATGATGAATATTATGAGGGGGGGGGATGATGAATGAAATGAATAAAATTTGATGACTTATGAGGACGTTTATGACAGGTGTTTATTGACATTAGATTTAAAGATGACTATGTTGTAGTCCTCAGGGAAACAATCTTATGACAGCATGTTCCACAGATGGGAAGTCTTTGGAAAGAAATTCTGTTCATAGAAATTTTGTTTGATGTTAAGCACATGGGGGAAGAAAAGAAAGTTTTCTGCAGTTATGGTAGTTAGATGGGTTCTCGCTGTGAAAGTTTAACAAAGAGGGACCAGAGATTGATGGGGTTAAAATAGATCCTATCCATGGGTATGACACAAAACTGCAGCTGGAGGTTTAAATATTGAATAACTCGTTAAAACAAACAGCAACCAAAATGACTGAATTCAGCATTAACTAACCTGAAAAGGGTTGATATGCCGTAAAACAAAACGAAATGTTCCTCTCTTCACTCTACCACTTTCCTTCTCCCTCTTTTTTCTCCCTCTACTTTTTTTTCTTCTCTTCCTTCCTCTGTCTATTTCTCCTTGTCCTCGACCATACTTTTTTCTCCTCCTCCCTCGACCATTCTTTTTTTTACTCCTCCTCCATCGACCTTTCTTTTTTCTCCTCTTCCCTCAATCTTTCTTTTTTTTTCATCCTCCCTCAACCGTTTCTTCTTTTTCTCTTACTTACTCGACCCTTTTCTCTATCATACCTTTCTATTTCTTTCACCCTCTCCCACCCCTACTTTTTCTTTCCCCCCCCCTCACACCTTCCCCTACAATCTATAACTTTCTTGAATTTCCAATAGGCTTCATTTCAAAAAATGAATTATATATTTTAATATTATTAGCTTTTTTTTCATTATTTATTTACAATTGTTATGTTTTATTTTAAAATTCTATTGAAATATTTTTCAGATTTCTATTTATTTAATTTTCTCTAATTTGAAACTATTTTTTTCGAAAATTTTACTTGTACAAAAAAAATATTTTTTCTCACCAAAAACAAAAAATTCTACTTTTTTTGTTCGTCTCTTAATCCGTCCAAACTTTATTTTAAATATTTAAATATCCAATTGAATGAAAAATTAAAAAAAGAACTTCTTTGTTTCAGTTGATCAATACCAACCAGAAAAAATCTGCTTACAATAAATCCCTAAAATACAAAAATAGATTCTGTTGTTAAAATGTACATATTTTCTTGAGTCTGAAAAATAAAAGTTAAAAAAAAACTATTGAGCATTAGCCTTTTGGCTAGGAGCAAAATGTAGTTCTGTTCATCTTTTCTGTCCTCGGTCAGTGAAGGAGAAATCCTTCTAGACCGAGGCAATTTAAATTTTTGCCCCAATTCAGAGTGCTTTTTGAGGAACTGGATGTTCCCACATTAAAAACCGACCTTGCGTCTTACTCTGCCCTCGTGGGGAGGCAAGTAAATAGGGACTATTGAGGGTTTAAAAAAAAATGATATTGTATGCGATTGCATTGACAGAATGTATAGATAAAATAAAATAGAAAAATGGATAAATCACAATATTAAAGAGAAAATCACATTAAAAAACATTGAAAATTTTTTTGCATGTGCAAGACCTTTTCATCTATACGCTCTTTTTCTCTGTTAACAATTTAATAAGTAAATAAGAAGAACAAGTTGGCTTGTATATTGATGAATCAAAAATTTATTAAGAATAAAGGAAAAAAGGTTGACATGCATATTTGTTCAGATGTAATATAAAAAATTTAAATTCCAATGTGTTATTATTTAAATGTACTTAATTATCTCTATATATACATAGATGGAAGACTCACCATTTTTTTTGTTTAATATAAACCAGGATATCCCCTCTCGGTGTGATGGACCCGTAGACCTTGTCAGGTCATCCATCTAGGAAAAGGAAAACTTTGATATAAAAACTGTGCTACCGACGACTTACATCTTGGCAGCAAACCGTGGGGAAGGAGGCCTCCTAGTCCTGATCGACAACCTTCCTAGAGCTGGAGTCTCGAACAAAATATCCGGTTTACAAACCTAAAATTGCTTAAGAAGTAGATAAGCTCTGCTATCGCCCGGCCTTCGCACTCCTTCTCTGTCTATTAGCCAGGCACAGAGGTACTAGCATAGGGACACCTCAAAGACACCAATCTTATGACAGCATGTTCCACAGATGGGAAGTCCTTGGAAAGAAATTCTGTTCATAGAAATTCTGTTTGATGTTAAGCACATGAGGGAAGAAAAGAAAGTCTTGGCCTTGTTTCACGACTAGGATAATGAAAGCCGTCTCTCTTTCTCTCTATCTGGGAAACTTAGGGAAAGTTTTTTGTTACTAAGTCTCACATGACTAGTCTGGGTCGCACTTGTTCTGACGGTTGAGGGTACAGGTTAGACAGCTTGTCTGGCTACTGTTTCCAACTGTTAGTACAGGAGCCCAAACTCTTGGGTAGCGCTAAGAACGGCTGCTCCATCATCAGTTGCATAATACCGTGGGTAGTTGTATGTGCCATGTTGCGCATGGAAAGGGACCCTGCAGTTATCTCCGGTGTGCTTTTCTGAGGCTACAACCCCCATGGAGCAAGTCATGACTAATGGACTGGATGTGTGAGCTTATTGGCATCAAACAAGCACCCACTTTGCCCTCCCCACTCTATCTAAAATCAATATGACAAAACAAAACAAAAACATCAAACCTAAACCAGACACCCACCAAACAACATCTTCGCCTCTGCTCTATCCAGGGGCTTAGAACCAACATCAATGATGTAGAAACCTTTCTCCTAACAGACTCCCCGGATATTCTAGCTCTAAGTGAAATAAACCTTAAATCCTCAATCTCCTCTCACCACTTTGACGTTACTGATTACCTCCCACTCTACCGTAAAGACTCTGACAAACATATGCACAAGCTAGGAGTTTATGTTCGAAATACCCTCCCCTTGACTAGAGAACATAGGCGAGAAACAGATGATCAAGCCTACATGTGCTTTAGATTAGCCCTGCAGCACTGTTAGTTACTTATATTTCTTATACTGTTCTCCTGAAAAGCATAGATATAGCACTCTCAGTTGACTTGAGTGCCCAACTACATGTATTTGGGGATTTTAATGCCCATCACCGCGACTGGCTTGGATTCTCCAGCCTTACAGATGCAGCTGGTAATTCCACGTATAGTTTCTCCATAACTCACTTCCTCTCACAGACTGTCACTTTCCCGACCTGCCTCCCTGATCATGTGAACCAGCAAGCCACACTTCTCGACCTGTTCTTGACTTCACTACCCGAAGCTTGTTTGACGAATGCCCATAGCCTGCTCGGGAACGCTGATAATCTTGTGGTAATGATTGATATCACCCTATCGAATTACATCTCATTTGAATTCCTCTTAAGGTCTGAGGAAGTTGACTCTCTATTGGAGAGGACAACTGAAACATGTATGCAGATATGTAACCAATAATGTTTGTATAAATAAAAATTTATACTAAAAATAGCTCTACTTGTTATTGAGCACTTTTTATAAACACTGGAGTTTCAATGGATTAAAATCTATAGAAACAAATATAATACATGTACTATATATATATATATATATATATATATATATATATTACCGATAAAGAAATAGATGTTATCTATAAATGTCTAATACAATATAACAATAATGATAAATAGGTGAAAAAAGATTCCACTGATTCAATTGATGTTGCAATGAGCTCACTGGATTTCGCAGAGATGTCCGATTTAGTAGGCCTCTTTATTTTATATAGGCTAACAGATTCGAAGAGGATTAATGGTAAAGATATAGGATTATGTAGGCATGATGGATTATCTATAGTAAGAAACACTACTAATTCTAAAGCTGAGAAAATTTTAAAAATCCACGCACAAAACCATGAAAAATTTAGGACTTAAAGTAAAGATAACAGCAGGAATTAAAATAACAAACTTTTAAGACGTTACTTTTAACCTCACCCACAACAAATATAAGCCATATATGAAAGAGAACTTTTACTTGTTATATGTTAATTCTAACTCGCATCACCCCACGTCTATTATTAAGCACATTCCAATATCAATCAGCCATAGAATTTGCAATAATTCCTCAGTTGAAGAAATATTTAATAACACTACTAACACCTATAATAACACTTTACAAAACAGTAAAATTGAATATAACAACATGAACAATAGGAATAATAGAAACCAGAAAATTATTTGGTATAACCACCCCGTTTAACCTGCAGGTTAAATCCAAAATTGGTCATATATTTCTTAATCTTTTAAATTGACATTTCCCTGCTAATAATCCTTCAATAATCTTCAATAAAAATACTATAAAACTTAGCTATATCTGTATAAATAAAAATCATAACAGACATAACATTACCAGAAAAATAGATATAGTAACAAGAATAAGATTAATAAGATACAAGATAGTAACAACAACAGAAATCAGGAGTGTAATTGCTGAATTAAAAATAACTGTCTGCTACAAAGTAAGTGTTTAAGTAAGAGTATAATCTACATGGGAACAGTGCACCCAGAAAGTAATCCTACTCTAAAAAGATTTTATGTGGAGGGACAAACACATATTTAAAGACCAGGTACAAGAACCATAAAGCATCTATTGACAATCCAGAAAAGATGTGTGACACTTCATTATCTCAATACATATGGTTCCTAAAGACAAACAATAGGGTACCTGTCCTGGAATGGAGCATTTTGAGGAAGGCTTCAATCCCCATGGTTCACAACCCTACATATTTCTCTGTCTTAATAATCATTAGGTTCCCAAAAAAAAGAGAAAGTGTTAAATCCTTGAACAACTACAAGAAACCTCTTCAACCACCTATTGTCATGGCAAATAGCACCCTACCTGAGAGTCCATCGTTCAAACTCCTCGGCCTAACATTCACAGGTAACATGAATTGGAACAAATACATAAAAGACATTGCCAAGGCAGCTACAAAGAAGGTGGGCTCCCTCTACCGTGCTAGAAAACTTCTCACACCTGACAGTATCCTATATCTCTACAAACCCACCATCCGCCCATACATGGAGTATTGTTGTCACATTTGGGCTGGGGCATCATCCACTAGTTCTTCCCTCTTAGACAAGGTCCAAAAAAGAGTCTCTAATCTGATAGGTCCCTCACTATCCACCAAGATGCAGCCTCTGTCCCATCACCGCAATGTTGCATCCTTGTGCTTGTTTTAAATGTACTTCAATGGAATGTGCTCCGATGAACTTGTTGCTCTGGTGCCCCCTCGACATAAATACACTAAACCAACCCGACAATCAGCTAAATCCCATCCATTCACTGTGGAGGTCCCCAGATGCCGGAGAGCTTTCTACTCCAATAGCTTCTTTCCTTGAGCTGCCGGCCTTTAGAACTCCCTCCCTGTCCCCTGTTTCCCCGACTGTACCGACGTGCAGAAATTTAAAACCAATGTCAACAAACATTTAGCTGCACAGCTCCCAGTTTACGATGATCCCCTTAACTTTCGTCCTAATTCTCAGTCGCCCCTTATGTCTGCAGTGGCAGCTTGCCTCGTTTGGGGTGAACTATGTTAAAATAATTTTTTTTTTAAATCAAAAAGATGAAGTGGGATGAGTTGTAGACATGTCAAACAATTTACTTTTGATAAATATAGTAGCAACCGAAAGAATATATTATAACTTCCTATGAATAAAACCTTAAAAATTGGATACTATAAACATGTTATCTAAATTAAAATAACAATAATAATCTTACTAGATAAATTATAAATATTATTCTCTCTTATCAAACGCAGTTAATATAAAATAAATAAATTGATGAATAAAACGCAGTTAATAGGTATATATGAATAGAATATGATAGAAATATAAATTCGTGTTACCTCCATTATAATATATACAAGAAAAAGCTAATTAAAAAAACTAAGCATTTGGGGGATTTTAATGCTGTAATATTTTTTTATGTGGTTTTATCTTTGTGAATGTGTGCTTTCATGTATATTTGTGTAAATATAACTATGTATATATTTATGTATATCTGTACGTGTGTTGGCATAGGTTTTTACAGAGTTTTATTTTTGTCTGTGTGGTTATTCTGGTGCATATTCTTGTACATATATGATTGTTGGAGATGTTTTAAATTTGATAGATAAACTCTTAGTTGAGCGTATCGTTAAAAATAAATTAATGAATAAAATGTAGAGGGGAGTAGTAATTTGGTTGGCTTGATAAATATTAATCTAAATTCCTTATTAAATACAGTTAATATTAATGATTAAAAAACTCTCAGTTAATAGCAACCAATAAATAAATAGGATATAAATAGAATATAAATTAAATCCGTTGTACTTTCATTATAATATACACAAGAAAAGCTAAGTAAATAAGCTATGTTTTTCTGTTTTTTTAAGACTAATATTTTTTTAATATTGTAATATCTTATATGTTTTTTCTAGGTGATTTTGTGTTTAAATATATATATGTGTCAGTATGGTCATAGATCTATGTATGCAAATCTGTGTGCGTGTGTGCATATGTTCATTTAGAGTTTCTATGTGTGTGTATATATACATATTCGAAAGGTGTTTGATTTAGTAGGTAATTTTTAGTTGACCGTGTCGTAGAAATATAATTTAATAAATAAATTGAGGAGTGGAGTTAAGGATTTGATTAGAAAGTTTGGCTGGTCTGACACATTTAACGCCTACTCCCTCCCAACTAGATTTAACAGCATAAAAGTTATTGTCTGGGCGAGTTGACCGATTTACCATCCAAGCTGCTGCTGATTTTATCAATCTGTTTGGAAAAAAATGATGATCTCAAATCCCTAATTTCTGTCTATTTTGAGCCCGTTGCAAGATTTTTATTTTCATTATTAACTTTCGGCACTGGCGAAGCATATGGCTTGCTGAAACGTAAATGCATTTGTGTAGGTCATTTTAAATGTTTATAAATGTTTATAAAGCTCTACCTTGTATTGAGCTTTTTGGAAAAAAATACTGGTTTTAAGTTCATTTTATCAATATATTTGAACTTGTTTAATTAATATATATATATGTATATGCCCTTATATAGTTATTCGTTGACACGTGTTTCGTCGTACCGCGACTCTTCAGAAGAGTTGCAATACAACGAAACATGTGTCAACGAACAACTATTTTATTTCATCTATAAAATAAATAAATATATATGTATATATATATGTCCCTAATGATCGGGCGAAATTATGTAAACGAACAAAGAATAAACTCTACACGGCTTAGGAAAGCCAAATGTACTAGTAGCTGCAACACAACTAGTTATCGTCAAAAGCAACAAAAACAAATATTAAATCATATATATATATATATATATATATATATATATATTTCAAAATTTATCTTGAGTTTTATGAAATTTATAAACAAGTCTACATGTCAACTAGCATGATAAATGATTTGGAATGTCTAGAATGTTTTTAATCGAGTACCACGAGAAAGAAAAGAAAAGCTAATCTTCTTTTATAGTTGGAATAAAAGAAGCCATGTCGTGACAAAAAGAAATTAGAACATGAAAAAGAAAGAAGAAAAAGTGTGATTAGTTTAAACATTTAACAAGCACCGAGATAAATTCTCTCCATTTATAAGTGAAGTTGAATTTAAACAAGATAAAAGCGTATCTTTTTTTTTTTAAATTTATTCACCCCAAACAAGGCAATATTGCCACCGTAGCATAATGGGCTATTGTGGTAGGGGCCAGATTTATAGGCCGGTAGGGGGTCAGCAAGATGTTTGTTTACATTACATTTCAATTTCTGGATGTTGGTACTGTCCGGAGAAACAGAGATCAGGAAGGTAATTCCAAAGGCAAGTGTAAACATGCAGTAGGCTGCATGTTTTAGTGGTGCATGCGAATTGCAGACGTTGCAGGTGTCAGATGTTCAGCTAAAGGACAAAGGGGGGTGGGCATAGAGGAAATTGAAAATGTTTTTGATTTTATATTGGGCCATTCAGTATCTTATTTCTCTTTGAAAAAAATAAGTGCCTCATTAACCGGGGAGTCATGCTGGGACCAGCCCAACTGAGAAAAACAATGTTCGTAGGTTGGCTCCATGATAAACCCCCTTGAGTGGACTGTATGGCAGTTATCTCTAGTGGATATATCTAGCAGTCAGCTTCTGGGTGGTCGGGTGGCGACCGCTGAGAAAAACTAGAATCCAAGATTTCCAGTCAGGAGGAAAAGATTTCAGTAGATGGGGAGGGAGGAGATCTGACCTTCTGGGCATGACACAGGCAGTTGGCTTTTCAGTTGGGCCGAGTGCCTCTCCAGGCAAGGTGAGCATTTTGGGGCTTTGAGCTAAAGGATTGAGTTCATAGGACTTATGTTTGATTCATTCAGGCAAAAAATCTCATTTTGCAAGTCTGCTATTCAACCTGAGAACACGAGTTTCATTTGTAACCTCCAACAAATAACCCTGTTACTAGTTTATAAACTGGACTTGTGGCCTTACTTGAAATGAGAATGCTTTGTGGCAGCACTGACTGAGTCTCAAATGTCATGCAAAATCATCGCTTGTTTAAGCTTTTAATAAATCATTAACACTGGAGCACCCCCGCCCCTCCTCCTCTCTAATTTTAATTGGAAAGAAATTACATTTTTGTTTTTGTCCATTATTCCATTATTCTGTTAATCTCAAAATTATTTTTTTTCACAGAATTTTTCAAAAAGGTTATCTGACCGTGAATGCAGAAAACTGAATGAGCGAGTTTTACCCGGAAAAACACTGATTTGTCTCTTAGGGAGCAAATTGGCATTTTTTTCGCAAATATCAAAACTTTCCTTTCATTCTCCAGCAGGAATATTGTTTCTTATTTTATGTTAGGTGGCTACTTTTTAAGTGGCATTCCACAAAGGATCTCAAAAGCATGGAAGGGAGGGGATATATCTTTGAATATAAACCCCAACAACTTCTCAGGGTACATGCAGCCATAAAATGTGCATATGAGATCCACCCCAGCTGGGTACACTGTTTTACATTGGTGTTTAAAAAGGATGTAGTCTCAGCACCAGATTGTATTTCAAACAATAAGAACGAAAACAATACCGCCCTCCCCTCCCCCACATACACACTCATTAGTAATAAATTGTTGAACAAGTTTTGGTATTTTGAGTTAGGGTCAATGTTAATTGAAAATAATATTGGTTTGTAAACCTGCAGTAGGTTGCATGTTTTAGTAGTGTATGCGAATGCCCCCCTTTTTCCTTTGGCCGAGCATCTATTATCTACACCATCCGCCATTCGAATGCACCACTAAAACATGCAGCCTACTGCATGTTTACATCTGTAAGAAACACAGCATCAACAAGTAGTTTGTTTGTTTTAAAGAAAGCACCGGTATGCTAACAGTTTTTTTTTTACTGCTTGACTTGGTGTTATTTTTAACTTTCTTTTTCAAGGCAAACATTGTAAAAATTACTATTTAGAATTATTTCTGATCAGCAATATATCTCTACACGGGCAACGCCGGTTGAATACTGGTAGTCTATTATATAACGGGAAGTTGTCTCTGTGTATGTCCGGCTAAAACTCCAGAACTACAGTACAAACATCCACAAAATAGAAATAGGTTACACTTTTGCTCTGGGCAACGCCGGGTTACCCTGCTAGTATCAAATAAAAGAAAAACGGATATGAGTTAAGGAAATAATGGAATTCAAATCCGACAGACGAATGGCCCAAAGACAGCTATTTGAATGCCTAATTTGCAAATATAACAGTTATAATAGATTAATGTTTAGTGTTATTCATTTGTCAATTTATTGTTCTATTTTTCTATATGTATATATGCAATAGTTTTGTCGATATTAACAGTAATTAATTAAAGTATTTAATTTTTAAAAAAGGATAACTTACTAAAACCTTTCTTAAAATATTTGTTGATTAATTTTCAAAGGAGGTAATTTAAATTAAACTAACATCGCTAGCTAGAAAAAAAAGATATACCGACAAGCATAAACAAGAAGAGTTCATAAAGAAAAGGGAGAGGGTAACTGTTTGTCTGCTCTCTCTCTGTTTCTCTCTCTCTCTGTCTCTGTCTTTCTCTCTGTTTCTCTCTATCTCTTTCTCCTGAATTTGTAAATAAAGCATCTGTGTGCCCGTAGAGTAATTCCTATTTCAGTCACAAAATTATTAAGAACAAGGGGAGGTGTTTTGTGTCTATTAAAAGTAAAAGAAATTCTTTCCTTTATTTTTCATTATCAGTTAAGATTAATCCTCCTTTTCTTTTCTCATAGAAATTAAATTTGCACACGTGATTATGCTTTCCTTTCTTATAATTATCAGTTATTATTAAGATTAAGCCGCCTTCCCTTTGCTTATAAAAATAAATTTGCATAAGTGATTATCGAAGCGAGCCAAACACACGTACATTCACTTTTATTCTATGCTTCTTTATTTATTTCTTAGTTTAATGAGTCATCACTTATCAAGGCCTAAAAGCCACTCGAGGATAAGGCTTAATAAGATGGATGAATTGTCAGTTGAATGATGAAGAATATTATGAGAGGATTGAAAATGATGAATAAAAAGAACAAAATCTGATTATTTATGAGAACGGTTTATAGCAAGTATTTGTTGATATTGGATTTGAAGATGACCATGTTGTAGTCTGTAGGCAAGCAGTTCTGTGGTAATGAGTTTCACAAATGGGAAGTTGTCGAATATTTCATCAAATAAAGCCCCCTAAAATGTATGTATGTACAAGCTTTCCTAATCTCGCACACGTATCCATACACATTGACAAAAGATCAGGCGAACAGAAGCAAATCGCAATGACTCATACACAGTAACAGAACAAGGTAAACCTTCCCACACACATAATATCACAATGCCACTTACTTGCATACACTGTCTCTGACTCACATACTAACAAATATAGACATACACATCTTTAGCCCTCGTGTCTGCTTATTTACTGAACATTTCTACCAAAGAACACAAGTTGTATAAACTTTACCAATGAACATTTCATCATTAAAACTGACTTTTATATTCTTGTAAAATTGTAGTTCTATAAATAGTTTGTTGTTCTTGTTCTTCTTCTTCTTTGCATGTCATTGAAGCATGTTGTCATATGACAATTTCCCACATTGTTATGCAGTCCTTTGCAATAGTGTTGTACTCTGCAAGATCTTTCAAGCTACACCGGTTGGGCAGTAGGGGCAGACCAGGCAATGTTGCATCGTATGGTCGTCCTCTCCACATTCACAGATGATTGGGTCAGTTTTATAGTTTTATAGTTTCATAGCAACTTTTGATCGCCCCCATTCCCGTTCTCAGGCGGTTTAGTGTTTTCCACTGGAGCTAGGGTGCCTCTGAACCAGGAGGGAGTTCCTCAGAAGCAGGGATTCCCATGTCGTTATGAGGGGGGGGGGGACATTTTCTAGCCGTCTGGTCCACAGCTGTAGTCTGGTCTCTTCCTGAGATGTTGTTAGGGGTTTGACATGGCTAAGGAAACTTCTCCTTGACTTCAGTTGTTGGACCATTGGTTCACATCTATAAAGGAGATGGCGTTCATCACTGATAGCCTTTTTGATCTTTACTCGGCTGGCAACTTCCCGTCTCACATCTGAAGGGGCAATGCCAGTGAGAAGATGCAGGTTGTTCAGGTTGATGGGCTTCAAGCAACCAGTGCTCAAGTGACAGGTGTTGTTCAATGCCCAGTCGAGGTTTTTGGCATGTGTTGATCTCTCCCAAACGGGACAAGCATACTCTGCAGAGGAATAGCACAAGGCTAAGGCAATACATCTTAGTGTGTGTGCTGTGACTCCCAACTTGGAGTTGATCAATTTCCGTAGGATGTTGTTTCGGGAGATGACTTTCATTTTTGTCTTTTTTAAATGTTGCCTGAATGTTTTGTTGATTAATCGTGTTTCCCTT
This sequence comes from Sepiola atlantica, assembly GCA_963556195.1. Classification (NCBI taxonomy): domain Eukaryota; kingdom Metazoa; phylum Mollusca; class Cephalopoda; order Sepiida; family Sepiolidae; genus Sepiola; species Sepiola atlantica. Next base: position 173,583,841 of record OY744516.1, read on the forward strand.
CATTTTTCATTCACAAAACTATTCATTTTGAGTTAGCACTTGCTAGCTGGTGACCTTAATATTTCCTCAAATTTCCATTTATATTAAATATGCACGCCCGCCCGCCCGTATATATCACCCATATCCTTTTCATGCTGTAGTCAAGCAACTTCACCATAAATACTTTAAGCTAATTGTCTTTTCCTGTATTTTCTTTACTACTTTATTCGTTCTGTGCACATGTTAAATGTGTGCCAACCTTAGTTACTCCATTTGACTCACACGCATCAAAAGACATCAAATCTCGACGTACTTGAGCACTCTCCCAGTTCATCTCTCCAACAAGACACTCCAGGTTATTTAATTCTTACTGCTGTAGAGGAAAACCTACCTCCCCTGCAGACCATAAAAGAATGGTTACGTCTTTCTCAGATGTCAAGCGTGAAGTATTATTTTTTAGTTAATATGTTTTATCTGCGTAAGACGTTTTCATCTATACACTTTTTTTTCTTTGTTAAGAATAAAATAAGTAAATGAACTTGCTACTCTGGTGCTTCCACAACGTAAATTCACTAGACCAACCCAACAATCTGCCAAATCCAATCCATTCACTGTGGAAGTCCCCAGATGCCGAAGAGCTTTCTACTCCAAAAGCTTCTTTCCTCGTGCTGCTGGACTCTGGAACTCCCTCCCTGCTCCCTGTTTTTCTAACGGTATTGACATGCAGAAATTTAAAACTAATGTAAACAGACATCTAGCTGCGCAGCTCCCAATTTAAGTTGACCCCCCCCCCAAACTTCACCCTTTTTCTCAGTAGCCCCTTACGTCTACAGTGGCGGCCTGCCTTGTTTGAGGTGAACTATGTTAAAAAAAATAAATAAAGCAATTTGAAATCCAAATATAAACCTGCAGTAGGCTGCATGTTTTAGTGGTGCATGCGAATGCCAGACGTTGCAGGTGTTAGATGTTCGGTCAAAGAAAAAATGCGGGGAGAGGGGTCGGCACAGAGGAATTTGAAAATATCTCTGATTTTGTATTTTGGGGCCACACAGAATCTTATTTCTCTTTGAAATGAAATAAGTGCCTCTTAAAAACAGAGAATCATGTTGAGACCAGAAAGTAATGTTCTTAGATTGTCTCCATGATATCCCCCGACTAGACTTTCTGGTAGTTATCTCTAATGGATATCTCCAGCGGTTAGCCCCTAGGTGGTCGAATGGTGACCAGTGTAAAAGACTGGAATCATTATAGTTTATGGTTGTTGTTTTTTTTATTTTAATTTTATCATCATCGCCAGAATGGGTATCCTATTACTACTAAAGAGATGTAAGAAGTCGCCTGAAAAAAAATCCGCTTTGAAATGGGGAGGGGAATCTGTTAAAAACAAAAAAAGAAGCTGACTTTCTACCTCTGCTAAAAATATTTGTAAATCATTCTCCACTCTATAATAAAGATCAAAGTATATATATATATATATATATATATATATATATATTCATCCCGTCATACAATAGTTAGCGAATGAAAAAAACTGCCAGACGAAACCATTTCAAGTGTTCAAAAGAGGGAAGGAAGCAAATAGCAATTCAGACAAACCTCTCGCCATCTGAAATGAATTCAGAAAGAAATCTTTCACTCTATTTCATAATGAGATTTTTCTTTTTTTCAATGTTTCTTTCTATACCGACTGATAAGTTTTTTCTTTTTTAAACTTTTTTCTTTTTCTCTTTCTTATTCCTGTTTTTTAACCTCACAGATCGAGACGTTATTTTATATGAATATGAATATTAGTGTGAACACTAGCGAAGCACAATTTTATTTCTGTCATTTTTATGGAGGGTGTACACTCGTTAATAATTTGAAAATTTGGAGTAAGGGCATAGAACTTGATTCAAGTCAGTTGGTAAATGTGGGCCTTAGTGGAGGTTTGTACTCTTAAAGTGCTAATCTTGTTTATTTGTTTCTTTTTAAAAATAGTATACATTAAAAAAAAAAAAATTTATAGATGAAGATATCAATTCAAGATGGAATTTTAATATCACCATCCTCGTCAACAATAAAAAATAAATGTTTTGCCATTTTGAAAGCAAGGGAGATAATTAAAGGCATCTGTAAAATTCGTTAAAATAAATCTCGTTAGTTATTTGATTAAAGTAATCTTTTCGCTCAGATGGAGAGGGGGGGTATTCAGTTTCTGAGGCAAACATTGTCATACACTTTTTTGTTACCCTGACTTTCATCTAAAAACCAATTAACCTAATTTGTATAACGCCTGTATTCAAAAGAAACAATGAAATAAAAAGAAAAAATATCTATATATAAATATACATCTATTATATAAAGTGAAGTTACTTTTCCTCCCTGTGTGGGTGCTTGATAGCTTCGGTAGCAAAAACCATATACATAAATTTGTTCAGTTAGTAATTTATGCCACATATTGGTCTATGTTGTTGGAAAAAAAACTTTTACTTTTAAACAATTCGAATACAAAGAGTAATATGGAGTTCCGGATGGGAGCAGGAGTATCTTGGTTTTCTCAAATTTCCTGGGCAATGCTGGAATATGGGTTCCACTAATATATATATATATATATATGCAGTAAAATATGAAAATATATATATGGCAATTAAGCTACACATAGCACTTAGCCTGACAATTCCCTACAGAGATGAAATGCAATGAAATATATTTTTATACTTTACTATTAAGCTTTACTCACGTATTGAGCACTGTTGAAGTAAATACTGAAAATCGATACACAATATATTATATCACCTTATCATATTGTAAGTATATATAAGAAATAATAAAAAATTATATATATATATATATATATATATATATATGAGTGGCATACAGGGTAATCTGAAAACGTCTAACCTCTCATCTTGATACCATGTTCATCCAGAGAAATCTTATGGCTAGGCTCGTGATTCTAGGCTGAATCTACGAACTGCGTTCGAGCCCATGCAACCGCTTGTAACCGCCACTCCTGCACTGATGAGGGTAGAAAACTTGAAACGATGTCGTCTGTAGGTATAAAAACACTTTAATATTTAAAAAATATTTATGGTATGTATATATATATATATATATATGTGTGTGTGTATAATCTGCGTGAGGTATTTCAATCTGAAACGATGCCTCTAAAATCAAAGATGGCTAACTGTAAAGGTTTATTTACCACGTGTATTGAATGGATACATATGTTTTGGTGAAAATGTACAATAATAAGTAAGTTTTTCTGCATATCTGAAGATTCAGACTTTGTAATTACCAATGCTATGAAGAAACGGCCATTATCTTTTAATTAAACCCAATTGGTTTTATTTGAGATTTTGTTTTTGTTGGAAACTTTATAATATAATATAATTCATTAGATGACAAAATTTATGACATAATTAATATTTTAAATATTAAAATCATACTCTGAAAATCAACACTTAACAATGTTTGTCCATCTGTACGTGCGTTTCAAAAAATAATTTTATCATCATTGTTACATCAGAGTAAAACTTGACAAACTTTTATTATTTTCCTCATCAACATATTAGTTCTTTTGTTTTGGTTCTTTTTAAACTTTTCCTTATATATATATATATAAAGCAGGGGGTAGGATATATGAACTCATACTTTTCCCTATCGTTTTAGTGGTGAAAATAATGCAATAGCTGAACTTGAAACCACCCCATTGAGCTCACATTCGGTGCATGTAACCACTGCCCCACACCACACCACTTCCATAGCTGATATTTACAAGTGAGTCTATCAAGAATATAAACAAAAACTTATTATAAGAAGAAAAGGAGGAAGAGGGAGTTTGAGCTTCGGTTTTATTTCAATACCAAAATAATTTCCTTTCTAAGCATAACATTTTTTATTCTGAAAAAGTGGAATTCATTTTCAAGCAATTACCATAGATGATTTTAACAGTATATATGTTGAAGAGAACTCTCTCTCTTTCTCTCTCTCTCTATGTGTGTGTGTGTTAGTTAGTTAATCAGATAGCATTTGTTCATTCACGAATATTTCATTAAATAATCATCATCACTATCATCATATTCAGTTTAACATCCGTTTTTATATGCTGGCATGTGTTGGATGGCTTTTGGAAATTGACTTTCAAACTAACCAATCTCTGGCCAGGTCCTTATAAGAATGGGCTTGAGAGAAAGAAGAATAAGTAAAGACCTGGCAATAAGGATAAGTTAGTTTGGAAGTCAATTTCTAAATACTGCCCAACACATGCCAGCATGTAAAACAGGCGTTGAACCAATGATGATGATAATGATTATGATGACTTTCCCCATACCCAGAACGTACAAATCCAAGCTTAGATTTTGGCCACATATCTCAACGTAAACTGACGATCTTCAAACTGCTTCTGATGGACACTTAAAAATGGCTCAAGTGAAAGAAAGGTATGTGCAAAGTAGGGCTTCAATCACACAGCATTTAGAATTAGAAAAAACAAACATTTCAACCACCACGTAGAGAAGCTGTTTTATCACCTGTTACTGAATGATCCATTGTTGATCAGCTGTATGTTCAGATTAGAGCGATCCATTCCACATGACTGCACTTATGTAAACAAGTTCAATGCTGCATGTTTAGTTTGGTGCATAGATGCATGTTGCAAATGACAGGCCGATGATGGAAAAATATCTGGCTCAGGGTTAGATCACTCAAGAAATCAATTGAGCTCTTTGAAAAAAGTAATTGCCTCTTTAAAAAGGGAGTTCATGCTGGAAGATCAGACCGCTTAAAATATTACAGGATTGATATTTATTCTAGGTAAGCGTCACCCTGGTAAGTAAGTTTTTATGTCCAGTGATAAAACCGCCCATGATTCTCAAGTATTGTTGGGTGGCCTACCTTAAATGACAGCAATATCTATATATATTCCAGTAGAGCAGGTAAGTTGTGTTTCTTTGGGTCTCAAAGACAGATGGGCTTTTGACCCTAAATTGATGAACTGTTTGTATTTGTTGGAAGATAGAATTTTTCCTGATTTGCAAGTCTGTCGTTTGTTGTCATTGTAACCTCAAAATAAAACATTGTTGCTTATTTTAAAATGAGAGTTGTGATCTTGTTTGGAAGGAAAATCCTTTTGTTACAGCAATGACCGTGACCACATGATTGACACTACGGTCAGTGTTGAAATCAAGCACGAAGTTGGACGAAGACAATGAACGGACGATGAAGGTCGCCAAACGCAGACTCACACTTAGAATGAATGTCAAACGGACTTTAGACAAAGATGGTGTTGACGTTCAAAAGTTCAATGAAAATTTTCCTGGTTTGGAATGAGCACTCGTTTTTAGTAGAAAGAAACACAATCATCAGGAAGACAGTTCCACAAGCCAGCAGTTCTTGGAAAGAAACGACTGGAATAGGAAGCTGTACTATAACAAAGTATCAAAACAGTGAATTGAAGAACACTAGACCAGTGAATAAAACAAGTTGGAACAAAGGAAGCCTGGAATAAATCAGACAATTCTGAAGAACACGTTATAATAGTATTTATAGAAAAGACTAAGAATTATTCTTTGACAGATAAATATCCTTCGAGTATAAGCAATAAATATAGCATTAGTTTTACATTTTAATGTTTTTTTGTTTTGTTTTTAGAGGTAATGGTACGGTTTCAGTGCCCTCCCACCTAAACGGTAAAGTTTACAAAGGAAATAAATAATGTGTCCACATAATTTACCCTGTTGCCTAGAATACATATTTCATGATGATAAGTTCCATAGTTTAGGATTTTACCAATGACATACATATTATTGATACTCCCACGCACACACTAATCTTTTTAAAAAGGCATTACTTAATATAATTCAAAATTTAATGTAGAGCAATTCTTTTCTCTATTAAATCTTTTGTATATAACTCATTTAAAAACTTTTTGGGGGGAGGGTGCAAGTAAAGTTTACAAAAAAAGAATGTGCCCATGTTACCCACTATGTTGCCGAGAATATATATTCTAAAATTCATAATAATTGATTCATTAATTTAGGAGTTTATCCTGTTTGACAATATATATATATATATATATATATATATATATAAAAGAATGATGAAAACAATTTTTGATAAAGAACAATGTTTATTAATCATCAAATAGTTCAAATAAGGAATATACAGATAAACTTTTAATATATATATATATATATATATATATATATATATATATATATAGCAAACTTTATGTATATGCACCCGCTAAATGTTAAAATTTACAAAAACAAAATACTGTGGCAATGTTATTCACTGTGTTGCCTAGAATATATATTCCCAAATTCATAATGATCCATTCATTAGTTTAGGAGATTATCCAGCACATAGAAATATATACACATACTAATATATATATATATATATATATATATATAATTCTTATTAATGAATATTATATTTTTATACACTCTTTTGCATTAGTGTATCGATTGTCTTTTAAATTCAAACGAATCCCCAGAAGAGAGGACGATTTTATTTTATTTTCAGTGAATCTGATAATTCACTCATATATTGCAGAGACGCATCATCTTTGGGAAACTTCAATCTGCCGGTATATAACAATAGACACAGGGTGAAAAAGGGAGAGAGATAACCAATCAATCAAGAAATGGTTGAAAAAGGAGAGACATAACCAATCAATCAAGAAATGGTTGAAAAGGGAGAGACATAACCAATCAATCAAGAAATGGTTGAAAAGGGATAGACATAACCAATCAATCAAGAAATGGTTGAAAAGGGATAGACATAACCAATCAATCAAGAAATGGTTGAAAAGGGATAGACATAACCAATCAATCAACAAATGGCTGAAAAGGGAGCGATATAACCAATCAACCAAAAATAGTTGTAAAAGGAGAGACAACCAATAAATCAAGAAATACTTGAAAAAGAAGAGACATAACCAATCAATCAAGAAATGGTTGAAAAGGGAGAGACATAACAATCAACTCAAAAATGGTTGAAAAGGGATAGACATAACCAATCAATCAAGAAATCGTTTGTTCAAACATATTTGTTTCAATGACCGATTCCACACAGTAACTGCTTTATCGTAAAAGTTTCCCTAGGCAAAGAAAAGTGCTTATTGGAGACAATCTATCCTCCCTTTTTAGCAATTAGATACCTTTATTTAATCAACGTGGCACAACGGATAAAGGCATTGAGTTACAATCAGTTCTAAGTTAAAGTCTTCTGGAGGTTACATTCAATCCTCACCACAGGCTACAACTAAAAATAAATAAAAATGACCTAATAATTCTCCCCGTTTGTGGCTGACAGAACAAGAACAATCTACCCTCATGGATTAAATAAAAAGTTCAGTTCGAAATTCCATATAGATTACCGAGTTTAAAAGATGCGTATGAAGAAGGTCGGCTGAAACGTTGTGAAAATAACAACCCAGATGAGAATAGTAGTTCAAATGATCCAAATAACTGCTTGTTTTTATTTATTCCGACAACTTTTTTTGAGGCGAGTGTAGCTGAATGGTTAATGTGCTGGCACATATTCTATTCTGCCTGACAGTACATATGGCAAGAGCGCAAAAAAGCATATGCTGTAGGTCAACCCAAGGCTTGTGAGTGAAACTGTTCTGGAGCTGTTGGACAGCATGAATCGGAAATGGATGTGTGCCACCAGCCCAAACCATGTCGGAGGATGGATGTTCACATAGAAAGGGTCATAGGACTGTTTGCAACATTTGGATCAATTAGGTTTCAAGGACCCCAAGAAATAAGCAAATTGAATGAGACGAATTCAGGTCTACACTGGTTGACCGTCGCACACATATGTGACATCTGTAACGGATAATAAACTCGAGTTGTTTGGTTTTTCACAAGGTCGATTTTTAATATAGGGAAAGATTTATTTTAAGAAAAGGGGGGAAGGATATATTAAATATTTATTTTTTAATGTAGTATAAAAAAATTAAAAAATACACCTTACATTAAAAAATAAATATTTAATATACCCCTTTTTTTTTACCTCTCTTTTTCTAAAAATAAATCTTTCCCTTCCTTCTTGAAACCTAATTGATCCCAACATTATTTAATATCAGTATTTCACGTGTGACACTCTAATATTTAGTAAATAGTTTACGATCTTATCTTTAACCTGGATTTCAGTTGTGTAGTTTTATCTTATTCAAAAATCTTAGCCTACAAATGGGGCTACAGCTTAAAACCTGTGACCAGAAGAGAATTCGATATTTTAGAACTATCAGGTTGGAAAGAAAGTAATGTCGTTTTTGTCCAGCACATTTATTTCATCTGAAACATTCACATTAGGGCATTTTTAATCTTTACAATAATTTCCCTTATTTTCTATGACTTTTGTCCAACGAGCAACTAGCTTCTTGATGCCTTCTTCAAAAAATTTCTCTGATTTTTGAGAGGAAAAACAAATTTAGTTCATTTTTTATTGGTCGTCATTTTCATAAATTTTATTGTTTAAGTGATGCTGTAACGAACAGAAAAGATGGTAGTCGGATGGAGCAATGTCAGGTGAATAAGGTGGATGAGGCAAAACTTCCCAATTGAAACTTATGACCTATTCCTGAGTGAGGTTTCGCGTTATCATACTACACTCTTCGCATTGAGTAATGCTGGTCATTTTTTTGATAGAGCAATTCTTAGATCATCTAGCTGTGAACAATATTTTACTGCTGTGATTCTTTGATTAGGCTCTAGTAACTCATAATGAATCAGTCCTCTCATGTCCCACCATAAAGAGAGCATAACCTTCTTTGGGTGTAGTCTTTATTTTGAAACAGGCTGTGAACTTTGGTTTCAGTCTAACCATTGTCTTTTGCGTTGGGTATTCTTGTCTCCAGTCACAATTCTTTGCAAAAATGGTTCTCGATCATTCCTGGAAAGCAAAGATGTGCGAACAATCAATCTTTGATTTCGTTGAGTGTCGATCAAATCGTGGGGAATACAGAGTCCAAGTTTTGAAATTTTTCCTAACTAGTGAAGGCATGAAATAATTGTGGTATGGGTTGTATTGAATTGTTGAGCTAATTCTCTGCTGGTTAACTTTGCATTGGCCTCCACAGCGTCGTAATGGCATCTTTATCAATTGATGTTGGTCTTCCCGGATGTCGCCGATCTGACAGGTTAAAGTCTCCAGAAGAAAATTTTGCAAACCACCGTTGACATTTTCGATCATTCAGAACATTTTTCCTATAGACAGTTCCAATATTCCTTGTAGCTTCTGCAGCTGAGTTTCCTTTTTTGAATTCATAGAGCATGCAATGTCTTAGATGCTCTTCACTAATATCCATTTTTTGATGGCTGAGACCGTTAAACTTAATATTTTCCAACTAATTACTATATCTGAAAGGTAAAACAAGATATTAAGACACCAATTCACCAAAACATCTAGAACTGTATACAACTTAGGAGGCTGCAAAGTGATGAAGTAAAAAATATGACATTACTTTCTTCCCAACCTGATAAACGTTATGTAAAGTACTTAAAGCATTGGTCTGATTAAGGCATAGAAAAACATTGACTTGGCTCAACAAGCGCCTCTCCCTCGCTATTATTCGAGGTAATGCCTTTAGCTTGCTCTCTGCCTTCCAAGCCAGCAGGACATCTGCTGATGTTCCACACAGATGGGGCTATAGGAGCTTATCTTCCATGGACTGTAAGACCAACTCCTATGAAGTTTTGTGACAAAAGGGTCGTCAAATGAAAGGAAAACAAAACCCTTCCATAAACAACACTATATGTATTTATTTAAGTGACCTACACCGTTGGGTGTGATTTGCTGAAATTTAAAACAGTGTCACAGTCAAGGAAGTAATAATAAAGTAATAAAGTTTGCCTGCCAAAAGTATTTTCAGAGCAGTATATCTTTAAGTGAAAATACCCGGTGGTCGGGGCAGGAGAGAAGACGTCATCTTGTGACCCAACCACTTTTACAAGCGCCATTATTTGAGAGAATGCTTTCAGCCTGCTCTCAACCTGGAACTTTTAAATTAAAATCTTAAAAAAATTAATATTTTGTCAAATGTTGAATTATGTTTTGATTGAATAAATTTTCTCTTATCTAATTAAAAACTACAAATTCTGTTTTTAAAAACATAAAAGCCTCTTCACAGTCTTTGATATCATGCCCTAGTTTTTCTAAAAGAAATATATATTCTGAATACTTCCTTCGTTGCAGCTATCAAATTCCTTCATTTTCCTGTCATCTGTATGTTGTGCGCATGTACGATTTGCCAAAACAAAGCCCGGATTCAAACAGCGTTCAAGTGATATATTTTTCATTGGATCTTATACTCCGTCCGCTTGGTGCAATGGTTAACGAAGGAGAACGAAGATCAAGAAGTCGACGGTTCAATCCTCACAGACTGAGAATTAAAAAAAAAAAACGATGACTTAAGTATACATCGCAGGGGGAGGGGGCGAGTGGGACGACCGGGTAAGACAGAAATAGTACCTTTAATGAGAAATTTGTTACGCTTTGTCCCGGGCGACGGGGAGAGGCGGTGGGGGTGAGAAAGAAGAGGGAGAGGGGGCGACCGGGGAAGAGAGAGATTGTTACACTTTTGCCTGCAGAGAAAAAGGAGAAAACAGGGAGGGAGAGCCCAGGGCAACCCCGGGTACCACTGCTAGTTTTATTATATAAATGGAAGTGTATGTGTGCGTGTATGTATGTCCAGCTAAAAGTAAAAAACTACCAAAGAAAAACTCACAAAGTTTGTATATTCTTGATCAGCGTTGCCTGGAATGAATATATCTCAAATTCAGAAAAAAATATTTATTGAGGGTAAACTGGCCATGATTTTGTTGGGGGGGGGGGGGGGGGTAGGTTTTTTATCATTTTCCTAATAACTTAAGGGGAGTAACTGATTTTTTTCTAATGAGTTATTTCCCTTACACCGACTCATTCCTCGAGTAATCTATGAAAGTGTGTGTGTATGACCAGAGAAAGGAATGGGCTGGGTGGAGGAAAGAGAGAGAGAGAGAGAGAGAGAGAGAGAGAGAGAGAGAGAGAGAGAGAGAGAGATAGAAGTTTTAATAGAAATATGTTACAATTTTGCCTCGGGCAACGCTAGGTAGCCCTGCTAGTACTATATAATGCCACTATCGGCACAACTAGTACCACAGCAAGAGATTAGCTAGAAAATGAATGACAGTAAAAAATACATTAAAGAGAGACAGTAAAGCGACGGGTCTATTGTGCTACACAAAGCAACGTCATAAGCAATTAGCCGCTAACAGCCAGGGGGGGGGGTGAAGTCAGAGAAGTTGGAATAATAAGACAAAAACGGCATCTCTAGTTTCCCGTGAAAGTAAACTAAGAAAAACTAGACGTCTCTGATTTCCAGTACAAAGTGAATATATTCGTTGGATGCTGGCTGTTAGAGAGAGAACGAGATTGTGACAAGAGATGTCAGAGTCATTTTTAGCCGAGATCCTAAATTTGAGAGATTGGAGGTTGATTGGACGATTCCAATATTTTTCCACGATTAAAAGAATCGTTTTGGCATCAGAAAATAAGCACAAATTTTTCCAATTCCGTTACACCAAAAAGTTCTGATTTTTCCGATTTAATTATCCCAATACTAGTAGAGACAAGACCCTAATGATACACACACACACATTCGTGTCAAACAAGTTGAATGCATACAATGCTTTTGTCTGTGTTGCCTTTCTTATTATGTATGTAGATTGTGGACTGTGGCTTTGTGCACCGGTGACCGTCAACACTGGAATTAGACACAATCCATAAGAACCAGGGCACATGCGTTTAGGGTAAGGCAGTCAGTTGGAAGCGCAGGCATAGTTGCAATTTCGTCTTTCATTTCTGAGGAGAAAATAGAGAGATGACCAGTGAATCTATTTGTCTATGGAATGAGGAATAGATTATTTCCTTGCCCTGAATGGGTAAACTGTCTAGCCTTCATTTCACTACATCACTATACAGGAATATCTTAAGAACCACGGTACATGTGTTTGGTGTAAGGCGGTAGGTCAGAGGCGCAGCAGGATTCCACATTTCATGCTTATGTGAAACAAAAGTGAACAGTTTTTTTAGACTGTTGAACAGTATAGAGAGATGTGTGCAGAAGAGTAGACTTTAATGGTATGGCCATGTTGAAAGAATGGATGAGAATTCTTAGGTTAGTAGATGTAGAACAGTTGAGGTAGCAGGTTCAGTTGTCAGGGGAAAGCCAAGGAAAACATGGGAGGAAGTGATAAAAATGTATTTCTAAACTAATATATCTATGACCAGGTCTTTATTTATCCCTCTTTCTCTCAAGTCCATCCTCACTGGCCCGGTTTCATTTCCATGCATCATCACATTGTGTATGCGTACACATGCCTGATAGACTCTTCCCTAGGCTGACATTATAGATTATTATTATTATTGTAATATTCAGCCATATAATTTGCCTATTTAAAAATTAATTAGGTGTTTTCATTTTTTTTATGACAATGTTGGTTGGCAACCAGGATACTGACAGGACTCTCCACGCTTACCTACAAAGAGCCGCTCCAAAAACTAAATCTATTCTTGATTGATCAGTGGAGCATGCGAAGAGACTTGATTTTGGCGTACAATATCATTAACGGGAATGTAAATCTATCTTTCGATGAGCTTAGTCCAGCGACAAGGCGTGGTCTCCATTGGCAGTCACAAAAGATGTACCACTGTCCCTTTCGGCTCAATAGAAAAAAGGTAGCATTCTCTCTCTGTGTTTCTACTCCATTCGGCTCGGGGGAGATTACCGATAGAGTCTGATATTCAATGACTGTGTTCGACAAAGAAGATAGTCACTGGGGCTGACACAAGCGGACAACTATTAATAGCGTTTGGGGATTCTTTACTGCGATGACGGTATTACACACACGCAAGGAGCACAACTGACTCATACCAACAACATGTTTGTGTTTGTATTTTCATCGTGTGAATCTGCGTTATTTTTGTTTTTGAACACAACTTGTAAGCCAGTGGACGCGCCCTTAGCGATCATGAAGACGAAAGACGACACAGCCAGAACAGAAGATGAAGTCGAACAGAAAAGCGGAGCGCTTGGGGGTCGACGATGATTGTGAGAGAACAGCATATGGTCTTACACACAGACAAACCAAACTGAGAAAAAAAAACAATTAACCTATAACAAAGAATATTCTTAAGAATTCATTTCTCATTTAATTTAAACAAACCATAATTATTCTAGCCGACCATAACTGCTTTTTGCCATGGTTGAACAAGCTAACGTGCCATTACTCTCAATACAATAGAAAAAGTGTATATTTTATCGTGTTAAAAATTGGGGCATATTTATAATCAAAATCAAATTTTTGGGTCAAACAATAGTAAAGTGTAACAAGCCATGTAAAAAGACAGGTAAAAGATATTTACATTCAAATACAGTCTGAATGTTTGTCGAAAGCCGCTTTATGTAGTTAGTATCACGACCTACTCTGGCAGGCTGTTCCAGAGAACAGAAACATGGACAACTATGAACCCGTTTTTCGTTAACTAATGCCAAAACAAAATATAAAAGTTAAATTGTTTAGGTTTTGTTTTCATGAGGAGATTGGTAAAAAAACTAACAAAGCCGTTTTTCCTGTTCAAATAAAGAACAAAATTTCAGGTCTGCTGTATAGGAAAACAGGGCTTACAAAACAAGTGATATGGCAAGAAAGAAGAACGAACAACGATGTAGTTATATCGAAAAGAAAAAAGGTTCCTTGCAAAAAAAAAAAAAAAAGGTGGTATTTTTGCAGACTTAACTGTAGTTTCGTCTTGTTAACATCTCTCTTGTTACATGTGGTGGATGAGTCGAAACGTCGCATAAGGGGCTTCAGGGTCTCAAACATGCGTAACTATGCACAGTAAGACATGCTGGCTGGCTGCTGGACCAGGCAGCAGTTTTTGCATCCACTCAGAAAAAAAGCAAAGAACTTTGAAAAAACAAAAAATGCTAACATCGGGTTCAGCAGACATTCTAAAAATTGGCCTGTGATTGGTTGTTTTTCATCCAATAACAGGACACGTAAGTAACGACCCCGTTATAATTTTCAATAAAGCATTTGAAAATATTTTTTTCTTTTTTATAAAAAGAAACAAAACAAAAAGTAGAAACAAAAAACAAACAAATTTTATAAAAAAAAAAGACATTTATTGCACATCAAATAACATTTGACAATAAAAAGAACATAAGCTAACAATTTTTCATTAGTTTATCGCGAGTGTCTGTTTTTGTGTGAAGCTAAAGATCATTGTCGTCTGGATGATAGAGCTCACTTAGTAACCGGTAAACGTAGGATGGTGCATTGCCACCTCTGTAACAAAAGAAGAAAATATGGTAAAGACTGGAACAAAAAAGATAAACAACCACAAAATAAAACTAAATAATATTAAAAGAAATTTTTCTATTTAAACGAAAAAAAAAAACAAAAAAACATAAAACAAACTCACTATTTGTTTTCTCCCTTCCCATAAAAACTTGAAATCGTTTCGTCCCACAGTTTTTGTGTTTTTTTTTACTCGCCAAATGTTGTATGATAGGGGCAGAGATATACTTATTAAATAAATACAAGTAAATACACATTGGTCTTTATTATAGAGTGGAGGATTGAAGCACTTAATAATGAAGATGAAAAAAGCAGACATGCGTAGACTTTTCTTGCAGGAGTTCAAACTCTTTCACAAAAAACAATAAAACAGCCACTAATATCAGCACAGCATGAGGATACGGGTCCACAAGTGCTCTGCGAGTCGGAAGATGGTTTCAGTAATTCTGTAATGTTAATGAGAGCCTTGGAGACGATGAAGGTAGAGGACGGCCATGAAAGCAATAGTTGAACAAAACCCATGTGAAAGACACTTGATGTCAGTATTTCAGCAATGAATAAATGTTGCTTTCTAAAATCAGTTGTTATCTTCAGAACAACCAAATCTTAAAATTTTTTCAGAAACAAGAAACAAAAATCATTTACACCAAACACTTCTCTTATAAACCTACATACCTACTCCAATAATACAATAATTTCATTATCATCATTAGGGTTTTTCATCATTCCTGGAGGAGGAACGCTTCCCTGGTTTCCTTCCACCTTGTTTTGTCCCTAGCTAGGCATGGCCATGTAGGACCCAGTTGGCTGTCAAAGTCGTCTCTCCAACAGGTTTTTCGCCTTCCTCTTGGTATTTTCCATTGCCTCGGGGCCCATTCACACTAAGTGTTCGCCTGTTTTCTGTATATCTCAAAAGGTGACCTGCCTATTTATGTTTAGCTGTTCGTATGGTGGTTATGATGTCGTTTACACCAGTTTGCTGTTTGATCCAAGTGATTTTTTTCTCGTAGACTGATACTGAGCATAATGCGTTCCATTTTGCATTGTGTATTCCAAAATGCATAACGATCGGTTAATTAGTTTAGGAATGAATCCTGTACATACAAATATATAAACATATAAACATACCTAATTTTATAAAGATGGAAACAAAGCAAATCAGTACTTGAGTATTTGACCATTTCATAAACTCACAGTGTATAGTGTAATCTAAAATTAAAAGTGGGACCTGTCTAAAGGTTTATCGCATGAGGGGTTTTTGTCTGGTAAGTTTTGTTTGAGGAATTTTTTTTTGGGGGGGGGGGGGGAGGGGGTCGCATGCATTGTTAAAATTTCACAAAAATTGGAGGTATCTGAATTTTTATGAAGGGTTTCAACACCCTTTTTACCCAATGTTGCATAAAACTAAATTAAATTAAATATAGCCCACAATTTGGTCACCTTATACCTAACAGCTGTCTTCCAAAATTCATAATGATTGGTTAATTAATTTAGGAGTGAATCCTAGATATACAAATATATAAACACACTTAACTTTACAAAGATAGATACGAATCAATCGACATTTGTTTCCCCTAAGGCTTTTTTCTATATACTTTAATAACACAAAATGCATGAAATATACCTTAGTAATAGGATTGAACTATAGTTGACAAAAATTCTATTTTAATTGTTCTAATTAGTTGTAATTTATAATTAACTGAACAAGTAACCCATCTCTCTCTTAGGTATCTATGTATGTCGATTCAAACACTAATATTTACCAATGTTTCGTGCATTTAGAGAAAGAGTGACCTTTTTTCAGCGTTGCTATCTAATTTTCATACACCACAAACACGTATGTAAATTAGATGGCAAAATAAGCTTCTTTACTTCTACCTCAGAATAATAAATAATAATTCTATATAAGAATAAAAATAAGGATAATATAAAAGTAAAGACATTATTTTTAGTCATGCAAGAAGAATTTCGTAAAAGATATGTCACAGACTTTGAATAAGGTTGTAGCTGAAATATGTATGCACATATGTAGCTAAAAATGTTTGTATAAATAAATTTTATATTAAAATACAGCTCTACTTGTTATTGAGCACTATCTTATAAACACTGTAGCTTCATGGGATTAACACCTATGAACTAATAACCCTACAAACACACACACACACATATATATACAAAAAAAAAACGGGCCTCCGCGTACACTTTGTGATATCTCCTTTATTTATTCACCGATTGCCCTTATTTTACAGGACATGGCAGAATCAACGACCGTGAGTACACCAAGACCTCAGTGGGAGCTGGGACAAAGAATACACTGTGTTAAATTTTACTACAAGACAGGCTTGTTTAAGCAAACCCAGGACAGTGTCATGCATCAGTTCGAATGTGAAAAGGCTCCATCCAAAAGCAGAATTCAGAACTGGGTGGACCACTTCGAGAAGTATGGGACCGTGGAGAACCTCAACGCTGCCAGTGAGAACCGTCCAAGCCACTCGGGACGTCCCAAGAAGCGGACAGCCGAGCTGGTCGAAAGTGTGAGAGAGTCTCTCCAGGAGAGTCCGAAACGCTCTGTGCGTAAGCGAAGTCAGTCCCTCGGTATTTCCCGTGAGAGTTGCAGGAGAGTGCTGGTGAACGATATCAGAGCTTACCCATACAGAATACAGACGCTGCAGACCTTTACAGCCTCAGACAAGAAGCAGAGGAGCGCTATGGCAGTCAAGATGCTCGATAAGATCGAGGAGACACCAGGTTTCCTTAACCTCCTTTGGACCTCAGATGAAGCCTACTTTCATCTTGACGGAAAGGCGAACTCCACGACAAATGTCTTCTGGGGGTCCTCCAGACCCAATGAAGTAGCCACCAAGCCCCTGCACTCTCCTAAGTGCACGGTGTGGGCTGAAATCTCGGTCAGAGGCATCATTGGACCAATCTTCATCGAAGAATCTGGCGCAGCAGTGACAGTCACCAAGGAGTGGTATGTGGAGGTCCTCAAAACCTTCAAGAGTGAGCTCCAGACCCTCTACCCGTCGCTCATGAGAAAGTTCTGGTTTGAGCAAGATGGAGCAAGTTCTCACACCTCAAACCTGTCCCGAGATTGGCTGAAAGAGAACTTCGGAGGCCGAGTGATCAGTCTCAAGACTAATTTTGAGTGACCACCCCATAGCCCGGACCTAGGCCCCCCAGATTTTTTCCTTTGGGGCTATCTTAAGAACAGAGTGTACGCAGGGAAACCCAGAACCATCAAATTCTTCTCTTCAAAACTCTTAAATTCAATTTAGTCAAACAAATTTAAATAATAAAACAAAAATTGGTTCTTATTCAGATTGATGCGCAAGTGAAATATGGCAGTAAAAAATAAAATAACAAAAAACTTATGAATATACTTACTTATCAGTCAAAAGTGCCTGTGTACACCAAAAATTACGGAAAAATATTGAGTAGAATTTTAGTAATAAATAAAATTAATTTATTATTCGGAGTCAATGAACTTCGAACCAGAACATTGCATGGCGTCTTCATATTAGAAGAAGGAAGATAATCTTCTACTACGCGTTGGTTTAAAGATGCAAAATGGTGTTGTTTCAATGTAGAATCAGACATATAAAAAAAAACTGATTTTTATTTTTTTTCCTAAATTCTACTCAATATTTTTCCGTAATTTTTGGTGTACACAGACACTTTTGGCTGATAAGTAAGTATATTCATAAGTTTTTCTGTTATTTTATTTTTAACTGCCATATTTTATTTGTACATCAATCCGAATAAGAACCCAAAAATCAAGTTCTCTTGTGATCAGTTTTCTGTAATGCTAAGTAAGCAGTTGGCAGGTACTACTCATGTGAACTGCTTTACCCCCAATTAGGCTGCTTTTCATTCATGTCCCTGGTAGTCCCAAACGGTCACCCATCTAAATACCAACCAGACTCAACAAGAACCAATGTTTTAATGTGATTTCTTTATATTCTAACAGACTGATTGGCTTCATGCCAAACAAGGCAGGACCAAATACGGAATGTCCGCAAGGAAGTTAAATGACCTCTGATGTGACCTTGAGAAGAGAGCTGATTCAGCACAGATGACGAAAAACAGGAAACGCGTGATTAAATTCTGATTGTATTAACTGAGGAATGTGTGGGTGGGTTAGATCACGATAAAAGAAATGACAGGACAATGAAAGAGTTAGTCAGACAGCAGAGGCGATTCAGGAGAGAGTTAGACGTCAGCTCAGAACATAAAATTTCGTACAGATTGTTGTAAGGGAATTTAGTTTTTATTTAGATTTATTTTCACTCTTAGTTTAATGAAATTTTAAACTTTTGAGTAAAATGTTATTTTAAAAGAGAACCCCCACCAACCCACATCAGAGTTTCGCTCAACAAAATTCAACTTTTTTCTAACCCATAACTTCAGACGTGTAAGTTCTATTCTCACCCAATTTTAGACAATAGTAGGATTTTAATTTTCTTTTAATTTCTAGCATTTATTGAAGAATCCAATTTCTCTAAATATTATGAATCCATCGTTTGGCAAGTATTCCAGTTATAAATGTCTATTTATATAAAGTTGTATATATTTATATATTTCTATGTAGAGGATTAACTCTAATCTAATTAACTGATCATTATGAAGTTTGGAACACAGCTACTAAATGTAAAGGTGGGTAATGTGGACTATATTTAGTTTCATTTAGTTTTGTAAAAAGGGGGTGGAAGCCCTTTGCATTTAGATAGTTCAGATTTTTGTGAAATTTTAACAATAGATATTAGACATCAATTAATAAATATTCTCCAAATTTCAGTTTCTTTGGACTATTTTAAAGCGTTTTTAAGGGGCATCATATGAGCACAACCTAAATTCAAATATTTAAGATTTGCATTGAATTTGATCATAAGTCAGACACAAATTAAGCAAAATTCCACAAATTTCAATTTCTTCTGAAGTCTCTTTAAATTTTAGCGATTTTTTAGAATCAAAATCATATAATAGATTTTGATCAAAATTAGAATAAGGATTCTAGACATAAGGTTTAGTATCATTATATGTTGACTTTAATCTATGTGGTGCAAAACTGTTCTGTTCAGGGAATTAATTTTACCCATCCTGGGACGGGTATTCTTCTAGTATATATAAGCTGATTCCAGTTCAAAAGAACCAACTGATTGTACAGAGACACTATACTTGAAGATACAATACAGATATGAATAATCCAAACAATATATGGGATTAAAAAAACAATAATAATCTAACATATAAAGTTATATTGTCGGATTTTCAAAGTCAGTCATAAAGAGCATTTAAGCTGACAAAATCAAACTTTGTCCATTTTCATTATGGCAATATAATAATGTACTTTGCGACAATTTATTTTAAAATTTACTTTGTCCAGCCAAAACTGCTAATATGGAACATTTTAAATAATCACCTAGAAATAAAAATCAGCAAGGCGATAACTCATTTTAGATTGAAGAATATAATATGAGTTGTCTAACTTATATGCAAACAAATAAACATTAAAACTATGACTTCACTGCATCCCAGGCAACGCCCGGGTAGGTACAGTAATAGTAGTAGTAGTAGTAGTAACAAAAAGAAGAAAGGAAGACTAACATGTTGGAAATAAAGAGGGTGACCAATTCTGGAGGCACATAGTCAAAGGCTGGGTTGTAGATCTCAATGTTTGGGTTGCTGTCTGAGAATTTCACCACATCACTTGGGTTGAGGAATCGGTTGAAAGCATCCTGAAAATGGAAAGGGAATTTCATTAAGAATTTTTTAAAAACAAAATTAAACATTATAAATAAATCAAACATCTGAATTATCATTGAAACATCTTAAGATCACTTTGAATTTAAATCAGACAATCCTGGAACTCATTAAACTTGATTCGTGTATTGTCTAGTTTGGCTCAGTAATGCTTTGACTTTAAAGGGTTTTTTTTTCAGAGGTTCATCATCTATTTTTATCATCGTCTTGTTTTGGTATTTAAGGTGCTACAGGTGTTCCGAACTCCGAGGTGGGTAACACCAGGCAACGTCTTACGCATGTTCTCCATGCAGTCTGATCCATAGGATTGATACCAATCATGTTGCAAGCAGTCAAATCAGGTTTTCCTTGGTCTTTCACACACTTTAGTACCTGGGGTATCCAGACATGTTATTCAGTTGATGCAGGTGACACGCTGTACATGACCAAACCACCTAAGACGCAGAGCATGTATGGTATCCATAATCCCACCAATACGAAGCTTCTAACAGAGCATTGTTGAAGGGATCATTTTCTATAGTTTGCTGTCGCACATCCACCTGATCATGGCACAGTCATAATGCCGAAGCCATTGCAAATCAGAAACGTTTGAAGGCCCATGTCTCACTGCCATGCAATATAGTAGAGCGAACACAAACCAAAAAGACCTTGTCTGAGTCCTGAAAAAAATGTGCCTAGATGTAAGGATTGGCAGTAGGTTAGACACGACAAGCTTTAAATTCTGTTATGGAGCAAATTTTAAGCCTTATGAGTCTGAGATGATAAACATTGTCGACCTTGCCTAAAAAAAAGAAGAAAAAAAGTGATATATAATGAAAAATGGGCATCGTTTATCACTTCTTTTTGTTGTAAATCATATTCTTAACCCCCTCCTCCCACTGGATGAACTCGTCCGTCAAACTTTCTTTCTTTCGTTAAGCCCAAGACTATATAAATGTTTCTTCACAGTATTCTTTGGACAGAGTATTTCACCACGAACAATTTGACACTGAGTCTACAGCCTTTAATGCAGAAAAAAACATACAAACATTGGAAGCTTACTTTCATGAATTACCTGCATACGGTTAACGGCACTGAAGAAACTGGAAGCACTCAAACCGACTTCTATGCATTGATAAATAGCATATAGGCAGAAGTATTTGAAATCATTAGTGACACAAACAACTACACCTCTGCTATAAGAACTTTGGATGCGGCCTACATTAAGCCCACTAATATAGTCTACAACTGACATTAACTTATCACCATGAAACAGCAACCAGCACAAACAGTGGATTCTTTCATGTTACAGTTGGGAAACTTTGCTAAACCATACAATTTCCAGCCGAAGTAAATAAAAACCAATATATGCGGGAGGCTTTTGTTAGCGGTATCTAGTCCCCCTCAATTCGACAACTTCTCGAGAAATCATCACTACTTTTTGGAAAGCATACGAGATGGCAAGATCTCTTGAACACGCTAAAAAAACTCTCTGCGTGCTACAACTAGGAGAGAATGATTTCCGCCCCAATAATCTCTTCAGGAGAAAATACAAGTCTGGCAACAACACAAAAATATATGAGGCTAAAGGAAATTTTTTGTCATCTGTGTCACCTTTGTCCGGGTCGTGACAAACTGCAAAAAGTGTTTAAAAAAAGGACATTGGGCCAAAGTCTACAGATCTTCTGTATTGGCAGTGTTAAATGAAAACCCTGAATTCCCTCGTCTCGCGTGACTAGGAAGAGGAAAGACATTACATTGACTAAGTGTAAAAATAAGTGTGTACACTATCAAAAATAACCAGATATCGCCTGACTACGATCGCCTTAAACCTCTACTTGAGATGGACCCTCTTCTAAATCTGAAATCACAAAGACGGATTATTGGGATGTTCTCTTACTACAGCAAATTTATCCAGAATTTGTCAGAAAATCTTAACACTAAACCGCGATAGAGAATTTCCATTATCTTCATTGGTATTAGACTCTTTTCAAAGGCTAAAGAACGATTTGAAAGATGCTATTCTGGTAACAATTGACCCAGAAAAAAAATTTGTAGTAGAAATCGATGCTTGTAATAATTGTATAGTGGTTACCCTTAATCAACAATGCATTCTATTCCAGAAAACTGAGTCCCAGTGAAACTAAACATCATGCAGTAGAAAAAGAAGCAGCTGCTATTGTCGAAGCTCTACGAAAGTGGCACCATTTCCTCCTTGGCAAGCACTTTACTGTAATTACAGACCAAAAAAGTATTAGCTTCATGTTTGATAATACCAGGAAATCAAAAATGACAAAATATGCTGTTGGCGCATTGAACTGTCACAATTTAAGTTTAGCATCATCTACCGTCCTGGAAAGGAAAATACTTTTGCTGATACGTTTTCCGGAATATCTGCACTCACTCATTCTTTACAAGATCTTTGCGACCTTCACTGTAAGTTATGCCACACTGGCATTACACAAATATTTCATTTTTCCAAAGAAAGAAACCTTCATTTTTCACTCGACCAAATAAAAGGCATAACTAATTCGTGCTCATCTTGCCAGTATCTAAAACCTAAATTCTTTACTGGTAACAAGGGAACTCTCATAAAAGCAATACTACCCTTCCAGTGATTAAACATTGATTTTAAGGGACCACCGCCTACGTCCATAAATAGTAACAAATACCTACTTACAATAATCGATGAATATTCACGTTTTCCCTTTGCATTCCCATGTAAAGGTATGACAAGCAAAACTGTCAACTATTTGCGACATATGGCATGCCCGATATGATTCACAGATAGAACAATTGACTTTCTATCAGAGGAAATTACTAACTACTTACATGTGAAAGGTATTGCAATTTCAAAAACGAGTAGATATTACCCGGAAGGCAATGGGCAAATTGAGAAATTAAACAGCACACTATGGAAGTAACTTTGCATTCTTGCAATATGAGACTATCCTGATGCTCTACATTCTATTCAATCATTGCTCTGCACAGCTACAAATGTGACCCCTCACGATAGACTATTTAAGTACAGTCGTAAATCCTCATTTGGTACTTCAATTCCTCTATAGGCAAAACCAGGCCAAATATACATCAGAGATCATACCAGGTCGAGTAAGTATGACACTCCGGTTACACCTGCTACTTTACTGAAAATCAATCCCCACTATGCCAAGTACATCTACCTTCTGGCATTGAAACTACCGTCAACATAAGAAATTTGGCAGGGAAGTACGCAGTTTTCTGAACCAATAGAAGAAAAAAAACCCTCGCGGGTACCCAGTTGAAGATCTTGCAGATACAAAAATTTCCTGATAAATACAACGATTTTATTACTAAATAGGACACTATTTAAAAAAAAGTTTAAATAAATAAAATACATGAGAAAAAATTAAATAAATGCAAAATTAAGGAGAAAAAAAATAAATGAATGGAAAATTGATAAGGTAAAGAAAAAAAAAACTTTCCTGAAAGTACAAGAATTTTACTACCGAAAGAGGACAGTATTAACTCATGAACTCGTCCATCAGATTTTCTTTTTTTCATTAAGCCGAAGACTATTTAAATGCTTCTTCACTGTATTATTTGTTGTATTCTTTTGTAATTAAAACCTTTACTAAAGGTATTCTGGTCTTTTATGATTCTCCTTCTCGCTACATTTTTTAATTGAATTCTTTAGATTTTGTTAATTAAAAAAACTTAAATTAACAGAGCTTTGAAAAACACACTCATTCTCTATCAAAACTCTATAAATAATATAAAGTATATTATTGCAAGTGGATCAAGAGGTTTCCTAGGCTGGAGGCAGATTTTTTTAAAATTACAGTTGGATTTAGAGAAAGAGAAAGCTTAAAAAAAAAAGAAAGAAAAAAGATTAATTTAGAAAAAGAAATTATGAACAGAGTTGGACAGTATGAAGATTTTTGTTTCGGTACTCCCCCCCCCCCCCCCCATTTCTACAGTTTTTTTGTTCAGTTTCGATTTATTTAGTAAATGGCATTGCTCATGTGGAGACATATTGCTGGTCAAAAAGTTTTTCTAGGAAAAAATAATTTAAAATATAGTCATGTTTACAATTTTTGCCTTGAAAGAAAAATTAAAAGTAAGATTTGTAATATGAAGTCAAGTAATAAAAAAACTGTTAGTACGGCGGTGTTCTTAAAAAAAAACCCCAAAAACTACTACTTAAAAAAGTAACATATGTAATACAAGGTCAAGTAATAAAAAACTTAGCGTGATGATGTTACTAAAACTAGCAATACACACCGACCATAAAACTGTTTGGATAATCAGATTTCAAGGTAGTTCTACTAAAATAGTCATATTTTAAAAACCAAAGCACTTTAAGTCGTCAAAATACCACTATTTTGTTCAGAAATGAATATCATTTCATACGCATTAATAAATAATAATCTACATTATATATTTTGAGAGTTTTCAGCAAATACAGTCATAAAAATTTTAACGTCATTTTCAGCTATTTACGTCACTTTTTTTACACCAATTTTGTCATAAAATTTGGAAAGCAACCAGGAAAAATATCAATTTCAATTATTGTCGGGGTATGAAATTAATTGATCCATTATTTTTTTTGTATTTTTTTTATTTTTAAATAAACCTTCAACATGACGTGTATTGAACATTTTCAAAAAATTTTTTTCGTACCCCAATTAGTAAATAAATAAATCTTATCTTTTTTTATGCATTAAAATTATAATTGCATGTTGTTTTCTCTTTCTGTAGTAGTAATTTTGAATTACCCTATCCGAAAAAATATTGTCCCTTTTGAGCAAAAGTCAACAATGGCTGCTAGTATTGCTGATATAACAATCAAGCAGCAGCAGCTAGTTATAAACAGTTGGCTTCGTAAATTTTTTTTACTGAGACAAAAATACTTTTTGTGCTTAAAAAAGTTAATGCTGTTTGTGGTTCTTTTATAAAAAATACTTCAAGAAATACTGGTTTTCAAATATACCTAACTTTCGAATTTCTAGTAGTAATGACTTTTTAGTCGCCAATTAAAAAAAATATAAATAAGATTCTACTTTTTTAGGTGATTATGTGGGAACACCCTAAAAGTCTTGGCGGAAAAAAGAAAAAAAGACAATAAAAAAATAATTTAGAATTTGATCAGTTTTGCAAATAAATTTAACTTAAAATGATCTCCCATTTCCTAGCCATTCTTGCCTTTTTGTG
This sequence comes from Sepiola atlantica, assembly GCA_963556195.1. NCBI lineage: Eukaryota > Metazoa > Mollusca > Cephalopoda > Sepiida > Sepiolidae > Sepiola > Sepiola atlantica. The sequence continues at coordinate 173,609,091 of OY744516.1, forward strand.
CAATTTTAAAAATATTTTTTCAAGCTGAAAACTTGATATGAAATAAATAATTACTCAACCACTAACTTCAAGTTCGAGTGACAAGCCTGCCTTCTCTTGAACGTGTCGTACCATTAACCTTAAATCTGAGTGATAAGCCACCACCTAAAAAAAAACTCCCTTAACCCAAATACTAAGTCTGAATGGCAACCTCCATCCAAAACAAATCCCCTTCTGTAACCTTATCGCTAACCCGAAGTTTGAGTGGAAAGCCCCCAATCCTACAAAAACCCCATTAGAACCACACACAAGTCTAAAAATAAAAAAAGCAGACCCCATAAAGAAAAACGCACAGGATTTATTTCCCATAAAAAAATTGATTAATGTCCTAAAACGCTAGAATGGCCTGGAAATGGTGAATTATTTTATATTAAATTTATGTGAAACTAATACCCCACTTTAAATTCTAAAATAATTGTTTTTTTTCTATCTGCTTAGTTTTCAAGGTGTTCACACGTAATTGCCCCAAGCCCTACCACTAAACTGAAATCCGAGTGGCAAGCCCCCTCTTCCCACAAACCCTTTTAAAACTACACATAATCGTCTAAAAAAAAAAAGAAAAGAAAAAAAAGAGCCCCCCCCCCCCCAACAAAAACAAGAAATACACATAGGATTTATCTCCCATAGAAAAAAATGATTAATGCCCTAAAACGCTAGAATGACTCTTAAATGTGAGATTATTTTACATTAAATTTATATGTGACACTAATCTCCACTCAAAATTGTAAAAAAATTGTTTTTTTTTCTTTCTTTCTGCCAAGTTTTTCAGGGTGTTCAAATGTAATTGCCTAAAAAAATGTAGAATCTCATATTTGGGGGAGGCAAGAGGGTGATTTAGCGGAAGGTGTTAATCTACAATAATACCAAAGAAATCTTGCAATATATTCATTTTTAAACAGTCCAAGTATTAGATTTCAGTTTCTTGTACATAAAATGTATTACAATTCAACTTTGAGTACTCTAACTTCTTTTTTTAATGGATACATGGTATTTTTTAAGGTATTGCAGCATATTTATGTGTATTTACTGCAGATTACTTGGAAACCATTAATTTCTGGAGATTTTCAGTGGCATACTCTGATCCCTTGTACAAAAATACACATATGGCAAATTTCATTGATCAATCTTGTATTTTAACAAAGATATAACATTTTTACTGAAAAATTAGTGTAAAAAATGTGATGAAACGCATATGGTTTAAAGAGGGAAAATTTTTGTGCCTCGCACGATTGGATCAGTCGTGCGAGGCACAAAAATAGTCATAACTTTCTTATTTTTAGTCAGATTTAAAAAATTTAAAAAGATTCTAAGATCATCAAGCTCTTTCTATATATGTCATTATTGAGATATTTTAAGCAATTTAAAGTATTTCATGTGTATTGCTACTAAAACAAAACTACGTTTCTTACAGACAGCTGTAAAAAAAAAAAAATGGCTTTAATAAATCGAAGCAAATTTGAATTATTTAAAAAAACAAAGCAAGTTATTTTACATCTTAAAATTACCAATAAAAGTAGTTATTTAAATTTTTAAACCTTTTTAATAGACTTTTCAGAAAGATATTCTTTGTTCAATTTTATTTTTGTTTTTATGAAATAAAAAAAAATATATTTAAAAAAAAAAATGAATTTTGTTTCTTAACATTCTAATATATTTCAATTATTTTATGGACCTAACTGATAATTGCCCTTAGTGATCTCAGATTGAATCAAAGGAATATTTCAATGGTGTCTTTAGATTTATTGAAAAATTTAACCCTTATTGAAACTTATTTGAATGTTCAACTATCAATTTCTATAACGTATAAACAAATATTGACTTTTATATATAAAAGATAAAGATAACAACCACAAGTGAAGCTTCTCAAATGATACGTATAAAAGTGTTAGAGAACTTAAGTGGAATTTTTAGTGCCAAGCCTACTGTGTTCAGGGAAGGTTTTATTACATACAAACTGTATTCATATATTGATCAATATTATGTTTGGACCGGGTTGACACCTTTTCTTTTGGAAACTTTTGTTGTATTAGGCGGTCGACACTAACCAACCATAGTTCTGGCAACTTACAACTTTCGGTGATCAAAGAACATGTGAGGCACAGGGGTACAAGCTGTATATATTGCCAAAATCGACTATACACAAAAAACCGGCTCATAGTGATCCAAAAGACTACAAAGAGACATATCTTCTTCATCATCATCATCATCATATTTAGTTTAATGTCTGTTTTACATGCTGGCATGTGGTGGATGGCTTTTAGAAATTTGCTTCCAAACTAACCTCTCTCTGACCAGATCATTATTTAAACTACATAACCTGAAATGTGACAGATTTTCTTTGGAAGTCATTTCCTTAGTTGATGCAAGAGTTTTATAGGCTGGATGCTCTTCGTGACGCCAACCAAGTGCGGTGATGGGGACCAGTGCTTTTATTGAGACACCATCTCTAGGTGATTGCCTATCAAGACTAAAGAACGCTTCAACTGCCCTTCAAGCCATAACATGCACCCAAGTTCAAAATTCTAAGTTTATCGTGAATTGTTGGTGTGAGTTACTTGCTGGAGACGGGAGTTGGCCAGGTCTGTATTTATCTGACTGAGCTGGCTTGAAATGGAGAAGAAAATACGGTCACCATGTCCCAAATAAAATACCAACCTCTTCACTATAATAAAGTAAACTTTATTTAACGTTTTGTTAAAACAGGAACATAAGCATGTAAGGCAAGTTTGCTCGGCAGGCAGGCTGAGGTTAAAGACAGAATATTGAATTATGCAGTTCCATTCCATCTTGCCATTTCCTGGCAAAGAACGAGAACATGTTTTTAGCGTCTTATTTCCACAGCATCTTGTTCAGAAACTACATTGTATCTTCCCGCTAACGAGGTGGGCAGAAATAGAAAAGGCTGAAAGTTATGCATAGAAGTATTCAAATTGCCAGATGTATTTCTATGCCTGTTTTAGCCAACCGAACTATAAGTAATCATTATGCGCGTACATACAAAGGAAAGTAGACCTCAGTCTTGTAACTGCTACGAGTTTATTTTTCAAAGTTAAACATTAAAAAATAAAAAAGAAAAGATTAATCGTTTTGTTTATGTGTATCGCGGCATCAAAGTTAAACGGTTGATCTCAGAACTAAACTAACCGCAGATTTGGAATCAGCATTTTCGATCAGATGTCCTTATCGATATCAAAAGTTCTTGAACCTTTTTTAAAACTTATTATTCAAAATTAAAAGTATGTCAAAATAACATTAGAAACAAATGTTCCGCCATTTTTAGCATTACTTTTTCCAGCCAACCAAACAACATATTTACTTATAATAATTTGAACCTTTTCACTACCAGTAAGAAAAATAAATAAACATATAAAAATAAGTTAAGATTGTTTTTCTTAGTCAAATCATTGTACATATTTGAATTACTTACTAGACACCATCCTCGAATGTCCCTGTACAAGGGTTTGTCAGAGCAATCTGAGATGAGGGTACTTCATCTTACAAGTAAACCCGACCAAATATTCAAAATAACATAGTATTCAAAGCCCAAATAAGATCCCCTCGAAACGGCTATGCACTGGCTCATACGAGGAATTGTGATGTTATCTCAAGTAACTTAGCTGGACACACCACCAGACCAAATGAATTCTTATCCTGGAATCCGGTAAGACCAAGAGACCAAAAAAGATATACTATAATTTAGTTAACTGGTCATTTGGGGAAAGGAAATCTAATGTTCTTAACTTCTTTACAAACTCAACGCTTGAGAGGTAGAGGAGAATCTTGATTGAACACTCGTATATCTATGTATCTCATATAGAGATCTAGTGTTGGCCCCAGGAAGGGGCCCCTTGATTTCTGAGAACTTACTAAAGTAAAATGAAAACAAAAGAGAGAAACATCCTTTTTAAAAATGTTTTATTATTGGACTTTTATTCATTTATTTTAGACAAATTTTTAGATCTATGCAGAGATATCCCTAACCCGAATTCATAAACACTATAAGTTAACACGACAAAATACTTTTGTTTGTTCGGTGGCCATGTCGATAAAGCATTCGCCTTCAGTTCAGTTTTATGGCATCTTTCAGTGTTTGAATCTCACACTAGACAATTGTTTTTTTTTTGTGCTATAGTATTCCAGTTATTTCCTAGCCGATATTGATCATCATCATAAACCAGAATAATATTTTTTTATAATTATTTTATTGTGATTTAAAAAGTAAAAGTTTTTTTGTTCATTTGAAGTGACGTGCAGAACAGAAATGTTTGAGAAACCTTGTGTTGACGGATACCCAGCTAGTATGTTAAATAAAATAAAGTGTAGCATTACCTCCCTTTCTTAATACATTTACACAGACACTAACTAGGGGTAGTTAGACCAGTATTATCTCCTGTTTTTGTGACGGCAGGTGGCACTACACTGCCTCATAAAAAGGGATGCACAGACTTTCTCCTGCTCCTTTTCATCCAAGATAGGCTGCAGACAACATCAGTCAGGCCGTCTCTGTCTTCCTTCACTCTGGCTGCTATAAAGACATTTGTCACCATGTGTGTGCTGACAAACACACTTTACTTATGTAAAATTTCTTCTCTCTATTACACACACATGCACACACCATTCTACTCAGATTTTGTTGAACACATTCTCGTGGACAAAACTTCATAGCGAACCCAGTCGGGTTCGTGAACAATAAATGTTTTTTTTTTTACTTCAATATTGTCTCAGAGTTGTTACTTTTTTCTCATTGGTATATGCTGCCAAGCATCGAACACATTATCGTGCCTCTGAAAAAAGTAATTTTTCAATTTTCACACAAAAATCTATTTTAATTTAATCCACATCAAGAAATAGAAAGTGATTATTGTTTTAAAAAGAATGATATAATTATAAAAAAAGCTTTGTTTAAAAGAAATCTGATTGGTCCATGAAAACATTTAAATAATAATTGTAACCAATCAAATGTCAATAACTTTTTGAGGACAAATTTAAATGTGAACAGATTGGTTGTTACTTACCTGGTCATGAGAGCAGAGGTAGTGAGAGGATAACTTAGACATGGATGCTACAACCACCAACTGAAAACCAAGAGAATTGGACATGATTAAAGCAGGAAAACTGGGATTGTATGTGTGGGTGTATATATATATATATATATATATTTTAAAGAAAGAAAGATGAAGATAAAAAATTGTACAAAATTACATAAAGTTACATAAATTAATACAAATTTTATTACATCGAAAGTTGATTGCTCTACTCAACGTATTGAGCTTTATTTTATCGAGATAGATCACTACGATATTTCGCTTATCGTTAATTCTATTATCATTAGTATATATATATATATATATATATATATATATATATATATATATATATACATATATATATATATATATGCATATACATATATATATATATGCATATACATATATATATATATGCATATACATATATATATATATGCATATACATATATATATATATATATATATATATGCATACATATAAGTAAACAATAGTATGTTAAATTCCAATGACAAAGTCTTTATTCATTTTTTCTTACCGAAATTCAAAACAATTCAGTATAACTTGATGACCGTTTCATGCACAAACGGGAATAAACATGCAATTAACAGGATCTTTCATTTATGCAGTTTTGGAAATTTATTCCTTTATTGGCTGCGAGATGTGTCAGGGTGGGGGAGGTCAACATGTTGCCACTGGTTGATTGTCATAATCCTTTTGCCTTTTTTTCCTTCTATGATGGGATGGGCGGGAATGTTAGCAGTTGGGTTGGCAAAAGTGTACTAAAAATGTACTGAAAGACCTGTGAGGTCAAGATCGTCCCTTATTCGGCCAAACTCTGCTATTGGCGCTTTTTTTTCAAATTGTACCAGCTCGTTCTTAGAGAAAGAACACGTCATATTTGCTGCTCTGTTAATGGAATTTTCTCCAAACCCTTTTTATGTGAAGAGCAAATCGCTCTAATATGTGGATATCAACATATTTTTTATTCTTCTATTTTACATACAGAGAAAGTTCTCTAAAAAGGGTCGATAGACATTTTGAAATTTTTAAAGACTTTTGTTGGATCTCGTCGTGGCAGAGCAAGGAAATTATCCATTGACAAGGAATTTTAAGAATCTGAGGTTCTTGGAAAAAAGTTTGAAGAAAAACGAGAGATAAAGGAACAATTTTGAAAGAAAGATTACAGAAAAACAGGGCTAAAGGCCCTTGTAGACCAGACTTCACCAACCTGCTGTTCTAAAAGGTCCTGTATGTATCACTTTTTATTTTGATTGTATACCCCTTTTTCGACCCCTTTGTCAGATTTATGAGATCGCCTCTTCGGCCATTCTCGTATGTTTTTGTATAAAAAAGAAATAATTACTTTTTTCTTTATCGTTGTGCCCAACGAATTTGCTCTTTGACTTTTTATGTTTTTTTTTTTAATTGTGACTCAGGTTAACATCGTATTTAACCTAGCTTTGAAACATAAAAGCAGCTAGCCCCCCTTTTTATGTTAATAAAACTCAATTGAATCACTACCGAACCTCTCTAATTTTCTCATTTTGGCTCTTGTTATGTTTTTTTTTAATTCTATTTCTTTCACCTCTTTGTTACTCTAAAATCGGATTTTGTTAACAACCGCAAAATTTCGACAGCAGCTTATTAGAAAACCAAAAATCGCCCCTGGAAGAACTCTAAAAAAAAAAATACACAAAAAAACTTTTTACATAGAACCTAGTTCCTCAACAGGAAAACAAGGGTTTTGTCATAGTCAAACAGACCTCCTCTGCAGAAGGTTAGACACAAGGCCAGGTGGGGTTTTGAAAAGCCAGCACACTAGATTTCTGTGCTCCTCGGAGATGGATGGACCCTTGGGCTGTAAGCTAATAGAATTGTGTTCGGTTGGGAAATATGTCTGTCTTCATTTGCAGGTCTGATGTTCAATAGAAGAAAACGAGTATCATTGTAACATCTCTCAAAATTAAACTTTGTAGTTACTTGTTTTAAACTGGAGTTGTAATTTTGTTCGGAGGGAGAATCCTTCTGTTGCAGGACTGACTGAGACCACACAATTGACACTGCGACAGGCGTCGGAATCGAATACTGACTTCAGACCAGCACAACGAGCGGACGATCACGGCCTGTGCAGTGAACGCATACAGACACACGTTCACATCGCCAAAGAAGTTAAAAATGTCATATGTAAATTAATAGTGAAAAATCCCTTTGTATGGGTGGACTGGCTCGGAGATCTTCAAGTGTTGTGGTAACAGGTTTTCCCAAAACCTCTGTGATCATATGCAGCATTTCTAGAATGTTGAAGACAAACCCCAAGATTAGAAAGATCCATTAATGGTGATGTTGTACAAGGAGAAGGCTGCTAGATATATAATTGTCGTTACTCGCATTAATGGACATGGCAATGTAGGATTTTGTTAGATAGGTTACAAAAACACATTGTAGATGATGTTCTCTCTATGTGGTTCAAAGAATGGCAGGGGAACAGTTGACGTGATCTTTTTCGGTTAGGCAGCCCAAGAGAAGTGTCTTGATCAACATGGTGGATTGTACCAAGGCTTTTGACACAGTCAATTGAAATGTTTTGTGGTGTATTCTAGAGAAGCTTGGTTGCCCCCTAAAGATGATTCAGCTCTTTCATGATGGCATGAAAGTAGAGATCAATGTTGATGAGCAACTTTCTGAACCAATCTCAGTAGAAAATGGTGTCAAGCAGGGTGACATACCTGCACCAACACTTTTTGCCTTAAACTTCGCTATGGTGTTCTTTATGACCGTCAAATATTGTCAACGTGGCGAATATATATATATATATATATATACATACACACCCACACACATATATATATATATATATATATATATATATACACACCCACACACATATATATATATATATATACACACCCACACACATATATATATACACATATACACACCCACACACATATATATATATACACACATACACACCCATATATATATACACACATACACACCCATATATATATACATACACACACACACATATATATATATATATATACATATACACACACATATATATATACACATGGATGATTGTGATCTATTTGCACATTGTCAAATAGACATCTATCTCTATCAGATCGTGCTGGATGCCCGGACCATATTGACCCAACTCCTCCATACTTCCCTGTTTGTCATGGCTCTATGAAGATCTTCGAGTTGAGAACCAGTTTCTTTGGTCAACTGTTTTGTGTACGTTTTATAAGGTCGACAACTTTAATTGTTCTGTGTGTTGGCGTCCATAAAATCAGATCACTGATAACCTCTTCTTTGCTTCTATAACAATGTCCAGCGAATCTCATTCTCCTTTCTTTTATTACTGATGATATTTTAGACAAGTTGCCATACAGCCGTTTATTAGATGGGTGCGTTTTCCAGTGCATGTTTAATACAGCACAGAGCATCCGTGTGTAAGTTCCATCTAGTTTCCTTTCGAGTTTTTTTTGTTAGAGTCCAAGCTGGTGATCCATAAAGCAGTATGGATTCCACTACGGCTCTGAAAAAGTTTTTTTTGATTTGTTCAGACATTGCTGATTTCCAAATAACTCTTAACCGATTCAGTGTACTCCAAGCCTTGTTGGACGGGAGAGGTCAATGTAGACCCAACGACCAAGACCAAACAGTTCGGACAGAGAACTACCGTAACCCACTGTAGTAGTAGCACACACAGATGGTGCCAAGCTAACGATAGACCAAAAAAATGACTCAAACTCAAACAAATAGACACACAGCATCAAAATTTGAATAAGGATTATTAAAGTTTAGTAACATTAAATATTGATTTTAATCGTTGTAAGGTGGACATAAAAGTGATGCAAAACTGTTCTGTTCGGGGAATTAATTTTACCCATCCTGGGATGGGCATTCTTCTAATTTATATATATATATAAGAAAAAAAGTCGAACAGCAGCCAGAAAAAAAAATTAAATAAAGTGTTAACTCACTGGAACTGAATAATATTTGGCTGCCAAAGCAATGCTATGACCTCCCTGAATGACCTTCAGACTGAAAAAATACAAAAAATTAAAAAGTTTAATATGATTTGCTTAAATAATGATCAAAGTTCCAAAAAACTAATTTGATAAGTAAAAGAAAAAATGAATGAATTAAAAAATAAATAAGAGATGAGCCTTACCCGCCATTGGCTAAAACTGTATGTGTACCAATAATTACTTTGTTGACACGAGACATGATAGCAAAAACAGCAGAGTCAGTGATGAGGGTTGTCTCAATATTGGCACTGGCAAGCTTTTTGGCCATTTCTTGACCCTGAGGAGAAAAGGTAGAAATAAGAAAAATTAATCAAAGCAGAAAGAGGAAATTAGACAGCAATATAAAAACAAATTGTAGAAAAGTTGAAAAATAAAAAAAACAGATTAAAATGCATAAACAAAGAGATAAGGGTAAAAGAGTGGAGTGGAAACTAAGGGGATAAATAAAGAAGGGGGAAAAAGAGATGTGGCGGACGACATAAAGTAAAAGGGGGAGTAAGAAAAAGGGGCGAGTGAAAGCGGGGGGGGAGGGAAAAAAATAGAATAGGGGAAAAAGAAATAGGGAAAGAAAAACAGGGAAGGAAAAGGAAAAAGGGTGTGAAAAGGGGAGAGAAAGAAAAATTGGGGAAAGAGAGAGAGAAAGAAAAAATGGGGGGAGAGAGAGAGAAAGAAAAATGGGGGGAGAGAGAAAGAAAAAATGGGGGGAGAGAGAAAGAAAAAATGGGGGGAGAGAGAGAAAGAAAAAAATGGAGGGGGAGAGAGAGAGAGAAAGAAAAAATGTGGGGGGGGGGAGAGAGAAAGAAAAAATGGGGAAGGAGAGAGAGAAAGAAAAAATGGAGAAAGGAGAGAGAAATAAAAAAAAAGGGAAGGAGAGAGAAATAAAAAAAAGGGGAAGGAGAGAGAAATAAAAAAAAAGGGGAAGGAGAGAGAAATAAAAAAAAAGGGGAAGGAGAGAGAAATAAAAAAAAGGGGAAGGAGAGAGAAATAAAAAAAAAGGGGAAGGAGAGAGAAATAAAAAAAAAAAGGGGAAGGAGAGAGAAATAAAAAAAGGAGGGGGAGCGAGAAATAAAAAAAGGAGGGGGAGAGAGAGAAATAAAAAAAGGAGGGGGAGAGAGAGAAATAAAAAAAGGAGGGGGAGAGAGAGAAATAAAAAAAGGAGGGGGAGAGAGAGAAATAAAAAAAGGAGGGGGAGAGAGAGAAATAAAAAAAGGAGGGGGAGAGAGAGAAATAAAAAAAGGAGGGGGAGAGAGAGAAATAAAAAAAGGAGGGGGAGAGAGAGAAATAAAAAAAGGAGGGGGGAGAGAGAGAAATAAAAAAGGAGGGGGGAGAGAGAGAAATAAAAAAGGAGGGGGAGAGAGAGAAATAAAAAAGGAGGGGGAGAGAGAGAAATAAAAAAAGGAGGGGGGAGAGAGAAAGAAAAAAGGGGGGAGAGAGAAAGAAAAAAGGGGGGAGAGAGAAAGAAAAAAGGGGGGAGAGAGAAAGAAAAAGGGGGGAGAGAGAAAGAAAAAAGGGGGAGAGAAAAAGAAAGAAAGGGAGAGAGAAAAAGAAAGAAAGGGAGAGAGAAAAAAAAAAGAAAGGGAGAGAGAAAAAGAAAAAAAATGGGGTGAAAGAGAGAGAAAGAAAAAATGGGGAAAGAGAGAGAGAGAAAGACGGGGCGGGGAGAGAAAAAAGAAGGGAGAGAGAAAAAAAAGTAAGAAACATAAATAAAAATTTAAAAAAAACATAAAAGAAAAAAGAAGTTTTCAACTCACATGAAAAAATGGTGCCCCTTCAACAACCATGACTTTGAATTTTCTTTTTCTGGCTGCACTCTGAAAAGAAAAAAATGAAGGAAAAGTTTTAAATCTTTACAAGGAAACAAATCAATTGTAAATAATACTATATGTCATGTTCATTGAACCATGGCATTAAAATCTGTTGTTCAATTCATTACACGTAAGATATTAAGAAATGTAATTTAGAAAATGCCATCTACTAAGGGGAAAATGAGAAATAAAAAATTGATTCTGTTTTTTATTTTACCTTAAAAAAAGCGAGAAGCGTTTTCGATTTTCCCGTTGTGAGAATTACTTCATTGTTGTGAATGTGCTCGAGAGCCTGCTCAGAAATGTTATCAATGCTGAAGAAGACAAGAAAAAGTGTTCAGTCAAAAGAAAATAATGTTTTGATTAAAAAAAATATGAAAAATAAAAAATAAAATAACATTAACACATTTTAAACAGACACAATTATTTAACACTGTTATGGGTGAATAATAGGGCATACAGGACTCTAAAACCATGGTAGCGTTAAATAATGAAGTAATCACCCTTCCTGCAATGAGTGTATTTGTTGCGTTATGCCCCTTGCTCTTTACTGGTTCTAAAATGCAAAAAGTGTTGCAGCAAAAATGAAGACTCAAAACAAGTTTTTTTTTTAATAATTTATTGTAATAAAATGTTGACATTCTCTGGGTACACTCCTGCCTTACAGATGCAGTTAACTCCTCAGCCCCCAGCTGGAGGGAACAAAAGACACAACGTCCCTTAACTTTGATCTCAATTCTCGTTTTCATGTTTTTTTCCTGATTCTCTCTCGATTAGTGATATATAACTAATAATAAAACTATAAATATGGCTCTTAGTAACAATAAGACACAGCCTCCTGAAGACGGTCGAGAGACCAAAAGCACTAGAAGAGTAGCCCACGATACGTTAGGTGCCATACTCCACCAATTACCACCAGAAAACCGACGAATCGCTTACCGCATCGAGAAATTAACAAGAAAGATAGCGAAAAGAGAAAACTCTGTGGTCTTTAACGACGCATGTATAATATATATATATATATATATATATATATATATATATATATATATATATATGCATATAAAATACATATTTATATAGTCAAGAGATGCTTGGAACCTAACTCTGTCATATTTTACAAAATAGCTCACAAATTCTATTGTCTACTGTATGTCCCTGACTTAATCATTGATTTAAGTATTATCATTTCAGATCCAAACTAATCTACTATCCTCGGATAGCGTACTTGCCATATATAAGAGCTTTCTTTGAGAGATTAGATTAGGATTTCTGCTTTGACTTGACCTTAATTTCAAATTTTTTAATTTTTTTTTTAACATGTTTCCCCCCAAACAAGGCAGGCTGCCACTGTAGACGTAAGGGGTTACTGAGAATTAGGGTGTAGGTTTTGGGTGTCACCTCAAGTTTTTTTTAATTATATTTAACGCCAAACAAGGCAGGACACCACTGTAGACGTAAGGGGCTACTGAGAATTAGGGAGTAGGTTTAGGGTGTCATTCTAAGTTGGGAGCTGTGCAGCGAAATGTCTGTTTACATTAGTTTTAAACCTCTGCATGTTGTTACTGTCTGGGAAACAGGGGGCAGGGAGGGAATTTTAGAGGCCAGCAGCACGATGAAAGAAACTATTGGAGTATAAGGCTCTCCAGCATCTGGGGACCTTCACAGTGAATGGATGGGATTTAGCTGATTGTCGAGTTGGTCTAGTGTATTTATGTCAAGGGGGCACCAGAGTAGCCAGTTCATTGGAGAACAATCCATTGAAGTATTTGTAAAACAAGCACACGGATGCAATATTGCGGCGATGGGACAGGGGCTGGAGCTTAGTGGATAGTGAGGGACCTATTAAGTTGGCGACTCTTTTTTGGACCTTGTCTAAGAGGGAGAGACTAGTGGATGATGCACCAGCCCAGATGTGGCAACAATACTTCATGCATGGGCGGATGGTGGCTTTTAGAGATACAGGATAATGTCAGGTGTGAAGAGTTTACTAGCATGGTAGAAGGAGCTCCCTTCTTTGCTGCAATATCTTCAATGTATTTGTTCCAATTCACTCTACCTGTGAATGTTAGGCCGAGGAGTTTGAATGTTGCACTCTCAGGTAGGGTGTAATTTGCCATGACAATCGGTGGTTGGAGAGGTTTCTTGTAGTTATTGAAGGAAAGGAGCTTTGTCTTTGCGGCATTAAAAGTTACCAACCATTTATGACCCCAATCCCCTGCAGCCTGGAGGTCATTTTCTAAGGATTCAGCCATTGCCTCTGATATGTGCGCGTCCGTTTTTCCTCATATGACGAGAGTAAAGCATGGTGTCGTCAACAAATATACCAATCTCAGACTCAATGTCATCAGGGAGATCATTTATGAAGATCAGGAACAATAAAAGTCCAAGGATAGATCCCTGGAGTACATCAGCATTTATGTCATGTTGCTTAGATGGATCTATCTTTTGGTTAGGAAGGATCTAATTATATTAAATATTTGCCCAGTAATATCATATGAGCGTATGCTATATCTTGTCAAAGGCCTTGGATATATCAAGCGCTACAACCCTAGCTTCACCTGTCTTGTCCAGTGTATGATACATGCGTTCAGAGATGACCGTTAGGATGTCCGCAGTAGATTGTACTTGTCTAAATCCATACTGGCGGTCAGAAAGAAGTTTAGCATTAACTAAGTGCACTGGAAGGGGGAGATAATCCATAACTTTTTTACCTGCTTTCCATTTCCAACTTTACTTCTTCGATGGCTTCTGTCACCGTTTCCTAAAAAAGGTAGATAAGACAGTTAACACAAGAAAGCATGAACAATGACTCAGAAGAAAGAAAGTTCAGTTAGAAAATTAACTGTAAACAATGGCATCAAGTCATAGAAAGGTCGACATCTTAACTTTGGTGATCAACGGTGACAGGAATAATATGCTTTCTCATTTGTTAAAAAAAAAAAAAGTTGCATTGGAATTAAAATTACTAAAAAAATATGTTACCTCCGGTTGCATATTTTGCTAGCCTGGGCGGATGGTATCATGGCAAAGAAATAAATAGGATAAACAGGGGTGAAACGGCTCACTTTTTGGGTTTTCTTTCTTTTACATCTGACAACTTCCACAAAACTGCATGCACAAAGGTGGAAATGTGCTCAGGGTAGCAAATGGGGTCTCAGCATCGAGTTCAATAAAGATAATGCCTGGTAATGTTCCCTATAGTACTAAAATGTACCAAGTTTTATGAGATATCTTGAAAAAAAAACATACTGGGGTGAATAGGGCCATCTTTATTAAGTTTAAAAATCACTGCAAAAAAGAGCATTAAGTATTTTTTATCAACACATGTTTATTAGATGAAGTTACTTTACTTTTGCATACATTTCTTTTACAATAAAAGTCCTGTTAAAGATCAGTATCACTTGGTAAAACACAGGACACACATACTAATGGCAGATGTCACATATAAACCAAGTCATATGATGAGGTCATAAATGTGAAACAAACATAAAATGAACTAATACAATGTTTAGACACAGCCACACCTGGAATATTCCAAAGCAACAACCAAAAATCTGCATTGGTTGAGTTTTGGTTGGGAATGGGAATCATTATGCAGCTTTGAAATTGTATAACACTCTCCTGCTTGATTCCATAAATATGCAAAAATGCAGGGTGACCCACTTCACCCCGATCACGTAATTCTAAGAAAAATCTTGCTCCCCATCAAAAATTTTTTAAAAGGGCTTTACAATTATAATTAGCAAAAAGTTTTATTAGATAGTGAAAAAATGTATACCTTGGCATTCACATTTCCTTTTTCATCAGAGTGCAGAGCAGAAAGAATGAAACCGTTTCAATTGCCATATCACAAAGACAATGCCTGATGCAATCCATAATGGAAGCATCAAACTTTGGGGAAAAAAGTTAAGAGAAAAAAGGGATTCATGGTCCACTTCACACCGAGTTACTCTATTACATTTCCGTCGGTGTATTTGTATGATTTTAAATTGATTCTTTCTGATTAAATCCAAATCAGTAGAGTCACACATTCCATGGGTTTGGGATCAGTGGATTCCTTCTGCACAACCGCTAAGATTTAAAGCACTATTTCCTGGTATACCTAAAAAAAATTGTCACATATTTGGATACAAGGTAACCTCTAAAAGCGTCCATCAACCTGTCCCACAAATTTAAACGACCCTATAAAATCTTTTGTCCTTAACACTTAAACGACGAGACGGTAAAGTGACAACATTTAATTAAATTATTTCCTTCAAACTTTACTAAATGTAATTTAGTTATCTTGGTTTTGTCTTAAAAAAAAAAAAAAATTATATTTACTCGAGTGAAAAATGTTAAAATTTCCAATTGACAAAACAAAATTATTTTTAGTAAATTTGCACAAATATTATTTTTTTTACTAAACTAGCAAATTATGCCCCCCCTCCGATTGCATATTTTTCCTAGGATTATATAATTGTGTAAGAACTACATACAACACGTAGTTAAAGAAAAATAAATTGTTTTGGACTATTAAAATAATTTCCAACACTATTGATAATGTTTACACATTCATTTACTTATTTTTCTTATTATCGCTTATGTTTGAATTCATGCTTTGAAACATGATGTAAATCATGAATCTATGATGTCACACCGAAGCTATAATTATTTTGTTATGGTAATGTTTTAAGTTCTATTTATAAGAAAGTTCAAATAGGTCAGTTGGTAGAATCTCAGACTGAAGATCTCAAGGTTTTGGTTTCGATTTACGGTCATGACATCCGGTTTATTTTTTTCCGAATTTATTATTTACTATTAATGCAATATTCTCCATTTTTAAAAGTAGTTAAGATGTGATATTTGTAAATGAGACAAATACCGCAATGTATTTATTACATTTAAAAAAATTGTGACTGACGAACAAAAATCTCTATTTATATAAGATATATATATATATACTAGATACTACCCGTCCCAATTTGGGTAGAATTAATTCCCCAAACAGAATAGTTTTGCACCACTTTTATGTTCCTTTACAAAGATTAGAATAAAGACATAAAAATGATATTAAACCTTATTTCTAAAATACTTATCCCAATTTGGATCAAAATCCATTACATGACTTTAATTCTAAAAAATGCTTAAAATAGGGGCCTTAAGTTTAAGGGGTCTTAAGAAATAGAAATTCAAAGAATCTTGTTTAATTTTCAATTTTCAAATGGGATTAAAATTCCAATCTATTTCATACTACATCCGGCTCAATATTTATTTCAGTAACCCCCCCCCCCCCCCAATATACATCGGTAATTTTCATTGGCTAATCATCTATGTTTATTAACCAATGAATTTTCTGTTTGTTACAAATACAGAAAAAAGTTAATGGTGTCCAAAATAGGATCGCTTTATCAAATATTTTACTTTATTTATTTTAAAACTTCATTTTAAGGTGATTTCCTTATATATTATCCTAAATAACTTTATTTCTTTTGAAAGCTTTTCATACACCGATGGTCAACAAATAGACGTTTTCTTTTATCCAGACCAGTAAATTAATATTTGACTTCTTCCGACTTTATGATACAAACTGTGATTTGATGAAAAGGCTTGATAAATGTGTTCCACATGAACTCAATGAATAAATGTTGATTTCGTAAATCGGTCATTATATTCCGAACAGAATTATTCAGAAGAAATAACCACTTCAGAAACAGAATGAAAAATAAGTTATTTTTCTTCCAAGAATTTGTCTGAAATAAACAATAAAAATCTTGACATAACAATAACAAAATGAATACAATGGACAAACCTTGTTAAAGTTGCTTACTGAACCAGTGTAATCTTCATGTACGCCTTCAGTCAGTAAGCGTTTCTGGAGAAGAAGAAAAAAGGGAGAGATAAAAACAGTTTGAAGGGATTTTGAAAAAGTTTTTTTTTTTTTTTAATTCAAAATTTAAATTTAGAAAAAAAAAAAATGAAATGAAGAAAAATGGACAAAACAATTTTTTAAAAATACCCACAGGTAATGCATCTTGAGGATCATCTTTTAAAGTTTTTCCTTTGGCGCTGAAAAAGAAGTCAGAATATTTATTTATTTACAGCATCATTTCTCAGGGTTTATTTTTTTTGTTTTACTAAGAAGTGATCAAGGCCAAAAGCCACTCAAAGATAGGAGTTAATGAGATGGATGAATTGTCAATTGAATGAAGAAAAATATTAGCGTGTTGAAAGTGACACCATGCTGATTTTAGTGAAGCAAACGATTATGGAATAACAGAATAACGGAATAACTGGAAATTGCGAATAACAAACCAAAGTTGGACAGTTGTACTGAAAGAATAATCGCATTTAGTTGATGGTTAAAATAATCGAATTGTAGATATTAAATAACGTTGCAATTTAAGATCTAAAAACAATAATATTTGATTTAATATAGATTAATTTTTAAGGGAATTTTTTAATTTTTTTCTAAGTAATGAAACTTGCTTAGGTTACAGTTTAATTGTTTGGATAAAGAAGCCAAAAAGTGTGTCATCTATTTTTCTATTGGTAACTAGCTGTATTCACCCGGCATTGCTTGTGTGGAGATATATTGCTGGTCGGAAATAATTTCAAATATAGCCAAAACTTCCATTTTAATTGCTCTAATTAGCCGTAATTTGCAAATAACTCATCAAAGGAACCATGTCTTACTAACTTTCTATCTATCGCTTTCACTGTTTGTTCTTTGAACCCTGCTCTTATTCTGTACGTCATCTATTACTCTCGCTTCTGTATGTCTGTCTTTCTCTCACTGTTTATTAATAATCAAAGGTAATAAAGAAAGGAAAGAATAAAAAGATTAGAGTAGTCCATTATAAACAATAGGGAATATCACCAACGTAGTAATGTTACTTGTGGCTGTAGAAAGAAAGAGATAGTGAGCAGAAAAACACTAATTTTGCATTTATTTTTAAAAATATTTAATTGGCTTTACAAACTCAATTTTTCCTGATTAAAACAATCTAACCTGACCCGATGAGTCATATTTTGTTCTAGTTTATATACATATACTAGCAAAGAGCTACCCACCCTCCAGCAATAATTAATCGAGGATGGAAGATATAGTTTTAAAAAATGCTTTTACTCAGAATTCCATGTCAAGAATAATGGAATCTAGCTTTTGAACATTAAGAACAATATTTTTAACAAACTTTTAATATTTTTATTTACGCCTTAAAAATAAAGGTATTCAATTAGCTAATTTTAAACAAGTTATTTATGTTCAATAGAAAAAGGTAAACACTACCACACGAATCAATTGCTTAAAATGAAATTTTTTTTTTTTTAAAGTTGCTGTGGAGGAAATATAGTTCAAAATATACAAGATTTAAAAAAGAATATGGGTAAATTTGTAGATTAACACCCTCTGCCGAATCACCTATCCACTTTCCAAAAATGAGATTCTACTTCTTTTTTTTTTTAGTTTTTTTTTAGAATTTAAAGTGGGGATCAGTTTCATATATAAATTTAACGTGAAATGATCCCCCATCTCCGGGCCATTCTAACTTTTTAGGGCATCTAACTAGATTGTTTTACCACTAACCCTAAGTCTGAGGGGCAAGGTCATAAATCGTCTAAAAAGGTAGACTCCCCACCCCCCCAAAAAATGCAGGCTAGAACAGACAGGACATGGGGGATCATTTTACATTAAATTATTTACGAAACTGATCCCCTATCTAAATTCTGAAAAAAATTTTTTTTCACAGTATTTATACATAATCACCTAAAAAAAAGTAGAATCTCATTTTTTTTGGGGGGGGGGAGTAGTGGTAATGTTAATCTACAATAATACCAAAATATGAATCTATTTTTTTGTAATTCGGACAGATCAGTGGAAGGGAAAATACTAAACTTCTGTTTGCATTTGTCAATGAGAATAGTGAAAAGGAGGTTTAGCTTTTAATATTGTAAACATTAAATAATAAGTTTAACAACAAACTATTAATAAAAAACTTAATTACAAATAAGGCATTTAATTAGCTAATTTAAAAAAAGTTATACATTTATTTTTCACAGAAAATGTAAAAAAATACAAATGCTTAAATCAAGAAAATCATATTTTAAAACGAAGAGCAGTTAAAAATGCTGTTTTTCTATGAGAAACTATGCTTTAAACATAAGGTATATAAACAAAAAAAAATTAGCTAAGTTTTAAAAATAAATATGTCTCTAAAACTTGTTTTGCTTGTCGATTGTTGTGGAACAGAATGGGGGAGAATTACAAATAAATAATTTGTAAAAGAAATTATTCTTTTTGAAAAAAACAGGAAGAGAAAAAGAACGAAACAGAAATAAAATCAGCCAAATGACAAAAAAAATAGAAGGTAAAGCTCTTGTGAGTCGGCAGAAATCAGACTTTGCTTTAAAGGAGTAAAAAAAAAAGAAAAAAAGAAAAAGAAAAAAGAAAAAAAGAAATAGAAAAAAAAAAGCACAATTCTGCTTTTTCTGATTTACAAAATTGTAGGTGTATAGCCTTATTATTTAAAAGTTGGAACATATTTTGGTAATTCATCCATTATTTTTAAATTACTTTAATTAATTATGATTAAATTATCGAAAAAAAAACTATATATATATATATATATATATATATATATATATAGAATGAAAAAGAATAAAACCAAAAGTGTTTAAAAAGATATATGTATGCTGGCTGGCCAAGGAAAACTTGGAAGCAAGTGATTGGACAAGACCACACAGAGTGGAATTTGGAGACTGCTGAACCGTGAGAGGTGGAGAGTGAGCCTACGTAATATCATTGAACATCTGACCCCTGAACAAGGGAAAAGTGACGTTAAATGAATAGAAGATATCGACAAACTATTCCATATATATAGGAAAATAGGACAATCAAATTACAAATAACACCAATCATTAATTTATTACAAACGGTTTAAAAAAATAGTTATGCAAAGAGATGTGCTAGGGCCTTTACTTTCTACTATATATATAATATTTCAAAAGACTATACTGCATTATTAACAATAAGATGTTTTGGTGGTAATACACTTGTGATAAATGAAAAAAGTTTTGCATTTATTCATTTAGATATATATGGAATGAAAAAGATTGTCGTCATTTCTACCATAAGCAAGTTCCGCTCAAGCATCGAACACTGTTGATAAGACGCTTACTCCCGCCTCCCGGGTAAGTGTACCTTAATTTCAATTACTGTATGTGTTGATTTTTCGCGGCCATGTGGTCCTAGAGCATTCATCTCATGATTCTAGGCTGAATTTACGAACTGCGTTCGAGCCCATACAACCGCCACTCTTGCACTGATGAGGGTAGAAAGCCCAAAACGATATCGTCTGTAGGTATAAAATACTTTAATATTTAAAAATATTCATAGTTATATATATATATATATATATATATATATATATCCTCCACTTTATAATAAAAACCAATGTATATTTGTTTGTGTATAAATAAATATAAACCCGGTCGGTCACAAAAGTTAGCGAGTAAAAGAAATGTGCAAAAAAAAAAAAAAGCCCACTGATGAAACCATTTCAAGTGTTGAAAAGAAGTGAGAAAACAAATAGCAAGTCAGACAACCCCCGTTGCCTGAAATGAATTCAAAAAGAAATACTCTGCTCTAAATAAAAAGTCAATGGTGGGTGTTTTTTTTATATAAGAAAAATTAAACTACTGACCTAATTCTATGATTTTATATTAATATAAGTGCGAACACTGGCGAAGGACAATTTTTCCCGCCGTTTTTGATGGGGAGGGGTACACTAATATATAGATATAACTTTGAAAACAGACAAACAAATGCCTTTGGAGACCACGTTTTAAGATGCAATATTTTTATTAAAAATCATTAGAAAAAAAATTTCTTTTTTCTTATTAATTTCAGATGATAAAACATCCTTCTTCAGAGAAAGGAGAGTCTGAATAAAATTAAAGGTAATAACTTTAGTTTTCCGTTATGGTAGTTTTCACTTCGATGTTGTTAAAGTAGTGGCAGATTTCATTGCAGTGTGATGAAAATGAACAACGTCCTTTTTATAAATGTGAACTTTTTTGTAGGGCATGGTCACTTATGTGTTAATAAAATTTGACAAATAGTTCTTGGAAGTATCTTCCAAGAACTATTGTCAAATTTTATTAATATATATATATATATATATATATATATATATATATAATGTGAAGAATTACTTTTTATTACTTTTTAAGCTAAAAATGATAGATTTCCAGGATATAAAAGGTTTTCTCTCTCCTTCTTCACACTCACCTGACATATTCTTCACGGATAATTTTGAGCACTCGACGCACCATGTTTCCGATGACCGTTTCTGAAGACTGAATGGATGTCAGGTTTTTACCTTCCTCTCGAATTATCGTCATTAATTCCCTGAAAAGAAAAGAGGGGAATCAATTAAAACTTGACTTTTGTAAACTGCTTTATTTAAACTATTTAAAGTTCACGATAAAAAAAATGAAAAACTGAAAAAGATGCTGCAAAGTTTTAAATATAACCAAACAATAAGGAAGGCAACTCTTCATTTAAATTGACTCCATTAAGTTTATAGACACCCTTTTATTTGCTTCCTCTTGAGGGCCAAGTTAGACACAAGAATACAGCTCTCCAAAAAGGGAGCACTCTGAACTGGAGATAAATTAATTTTAAAAAAATTTTTTATTTGAAATTTGCTTTCTACGAATATTTTTTTCACTTCGTAAAATGAATAAATGGAATTTATTACTACTAAAACAATATTTTATGCTTTTTATGTGTATTTATTATGCATATTACAGGGATGAGAGTGGCCAATGGCAAAAAACGCTGAAATCGAAATGAATATCTCAATCTGGGGGGGTGGGAGTGTATGTGTGTATTGGGGGGGGGGGATTCTTTGATGAAATAAAGTCTTCTACCCCCCTTACCTATATTATGAATCGTTTTGAAGTATGAGGCAAATAAAACAAATCAAGCCGATACAGGGAAAGGAAAAGAGAAAAAAACAGGAAGAGAAAAAGAACGAAACAGAAATAGAAATAAAATCAGCCAAATGACAAAAAAAATAGAACGTAAAGCTCTTGTGAGTCGGCAGAAATCAGACTTTGCTTTAAAGGAGTAAAAAAAAAAAAAAATAAATAAATAAAAATAAAATAAAATAAAGCACAATTCTGCTTTTTCTTATTTACAAAGAAGAGATCTTACATCCAGTTAATTATATGAAAAGTATATTTATTAATTAATTAGAAATCCAATAAATTAAAAATGTGTATGTATACGAATCTTTGTTTCCACCCAATTATTTGGCTTTTATAAGTTGACAAAAATAATTCGAAATGTTTTATTTAGTTTTAAAATGTATCAAATTGGAAAATTTTAAATTTTAAAATTAATTTCCTTAATTTTCACCCCAAAACAAGCAACTAAGAAAAGGACAGATTTGGGTTGACACCGGTTGCTTTCACTTCTGGTTACTTGCGTACGCACATTGCACTTGTAAGCAGATGGATAATACTCAAAACTTCTTTTTTAATTAAAACTATTCTGCGTTGTTTGGTTTTTCCTATTTATTTAAAGAAAAAAGGGGTATATAAAAAAACATTGCAGAGATTTTTTTTCTGTAAACAAAATGTATAAACAAACGAAATAACATTTAACAAATACCTAATTTTATTTACAAAAAGTATAGACAAACAAAATCGCACACTGAGGCAATTTTTATTTTTGTCTCGATCCAGAATGCCCCTTCTGAATTTTCCCTACATTAAAAAACAACCTTGTGTCTAATCTGCCCTAGTGGGGAGGCAAAAAGTTTGTAACTTTGTTTTAAAATTAAAAATGTATTCTTTTTATAAATTTCTACGGTCAGTTTTTAATGTAGGGAACATCCAGCTCCTCCTAAAAAGGAGCACTCTGGATTGGGACAAAATTTAAAATTGTCTCAGTCTAGAAGGATTTCTCATTAATTGAGCTAGGACAGGAAAGATATTGACAAAACAATACAGAATAGTCTTTAAAAAAGTTAAATGTTATTTTGTTTGTTTATACAGGAAAAAATTTGTAACCTTTTTTTTTAAATGTTTACAAAATTGAAATAAATATTTTTAATTAGAAAAAAAGAAAAAAAGGCACCTGACATTAAAAACTGACCCTGTGCCTAATTCTGCTCTTGTGGGAAAACAAATAAATAGGGACACGATCTCTGCAATGTTTTTTTTAATATACCCCATATTTTAAAATAAATACGAAAAACCAAACAATGCAGAATAGTTTTAATAAAAAAAAAAGGTTTTACAAGAAAAAGAAATCGACAAAGTATGTGATTTCGTTTGTTTATACATTTTGCTTATAGAAACAAATCTCTGCAATGATTTTTAATACCCCCTCCCCCGTCCTCACACTTTTTCTTAAAATGAATAGGAAAAAACAAACAACGGAAAATAGTTTTAATAAAAAAAAAGAAAAGTTTTGAGTATTTCCGTCGGCTTACAAGTTTAATGTGCGGAAGTGAAAGCAACAGGTGTCAACCCGAATCTGTCCTCTTATTTGCTTATTTTGAGGTGCCTGAAATCTAATTGATCCATAGGATTCACGCCCATACTTATTAACTTATAATTATGAATTTCAAAACACAGCTGCTAGGCATAAGGGTAGGTAATGCAGGCTGTATTTAGTTTTAGTTTTATGCAAATAGGGTAAAAAGAGGATGGAAGTCCTTGGGGAAAATTCAGATACCTTCGATTTTTGTGAAATTTTAATATGTATTAGACATCAATTAATAAATATTCTCAAAATTTCAGTTTCTTTTGAGTATTTTAAAGTGGTTTTAGGAGCATAATATGGGCACAACTTCCCTATTTGAAAATTCAAATACTTCAGATTTACACCAATAAGCAAGAATTTCTGAATTTCAATTTCATCTTAAGACCTTTTAAGCTTAAGCTTTAAATTTTCTAGAATAAAAATCATGTAATGGGTTTTGATAAAAATTGGAATAAGGATTCTAGACATACGGTTTAGTCTCATTATATCTTGATTTTAATCTTCGTAAGGGGACATAAAAAAGATACAATGATAACTTATAAGTTTAATGAATATATAAGAATGAGTAAAAGGAACTTGATGTTTTCAAAGAAAAATAAAAGTGACTTACTTTGCGTTGTTCCATTGTTTCCATGTTACAATTCCTATTAAAATGTCAAGGACATCAATAGCAACATCCTGCGTCTCAAGAAAACCCCTGGAAAGAAAAAATAGAGAAAATATGAAAATTATTATTAGGTATTACAAACTAGCCTAGAGTTTAGTATGTGAAAATGGATAAATATAATAAAATTCCTTTCAATTTCAACTTGTGGTAACTCCTTTATTTTTTGGTTTATTTTGATAAAAGTTGGATGTAAACAAAATGTAATTTTGTTCTCTTTATAAATGTACAATTCTTTTTCCAGCAATACCCACCAGCCATAAAACGCTTTGGATAAACACAGACTTCCAAGCGGTTTTACTAAAATTACCACATTTTAAAAACCAAAGCACTTTAAGTCCTCAAAATACCACCATTTTGTTCAGAAATGAATATACTTTAACATGGATTAATAAATAATAATCTACATGATATATTTTAAGAGTTTTGAGCAAATAAAGTCATAAAAATATTAGCACCATTTTCGGCCATTTACGTCACTTTTTAGTGTCAAAAATTCACTTTTCAATTTGGTACAATGCTACTACCAGAGCTCCTATTTTTAATAACACTTTGAGAAACATCAACGTCTACTTGATGCAACAATATTGTAAGAGATTCGAAAGTTGATAATAATTTTTAATAAATTATTTGCTCATTGTTCTTACCCAGCGTTGACCAGGAATCTTTTTACTTTCATTTTTTTTTTTTTTTTGTTTTTATCCATGACACTTATTTTTTTTATCAAATTATTATCATTTTTTTTTTTTTTTTTTTTTTTTTTTTAAAGGATTTTGAAAGTTAAATTTAATTGGGGAGTATTAGAAGGCTATCACAATGCAAGAAATGGAAATATGTCAGCGTTGAGAAGTAAGACAAAAACAAGTGATTTTAATTTATATATTTTTTCAAAAACTTTTTAATATTTTTTTTTCCTTTTTGAAAAAATATATAAATTAAAATCACTTGTTTTTGTCTTACTTCTCAACGCCGACATATTTCCATTTCTTGCATTGTGATAGCCTTCTAATACTCCTCTATATACGTATTACACACAATGCTTCAAACAAACTACCTCTCCTTATTAAATTTAATTATTACGGTATCGTTTAGTTAATAAATTATTAATTGAACCAAATTGTTATAAAACTATCAATAATTTTGTTAAGGTATAAAATAATCAGATGTAAATAGCTTCCAAAACTTTTAATCTTTTAATACATAAGGATTTAAGAATTTTAAAACCCAGTTTACAATTACTTTCTATTTGACAGTTTAAATGCTTCCAAATTCCTTTCAAATAACAAAGTAATTAATTTTCTATTATTCAACTATTAACAAAAAATTAAAAGGGATAGTTTTGTTTATGAATAAACCGAAATGTATTCTGGTGGATTTAAATTCATTAAATCTTATGATGTATCTGTATATAAATGCAATGTTTAAATACAGTTTTTTGGTGGGTGCTTTACCATCACAGATAAAGTTTTACAAGCTAGTGTAGTTGATAATTTTTTTGTGTCACAAGTGATTTGGACGGGGGGGTGGGTAATATTTTTTTTTTTATAGGAGTCGCTCCAGACAAGGCATGAAGCCACTTGATATAAGGAGCTAAAAAGAAAAAAGGTAGAAGCACGTCAAAACAAGGTAGTCATTTAACAGATGGTGATAAATTCAGAGGCAAAATAATCGAATCTAAAGCTGAAACATTAGCATGGCAGTGACGGACCCAATCAGCCATGCCGGAAATACCTCAAGAGACACACATCCATGTGCAACATGACACTTGAGAATAGTCCGACATTTAGTGAGTGCTGATGGAGAAGCCTCTCAAGGAGCTACCTTTGAGTTTGGTCTCTCGGAAAGTGCCAACCAGAAAAGCACTATGACCTCACTTTCTACCAAGGATACTTAACTACCTTCATTATCTGTCAGTTATCAGACAAACCAAGCCTGAAAGAGATCCCACCACCAGCGTTCAATCCCCTGGATTCCAAACAGGCTAGCCAAAAGGTAAGCATTTCAAGAGCCTAATAGGGGAACGAAGGAAATAGTTACAAGGCTGGCTGACAAAAAAGTCTACTCCTAAAACTTGTATATTGCAGTACTTTTAAGTTATAGTAGCATGATTGTATTGTCCAATGGGGTCGGCTAAAAAATATATCAACAATAATGCAAAATAGCAGAAAGCAGTTCAAACTTTGTAAGTCCAAAATCCAAATCCTCTTCAATAAATCAGGGTTGCAAGTCCAACTTTCCATGAACGTACTTTCACTCTCCAAAACAAAAATCGCACTGACTTTTAATAAAAAATTCACAGCCTTTTATTTCCAAGACAAACTTTCCCATTGGTCATGATAGCCAGGGTGGGGGCGATAAAAAAAAATAACATATTAAACGATACATAAGTTGGTAAGTATCTTGAACTTATTTTCTTTACCGACATCAATTATCGGTGACACTTCCCCCTCCCACCATGAGTTAAGCGACATCTTATTTCTTTTTTCAAACTACAAATAGTAATCCGAGTTGAATAATTGAATGATGCAAAGTACTTGATAGAATCATCTAATTGTTAATGTTGGCTGTAATAATATCTATTTTATTTATTTGACAATGAATTACTTTGATCATATCTGAAACTGATATTCTCTAATCTGTTGCGATTGTCTATTACGAGCGAATATATATTGATAATGACACATCACTTACAACAATGAAAAACTAGACAAAATGAACTTTTAAAACAAACAAGAATTAAATTACCGGAACATTTTAAGTAATCGACTCCGAAATCAACTCTGAAACTTCTTGGTCTTTCTTTTTCAGCAAATTTTTCTTGGAGTTCATACAGATCCATTGCTCTTTCTGCTTTTCATAAAATAGGTTGTCTCTATTGCTCCAAACACTTTCTCACACCTGAGGCTATTCTCTACCTCTACAAATATAATATCAGACTATGTATGGAGTATTGTTGTCATATTTGGGCTGGTGAATCGCTGTCTCATTTGAATGTTATTGATAAGGAGCAGAAACATATCAGTAATTTGATTGGCCCCCACCCTTTCTTCTTCTCTGCCCCCCCCCTCTCATAGACGTAATGTTGCTAGTCTAAATACTATTATGGCATGTGTTCTTCAGAATTGTGTGATCTATTCTCTGCTTCCTTTGTTCCAGCTCGTTTGACTTGTTAATCTAGTGGTCTCCATCAATTCGCTGTTTTGATTGTAATACGGCTTCCTATTCCAGTAGCTTTTTTCTAAGAACTGCAGGCTTGTGGAACTCTTTTCCTCATACCTATAGGCTTGGTGTTTTCAACACTAAGGTTAATAGGCATCTCCTGTCTTTGCGATAATCATCTTTCATTTTTGTTAGCTCCTTAAATCAAGTGGCTTTATGCCTTGTCTGGAGTGATCCCCCCCCCCCCCCCCCCAAAAAAAAATTTCTTCTGGTTCCCTAGTCTAATTATTTGTTTTCTTTTCACAAATTCAAATGATTTCAGAATATATTGTTACAAGATAGAGGTAATTGCAGAGGCTTAAAGTTAATGGATCACGTCTTGAAAGTGATTGAGAGAATAATTGAGCAGCAGATAAGCATAGATGAAATGCAGTTTGGTTTTATGCTTGGGATAAGTACAACTGGTGTTATATTTATCCAAAGACAAATGCAAGAGAAGTACCTTGGTAATAAGAAGAAACTATATCTTGCCTTTGTGGATCTGGAGAAAGCTTTTGACAGAATGCCAAGAGATGTTGTCTAGTGGGTTTTGTGCAAACTAGGGGCAAATGAGTAGTTGGTAAAGGTTGTTCAAGCAATGTACAGAAATGCTTAAAGTAATGTTAGAATTAACGTCACTTAGTGACAACTTTAATGTTTAAGTAGGAGTACATCAGGGTTCTATATTGAGTCAGTTGTTTTTCATTTATGTCTTAGAAGTATTGTCCAGGGAGTTTCGTACGGATTGTTCAGAAGAGATGCTGCATGCTGATGATTTAGTACTTGCCTTTGAAACAATGGAAGATCTACTTGTTAAGTTTCAAACTTGGAGGAATGCTATAGAAAGTAAACATTTTAGAGTGAATGTCACCAAGATCAAAGTGATGGTCAGGGTTTGTAAAGCTCCCCAAAAGAGGAAAGTTCCTCTCTTCAGTTTGTGGAAAGGGAGTCGGGTGCAATTCAGTTTTTTTTATGGTACCTGTAAGCATTGGGTACACAAGAAGTGCAGTAGAATTACTGGTAGATTGAGAGGATAATCAATTTGCGTGCAAGAAATATAAGACAATAGAGATGGATAAGAACTCAGATGTGGACAAAGTATATCTGAATGGTGAAGTTATTGAGGTTGGCGAGAAGTTTTGTTACCTTGTTGATACCATTGGAGCACAGGGTGGAGCAGGTGCTAGTGTAATTGCATTAGTCAATTTTTTAAAACCGCCCAACGCACGCCAGCATGTAAACCGAATATGATGATGATGATAATTGTGATGTCATAATAGAGCCTCCTTTCTTTATCTCTTTTAATTATTTATATAATCCAATTCCTCACACAACTTTTATCATTTGCCCTTAATTTATGCTATTCCCCTTCCTCCAACCATCTAAAACATTCATGTTCAGATGAAGTGTGACCTCTGACAAGCAAGATTTTCAGAGTTCTAGTAGTGTATTATATACGTTGGCAGGGATACTATGATAATTTTTTATATTAAAAAAATCTATAAAAAGCTGAAATAAGTTTTTCTTCTTCACTTTATCGAAAAGATCAAAATCGAAGTGTTATTCATTCTGAGAATAAGCTATTTTGTGCAACGCGAACGACACAGTAGTGTCAAGTCGACCTTGTTTATAATTCTGGACACCTAACAAAACAGTTTCATTCTTTCTGCACATATCGTCACTTAAACCAACCAGCATTGTATCAGCAGCAACTGGAAAGGCAATATAAAAAGGATTTATTTCTTCACTCCAGCCTCACAGATGGGGCTCGCCACCGGGGTTGTCAAATGGAAAACCCAGCAGCAGCATTTTCCCCTAGAATCCCTGCTGGACAGAACAGCATTTTCACTACCACGATGATGCAGCAGCAGCTCCAACCCTTCCTTCTGCAGAATGTTAACAATGATTGGCATCATTACTATCATCACAGCAGCTATCAACTGATCCATGCATCATCAACATTGGCAGCTTGTTTCTCCGGCCAGCCAAAGTTATACTGTAGCTATGTCAATGGCGACAGCTTCCAGCAAAAAGCCAGAATAACTATCACCACCATCCTACGGTAACGACCCATCATCAATTACCTGAATCATAAACTCTTCTTATCGGTGACATATTTATTTCTTTGAAATAAATGTGACTGTCATATTTTGCTGCACATGCAAGTTTATTAGTTCTTTTTTGCCATATATTTGTCCGTTTCCTCTTTTTTAGTTATAAGACTGATCCCTGCAACTGCAGGAACAAATGCCCTCAAATCTATCATAAATAGCCACGGTTGACGGCATGTATTAAGTTTGCAATTTTTTTTTCCATTGTTATTTTTCGTTTGTTTAGACATGGTTTGTTGTAGCTTTCATGTCTTGACCTACAAAATTCACGGAATGGTCCACTTTCCTACAGTTAGAAACAACTTTTTAAAAGATTTTTGAAAAAGGATATAAAATGTAGATAAAAAAGGTGTATTCTAAATTTGTCCAGTATATTGCTACTAATTACGAAAATAAAAAACAAAAGGTAATCATTACTATTACCAGCATAATTTTAAAGAAAATACTATTGAGAAATTAATCAAAAATAACTTATTTTGCTTTACCTACTGGTTTGTGACCTATTTGCGTTAAAAATATTTGCTAAATGTGAAAATTTTTCGAAAAGGCAATATGCAATATCTCAAGAACTGTATATATATTTTTTAAGATTATGACATGCTGAACATATTGGAGTACATTTTTTCACTCCAGCCTCAGATGGGGCTCGCGTATTGAGTATTATGCATTAAGAGAAAAAACAAACTTTAATGGCTGGCGGCATGATCGATACAAAAAGTGGAATGGAAATGATGTGTAATGAAAAGAAGCAACATTTTTTAATGAGTTATAAAAATAATTTATTTAAAAAATTAAAGTATTTATAAAAATATTTCTTATAAATATTTTAATTTAAATTATTGTTATATAAGTCACTGAAAGACTTCTTTCCATCAGACCTACTTCTAATTCCAGTTTTTTAGCGACTAACCTCGATCCAATCAAACATGTCCTTATCTGGGAAATAAGCCAATAATACAAGCATATTTATCCATTTAAAAAAATGTTTTCCTTCAGATATCATACGTAATACTAAATTTATTTTAACTCTAGTACATAATCTTTAAAAAAGTATATACAATTTTTTTTATCGCAGTACGAAAAATCTTAACAGTCATCTAATCTTCATTTACCAAATATTTTAATATTTAAAAGAAGATTTAAAAACTTTAATTTGCCGTAAATAGGGACCAAGTAAAATAACCTGCTTTCAGCCATTACAGGAAGTCAGTACATAACTGGATTATTTTACCCGGTTGCTATTTACGGCAAATTAAATTGCTTAAAACTTCTTTGAAATATTCTATTTATTTTTTTAACGCAAATAGATCACAAATGAGTATGTAAAGCAACATAAATTGTTGGCTATATTGAAGATGTTAACTGTGTTATGGCGGCCAAATGTGATGTCACACATTTTGACCAGTGTTAAGAGGCTGGCATGCCTGCTTTTGGCTAGGAGCAAAGTGTAGTATCTGTTGTGATACTACTAGGTATCCCAAACTGGCCTGTTTATGCTGCGAAAATGGGTAAAAACTGAAATTTTTGTAAAATTTAACTTGCGATATCTCGGCTATTTATCAGGTTATATCTATGAAATTAGTATATAAATAAAATGTAATCTTTCTTCTTTCTAATGACATTTTCTTTCTTGTACGATGATTAGTTTTTTTTGCAGGTTGATTTGAATTATGTAACTATTTTAATGACAAATGTGTTTAGTTTCGCGTTTTTCAACAACAATTTTTTAGTCCTATTTTTTAATGCCTGTGCCATTCTCAATATTACTTGTTCAACTTTGAAAAATCATTCCATCTTATAAAAGAAAGGTTATTCTTCAATTTGGTAGGCAAAGTATAGAATTTTAAATTAATTTTCATGAAAAAATTCCAAGTTGAAAACCTTAGTGAATAAAATATTATAAAGATTTAATTAAAAAAAAAACTTGTCATTTATACCATTATATAAAGCAGGGTTAACCCAATAATAATTAATAGAAATAATTAAAAATAATTTTAAAAATCGTTACACATCCCGAGTTTTTTTTACAAGTTGGATAACTCTGCAAAATCTTCCAATATTAGAAAGAAAACAACTTTTTTTTTTTAATTCCTCATTCTAAAATTAGTCAAGTATACTAGTTTCAGGCTTGTATCTTTAATGCATAACTTTTTACAAAAAGTTCGGTAAGGTGACATTTGACCCATTTTTCTGCCCAACTGCCAAATTGGGCCTTGGGCCATGTTTCCATGCTAGAAATAAGAGTTTTTTTTATGAATGTACTAATGAAATTTTTTTAGCTTAATCTGTATGATGTATTGAATCATAATAATAAGTTTCAATGTGTTAGCTGTTAAAATAAAACTTTTATGAACAGTCAAAGTTTCTCTTCTGTATCGTTCCCGCACAATTTTTGTGACGGCATGTGATTTTCACCAATGCTCAAGACTGGGTATATCTAAGAATTATTAATTCTATCTATATAATATTTCTTTTAATGAACTATGGCATTATATTTATAAAGAGTTTTCACTTATTTAAAGCTTTTATCTTCAGTTATACACTGATTAAGTTAGCCTTTTATTTAGTATCACACAAAACGCGATGTCCAACTTTGAATGGACATAACTCGGGTACCAAGATAAATTTGGTATTTTTTTTTTTAAATCTTGCAGCACTATATATGCATACCTAAAAAGATTTTTGATATATTAAAAAAAAAAAAATCAGTTTGGGATACCTAATACTACACTTCACCTTTTTTCTCCTTGGTCAGTCAAGGAGAAATTTTTCTAGACCAAATTTTTGTTCCAATTCAGAGTGTCCCTTTTTGGGGAGCTGGATTTCCGCAAATTAAAAACCGACCTTGTGTCTCTACCCTCGTGGGGAAACAAGTAAATAGGAACATGCAGTGATAAACCACAGATACCAGTTTGTTGATCCTGATGACCCCACTATCCACACAAACCGTGGAAGACAGTTGGAGTTTATGTAATGTCAAATGATGTTTAAGTTGTTATATAAAAATGAAAAAAATTGTAATATATTTAGATTCATTTGATTGTTTTGTTTGTTAATTTGTAATATATTTACATTTTGTTAATAATAAACAATTTGTTGAAAACACATTATTATTTGAGAAAATAAAAAATAATACAGCATATTTTTTTCTTCCTCATACTGGTTGAAATACAGGATGACCCAAAAAAAAACGGGCCCCGTTTCTTAGTGTTTCGTCCAAATGAAATGAATTTTGGGGCATAATTAGTTTATTATATTCACAACATCATATCAAAACACTAGGATATTTGGCCTTTTTTTCTCCGTTCTACAGCATGTGTTCTAGATGGACTCCTTTTAGCTCCATGCATTTCTTGAGGCGCAGAACGAAGTTGTCCATGACGTTCTTACAGACTGAATTGGGAATGGCTCTCATCTCCTCCCTAATGGCTTCCTTGAGTTCCGTGATGGTTCTGGGTTTCCTTGCGTACATTCTGTCCTTAAGATAGTCTCAAAGGAAATAATCTGGGGGGCTTAAGTCCGGGCTATGGGGTGGCCACTCAAAATTAGTCTTGAGACTGATCACTCGGCCTCCAAAGTTCTCTTTCAGCCAATCTCAGGACAGGTTTGAGGTGTGAGAACTTGCTCCGTCTTGCTGGAACCAGAACTTGCTCATGAGCGACGGGTAGAGGGTCTGGAGCTCACTCTTGAAGGTTTTGAGAACCTCCACATACCGCTCCTTGGTGACTGTCACTGCTGCGCCAGATTCTTCGATGAAGATTGGTCCGATGATGCCTCTAACCAAGATTGCAGCCCACACCGTGCAATTAGGAGAATGCAGGGGCTTGGTGGCTACTTCATTGGGTCTGGAGGACCCCCAGAAGACATTTGTCTTGGAGTTCGCCTTTCCGTCAAGATGGAAGTGGGCTTCATCTGAGGTCCAAAGGAGGTTAAGGAAACCTGGTGTCTCCTCGATCTTGTCGAGCATCTTGACTGCCATAGCACTCCTCTGCTTCTTGTCTGAGGCTGTAAGGGTCTGTAGTGTCTGTATTCTGTATGGGTAAGCCCTGATATTGTTCACCAGCACTCTCCTGCAAGTCTCACGGGAGATACCGAGGGACTGACTTCGCTTACGCACAGAGCGTTTCGGACTCTCCTGGAGAGACTCTCTCACACTTTCGACCAGCTCGGCTGTCCGCTTCTTGGGACGTGCCGAGTACGGTTCTCACTGGCAGCGTTGAAGTTCTCCACAGTCCCATACTTCTTGAAGTGGTCCACCCAGTTCTGAATTCTGCTTTTGGGTGGAGCCTTTTCACATACGAACTGATGCATGAAACTGTCCTGGGTTTTCTTAAACACGCCTGTCCTGTAGTAAAATTTAACACAGTGTATTCTTTGTCCCAGCTCTCACTGTCTTGGTGTACTCACGGTCGTTGATTCTGCCATGTCCTGTAAAATAAGAGCAATTGGTGAATAAATACAGGAGATATCCCATAAAGCGTACACGGGGCCCGTTTTTTTTGAGTCACATTTGACCAACATAACAGTTAACATTTTCAATATAACCAAATTGTTTTTGAATAATTTCCCAATGGTATTTCCTTTAAAATAAGTAATGTTGGTAGAAAAAAAAAAATGAAAAAAAAAAAAAAAAAAAAAAAAAATGGAAATATGTTACAACATCCAACAGGACAAAAAAGGGGGGAAAACAAAACAAATAGGCAACAAATAAATGTTACAAAAGGCAAGATAAGTTACTCTTCTACCTACCTGGATAAGTTTTTTTTTTGTTTTAACTTATTTTAAAGCATTTGTTAGTTACATAAAAAAGTATGTTCAAGTCTGTTAAGTTAGAACGAAAAAAATAATGGCTGCAATCAAGCGGCACGTGGAGTCTCAATAATCGCTCAAAAATCGAAAATTATCAGAAACAGAGCTAATAAATGTCACCAATCAGCGAAAATGTAATGTTCAACCTAACTGTATATTTTTATTACCAGTATTTTTGTTTCATTTTCAATTTTTGAGCGATTATCGAGGGGGGGGGGTACGTTTTTCTGCAGTTTTCAATATAATTATGTACTAATTATGAAAAAAAAGTAAATATGTAGTAATTTAGAAAAATTGCTGAGTCATTCTTCGAAATCTCTTTAAATTATGGTGAGGGGGGATAGAAAATGCTCAACAACTACAAACTCATGTTCAGAAGAGGTGCACTCTTCTGAACATGAGTTTGTAGTGCAGCAATGGTTGCTCAATCAACGGTTGCACCTCTTCTGAACAAGAGTGTGTAGTGAGACAAAGGTGGCACAATCCATAGCAGCACCTCTTTTGAATAAGAGTCTGTAATGAAGCAAAGGTTACTCAATCATCAGCTACACCTCTTCTGAACAAGAGTGTGTAGTGAGGCAAGGGTTGCTCAATCAACGGCTGCACCTCTTCTGAACATGAGTCTGTAGTGAGAAGTCAGAGTCACAGTCGGAGGTTTGGGAAAAGAGTCATTTATTTTCCTTTAATTTCTTTTCATTCATTCATTCATTTTTTTTATTCATTATTTTTCATTCACTTTATTCATTCATTTTTTTCATTTACTTTTTACTGTTGTACTGTTGTCATATTTGGGCTTGTGAATCTGTCCCATTTGAGGGTTTTATAAGGTGCAGAAACGTATCTGTAATTTGATTGGCCCTACCCTTTCTTCTCTACACCCTCTCTCTCACACACATGATGTTGCTAGTCAGTCTTTTTTATAAATACTATTATGGAATGTGTTCTTCAGAATTACGTGATCTATTCCCCGCTTCCAGCGCGTTTGACTCATTGGTCTAGTGGTCTCCATCAATTTGCTGTTTTAATACCTCATTGTAATACAGCTTCCTATTCCAGTAGCTTCTTTGCAAGAACTGCAGGCTTGTGGAACTCTCTTCGTGCTGACTGTTTTCCTCATACCTATAGGCTTGGTGTTTTCAAGACTAAGGTTAATAGGCATCTCCTGTCTTTGCGATAATCATATTTGTTCTTGTTAGCTCCTTACATCAAGTGGCTTCATGCCTTGTCTGGAGTGATTTCCATTAAAAGAAAAAAAAAAAAATTCATATTTTCATTCATTTTTCAATAATTTTTTCATTCATTTTATATTAATTTCTTTTCATTCATATGAATATCCTGGATAAAGGAGGTAGTAACCCAAAAGTGCTCATAACAGTGCTCAATATCCTAGATAGTGCAGGTGTGTTTAAATGAAGTGTTGCCTGGGATAAAGAACTTTGTCTTTTTTTTTAATATTGTATAACCCGGGAGCCATAATCCAAAGTGCTTAATATCCTTTATCTTTATATTATTGTGAAATGGAGGGTGGGGACAAGAAATTAGTAATTTACCAAGACCATTTGTTCTACTCGGCATTGTTTGGGATCCAAAATTGTAAGATTACAGTATTACCTTTGGTAAGAGATATATAGTAAATCTCATCAGACTATTGAATTCATCAACATTACGTATCTTCTTAATATATTTAAATGGAAGGAGGGGGGATAGAAATTAAGAATTGACTGGGACAATTTGTCTTTATCAGCATCATTTATCTTAATAGTATTGTGAAATGGGAAGGAGGGGGACAAGAAATTAGGAATCCACCGGAACTATTTGTTCTACTCTGCATTGTCTGGGATCAATAATCATTATCTACATCATTTCTCTTCATACTTTGATTTTAATGGTACTTTTGGTAGTTCTGTAAAGGTCTCCTTACTAAAATTACAGTATTATATTTATTAAATCCGGGGGGGGGGGGGGGTACAGAAACTTTTGTTTTAATCAGTGTTGTCCGGGAACAATAAAATTGTCATTATTAACATTAGTGTATTATATTTTGTAAGTGGGAGAGGTGGGTAACAGAATCTTTTGTTCTACTTGCAGTTGTCCAAGAGCAATAGATGCAAATTACAGTATTACATTTAAATCTCGGCACTATTTTCATTATCAACATCATTTCTCTTCATATTATTGTGAAAACGAGTGGGGAGGGGGGGGGGATTTACCCGACATCAAGAATTTCATTGGGTTTTGTCCTAATCAGCGTTGTCCAGGAGAAATAAATGTAAGATTACAGTCTCACATTTCAAAGAGATACCTCCAGTAAATGAATTACATTATCATTCTTTTTTTCCACATTAAAACAGGGGAGAGGGATGGGCTGGGTGGAGAAGAAAGAGAAGGTTGGGGAACTGAAAAGAGAGAAAGATAAATAGACGTTTTAATATGAAGATGTTACACATGCTATTTAACTTCTATTTTGTTTTTTTATGGCCCCTGGCAACGCCAGATAACCCTGCTAGTTATATATATATTCTTAATTATTGCATCATATTTAAATTTTTAGAATAATAAAAATGATAGTCTTACTTTTAAATATTTGCGAATGCTTGTTCATTTTTAGTTTAGGGTCTTAGAGAAATTGTTTATATTTGGTCTAAGAGCACACATGGTTTTTTTCCTATTGTGTCCAATAGTTGAAAAAAGGGTGAAAAAACAAAACAAATAGGCAACAAGGAAAAAAACCCACACAGGAATTATAATACTTTATTTTGGCCTATGCCAGAAGTTAATTTTTAATTGACATTTTAAAGGCTTCAAAATCACTTTAGAATTTCATATGAACACGCAATCCAACAATTTTTGCTTTCATCATCATAAAATCTTTGTATTTCTATAAAACAAGAATGTTTCCAATTGGATAAACGGAGCAGAGCGGAAATGACTAAGCCGTCGCCGACCAGTCAATTAGTACTGACATTAAATAAGACAATGTTTTCATTTTCTTCTTGAATTTAAGGGTTGGGTCCATTATCCCTCTCCCCCGTCCGTGTCAAGAATGGGTTTAAGAATTTTCTTCAAGTCAGTAAAGTGACTAAACAGTTCAAAAGGTAGTATAGAATTTGGAACATAATGCGATACAAAAATTGTGTATAGACGAAAAATAGTTTCCTGTTGTTGTTTTTGTTAAATATTAGTAAATTTGGAACAATTTTGAGTTAAAATAAAAAAATTATTTTTTTTTAAAAACATATTTCACCCCAAACAAGGCAGGCTGCCACTGTAGACGTAAGAGGTTACTGAGAATTTAAACCTCTGCATGTCAGTACAGTCGGGGAAACCGGGAGCAGGGAGGGAATTCCAGAGGCCAGCAGCACGAGGAAAGAAGCTATTGGAGTAGAAGGCTCCCCGGCATCTGGGGACCTCCACATTGAATGGATGGGATTTAGCCGGTTGTTAAATTGGTCTAGTGTATTTATGTCGAGGGAGCACCAGAGTAGCCAGTTCATTGGAGAACAATCCATTGAAGTATTTGTAAAACAAGCACACGGATGCAACATTGTGGCGATGGGATAGGGGCTGGAGCTTGGTGGATAGTGAGGGACCTATTGAGTTGGCGACTCTTTTTTGGACCTTGTCTAAGAGGGAAAGACTAGTGGATGATGCACCAGCCCAGATGCGACAACAATACTCCATGCATGGGCGAATAGTGGCTTTGTAGAGATACAGGATAATGTCAGGTGTGAGGAGTTTACTAGCACGGTAGAGGGAGCCCACCTTCTTTGCTGCATCTTTGGCAATGTCTTCAATGTATTTGTTCTAATTCATGTTACCTGTGAATGTTAGGCCGAGTAGTTTGAATGTTGAACTCTCAGGTAGGGTGTTATTTGCCATGATAATCGGTGGTTGAAGAGGTTTCTAGTAGTTATTGAAGGAAAGGAGCTTGTAATAACATTCTCCATGGCTATGTATATTTCTTGCACATATTAGCCTATTGCCAACCATTCTAATGTTTTCTTACTGTCACTCATTTCGGTCAGTAGTTCTTTCAAAGATGTGTTCAGGATACATAGATCGGCTTATTTTCGGTATAGGAGTCCCTCAAAGGCAAGATAGCGGCCATCTGGCAAGATGGCGGTCATCTTTCCCTTCAAATCTTTTTTTTTTTAATTACTTTTTTAAATAAAATTGTTTTTTGTGCACTTTTTCCAAACCTTTTATGTTAGTTTTTAACATTATATTTTAATTTCAATGACTTTTAATATAAAGTACTACTTTAAGGGGGGGGGGTAATTAAAAGTTATTTCAATTAAAAAAAAAACAAGGAACAAGATTTATTTTAAAAAAAAAACGGAAAAGAGAAGGGAAAAAGTACAATTAACAAAACCAGGGACAGGGAACAAAATAATTAAGGGGTTTCAAATCAGTCAGCAAGAGTCTTTAAAAGTTCGTCAAATATTTGGACAGAACATGGTCCATTGTGACCATGATGAGACCTTATTCGATGTCGGAAAAGGAAGGCATCCAAATGAGAGGGAACGACGTGGGTATGGGTGCCGTTCATTTTTTTAAATAAGACTTGGCCGTCTTCCAATATTTCTCAACATTGTTTGTGTGAATGTCAGGATTTGCTGGACTGACTAAGTGGTGTTTGTGGTTAACCCATTCGAGGATGTAAGGGAGGTTGACATTAATGATATCAATGCCATTAGGACCATGGTAGACTGCCATCCATTTAAATATACTGTTGTTCCTAACCCTAACATTTTCAATGAGCTGGAACAATGTGGCTCTCTCATAGTTGCGGACGAAATCGATGTGTCCAACACGCTTTCCCCTCTCAAACACCCACTTTTCTTCTCCTCAACACACTCTCATCAATCTTGACAATCTTATTCAGCTCTCCTAATTGAATCCTGTTGCCAGGCTTCTGTAACCACACAATGTCCAGTGTGTATGCCATCCATTGCGTCGCTGC
The DNA here is from genome assembly GCA_963556195.1 of Sepiola atlantica. Classification (NCBI taxonomy): domain Eukaryota; kingdom Metazoa; phylum Mollusca; class Cephalopoda; order Sepiida; family Sepiolidae; genus Sepiola; species Sepiola atlantica. Next base: position 173,648,292 of record OY744516.1, read on the forward strand.
TTCAGATTGGATACCTAAATATGACATTATATTTTGTAGGGTCTCTTTGTGAGCCCACATAAAGATGACGCAAATAGGCTCTTTAAGAGTTAATTTAGATTTCTCAAACCAGGAGCCTTTCCTGATAGTGATTTTCTGACGATCATCCTCACAGAACAAAGACTCTTGCCTGATCATGGTTAAACTTTTTTCATCTCCAACCTCCATAACACTCTCCCATTTACTTTTCCCTTTCTTTTTCTCATTGAATCTTCATTTTCTCCTTACTTTTTCCTCACACTTTTAATACTGCAGTCCAAATAAACTTTCTCATGTTCCAAATATCTCAAATATTCCATACCCACCCTTTCAATCACCGCCCTCCTCCACCCCCCCAATCCCTCACTCATTGCTATCATTTTCCAAATATTTCACACCCTATCACAACAAATCCTCCCTCCCCCCACTCAACTATTTTCTCCCATACCCCTTCTTAAATTCCCTCATTTTCTCAAAACGCTCTCTAAGACCATAACTTTCGCCCATCCACCAAAATCACAGCCCCCCTTCCTCTCTACCCATCCTCCTTTCCCTGCATACACCCCCCCATACACAAACATTCCAACCTACTTTTTCCCCTTCAATCTTGAACCGCAGCCATCTGGTCAAACACCCCCCCCTCTTCCTCACCTCCCTCTCTGCCATCCACTTTACCCCTGCTCATCCCCCACCTCTTTCTCTTACCACCAGCTACAGTAGTCCTGGCTCACCCCATCCTTCCATTTTTTTTTCCCCACTCATTCTTTTCTACATTCATTTCTATTTCTCCAACAAATACGGACGTCAACCCAGTAGTTGGCCACTATTTCATTCTATTTTTCCCAATATGTCTACCCTACATGTATCTGTGCTTGCATGACATTCTTTCTCTATTTTATCATCCTGATGAAGTCTTATAAATAAAGACGAAACGTTGATGTACACATAAAAAACATCCATTTTTTGGTTTTCCTTTTTCATTTTCCCATATATATATATATATATATATATATTTAAAAAAATAAAAAACAGAAACCACCACTTTATCAAGGCCGAGGCCACCCGTGGGCAAGTGTTAATGTGATTTCTATTCATCCCCCCTCCAGGAGATTAGACACAAGTGGCATGTGGGTTTGATGGAAGCGTTTTCAGTGGAATGACTTGGATTTGAACCTAGCATACCCAGGTTCTCAGTCCGCGTCGATACCAACTAAGCCACTGTGCCATCCCCAAATTTATATTCATACAGCATAATTCTGCCGCTGGAATTATATCTGAAACTAACTTCTCCATTACTTTAATTTTAACGTTATGTTATGGGTAGGTAATCAATAATTAGTAATTAAAAAAGGAAGCAGAAGTCGAAATTAAAAAAGTTTTATAAATGTGAAAGTGTAAATAGTAATTTTTGTTATTCAGAAATTACAACAAAAAGGTTTTTATTTTTTATTTCTGGTCCTCAGTACGTCAGATGACGTGCACGATTAAACAGGAAGTCACAAAAACATAAAAATCTTGGATTTAACCGAAAATAGAAAACACATGGGCTTTATATTCCCCACCCTACATTACTTGTTACTGAAAAACATAGCAACAATTACCGGTGTATAAGGGGAGAGAAGTACGGACCTACACCCACGAATGGGTTAATCACAAGTGCCACTAAAACATAATGTTAAAAACTAACATAAAAGTTTTGAGGAAAAAGTGCGCAAAAAAAACTTTTACTTAAAAAAGGAAGATAAAAAAAACAGCGAATTGGAAAAAGGAATAAAAACAAAAAAAGATTCGAAAGAAAAGACAGTCGCCATCTTGCCTGTGAGGGACTCCTATACCGAAAATAAGCCTATAGAAAGCATCAATAAATGGTTGTGTGCGGACGTGGACGTAATGTGGCAGATTATAACGATTAATTATTTAATGAAAATCAAAAACACAAACAAAATGGTTATATGTGAATATGAAAATGATGATATGTGGACGTCATCTCGCGGGAATGTAATATAGCGGGGACTAATTTCCGAGGTTCACCGGCCAGCGCGTCTTTGGAGGTCTCGGTTGTTATGCCGTTATACCCTGCCTCCCTGTTTTGTTGACTTAAATAATACACAAAACGTTTTCTTCATTTCCATTTCAAAGGAAATAATTTTTTTTATCTTTGTTTATTTCACTATTTTCCTAAATAAATATTTTCAATAAAAACACGTGGACCAAAACAAAATGAAAGTCAAGTATTTTAAAAAAAAAACAATATTGCAGCGTAGAATCAAAACATTAGCAAATAAACGTTTTATTCTAAACACTTAAAACAACAAAAGTGTATCATTACCCTGTTTTAAGTTTCTTTGTTAATGTCTTGATATTCCCGTCAAGGTCAGTTTTATCTCTTTTTCGTATTGTTTTCATTTTTACGATCCTTGGTTAAACAAAAATTCTTTAGGAGACTTTGTTAATATTTCACTGCGCATGTTCAATAGAAAATTTCCGGTGTCAGTCGTCCCTGAAACGCTAACTTCCTGTCAAACATTATGGGTTGTCTGCTCTTTAAAGCGTCGAACATGCCGAAATACAATGCGCTTTCTTCAATCACAAATTTACCCCTCGTCTCCTTGAGACGGGGGTCAGAAGAAATGCCTAATTTCCTAACTCGACATTGGCGACAGTATCGCCATCGCTTTGTGCCTTGGCTGGCTGTCAACTGGGCTCAAAGGTAAAGTAAAGGAGTCGAATACGAAAAAGGACAAATTAATACAAGAAAATTAAAAATAGACAAAGTTCATATTTTTAGACTAGAATAAATAATTCGTTATGTTATAAGTTTGTTTTCTTAACTTTTGGGTTATATTGAAGCCCCCCCCCCCCAAATGGCTGACAAATTTTATCCACTAGTTTTGTCTGATTTTCCAAACGGTGACACGGCAAATTAATCCACTGTATTAATTTGTTGCCTGGTTTTTGCGGATTTCTGTTTTTTTTTTTAATTTGCAAATATTAAAAACGTACCCTCTCTTAACCCTACCACTAACCCTAAGTCCGGTTGGCAACGTGTTTAATAAACACTGTCTGGTTTTATTTGTTAATTTTGCAAAAATCAGAAAACAAATTATAATTTGCAAAATAATCCGCAGAAAACAAATAAGTATTTCTGCTTTTTTCTTTGCAAATACTATTTGCAAAGAAAAAAGCAGAAATCCGCAAAAATCAGACAAGGAATTAATACGGTGTATTAATTTGCCTTGTCATCGCTTGGAAAAGGAGACAAAACTAATCGAACTAACCAACTTTTTAAATTGTCATTATTCAATTTTTATTAATAAATCGTTTGGGAAACAACTTATTTTTACTTAAACCATAATTTAGTAAAAAAAAAAATAATGACATTAAAAACATGAAGTTTCATCGTACACGTGAAACGACGAAATGAAAACTATGTTTGTTTAACAAGTTTGTTCACAATTAAACGAGGGACCACTTTTTTTAGGCACCGGTTGAATAGCGCAAACGTTAGCTTTACGTCAGAGTTGTCCGCCAACTCTAATAATTTTCTAGTTAAGGATAAAACTTTTGTTTTTTATTAAAATAAAAAGTAAAACATTATTTTATCATTTTGGGGGGGGGGGGGGGGTGATGGTGAAAATCTTGCAACCAACACAAAAAAAATGGAAAAATAATGCCTTTGTTTTCTTTAAAAAAAGACAGGGAAAAAGATTCCCTGTCCTTATCTAGAAAAGTATGAACTTGAGTTATCTCCCTTATCCCCGTTCCCGACTTGTTTATAAAGGTGGCAACTATATTTTCCAGCCTAGTTTTCATTTGGGCGTTTCACGTGTACAATGCAACTTGCTATAACGTGTTTTAATGTTATTTTATTTTTTTTAATAGATCATTGTTTAAGTAAAATAAGTTCGGAAATAATGCCGAAACCCATTTCACTCTAAATGATTTGGGTGACTGAAATAGGAATTAAGCTCTTAATTAATACCTGATAAAAGTCCAAAACTTAACTGTTGAGAACTCATAAACAAAAAATGAAAACAACAAATAATTTATAGCAAATGTAGTAGAATTAAATTCTCTACCGACCTGTATAGTTTTAATGTGTGGAGACTGTTAGATTTTTAATTTCAGAATTGGTGCATCTGAGATGGGTATATTGACTAATGACACTACACTCTATTCCCGACATGCAAATCCTTAAGAAATGACCCCCAGTCTGTAGTACAATGCAACCAAAAATAGATGGTTAAATTCAATGCTACCAAGACAAAGCTCCTTTCCTTTAACAATTATAAGAAACCTTTCCAACCACCGATTTCCATAGCCGATACCACCATTTTTGAGAGTCCAACATTCAAACTCTTTGGCCAAAGATTCACAGGTGATGATTTGTTGAATCAGGCCACAATTAATCCTGTGATGAGGGTGGGGCCTGATTGTCTCGTCTCATTTCGACTAGACATAGTTTTAAGGCAGTTTTATGGCTGGATGCCTATCCTTCACCAACTGGAACACTTTTGGCAGTCCAAGACCTTCACCATTCACATCTAACTAGGGATGATTTGGTTTCTACTTGAGCATGCACCATTGTCATATATTACCTGTGAGTTGCCGCATACACTACTGTCACCCAGGTTGTGACAGGCCATCCAAAGATAGCATTTGCCACATGCCCGTGGCCGGGGATTGGATTGGTGAGTATCAGGATGTATCCACATCTGAGTGGACCCTGCACACTGCACCGCTAGCATTCCAATCTACCTCGAGATCCCTAGCAAATTAACCTGGGGCTGCAAGGAGCCCAATATCGATGATGTACCACCAGGAGGTTTGGCCAGAGTCTTGTCAGTGGAGAGGTTATATACCAGCAGGGGAGACTTATGCACTTGATTTCCTTTTCGTCCAAAGACTAGTTGGCAAATGAGGCTGAAAGCAGTTGACAGGAAGCATATGCAACCCACACATCAACACCACTTTACACATCACACAGACATGTCTTAAGCCTTTTTTTGTTCAAGACATGTCTTTAGATTATTTACATGTTTATGACTGTTGTCCTCATATTAGTTATGTTTTGGGCCGTTATATTCTCCAGCCTTCTTCAGGTGTTGTTTGTTGTAGTTGGTAACCCTTTACTCAATACACTATGATAGACGGCTCTCATTCCGTGTTCCATGCCCTTTAGATATCACGTATTAGTTAATATTTGCCGGGACATAAATACTCAGGATGGTGTTTGAGGGCGCAGTAAAACCACCAGGAGAGATGTTCCCTCCAGCCTTCGTTAGAGCAGACATCTAGTATTAATGTTTTCCACAGCCTTCACAGATATTTACTAGTCCACTTCACACATTGGACAGTTAGCATGTCTTCCTTAAATAGTCTCCACTTCCTGTATAATAATTCAAGGGAAGTAACTCATTTGTCATCTAACATTAACATCTAGGAGAAGAGAAACTCTGATATAACATCTCCGGCGACTTGCTTCTTGGAGTCAGGGATGGCAGTCGCTTAGTCGGATTCGTTCTGTGCAAAGCCTTTTTTCTCTTATCTTAAAAAAAAATTTCATGAACAGACATTACTTGAAAATTTCAAGATCTTACTCTGCTTCACAAATAGTCAAGCAAGTTAATTATTAAGTTCCTTCACCAGGGATTGAACTTCAATTCCATTTAGAATATCTGTTCAACAACACTTTCATCCACTAGGCTATGTATCCAAATAGGACAATCTAGGGCGATGAGTTCGGACCTAATGTCTACTTGTACTCATATTGCTTATATTTCTGCCATGACATTATATTTTTGGTTGAGTTTGTAACTATGTTTGTTTGTGTACAACCTAGGGTCCACATCGCTTGACCAATCGTTACCAAACTTGTTCAAAATATCTGTCATGGTCTAATTTTGAACTGTTTTAATTTTTTTAAATCCTTTAGACTTACATGAGATTCAAACTCGAATATTGTCATCGTAAAAACTACTGCCTTAGTAATGTGCACTCTGCATATTCCTTTTTGTCAACCAATCATAAATGTATAATCTGTCTGTATAGTTAGGACTCTGTCTATTTTGGTCAGATTCCAACCAAACCTCCAGAAAGTTTTCTAATCACTCTGGAGAAAATTTTAGACTATCTTCTGACAAGATTATTTCATACTTTTTATGAATATGTAGCAGGTCTATTGTATTTAGACCTTTTAATGGTGACCCTAATTTAATTACTTCCGCCAAGGAGGTTATGTTTTCGGTTGAGTTTGTTGGTTTGTAACTATGTTTGTTTGTGTACAGCCTAGTATCCACATCGCTTGACTAATTGTCATCAAAATATTGGTCATGGTCATGGTTTAACTTAGTTTTCATTTTAAGATACCTAGATCAAAGGTCACGGAAAAGGTGGAAGTCCCACTTTTGGTGATAACTTTGGTTCTCTTCATTGTAGAGAATCGCTACTTGGCACATATTGTAGCCATTGAAGTCCCGCATCTTATATGACCTTTGTAAAGTTTGGATACGGTCGAAATTTCAACTTCCGATTTTTCAAAATCTGATGTATCGATCTGATGCTTTTTAATAACACTAACCACAATGCCAACTTTCAGCCTGATCAGATAAATAATTTTTGAGTTATCAACGTTTCTATAGCATAACTTCATTAATACTTCATACAATATGGAGAGGTAAGACCCAAATTAGACTTTGGCTCATTCTTACATTGTCAGGAAGAAGTATGAAGTCTCACGACTGACTTATATTCTTGTTAGTTTTTATTATTAGTATTGTTATTTCTAATTCTTTAAGTCATCTGCACCTTCTTTCTTAATTATTGGTTCCCATATTGTGTTCATATCTATACTTGACCTATTTAAGAGGTCACTGATTCCTAGTAAATGCACTGATTTTTTTAGTTTCTTAATCTTCCATTGTTGCTCTCTGTGTTACGTTTTCACTTACCGAGGTGTGTATAATCTTATACACCCGTTGTCGGGAGTCCAGGTTCTTGATCGTTGTGGACAAAATCACTTGGACGCTGATATTAATTTATATAAGAAGGTTCATTAATCACAGTCACAAAGAAAACCAAAGAGAAGAACCATTGTTTTAAAATGAAGGATTACTTGCACGCCTTCTCATGAGAGAGAGAAAGGTATCTTTCTCTCTCTATATATAAATAAATAAACAACATTTTGCTACATTTCAAAGACCAAGATTTTATTGAAGCTAAAATAGAAAACGCTGATTTTCATGTCTTCTCTGCTTGAAGGGTCTTCAGGAAAAGAGAGAATTATTTCTCCCCCAATGTCACATGATTTTGTTGACTTCCGTTTTACTGAGGTCACCCCTGACCCTTAGGTGTCACTCAAACTTTCTGTTCGAATAATGACTTTCATTATGTAACATTCGTTTCTTATGTTAGCTTCAATCCACATGGATTGGTGACCTCCCCTTCCTCTCTATACGTGATCGGCCATGTCACATTTAATGTCTTAAGAAATGCCTTTGCCATACTTTAGATCAAGCATTTTTCTTTTAGTGCACCCAAACATTGGGTCAGTATTTAGTCACGGCTGATCTCCGATTTCTTTTTCTCAATATTTAAGTGCGGTTAACTCTTTTCATTAAATTATCTTTTTGCTAATATGAGTAAAATTTCTTTTCAAGAATTATCTGTCTGTGGAACACAATACCACGGGGCTGCTTCCCAGCTGACTATCGCATGATCGTTTTCAAGTCCAATGTCAACAGTTTCTTGTTGAGATATCCTCTTAAATAATCTAATTTCTGGCCAGACCCGACCATTGTTACCAATACTCACGTTATTGTTTCAGTGTCCTCCTGACAAACTCATTAACTCTTATCCTCGAGTGGCCTATGGGCCTTAATAAATGGTGACTCGTTAGTACATAAAAAAAATTTAACCGCTCGCTTCTGGTTCAGTACTATGTAGGATGGAGATCATGTAGCATATTTTCGGGACAAATGAAGTGCCGGATTATTGTTTACAGGCTACTTCTACACGATAAAGCCCAGCTATGCTAACTACCGCATTATCCTAGCCAACCACATTACAAGTATGTTAGGTAATTATTATTTTCTACCTTTATGAGTACTATATTAGTTAATTGTAATTTTCTATTAATTGTATGTGTATATGTTATGGTTATCCATTCATTCATATCGTATGAATCAGATGATTCTATTGTTCGCATTGGTTACCTCGATATCTTTCTAGTCAAAAAATCGGGTACTGACAGGAGGGACCATGTGAAGGTTGCCAACATCTTAAGTGAAAATGTTTCTGTGGAACGAACTGGATTCGAACATGGCACACCTAGGTTGTCAGTCCATGTCGTTAACCACTCAACCACCGTCACCTCCCGACCATATGTTATGGTGATCTTCCCTATTGCGTCACAGTATGGACTCTTCCTGATACTATGAATAGTGACAATAACAGAGAGAGAGTTGCTATGACCAATCAAGAAGCAATCTCTTACAACTCATTACTTCTGTACTTTCGTTAAATACATACTCTTGTTAACTACCTCCTTGTTGTCCCTATTTTGGGCCCTTTAAAGCCACAACAGTATACTATACCTGTCAGTTATAATTTCTAATACATTTGTGTCTTTCAGAACTAAAAGATATGCGGAGAATGAAGCATCCGATGTTGTTGTTGCTGCTGAGGAGATCCATGAGAGTCTGCTGCGATTATGCGAATGCTTACACGGATCACAGCATTCGACTCTGGCGCATTCGTCCTCTACGGACATAAACGATTTGTTTTCAACAGACACTTTCTTTTCGGATCAACCCTTCTATTCACAGAATCTACAGCAGGTACATCAACTTTTGGACTTCACTGTTGAGCGTAAAGTAAGCCATTTAGTTGGAGGTGGCACAGGTGTGTTTGTAACAAAAGGAACGGTACCAAAACACACCCTAATTGGACTTTACCCAGGTGAGATAATCATCATCATCATTGTCCTCATCATCGTCATCGTCGGTTTAATGCTATATAACCTATCTTTGGCCAGATCTTTATCTCTCTTTCTCTTAAGTCCATCCTTCCGCCCGTCTTGTACCCTCTCAGCATAAATACCCCCTACAAATCCAACTAGCAGCAAAATCCCACCCCTTGACTGTAGCCCCCAGATGCCAGAAAACTTTCTACTCAAATAGCATCTTTGCTCGGACCACTTGCCTTTAGAATTCTTTCCCTGCTTCCCCGACTGTGAACAAACATCTTGCTGCACAAATCCCCACTTAGGATGCCCACTTTAAATCTGAATCATAATCACAGTAGCCCCTTATGTCTCAGTGACAATATGCCTTGTTTGAGGTGAATAAATGTTTCCCTTGGATTTTTCCTGTGAACTGACCCTGCTATGTCAATTGTTCTACCTCTACTAACCCAACAACCCTAATCCATTCTTTCAACGTGGCCATACCATCAGTCTCCTCTTCTGCACACATCTCCCTATATTGTCCAGATTTAATCTTCTTCTTAGGTCATCAGATCTAAGCCTGTCTTTAAGAATCACATTACACATCCATTGTATCATTCTCATATCATTTCTCTCCAAGCAATGCATATCCTCAACACTCACAGGTCCGGTTTCACTTCCATACATCGTCGTCACCCTGCGTACACATGCCTGATAGACTCTTGCTTGATAGTGGTAATGCTCTGCTGGTTGGTGGTTCCCCTTAGGACCATTTGCATAGATAGAGGATGATTTTTTCCAAATTTAATGTTCCTAGGTCTAATAGCCTAAAAGTAGTTAACGGATATGCAGACATGCTTTCATATATATCTGCAATGTTGCATCCCTGTACTTCTTTTACAAGTACTTTCATTGAATGTGCTCCGATGAACTTGCTGCACTGGTGTCCTCTCGACGTAATTATCCCGACCGACCCAACAATCAGCAAAATCTCACCCTTCATTGTAGAGATCCCCGGATGTAGGAAGGCAGAAAGCCCTAATAGCTTCTTTCCTCGAACTGCTGGCCTTTGGAATTCCCTCCCTGCTCCCTGTTTCTCTGACTATACTAACATGCAGAAATTTAAATGTAATGTAAAAAAACATCTTGCTACTTAACTCCTCACTTAGGATGCACCTATAGGTATGACCCCAAATTCACAGTAGCCCCTTACGTCTCAGTGGCAAAGTGCCTTGTTTAGCGTGAATTAAAGTTTTTAAAAATAATATTAGTATAGATTTATTTGTTAATAGAATTTCAAAGACTCATTTATTTTACGCCTGGGTTTAAAAGAAATCATTTCTTTTTACTCTTTGAAAACTTTCCTTTTTGCTCATTTCAGGAACTGTCTACCTTCGACATGAACCACTGTTCTTTCAGAGTATCAGAAACCAGTTTATATTTCGTTGTGTGGATGGAACTCATATTGATGGCAATGACAGAGGAATATCAAAAACTATTTACAAGTAAGTAGTTATTTTTATCATGCTTCAGAGACAAGGTGCAAGGCAATTGTATATCATTGGAAAATAACAGCCAGTTTGTAGTAGAATGGAGCCAAAAATGGTTGCTACCAAGACAAAGCTCCTTTCCTTTAACAGCTATATGAAACCATACAAACCCCTGTTATATCCACATATTTTGCCCCATAAAGCATGAAAAGAAGAATAGGAGACTTGTTGGCACATGTTCTCCTACAAAAAAGAAGTATGGTGCAATTCACAAAAAAAAAAGAAAAAAAAGAAAAGGAAACACATTAAAAAATTGGGACCGGATGTAATTTAGACAGTGAGAGACCAAGAGTCGTAAAGTCAGCCCACGCAGTTTGCGGGGGTGGATGAAGGGCAATCAATGAAATTGGAGAAAAGCCTGTTGCTATGCAAACGGAAGGCCCTAGACAGGGAGCAGGAAGAGCCGGGCAACAAACACGAGGAGTTGGTTCGTGGTAGTGGTGGAGTCAAGATGTTTCTAAGATTTGCTGCCGACCAAGCAGAAATCGAAAAAATATATATCCCTGCACAAGGAATGAATTTCAACGGTGGAGGAAAAATGACGTTTCCAAAATTTGCTGCCGACCAAGCAGAAATCGAAATATAGATCCCCGCATACTAAAAACAAAAGGAGATTCACAAGGAAAAATTTAATCCGACAAAGTTGGCCATATAGATGAAGGCAACAATGTCCTTTTTTTAGGATACGAGATTACCTATATCTCGCCACCTAAAAACTGAGTCTGTTGCTTTTCATTTGTGTCTTAGAAGCAGTGTCCAGAGAGCTTTGTACAAATTTTCCAGAAGAGATGCTGTATGCTGATTGTTTAGTACTTGCTTGTGAAACAAAGGATAACCTACTTGTTAAGTTAAACACTTAGAGGAATGCTATGAAAAGTAAAAAGTCTGAAAGTGAATGTCACCAAGACAAAAGTGATAATCAGTGGTTGTAGTGTTATAAAGCTCTCAAAAGGAGGAAAGTTCTCCTGCTCAGTTTTATGGAAAGGGAGTCGAGTGCAATGCCATTTTTTGTGGTACCTGTAAGTATTGGGTACACTAGAAGTGCAGTGGAATTATCGGTAGGTTGAGAGAGGATAAACAATTTATATGCAAGAAGTGTAAGACAATGGAGATGGATGAGAACTCGGATATGGAGAAAGTATATCTGGATAGCGAAGCAATTGAGGTTGTCAAGAAGTTTTGTTATCATGATGATACCATTGGAACACAGAATGGAGCAGGTGCTAGTGTGATTGCAAGAATTAGGAGTCGATGGAGTAAGTTCATGGAACTTTTGCCAGTACTAACCGGCAGAGTGTTATCACTGTCGACAAAGGGAAGAGTCTATCAGGCATGTGTACGCAGTGTGATGATCTATGGAAGTGAGACCTGGCCAGTGAGGGTTGAGGACATGTGTTGCATGGAAAGAAATGATATGAGAATGATACAATAGATGCGTAATGTGCGTCTTAAAGACAGGCTTAGTTCTGATGACCTCAGAGGAAAATGAAATCTGAACAGTATAGGGAGATGTGTGCAGAATAGAAGTCTTTGATGGTATGGTCACGTCGAAAGAATCAATGAGAGTTGTTGAGGTAGCAGGTTCAGTTGACAGGGGAAGGCTAAGGAAAACATGGGTGGAAGTGATAAAAATGGACATGAAGGATAAATAAAGACCTGGTCAGAGATGTTACTTTGGAGGTCAATTTTTTAAAGCTGTCCAACACATGCAAGCATGTAAAACGGCCGTTAAACCGAATATGACGATTATTATTTCACTATTAGAAGAACAGTAGAGCCAAATATCGTATTTAGATATACTCATGAAATGAAATTAAAAGCTTTGACCCTCTATTCTCTTTCTTTCCCTTTCTCTATTCATTTAAAAGTTATTTTTCCTGTATCTAGAGGCTGGACATTTTTTGATATTTTGCATGCTCACTCTCCAATGCTCACAGTTGAGCAGGTCAACTGTCTCCAAATTCCACTCTGTGCGGTCTTGTCTAATCATTTGCTTCCAAGTTTTCTTTGGCCGGCCAATCTTCCTGCGATTCAAGACATCCATGCTGCTGCAACAATTTATCCAGGATGAACGCTCCAGCGTAACCGATTCGTCCTTAGAATAACCTCTATGCTGTGAAAATGTAGTGTTTTTAGTATCTCCACTGGCCTAATCTGTTGGGGTTTTGTCAGATTTCAGTCTATGACTATTCAAACTTGTTTAAGAATTCCAACGCTTTTGTTTTTTCCAGATCCTGTGTTCACCGTGACCGTGTTTTCCCATATTGGACAGCAGATGGTACTTGGCTGACTCCTTGGCCACTAAATCCTTTCGCGATTGGACAATATGTAAATAACCAATCAGCAGGTAAACATTTTTATGGATTTTACAAGCCATACCAACCCAGCGTTGCCTGGGAGGCATCAAAGTCATTTTAGTTTTTAATTTTTATTTGTTTCTACATTTTTAAACTTAAGATAGACAACTCTTATTATATTTTTCAATTTAATAGTTATTCGCTTGCTGATTTTTATTAGTTGGTGATTAAAAAAAATGTTTCATATTAGTAGTCATACGAGCTGGACTCTCATTCTTTAAAACTTATACAGAAAAAGAAATAAAATTTTACAACTCTTATTACATTCTTCAATTAAAAATATGAGTTATCTCCCTTGTTAACTTTGATTTTTAGATGATTATTTAAAAATGTTTCACATCAGTCGTCATAGCCGTACTAAGTAATATTTTAAATGAATTGTAGCGAAGTACGTTATTATATTGCCAATAACATGGTACAACAATACCAAATAAAAATTGGCTAGTCAGGAGCAAGGTTTGATTTGTTAGCTTAAATGCTATTTGGATCTGACTTTAAAAATCCAGCTGACTTAATTTTATAGATTAGATTGAAGTATTTTTGAATTTTTTTTTTTTTCAATCTGTTATTTGTTTTTTAAAAAAAAATTTAGAAAATTGTTTTTGGCTTTCCAGAATTTCCTGCCAATGTCACATATCAAGAATTTGATATTCCTGAAGAATTTCCATTTCATTTGCGAAAATTTCTTCCGTATGTCAGATATGGAGCCGATAATGACAACTTTCAATCGTCCAAAAGGTAAGGGAAAATTAAACAAGAATAGATCCATTTGTAAGATGTGTCCGTTTAACAATGAAAATGCTATTTCAAACTTAAAATCTAGACAATATAAGGAGATGTGTGCAGAACAAGAGACTTTGTTAGTTTTGTCCCATTGAAAGAATGTATCAGAGTGCTTGGGTAAAGTAAATGTAGAAAAGTTGAGGTATCAGGGTCAGTTGGCATTGGGGAAGACCAAGGAAAACATGGGAGGAAATGATAAGGATGGATTTGAGAGAAAGAGGGATAAATAAAGACCTGGCAGAGATAGGTTACTTTGGAAGTTAATTTCTAAAAGCTGTCCAACACATGCCAGCATGATGTTAAACTGAACATGATGATGATGTTTATGATGAAACTTAAGTTTAACACACCAACGGACAAAGCCGTGTATAGAGATGTGTGAACGCATCTAAAATTGTCAGTTCAAACTCTAGCATGACATACTGACGAAAATGCTACATATTCATATATCTAATTTTATATAACTAGAGATATGTTAGAAGATACAATACAATGTTGATCAGCCATCTCTACCAGTTGTTTCAGTAGCTACTGAAGAAGAGGTGAACATGGTATTCAACTCCATAGGCTTGATTTCCCGATTAGCCATCTATACCAACAGTTTCTGGGGTAATCAAAATAATTGTATAGTATCTTCTAACATCTAAAGTTATCTCATTGGATTTTCAGTCAGACCCAAATAGTATTTAAGCTGACAAGTCAAACTTTGCTTCTGATTAGCCAATTTTCATGTTTTATTGCCAATAACATCGTACAATAATAATAATAATCTATTTCACTACAGTTTATTTAAAAATTACTTGATCAAACCCAAACAACTGAAAATAGAAAACATTCTTAACTAGTCACCGAAAAATCAGAATGGTCAAGCAAAATAACTTATATTTTTAATTGTAGAATATACAAAGAGTTGTTTCCCTTTAGAACTAAAATTTTATTCCTTCTTCTGTATAAGTTTAAAATATGTGCAAACAAATAAAAAATAAGATGACTTCACTGCATCCCGGGTAGGTACAGCTAGTTTGAAAGAGAGTTGGGGAGGGGGGGGGGGGGATAAAACCCTGCATATTTAATCCTCAATATAAAACTGTTTGAGAGGAAAAGCAGTGCCATCAGACCTTTTAGCTACCACACCGAGGAACTAAGAAATAAACTGGAGTTGGACTCTAGTCTCATCCACCAATCGATAATCTCTAAAATTCTACCATGGGAATTAGAACAACCAGCTTACATCCTGGATTTGGTAACAGCTGCAAAGAACAAAACTAATCCAATTGTATTTCAGGATGAATTTTAACTTATAAAAAAAACATCATTCCAACTATAAATATATCTACACAGATGTATCTAAAGAATCAGATAGAGTTGGATGTGCTGCTGTCTTAAATAAGACCAAAATGCAGTATAAGATACCTAACAGGGTGTCAATTTTCAGTTCAGAAGCTGCAGCCATATACTTGGCTCTAAAGATAATAGAAGATAGAGAAGATGATGAATCTGTCAGTGCTACTGACTTCCTATCGGTGCTTACTAGTAACAGTACTAGTAAGCACCAATAGGAGCAAAAATATGGATAGCCCTTTAGTAGTGAAAATTTTAAACAAGATTACGACTATAACAAGAAAAAAATGTAAAATTAAATTATGCTGGATACCGAGTCATTTCGGCATGCGTGGAAACGAAAAAGTGGATAAAGCCGCAAAAGAATCACTGAACATGATACCTACCAATACTAGGATCCCATACGCTGATCTTCGACCTTCTATAAACAGGATATCAAAGAAAAATGGCAAGAATATTGGGATGAGTGCCAAAATAATAAATTATACAAGATTTGGCCAACTATTGATGAGTGGCCCCTGGGCTATAGAAAAGCAAGAAGAGAAGTTATAATAATCAGACTCTGTATAGGACACACATATATTACCCAGAAGCATTTATTGGAAGGAGAAGTCTCCATTGTGTATATCATGTCAAGAATCTTATACAGTCAAACATATATTAATAGACTGTCAAGATCTGTAACAAAGCCGAAAGAAATACAACTTGGAAAACCTAAAGAATCTATTTAAAGACACAAATCCGATGAAAATATTAGACTTCAAAGAAGTTGGACTGTTAAAAAAAAAAAATTAATTTCAAATGCTTTATTTCACTTTTCATCGTCTTTCAAAGGAATATGAAATAATTACCCCAACTTGGGATTTCATTTGACAACTTTATTCAGCATTACACAACCCATAGATGGTTGCTATGCCGTAAAACAAACCAAAATAATAAACCCAAACCATAATGTGTAATGTTAAAATAAATAAAATTTATTTTAATCTGAGCTTTCGAGAAATAAAATTCTCCTTCTCAAAGCAGTGTTTTTCTTTTTCTTATCTGATGTTAATGGACTTTTGGGTCAGAAAATCACGTTATGTTTGTAAACGCGGCTACGCCAGTTTGAATTAGAAAGGGTGTGTAGACATATTTAAAAAAAATATGTCTACACACCCTTTCTAATGTATATATATATATATATATACTAGAAAAAACTACCCGCCCTCTGGGCAGCAATTACTAAGGCAGTAGTCTTCTTTACAGAAACCAAAGAAATAATTTTCAATTCACATTTTAGTAATTTGGAGTAAAACAACAAAATTATGTGCATCGTAGTGTTATTTGATATATTCCAAATTTACTGTGCATACACAGTCAAATTTTATTTAAAAAAAACAACACAATAGTTAATTGATATGGTCTTTAAGATATTCAAAGTCGAGGAATATTAGTTTGTTTCAGCATAAAAATAAAAATGAATTCCCCCTTAAAAACTGGTTATATAATGAAATGAATAAATATAAGGGTGGAAGGTTGATTGGTCAAATAAACCAATTTTATACTACTGAGTTATTCAAAATGGGTATTTTGTACTTTTTGCCTTTATTATAAACTAGCGGAACCCGTCGCCCGGCGTTGCACGGGAGAAAGTACTACCTATTGCATGACGTTGAATAAAAAAAGGAACGGCCTACTGTTTTTTCCGCCCCGTCTACCGTGTTGGCGAATGTTTTAAATTTAAAAAAAAAAAGAAAAAAAGTGGCAGAGTAGACTGGGATCGAACGCTAAAACTTGCAATAATGAAACCTACCTTCTTACCGATTGCGCTAAGGTTTCGGATCGCAAATCACGTGTGTAAATAGGCCAATTAACCTAAATGTCATCATTGGCATGCGTGTTAAATTAATACCAGGCAAATAATGAATGACAACCGGTGGTTTGTGAAAATTAAACTGTGTTTATTACTTCCTGGTGTCGATGAGTGTAGTCACAGTACACAATTGTTAGGGGGGAAAGTTTTTGCTACCACCTATATGGAGTTGGTTTTTCGGAGAGACGTTTATGGTGGGCCAAATGTAATATTTAATGTTAGCTAGAAAAATTAACAAATTTACTAAAACACGCTCGAGTGAATTAGTGTAGTATGGCGGTGAGTTTAGTAGCCTGTGATGCATGTGGTTATTTTCCTATACTCCGAGAAGGTAGAGGGGAAAAATCGTCTACTTTATATATTAGAAGACAGAAAAAATACTTAATGAATATTAAAGAAGACTTTTTTTTGGGGTAATTTAGAAAGATTAGAGGAGGGTTTTTTTTTGCTTTTCTATGACAAATTTTTAAGTTATCATCATCACTACCAACATGTTAACTCCTTGGCCTTTTGGCTAGGAGCACAATGTATTATCTGTACTGAATCTGCATTTAGTTTTCATGTCCTTTGTCAGTGAAGAAGAACTCCTTCTAGACCGAGGCAATTGAAATTTTTGTTCCAATTCAGAGTGCTCATATAGGGGGGGGGGGACTGAATTTTCCCCACATTAAATATTTACATTGTGCCTAAGTCTGCTCTCGTAGGAGGAAGTAAATAGGAACAGCAACAACAATAAATTTATTTAAAAAAATAAATAAACATGTATTTAATTATTAACAGAAAACCTTTGGTAATTATTGTGTTTAATGCAAATTTTATTTTTAAAAAGTAATTATTCCAGAGTTATCGAGGTTGTTGCTATGTGTAAATATACGCGTACGAAAACATAACTGAACCCCCCCCCCCCCCCCCCAAAAAAAAACCCACAAATAATGAAACGGAAGTTATGATTTAAAATTTTAAACTTAATTCATTAAATCACTTAAATTAATATTACTACTGATAATTAAGAAAAGTTGTTCGTATATATAATAAAATAGCAGAATCAAATTATAAGTGAATAGAACTGAATATGAATTTATTAAACAATGTTTAAAAAATAAATATGCAAATGTATAGCCTTGAGAGTGTTTAGTCAGGTTTTTTGTGACTATATATACGGTATGTGAAAATATTTTATTGTAATTGAATTAGGAAGACGTAAGGTATTTTTGATATGAATATAGTTCGGATAAACGAAAAAAAACAAAAAAAAACTTGCATTTATTCATATATATATTTTTTATTTTTTTCAGTTAAAATTATTTTTAATAATTTAATAGTTATTCCCCATAATATTTGATAATGTAGGGAGTTTATAATCAAACTTTTTACTGTAATCAGTTTTATTTTTGCCGACTGGATTACCTCAAAATATTTTTTTTATATTCTGAAGAAGGAATTTGCCCAGTGTTGAAACAGGTTAGTGATCTGACTTGAGGATTATGAACTTCTTTTGTATTGTCATCCTGTCTTCAAACAACTTAAACATTAATATTTCTGAAATGTTTGTAGCCAGCGTAATTAAAATAATAAAGTAATATGTCTTGGAACTTGTTTTTGGTTAAAAAAAATTTTTTCTGAAACAACAAATATAATTCCATAACATAAAAAAAGTAAAATCCCAAACAAAGAATATCTCCCCACCCCCATGTGATTTTAAAAACCGCTCCACATTTGAAACCATATTTTTAACAGTTGTATCAATTTTTTTTTTTTTTCTACAGGTTACTGCGGGCTGTTGTGTTGGTGTCTCTTCGACCAATCAAAACAGGGGAAGAACTCTTTTCTACATATTTTACAGTAATTAGAAAAACAGAATTGTAAGAAAAAGAAAAAAAATCCCAAATTAATGGAGGCATAATATGCAAAAGAAACGTCAGTAGAGACCACTATCCATGGCCAACATGAATATGTTTGGAGAAATTTAAAAAAAAAAAAAAAAAATCCGATGCTACCCATTTTAAAATTAATTGTTCCAAAAATGTAATTGTTCATCCATTTACTAAAACAGTACAATTTCAAAAAGTGGTATTCGTTTTTTTGTATTTAAAAAATATTTAACTGACAATAATTCTTACAGTAAAGACAAAATATTTATTGTTTTTAAAAGAATTAAATTGCACAAATTTAAAATAATTTTTATTTAAAGAATATTTAGCTGACAATGATAATTATTTTTACAGAAGTCATTTTTTCTTAATAGTATTGATTCTGAGAATCATTCATTATTTCAAATGAAATATTATTAACAGTAAATTATACAGATTGATGTAATAGGTGGCATTTCCACTAGTTATTATTTTTCCAAAGTTAGACGAGTTGGCCATTGGTAATGGTCTCTACAAATACAAAAACGTTATAAAGACAAAACAAAGTGTTTTTTGTTGTTGAAACCAGATCTCAATTTTTATATAATTATAAAAAATAAATAAAATGACGGAAACATTAAATAAATTATAAGAAATGTTTTATTGAAGCAAAAATAATTTTTTGTTGGACTAGAAGTGTAGAAATTTATGCACATTAACGAAAAAGAATTGCTGGAAATATTTTGCGCATTCTCACACTCTTCTGCAAACCATCAGTGTGGATTATGACTGCTTCTCCTTTTAGATTAGCCATATTTTCTGGGAAGATTTACTCTGCTGATTGACCGAAAATCAAATCAGCAATACTTTATTCTGCTTGGCCTTGTGATGACGCATTCTGAACATTTGGCCATTGGAAGGAAGTAATGGTGGTGGAGTGGTTACGAGCACAGACTGCGAGCTCAGCGTGACGGGGCTGTTGCATCACTTTCACTAATGCTCTTGAGAAAGGTATGAATAACACCCTAGCTATGGATGAAATAATAGGGTAGACTAGACGCCCAAGCCTTGGTAGGGCAACTAGTCAAGTAGAAAAGTTCAGAAATAACAGCAGCTACCAACAGTGGTACTACCATCATATTCGGTTTAACGTCTGTTTTAAGAGTTACAAAAATCATACAACCCAATGTGGCAAGACAGATTATACAGAGATGCGAGTAGCCAATGACAAAAAAAAAAATCTGGAATCGAGATGAACATGTACTGAATGAGACAGCTTATGACTTCATAGCAAAACAGAAAAAATAAAGTATCATCGTTCTATTGTGCTCCGAAACCAAAGAAAAATGGGAAGTTTCATTTGCATCAAAATTATTAAAAAAAATTTTTCTTAAATACTAAATACAGAGCGTTTGGAAAAAAATCGATGACATCACTTCAGAATTATGTTCTATACGTGTAAATAGGTCCAGAAACGCTTGGTTTCCAGGCTATAGGCCATTGAGATCAAAATTCTAACATGTACAATGTGTGTGATAGTGCACTGTTACTTCTACATATGGAATAAACACTAGGTGACAGGATCACAGGTAAAATAAGCCCAGGCCTGGTGTTGCGACATATAAACAAAATCATGAAAGAAAAAAAAAAAAAAAAAAAAAAAAAAAAATTGGACACCAAACAAATATAAAAGCCGTGGTTCAGAAGAAAGATCTGAACATCAATGATCGGAAAGGGCTCCTTTGATAGCCAACATGGGGGCCTGGTCGACATCCTGCAAATGTTGACCTTCCTTATTTCAGGTAACAGAATACAAGGAAATATGATAAGCACAAACCAAAAACCATACAGAGGAAGAAATGAACCACAAAGGAAATTAGACTAGTAATGGAGTGCTATTACAAAAGCAATCTCTACACAAAGAGGCTCCTTTACGCATAATAGCACATAATTCCGAAGTTACACCATCAGTTTCTTAAACACTATGAAAAATAGAAAGTATATGCAAAAACATATTTTTCCCCACAAACATATGTCATAAAAACTTTTAAATAAGTTTTAATTTTTCACAGAATCTAAAGACACCATTGAAATTTTCCTTCAATTCCATCTGGAGGTCATTAAAGGTTATAAAATAACTGAAATATATTATAATGTAAAGAAACGAAATTCATTTTTATTTTAAATAGATTTTCTTTGTTTGATAAAACAAAATTAAAATGAAACAAAGAATATTTCAGTGAAGAATGTATTTAAAAAGATTGCAACATTTAAATGATTATTTTTATTGGTATTTTTAAGATTTAAAATAATTTTAAAAAATAAATAAATAAAATTTGTTTCGATTCGTTAAAGGCATTTGCCGTTTTACAGAAACAGTGTCAAGTAATTTTTTTTTTATAAGAAAACACCACTGCGCTAACAGTTTTTTTCTTACTTCACCACATATTGTAAATACTATTTTTAAATTTTCAAAGCAAAAATTGTAAACAGGACTATATTTGAAATTATTTCAAACCAGCAATATATCTACACACAGGCAACACCAGGTAAATACCGCTATTTATATATATATATATATATATATATATATATAACTTAAGTAACATCATTTTCAGTAAAAATTTAACGCACAAATTTTTGTGGTTTTGAATTAGCAATAATTATGATTGTTGTTTTCTTGACATCAGTAAATATTTAAAGTACATTATTTTTTTTTTTAAATTGATATAATTGATTTATTTTGTACAATAAAGGATAATCTTAAAAGAAAAAAAAAAACTGAGTTACTTTTCTATTACAGATTTTCTTTTTTATTTGGTATAAAAATACTCATTACTGCATACTCGTTAACATCATGCTGTTAACAACAGATCTCCAGTCATTTTTATCAGAACAACTAACTTCGCAGTTACTGATGGTTTTGTTCATGTCGTTTTCAAAGTGAAAGTCTGATAGTGATTTGAATTCTTGTCACTTGTGTCAAGCGATGTCATTGTTTGGTCGTCTGATGGTCTTTCGGTAGGTTTTATGACGGCTTCAAGTGCTTGACTTGCAAGTGTTTCTGATGGCAATTTAATTAAATGATCAAATAATGACAGTTTTCTTTTGGGTATACAGCACTCCATGGTTTTGCTCTAGTGCGACTGTAGCGATCTTTGTTTGAGACTGTCCTTGGCCGGTTGATTTGGATGACTCTTCTCAGTAGCTTCCTTTAAAAAGCATCAATGTTGTATTCTCATGTTTTGGTCAGTGTCCACAGCTCAGAGTTGTACAGGAAAATGCATTGAATGCAGGTTGCAAATTACTCAGCCTCACTTCTTCACCGAAATGCTAGCATTTAAGGGTTAAAGTCTTCGTGTGTCTAGCATTGAGCCACAGTATTTACATTTTTTTTTCAAGCATTAAAAAATAAAAAAATACACTGCAGGAAAAAAAGTTTTTGGTTCTTATATTGACAATGTCAACGTTTCAACCTATTGGCTTCTTTAGAGCCTAGTTGCTGAATAAACTGATAGGCACTGTCAATGAAAATCAAAAAAAACTTAAATCATTTTTATTTATTAGCTCTGCTAACAACGCTTTTAGTTTAGTTGTTTTGTTTTACGGCATATAACCCTTTTTGGGTTATTTAATGCCAAATCAGATCATTTTGGTAAAAGTTTTTATGCTTTAAGTTCTGTATATCTTCAAATATTTATTCATTTCGTTTGGTTTAGTTATTTTATATTTTGTTTTTAGTTTTGCAGAACATGATTGAGTTTTGCAAAGGGAAAGGAAAAAAAAAACAACATCAATGTTTGGTGTATTTTAAGTCAGGAAACCGATATCTTCAGACAGCCTAATCTGGTAACACCAGAAACAACACTTCTAAAAATGAGAACCATTATATATATATATATATACATATATATATACCAACTTTATATATATATAAAGCAGTTGTGTTACAGTATCACAGTTAAATGGTTGATCTAAAAGCCAAACTGCAGATTTGAATTCGGCACCTTCCATCCGATGTCCTTATCGATGTCAAAAGTTCTTGAACCTTTTTATAAACTCATTATTCAAAATTAAAAGTATATAAAAATAACATTAGGAATAAATGTTCTGACATTTTTAGCGTTCCTTTTAGCTGACTGAATAACTGCTTTTCATATCAAATCATTCTACGTATTGTTTAAATGTATCCTTTAATTAAAAATTGACAAAAAATACTTGATAAATCTTCACTAATATATTTTTACTTTAATAATTGGTCCCCGATTTATAAAATCGGGGGACCTATGTTTTGAGGCATTTCCTTCCAAATTTTTCTCCGCAACCATCCATTGAATTTCTCTGAAATTTTGCATGAAGTTGTAACTTTTGTTAGGTTAGAAAAAAAATCTGGTTAGCCCCCCCCCCCCCCCCCCCCAGGGGGGCAAAAGGCCCCAAAATGGCAAAAAATGACATTTTTTGCCCCATAACTTTTCATCCATCCATTCAATTTTTCTGAAACTTGGCCAAAATGTAGAGGCAATTGTTCTGGATATAAAATGAGCATCCTTGACCTCAGAAAAATTCTGGTTCGCGCCCCCAGGGGGTACAATGGGGGTCAAAAATGCCCCAAATTTATTGCATTTTACACTCGCCACATCGAGTCACATACAGAGGGGGACCACGCATGCGCAGCTTGTTACTTTTTATTTTATATTTGTTTATTTTAGATCTATTCGGCCAGGTAAAAAATCCCTACCCTGAACTCATTTAAGTAGGTTAAAAAGACAAGATATTTTAGTGAGATCGGTGGTCTTGTGGATAAGGCATTCACCTTCAGTTCCAATATTTTATGACAGTGGGTTTGCGTCTCACAAAATAATTGTTTTTGTTTCTATAGCATTCCAGTTATTTCCTGACTGATATCGATCATCATAAACCTAAATAATTAATAAAAAAAAATTATTTTCAAGTTATTTTAAAATGGATGAAAAATATTTAATAAATGTTCCTAACTTCTAATCTTGCTTATAAAATTCCAGAAAAGTTGAGAAACCCAGCATATACGGGTACTTCAGCTAGTTAAATCATAACTTGTTTGCACACATCTCACACAGCAACCTAAAACTCCCAATATATTTTCCTTAATCTACACCTCTTTCAAAAAATTATTATTGCTAGACATTTTGAAAACAACAAAAAAACAAAAAACAAATATGATATGAGATCAAATCATGGTGCTGTATATTAAACACCTAGTCAACACACAAGGGAGAGTCGAGACTGAAGTTTTATTCTACAGCTGTCTTAGTCAGCTTTAAAAATTTAAAGAAATTTTTGCTTTGATGTATGAAACAAATTGAAGTATAATACATATTCATTTTAAATAATGAAGAAATGGTCACATTTTTTGAAGCATCATTTCGTATTCAAATGATATTTAAGAAATTTGGAAACAAAAATAAACAGAGCTTTCGGCGAAAATTTGCTCTTTTCAATACAAGACATTTGTTTTCTTTTTACTTGCTTTTCCCTGTTCGAAGCATATCTGCTTCTTCTTGGAGACAGTAGTCTGTTCGTCTGATGAAAATGATGGTTAGTTTGAAAATATGTCTGAATGTGAACACATGGTTTCGTTTCAGACTCATTTTCAAACTAACCATCATTTCCATCAGACGAACAGACTACTGTCTCCAAAAAGAAACAGACAAGTAAAAAGAAAAAAAAAATGTTTTGCTTTGAAAAAGGTGAATTTTTGCTGGAAGCTCAGGTTTCAAAATAAATAAATAGATTTAAAAAAAAAAAAAAAAAAAATTACATTATTTATTTTGGTTTTCAAATTTCTTAAATATATTTATTTTATTTTATTTCCTTCAAACTTGTTAAATTTTGTTCATTGCAAAATAACAAAAATATATTTTGTGCATGAATATGTTGTGTGTGTAATAAACAAAATGATATTGAACGTCAAAGGGAAATCATCATATTTGGTTTAATGTCTGTCTGCACTGGATGGCTTTAGAAATTGACTTCCAAACTAACTTATCTCTAGCCTGGTCTTTATCCCTCTTCCCTCAAGTCTATCCTTATCACTTTCTCCCATGTTTTCCTTGGCCTTCCTCTGTCAACTGAACCTGCTACCCGAACTGCTCTACGTCTACTAACCCAAGAACTGTCATCCATTATTTCAATGTGGCCATAAGATCAAAGTCACCTGTTCTGCACACATCTCCCTATTCTGTCCAGATTTAATCTCCTTGAGGTCATTAGATCTAAGCCTGTTTTTAAGACTCACATTACACATCCATCATATCATTCTCATATTTCTCTCCATGCAATGAATCTTTCTGAGGTCATTAGATTTAAGGCTGTCTTTTAGACTCACATTACACATTCATCATAATTCTCATATCATTTCTCTCCATGCAATATATGTCCTTAACCCTCACTGGCCAGGATTTACTTCCATACATCATCACACTGTGTACACATACCTGATAGACTGTTCCCTTGGTCGACAGTGCTAACACTGTTAGTTAATAATGGCAGAAGTTTCCTGAACTTACTCCATCCACATCTAATTCTTGCAACCACACTAGGACTTGCTCTACCCTGTGCTCCAATGGTATCACCAAGGTAACAAAACTTCTGAACAACCTCAATAGCTTTGCCATCCAAATAGACTTTCTCCATATCTAGTTATCTGTCTCCATTATCTGATATTTCTTACACACAAACTAGTTCTCATCTCAACCCACCAGGAATTCCACACTTATTGTGTAGCCAGTGTTTAGAAGTACCAAAAAATATTGAGTTGAAATAAAATAAATCTTATATTTCAATTAAATCAGATAAAGTCATTGCAGATGTAAAAGCAAGCTTTGTTTTGTTTTTTTAAATTTTTAAAGCCAACTACAGCAGTAAAGTACAATAAAACACATCACTCTCAATGGAAAGAGTAGCTTTTGAAATAGGGCTTCAGTCTTTCTGGCTCTCATTTGAACGATGACAAGGCTTTTAATATAGAAAGCCATGGCTGAAGATTGTTTTAAAGGTATGGATAGAAATTAAAAAAAAAATTAAAAAATAAAAAAATGGTAGAAAAGGAGCAAAGGGAGATAACTCCTAGCATTGTTTTAAATCAAAAATACATTCAAAAATGAATACCACCTCTTAAGTAACGAGTCCCGATTGCATGTGTGTGAACAAAACCGACCAGTTTGTCGGCTATTTTACACTCAAGCAGACCACAATGTCACCCGCAAATATGTGAACAAGAAAGAAAAAGTCTGTTTCGAGTTATGATGTCTCCAACAAGTCTTCTTCCTAAAGTTCGTCATAAACCTGGCCACCTTCACCATCAGCTTCCATTTCGTCACCATGATAATGCCAAGTCTGTAATACTTTGTTCATACTGAGGAACACTGTTGTAAAAAAAAAAAAAAAAAAAAAAAAAAAAAATCATAACAATCAGACATCAATGATGTTAAAGATTTTTGCAAAGAACATGACGATTTATCAAAATAAAATTTGCGAACAGCTTTGAAATACAAGCTGACCGCCATGAACGACCAGACAGCATGTATGCTTGACCTTCACAGATTTGACTTACGGATTTGTGATCAACATATCTGTATTCGTTTCGCAACTACGCAACTACGGCAGTTGATTAACACACACACGTCGGACGTCTAATCACACTGATGCAGTTGATACACACTCACTTGATCTTCTGAATATACTCCTTTTATTGTCCAAGTGTTCATCATCAGCTAATCAATGTCTTCATCCACGTATATGTCGTCAAGGTATGCTGATGTCCCTTCTTTTACGGTCTTATCCTGTGACAATGCAGCATTGACAATCGTCTTCATTATTTGGGGCACAACGTTCAGCCCAAAGCCCAGTCTTGTGAGGCAATACCTCCTACCGGCAAACACTACCGTCTGAAACGGCCACATTGTCTCGTTAACTCGGACCTGCAGATATGCCCTTCTCAGATCCAACAGGGACACATTAGAACCCAGCTGGCGCCACTCTCGTAGTTTGCTAGCACACACGTCAGCATCAGCTGTAAACGCATCGACATACGAGTTCAGTTCTCGGTAGTCCATTACCGGCCTGACTTTGGCTTTGTTGTGCTGAGCGACCGCCATTAATGGGATCAGACCCTTAGGAGGTCCAAGTTTTTTGTATGGGTAGGGAATCAGCCAGCCATCCTCGATCCATTTGCGAAGTTCCTCTTCGTACGCGGGCCTCATGTGGTCGGGCACATGGTATTCAGTTATTCCATTCTGCAGTTTGGCTGGTTCACTGTTTTTCGACCACTTCCATAAGGCAGTCCAAACCCTCTTTTGCTCGTCAAATTCGACGCTGAAGTCTGGTTGGTCGATCCTTAGCGCAGCACACACTGGGGCTTTCTCCTGAAAATGTACCGCCCCTGTCACCGTTATATGGACACCACCAAGGGCTCTGATGGCATCATATCCTAGGAGCAGGTCAAAACTCAGGGGTTTTTCGAGCACTACCAGCGCCTCTAGGTTAGCGGAGCTTCCATTTTTCGTCCGTATAGTTACATTGCCCACGCCGCAACATGTGCGCGTCTCTCCACTGATGGTAGTCACTCTGACGTTCTTCTTTCTCCAAATGTGGCAGAGATCTGCACATACGATAGTGCGGGAGCACCCGGAATCGAGGAGTGCTGAGCACAGTGTTTCGTTGATATATATCGGGATGATCGGCAGCGTCTCATTTAATTTCTGCGTGGGGAAGAGGTCGACGCTGACACCTTGTCCCCGGTTCCGTTTCCCGGACAGTCTTGAGCTATATGGCCAGCTTCCCTACACCGGTAGCAGCGAACAGCCATTGCTTGTTGCCGGCAGTTCCTTGCGATGTGGCCCTGTCCATTGCATCTGTAGCATACGATTCCACCACGTGGACCGGGTCCTTGATACGGTTTCTTATCATTCGGTGTGGACTGAGCAGCAGCACTTACTGGTTCCCTCATTTCGGAGTAATTCTTCATTACAGTCCTGGCCCGATCTACTAGGTCATTAAGGAGCAGCGAATCTGCACTTGACCTAGCTCGTAGTAGTTGCTTCGCTCCTGTCGGGAGTCCCGCTAGGAATTTGCATGCTAAGGCCCGCTCAGGCAGTCCACCAAACAACACTGTCAACTTCGTCAGCTCTGCCAAGTACACGTCGACCGTTTCGCCCGGACGTAAGGTCCTTGCCTCAAGTTGCTCCCAAGCAGTGGTGGGGTCAATCGCAAACGCCTTGAACAGTGCCACCTTGATTTTCTCGTAGTCCTGTTTGCCCTCATGGCTGAGCTGTTGATACACCGCAAAGGCGCCGCCGGACAAGCGCAGAGGAACAACATGTTCGAGGTTTTTTACGCCAGACAAAAGGCAATGTAATTCCACCTTTTCCACCCAGTCAATTACCGGGTTCGATCCATCAAACTCTGGTATTAATTCGAGGTCAATTTTTTCCCCCATTTCGCCGAAATAGCTTGTATTCGTTTCGCAACTACGCAACTACGGCAGTTGATTAACACACACACGTCGGACGTCTAATCACACTGATGCAGTTGATACACACTCACTTGATCTTCTGAACATACTCCTTTTATTGTCCAAGTGTTCATCATCAGCCAATCGGTGGTCAGAAAAACAGTCACGTGAGGCCTGACGTCATTGCTCAATAATCGTACAAAAAACCACAGCCGCCATTAATCTAATTTCCGCCCTCCCCGTGATCATCCCGGCAGGTAAGACAACACGCGCAAACACGTGGTCGCTTTCTTCCTTCATTCTGTTCTTCAAAACATCATCCTCTATTAAAAGTTTGGTAAAATGAAAACAGGCTACTTGATAACGGCTTCCGGTTTTGAAATCATAAATAGACAAGCAGTGTTTATCAAAAAACTGTTACCCATTATATTTTAGGTTGGAGGTTTTTTTTTGGGGGGGGGGGGGGGCAATTAATAATTAGTTTTCACCATTTTTAAAAAATTATTAACACATAAGAAAATCAAACTGCAATATTTTTCAAACAATAAAAAAAAAAAAAGTTTTTGATTATTTGTAATAAAAAAATAAAAAATTTCCAATTTATTAGAAATTTTTATTTTTTTAATATTTTTTTTATTACAAATAAAACTTTATATAATTGGAATGTTTTTTTTATTGTTCGAAAAATATTGTTGATTGGCAATTAATCCGTGCTGTACCAAAAATATAATTGTTTACATATTTTCTGCCGTTTCGAGGGCTAACTCTCTTAAACAAAATATTTAAGTTCTGGAATCACTTCTTCGCAAATTTTCTGCATGATGGATTCCCATGATGAATTCAAACTAGTGAAATTAAAAGTTCTGCCAAACTCTAAGGAGACAAAAATGATTAGGAACCGTTTTCTTATAAACACTGCTTGTCAATTTCAGATTTTAAAACCGGAAGCCGTCATCAAGTAGACTGTTTCTCTTTTACCAAAAAGTCTACGTAGAGGGAAGGTAATTCACAAACTAATTATGTAAATTTTCCTGTTTTCTTACAGAGTCAACATTTTGTACGAATTGTAGTGGAATAACGTAATATCGAAAGTAATAAAAGTCTATCCATGCATAATATATCAATTATATTTATGTCTTGTTGAACAACCAAAATTAAAGAGTTCAGAAGAAGAGTTAAGAAATGTTCAAAGGTTCTCAACGAAGAAAGGGTTGGTTTTGTCCATACGTGTGTGCACTTGTTGTGTGTGTTTGTGAGACTGCTTATAAACTATCGCTATATTTTAACAATCCGTGACTGTGACTTGCGTTGTTTGCTGAAATGCCAGTAGCGAAGGGGTTACGGCCAGAGTTGTCTTGCCTGCCAAGAGTTTGTTTAGAAGTGTTGTGACTAACAAATGTTCATATGGCAAGCCGAGTCTCACTGGTAACAACGTTTGGGTTCTCGCTTATATGCCCAGCTCCTAACAAACTCTTTCTGATTGGTTGAAGTCTGATATAGGCAACTAATCGAGATTGGTTGAGTATCAAAATAATCAGTCTTTCAACCTGTTCTACAGATACTAACCCAAAAACTCTCATCCATTTTTTCAATGTGGCCATAGCATCAAAGTCTCTTCTACTGCACACATCTCTCTATACTGTACAGATTTAATCTTCTTGAGGTCATTAGATTAAGCCTATTTTAAAGACTCACATTACACATCCATCGTATCATTCTCATATCATTTCTCTCCATGCAATGCATGTCCTCAACTCTCACTGTCTCGATTCACTTCCATACATCGTTAAATAAAACATAAGAAAATTTTTAAGTTATATTTTTATTAATTGAGGGGCGAGTCGAACTCTGGTCACCTTGATGCAATACAAGGCTAACTAAAAAATAACTTATTTAATAAAATATTTTTTAATATTCTTTCTTTTTGTGTATGTATTTTTACTATTAAAAGCAATGTGTTCCTATCAATTCAAATCTATAGGTTATTTTTCAATTATATTAAAATAATTTTTGATTAGACAAAATATTTTATTTTTATTGATTATGAAAAAAAAAGAAAAGAAATCCCATATTCTAAGTTTCTTACAGATAATATCAATATTATTGGCATTGTAAAGGCACTTTGATTTTAAAGTAAGTTTTTTTTTTTACATGTTTTGTTTAGAAAAACACCATAACTGATGCAATGGATTGACTAGTTTCAGATAAACACAAAATGTGGCACAACGAGTAATGTCAAATTAGTTAGTTCAATAATCAAATTACAAACTTTTTTAAATTGGCAATGTTGAAACACCATCAAAATATTGTCTTCAAACCAATTAAAGATTAAGCTTGGTAGCAGCTGTCAATCATCGGGAAGTCTCAGCTCTGTTTGGGCATGCCTCAGAATCTGTGAATGCAGGGAGGCCAACAGAGGCGAGCCACTGCACTTGACGCATTGACAGTTTTCCTCATCAACGCGACTTGATATACAAAAGTTTGAAAGGTTTACACATTTGGCGTATGCGAGGTGCCTACCAGTTGCAGAATAGATGAGTGGAACGAACCGAGAGGAGTGAAGTTTTGAGCAATGACTCTTTCTTTTTTGCAAGAAGAAGTTTCAGTTTTGCAGCTCAGACAGAGTTTTTGCGGCTGGTACAGACCAAGATGTTCGTGAGGATAATGTAGTAGCATTTTGCTGATAAACTGATTTAACAGCTTCGTATAAAAATAAATTATATTTTTCCAAGACAAAAATGTCTTGTTTACAGTTATTCCTTTTAGCTAGCAGACTTATTCATTTTTTCCTGGAACCAAGACAACTCTTTCTCTGGCAGAAGCATAGAAGTAATGCCAAAAGACACTTACCCCAAAAGTTTCAGACCAGCAGCGTCAATACCAGAGTATTGTGGGTCTTTAAATTCACAACATGGGTGGAGAACTATTGACAAAGCAACTAGTCAGAACTCATGCGACACTCGTGGGCCCCAAAATAGAACTCAAACTATGTTTAGTGCCGAGTCACATAGAATACGACACCAAGTGACTCCCTGGTGCAACACATCTTGTTACAAAGCTCAATAGTAGTTTCATATATTGAGACCAAGACATCGTAGGAACCAAATTATTTGGTTCGGACATTAGAGTGCAATATGGTTCTATGATTTTGTACTATCATACTTTCCTCCCCATGCTGTAGAGAATTAAAAATGAACTTTTGACCGTTTCCCAGTTTTTGATTGTGTCTGAAAAGGACATTTCTGTCCACTCTTCACGTGAAAGACATCCATATGAGGAAACGTAAGTTTTTACACTGTGAAACACAGATTTTCATTTTTATTCTTTAAACTGAAAAATGCATGTGAAGTGAAGTGGTGATATTTGTGAGATATGGGCGAATATAAAGAATGAATTGAATAAAACTCTTCTGTATAGATCAACAAATAATATTTATTATATATTTACACCTGAAGGAGAATTACTTATTAATTTAGACATTAATTGAAGATCGATGTGCGACACATCCAATCCAAAATGTTCGCTGGTTTAAAAATGCAAGGGACATAACTCATTCTCAAAATCTCTTTGCGGCAAGGGAGATAACAAGGGCAAAAAGTTACTTCCCTTTTAAATATAAAAATGTTTCATATTTATTTTCTCTTAATTATATTTTCTAGATGAAATCTGTTTGATCTAACAACATGAATTTTTTCATCTTTGTGGTTTACAGAATACAATGATATTCAGACAATAATTGCCTTGTGCAAAGCGAATAAAATGTTCCTAGCATGTGTGCATCTATTTACAAAATTGAATAATATTCAAACTTTATAGCCTGATAAGATTTAGTCTTCTGTTGAGATCTTCAAACAATTTCCAATTCTTTACATCATCTGTTTTATATTTTTGCATGCGTTGGATGGCTTTTAGAAATTGACGTCTAAATCTCTGTTCAGGTTTCTTTTGAAGTCATTTTCTTAATTGAGGCAAGATTTTTATAGGCCAGATGCCCTTCCTAACGGCAACCTAGTGAGGTGATGGGGACCAGTGTTTTTATCGAGACATCATCTCTAGGTGATTGCCCACCAAAGCTAAAGAGCGTTTCACCTGCCCTTTAACACGAGAAATAAAAAGAAAGCAAAAACTATGTACCTTGATCAGCACTGGAATAAAAGTAACGATATTTATCATGTCCATGTTCATTGTAATGGTGGCCTCTCACATTTGCCTTGGAATCTGAAAAATAAAATAAATTTTAAAAAAAATTACAACTTTTACAAAGATTGTTTGCAAAATAATAAATGGTTATGTGTGAAACAAAAAACAAAACCCCCCAAAAATGACAGTTCGGCCTTTTAGCTAAGAGCAATCTGTTCTGATACTAACTTTCATCTTTTCTGTCCTCGATTAGTGAAGGAGAAATCTTTCTAGACTGAGGCATTTTTTCCCCAATCCAGAGCGTCTCATTTTGGGGAGCTGGGTTTTCCCCCCATATTAAAAACCGACCTTGTGTCTAACTCTGCCCTCGTGGGGAAGCAAGTAAATAGGCACAGTTTATATTTGATAAAAGATTTATAGCGTAAACAAGAGACATCTATTTTGCTGGTTATTTTTCCACAGGCTATCTATATTTTTTTTCGAGTCATAAAACGATGGGCAAGGTTTCTAGAGAAAGTTAGAGATCATCATCATCATCGGTTTAACATCCGTTTTACATGCTGACATGTGTTGGACGGCTTTTATCAATTGACTTCCAAACTCTGCCCAGGTCTTTATCTCTCAAGTTCATTTTTATCACTTCCTTCCATGTTTACCTTGGCTTTCCCCTGTGAACTGACCCTGCTACCTCAACTGTTTTACATCTACTAATCCAAAAACTCTTATTCATTCTTTAAACATGACCATACTATTGAAGTCTCCTGTTCTGCACACATCTCTTTGTACCGTCCAGAGTCAATCTTCCTCTGAGGTCATCAGATTTAAGCCTATCTTTAAGTCTCACATTACACATCCATCGTATCATTCTCATATCATTTCTCTCCATGAAACGCATGTCCTCATCCCTCACTGGCTAGGTTTCACACATGCCTGATAGACTCTTCCCTTAGTTGACAGTGGTAAATCAAGTTGTAGTAAAAGAGAAAACAAGAAAAAGGTGAAAAAAATCTATAAGTCTATAAATCTATACATATATATATTTCTTCTGTCATCAACTTACCAACAAATAATATCCGTGGAATGTAGCCACCATCAGGGGAATATTTACTATCAGCAGGTTCTTCATCATCCTACAACGATAAGAAACAAAAATATAAAAATTAAATGAATCTGACTGGAAAGAATTAGTATTTTTTGTGGTCATTTTTTTTTTTTTGCATACTAATTACGTGATCTGTTGTTGGTCATCATGTCAGGCATTGAACGACATGTTGTGTTTGTTACGGTTAGGGTTGTTGGTGGTGGTTATCTTGTCCGCTGTGTGTAGAAGGGCTTTATACATACACCAGTCATCTACTTGCAATAACATTTTATCAGAGAATGAGAAACTATGCAAAGAAAAACAAGCTTCTTTGCAAGAGCTTTCCACTTGTCGAACACATTACCGCGGGATTACTTTCCTGCTGATTATAACTTTGTTATCTTCAAATCCAATGTCAACAAATTCCTATCATGAACCGCTCCAAAAGTAATCAAATGCAGTTGATACCATTGTTTAAAGTAGGGTCCTTAGAGGTGGGGGCTTTCTAGTAATAATATAAAAACAAATATAAATTGCACTAATTTTAACAAAATACTAGTACTAATATAGTAATATTAGAGACAAGTGTGTAAGAATAGGATTCGTATGGTAAATTTCCACATAGGTTTAAAAATTAGGTAGAGTGGAATTTTCCATTTAAGATTAGAGGAAGGTTGCGTGTTCTGGCTGTGACGTCACTGACAAAATAAGTGGATGTGGCAAATTGGTAGGGAATCGGTCTCTCGTCTGAACCATGAGAAAAGGCGGTTACGCTTTTGGATAGCAGCTCCCCCTCCTCTGAGGAGGGGGTAGAGGGGTTGTTTTATGTGTGTACATGTACACTTTGAAGAAAATATAAAATCCCAAACAGATTTTTAAAGCCCAACTGTATTTGTTGATGCTGCTCTTTTAATAAAGTTTGTAAATGCAGCTATCGAAAATAAAAAGAAGCCAGTGACAGAAGAGGAGATGGAAGCCTTGCCTGCTACATCAGCACAAAACCCCGACCAGTGAATCCTGTCAATGAAGTGGACGAATCATGGGAATCGAGGAGAACAACATGCTGATCCAAGAACACCATCGTATAAGAATAATTGTTCTTTTTTCTTAATATTCGAATTAATTAAACAAGTGAAAAAGATTTTCAACCTACCTCTACGTTTACAAAAACAAAGTCTTTAGACAATTTGGGAATTTCCTTACTTTGTGAAAATTCCGCCATCAACCCTGCAAAGATGAGAAAAAAAAAGAAAATACAATCGGTGAAATCAAGAATATCATATGATAGAGGTTAAGAGAAAGATAAGATTATAATGCTAGGAAAGTTTATCGGCTTTCTAATTAGAAAGTTTAATGCCCAAAAAGCTTAAATATTTGAATCTTATTCTTTTTTTACCCGAGTTCACCCCAAACAAGGCAAGTTGCCACTGTAGACGTAAGGGGCTACTGAGAATTAGGGTGAAAGTTTTTTGGGGTCATACTAAATTGGGAGTCGTGCAGCGAGATGCTGGTTCATATTACAGTCAGAAAAACAGGGAGGGAGTTCCAAAGGCCGGCAGCTCCAGCAAAGAAGCTATTGCAGTAGAAGGCTCTCCGGCATCTGGGGACCTCCACAGTGAATGGATGGGATTTAGTTCATCAGAGCACATTCCATTGAAGTACTTGTTTTACAAGTACAAGGATGCAACATTGCAGTGATGGGACAGGGATTGAGCCTAGTGGATAGTGAGGGACCTATCAGATTAGAGTCTCTTTTTTGGACCTTGTCTAAGAGGGACAGACTAGTAGATGGTGCACCAGCCCAGATGTGACAACAATACTTCATGCATGGGCGGATGGTGGCTTTGTAGAGATATACGATACTGTCAGGTGTGAAGTTTTCTGAGCCCACCTTCTCTGCAGCAGCCTTGGCAATATCTTCTATGTAATTGTTCCAATTCATGTTATCTGTGAATGTTAGACCGATGAGTTTGAACATTGCACTCTTAGATAGGGTACTATTTGCAATGGCAATCAGTGGTTGAGGAGGTTTCTTGTAGTTGTTGAAAGAAAGGAGTTTTGTCTTAACAGCATTAAAAGTTACCATCCATTTATGACCCCATTCCACTACAGACTGGAGGTAACTTTCTAAAGGTTCAGCCATTGCTTCGGATATATGTGCATCTGTTTTACCCACATGATGAGAGTTGAGCGTGAGGTCGTCAAATATACCCATCTCAGACATAATGCCATTAGGGAGGTGATTTATGAGAATCAGGAACAATAAAGGTCCAAGGATCGATCCCAGGGGTACACCTGCATTTATGTTATGTTGTTTGGATGAACGGCAATTGAGGACAACCTGGATCTTTCTGGTGTTTAGAAAGGATCCAATTATATTAAATATTCATACAGTAATACCATATGAATAAATTTTTATGAGAAAACCTTTATGCCAGACGTTGTCAAAGGCTTTGGATATATCAAGCGCTACCACCCTAGCTTCACCTGCCTGGTCTACAGCTAAGTTAAATAAATAGCAAACACATCTAAAAACTTACATATAAAATAGAAAAATAATTGAACACTTTTCCAAATAAATTATAAAATAAAAAATATGTTAAATGTAGAAAAAAATTTAATTTCTGAATGAAAAAAAAATTTTTTAAATAAAAATAAGCCCCCCAAAACAAAAAGGAAATGAAACAAGAAACAAAGGAAATGAAACAAAGAGGGAAAGGAAAAGAAACAAAGGAGGAAACAAAAAAAAAAAAAAAAGAAAGAAAAAGAAATTGAAATAGGAAAAAAAGACAAAAAAAAAAAAGAAAAGAAAAAAAGGTAGATGAAAATTTGAGTATTAGCATAAAATTTTGTTTTTTCCAAACTCACTTTTGCAAGCGCCACACCAGGTTTTGTGGATAATCAGCATGATTGGTCGATTACTAAAAGAAAAGCGAAAAACAAAAACAATAAAACACAAAACATTATGAATTTGTATTTCGATGGGGTTGAGAGTGAAATCTTACTTTCAAAATGAAGAATTAGGGAGTTTATTTTACTTCAAGTCTTAAAAGGTGGAAGAGTTAAAACAATTGTACACAAATTTGCAAAAAGGAAACGAACAATTTATTCCTTTTCATCCTAAGCCAATAATAACCAAGCTATTATGTTGATTTGAAGGACGTTTTTTTTTTATATACAATTGAGAGAGAGTTTTTTTTTTTCTCCTGCCATTTGGACTTGATCTTGGCGACATCTCTATTTAAAGATTAGTTCGTTATTCTTTTCTTTTTTACTACAAGCTATTCCGGCCTTAACATGACCAATAGGCAATTTGACATTCGTCTGATTCCAGAATTTAGTGGAACTACTACTGACCTACCGATGGTGGAAGGGATCGAACAGGTAGAACTTGTTTGCGAATTATGTGAGTTTCATGAAGTAGATGCAGACACTTGTCGGCGCCATTCAAAGAGGCAGCGTCTGCTATGCTGTGTGTGTGGGGCGAACCCGAAAACCCTCGTTGCCGACATAAAAAGAAAGAGGAGTGGGAGGAGAGAGGCGTCAGAAAGTGAAATAAGATTTTAATTATTTCATTTGTTCATGCAAATTAGGTTGTTTGCATGCGTGGGATTTTCGTTTTAATAAGGGCGAAAAGTTAAGAGTCAGTCAGTTTTTTGGTGGATATCGTTCTGAACGCGTATTGGAAAGCGAGCAAAAGAAAAGAGTGCTGGATTTTCTTTCATGTTGATTTGAAGGACGTTTTTTTTTTATATACAGTTGAGAGAGACAGTTTTTTTTTCCCCTGCCATTTGGACTTGATCTTGGCGACATCGCTATTTAAAGATTAGTTCGTTATTCTTTTTTTTTTTTTTACTACATATTATTTATCAAGAGGGAACAAAAAGTAACACATCATCACTCAATAAGTCCCGAACCTGACATATATGGTGCACCACTAATAAAAATTCATGATTTTTACAAATTACTAACCTTTAAATAGCACATATAAAACATTTTGCCCAATCAGATTATTAATTTTACGTCAATATGTGACAGTGGATCCACCACTTCACTCTGGAGTCAAATTGGTAGTCAGCTGAGTGAACAGAAACAGGTGAAAGTCACCCAAAGCGACCAAAAATGCAAACATCAGCAGGCAATATTTTAAGCCTCCGTATTATTGGATGTGCAAGGTACTTTGTTCATTGGTTATCTTGAGAAAAGAATAACCACTAATAACGAATATTATATAGTATTATTGGTGCATTTGAAGGAAGAAATCACAAAAAAACAAAAAATAAAAAAACAAAACCACAAATGAAAAAAAAAAAAAAAAAAAAAAAAAAAAATGCTCTTTCATCAAGACAATGCACCATGTTACAAATTGATCCCAACGATGGCAAAACTACATGAATTGCACTTTAAATTGCTTCCACACCCACCCTATTCTCCAGATCTGCCCCCCAGTGACTGGCTGTTTGCAGACCTTGAATGAATTCTTCAAGGAAAAATTTGGCTCCAATGAAGTGATATCAGAAACTGAGGCGTATTTTCAGGCCAAAGACAAATCATTCAACAAAAAGTCATCGAATTGTTAGAGAAGAATTGGAATCAACGTATCACCCTAGAAGAAGACTATTTTGATGAATAAAGTCGAATTTTGCCTAAAATTTGTTTTATTAGCTAGGGTCGGGACTTATTGAGCGATCTGTTATCGTGGGATCTACTTTGCGCTGAACGTACATGAAAAGGAAATACTTGAAAATTATAGAAATTAAAAACTACGAACGAAAATGATGATATGAGATTTAGACGAAAGTACACAAGGGCTTAGCAATGGCATAACATAACGATCATCCATATATCGAGAGTATTAGTGAATAAAATTATCCGATCAGATGTTAACATGGATGTATAAATATCCGCAGAAGTTTACATTTAGTCTCTAGAGATATCAGATAACTAATATGGCTACAAAACACGGTCGTCTTCAAATCCAATGTTAACAAATACTTGTTATAAACCATCCTCAAATAATCAAATTTTGTTTATTCCATTCATCAATCTCAGTCCTCTCATAATACTCTTTATTTTACTGATGACTATTTCATTAACCTTGAGGGGCTTTTAGCCTTGATAAGTGGTGGTGACTCATTGAAGACTATGTATCTCTTGATTCGGCTGTGAAACGTGCGTAGGAGTAGAAAAAACATTAAATTTGGAAAAAATAAACAAATAAATTTAAAAAATACAATATAGACATAAAAAAAAAAATGTTTTATCCATTAGACAAAGTT
Organism: Sepiola atlantica; assembly: GCA_963556195.1. Classification (NCBI taxonomy): domain Eukaryota; kingdom Metazoa; phylum Mollusca; class Cephalopoda; order Sepiida; family Sepiolidae; genus Sepiola; species Sepiola atlantica. The sequence continues at coordinate 173,686,980 of OY744516.1, forward strand.
ACAGGTATTCGCTGATATATGAAAGTAAAGAGATTGAAAGAACAGAAGAAAAGTTTTATCGTCATCATTCGACGATATATGAAGATTAATAAATTCAAAGGACAGATGGAAGGTATGATTATGGATTGATTGTTCCTATATATATATATATATATATATATATATATATACACACACACCCTCTATCTATCCCCCCTATCTTCGCACCCCATAACTATCACCCCTCTCCGTGGCAAAAAAAAAAAAAAGTTGATGAATTATTACATATAACAATAATAATGATAATATAAGGGAATAGTTTTGTGTCTATATTAGAAGTGAAAGAAATTCTTTACTTTCATTTTTATTAAAATTAAATTTGCATACGTGATTATTGAAGACGACGACGACGACACACATATGTTGACTTTTATTACATAGATCACTTTTCACAATTATTCATTTAAATTAAAGCGCCAAACGTCATAAGAGTTCTACCGTTTTTAAACATGGGATTTTAAACATTTATCTTAATCTTATAATATACTATCAGAACCCGTGTCCCAGTGTTTCCCAGAAAAATTGAGGAATCTAAGAATTGCAACCCCCAGAAGTAAATAGACTGGAATGGGCAGGAAAGACTTTTTTCCACTCAAACTGCTAAGTTTCTATCCATAATTAAAATAATAGAACTATGTGTCATAATAAAATTAAAATAACCATTGAATTAGAATAATAATGAATAATGAATTAATGAGATGTCATTTTGCAAAGCAATATACAAATTAGTTAACCGTAGGACATGGATGGCATACATCTGATCGGTATATTGGAAAGCTATTGTTCTTCTAATGTGAATATACATTTGACGTTTGAATCTCACTGTCAGTGCAATACATGGCCAAACTTTATAAATACAGATAAAATAAAGACAGTCTCTTTATCGTTTCTTTGCCACCCTTTCTTTCACACAAAATTAACATTTTGTGTCTCTGCATATAAAAACAGTCCCATCTTAACGAAAATGGGTCACTCGTCAATATGCTGGGCGTAACATCAGGTTTTAAGTTGTCTTTCACACAGAAATAAATTCAAGTTGAAAATTTCAGTGAATGAAATTGTTCTATTATGAAATTGTGTTTCCGTTTTTACATTGTACACATTTAAGTATGTTTAATTTTTTATTTATTTACTATTAAAAGAAAAAAGAAAAGAAAAACAGACCTTGTTTTGGGAGCTGGATATTCTCCACATTCAAAACCGACAGTGTTTTTAACTCTGCCCTCATTGGGAGGCAAGTAAATAGGCACACACAGCCAGACAATATCTGGTTTTACAACTATCTTCATAAAGTAAGGTATGGTTATATTATTCCCCAAATTTCAGTTTCTTTGGAGTATTTTAAAATGTTTTTAGGAGTCATAATATTGACACAACCTCCATTTTAAAAATTTAAATCAGATTTTTATTGAATTTGATCCATAGTCATTAGACATCAATTAAGCAAAATCCCTAATTTCAATTCCTTATTAAGACCCCTTAAGGTTAAGCTTTAAATTTTAGACATTTACTAGAATTAAAATCATGTAATGAATTTTGATAAAAATTTGAATACGGATTCTAGACATAAGATTTAGTATCATTATATCTTGATTTTAATCTTCGTAAGGGGAACAAAAGTGTTGCAAAGCTGTTTTGGGAATTAATTTTACCCATCCTGGGACATAAAAAAGTTTACAGCGCAACACCGATATGTAATGTAGTAGTTAAAGAAATTGGTATTAATATATAAGAAATTGGTATTAATATATAAGTATTTTTAAAAAGTATGAGAGAAAGACTACTTACATTTTAGCAGCTAATTCAAGGCCATCTGAGAGTGTATGCCATTGAAAATGATCACCCCAACCTGGTAAAAAACAAAAAACAATGACAGGAAGAGTATATATATATATTTATCAGAAAAAAAACAGAACACAAACACAAACTGTGAGCGGCCAATGGCAAAAAAATATGAAATCAAGATGATTTTCCCAACCTAGAGTGTTGTGCCCTCCCCCAATTTCCCAACCTATGGGCTTTACCCACCCCCCTCTTTAAACGGATGAAATTTAACACAAAATGATCCCTTTTCCAGGTCATTCTACTTTTCTAGAGCAATTTCTATGGGAGACATATTCTGTGCATGCTGAAAAGTTAGTGAAAAAAAAATACTTACCCTACTACTAACCCTAGGTTGAGTGGTAAGTCCCCTAAAAAACCTTTACTTAACACTACCACTCACCCTAAATTAGAGTGGCAAGCCCCACCCCCCAAAAATGCACAAGGGTTAACTGCTTTAAAATGCTAGAATGGCTCAGAAATGGGGGGGATCATTTTTGTTGTGACCTTGAAGGGCTCATAATAAATAAGACAACATAGTATTATAGTTACAAGAGTGTGTATTTACAGAAGTACAGAATGATATGTTACAGAAAGACTGCTCAGAGACTTCGTCGTAAGCTCCTCTATATATAGTGTCTAGAAGAGTCCATGTAGTTACGAAATAGGGTAGATCACCATCACATCCCTTTTTAGCCTTGCTCCATATGGAGTCAATACTTTTTCCGGACATTTTGAGAAACTGTCCACCACTATTAGGTAATAGAAACCGTCCAGTGGACCAGCAAAATTTATGTGGATCGGTCAGTTTTCAGCTAGGGTCTGAACTTTATAGGAGGTGTCGTCACTGCTAAAGCATAACTGTTGCATATTTTTAATGTCTTTGTCCATGTTTGTCCAATACACTTTTCATGAGATTTTTCAGTCTCGAAATGCCCAGATGATAGATATGAAATTCTTTTAGTATTCTTTTCCGTAATGTTGCAGGAATAACCACTCGATCGGCGTACATAACTACTTCATCAGATTGAATACACTTCGAGATTCGTCTGTTTTTATTTATTTTTATGTTTTTCAAAAAATCATCATCTAACGCTTTTTCTTTTATTTCTTTGAGTGTTACCAGGAAGCTCCCTAATGGAGTTATACAATGTATTTTTTTACTTTTACCTCAGTTTGTATGGAGACAATCACTGTCTTCAAGGGGTTCAGTATATTTTGGGAAAAGTCTAGATAATCCGTCAGCATGACTGATTTTTAACGATGGGAGAAACTCCATTTTATAATTGTAATTAAGGAGAATTGTCCCCCATCTCTGTAGTTTGTTTGCAGTATGCATTGGTAATCCCTTTTTTAACCCATAAATTGTTAGCAGTAGCTTATGGTCGGTTTGCAACACAAAATGTCTTCAGTGAACAAATCCATGAAATTTGGTGACTGCAAAAATGATACGGAATGTTTCCTTCGCGATTTGTGAATAACTTTTTTCTACAGGTAGTACTGTACGAGATGCATGGGCAATAGGTTTTAGCGATGTCTTCCATTTTGTGTAATATGCCACCTCCAATGCCATACAAGTTAGCATCGGCTACAATGATTTCCGAAATCTGGATTGTAGTTTGTCAAAAATAATTCTGATGCAAGGATATTTTTTAATTTTTCAAATGCCTCCTGGCATTCTGTCGTTCAGACCCAATCATTTTTTCTTTTTTATAGCTCATTAAGAGGCGCTCACAAATTATACATGTTTGGAATAAACACATTGTAATAATTTGCTAAACCAAACAAACTTTGTAAGGACGATACGTTTTCAGGAACCGGAATTTTTTTAAATTTAACTTTTTTTTTTTATAATCACACTCGCTTGCTCTGGTATTCCACCATCTCTTTTTCTATAATTTGACCAAGATATTTTATTTCTTCTATAAAAAGAATCCCATTTTCCTCCTCCAAGTTAAATCCATAGTCCTGGATTCTCTAAAATACTTTGTGTACATGTGATTTGCATTGCTCAGTGATTTTACTGATTACTAGAATGTCATCTTTGTAGGCTGTCACAAATTCCAGCCCGCTAAGCAATGTGTGTATTACTTGTTGAAGAATGGCTAGTGCAACCTTAACCCAAATAGTAATTGTTCGAATTTGTACAAACCCCTATGTCTATTTATACAAAGTAGCTTTGAGCGCTCCTCATCCACAAGTTATGTAGATATGCATCAATTTGAAAAAAAAAAAAATCTTCCTTCATTGAGTTAAGCAAATATCTCTTCCAAACTCAGCAGAGGGTACTGGTAATCCTTTAGTGCATGGTTCAATCGTGGAGAATTTTTTTTTGTTATGTAGACTAGACGAAGGCCACTATGTACTCTTTCAATAATATTCCCATTTTTTTTCGAGTCTATTTAATTCCTCGTCAATTTAATTTAATGGCGCAAGTGCAACATTTCTTTTCTTTTTAAAAACTGGTTGAATATTTGCTTTTAGTTCAAACTTGGCAGTCATTTTTTTTTTTTTTTTTACATCTTCCCAATCCACCAGAAAATACCCCAAAAAGCTTTTTTTAATTCTTTCTTTAGTCTCTCTGTTTCGGCATTTAAGCTTTCAATATTTTGACAGGAGTTGATGGGCATAGTCTATAATTGAAATTTCTCCATCCAGTCTGTGCCCAACAAGTTGTTTGAGTTGTTCATTACAAACATTTTTAATTTTAAAGTCTTTCCTTTAAAATGTAACGTTAGCGATTAGCTTGCCTTCAAACTTTATTTGTTAACCAGTGAGGCTTTTAGCTATTTCTTTCGTTCTCATCAAATTTTTTTCCATGTTTGAAGATTTATTATATTGACAGATCTGAGCCGGAATAAAATTGTAATTTAATATTTAATATTTTTACTTGCGCAAACTCCCGGATATTTTCAACAAGGAACATTGCCACTAAGATGTAAGGGGCTACTGTAAATTTGGAGCCATATTCATAAGGGCATCCCAAGTGGGGAGTTGTACAACAAGATGTTTGTTCACATTACATTTAAACTTCTGCATGTTAGTACAGCCATAAAAACAGGAAGGAAATGCCAAAAGCTAGCAATTCGAGGAAAGAAGCTATTAGAGGAGAAAGCTATATGGCATCTGGGGACCTCAACAGTGAAGGGGTGGGATTTAAACGATTGTCGGGTTGGTCAGGGGTATTTACATCGAGAGGCCACCAGAGCAGCAAGTTAAGAGCACACTCTATTGAAATACTTGTAAAACAAGCACAGGAATGCAATATTACAGCGATAGGATAGGGGATGGAGCTTGGTAGACAGTGTGAGACTTATTAGATTAGCGATTCTTTTTTGAACCATGTCTAAGAGGGATATGTGACAACAATACTTCATGCATGGGCGAATGATAGCTTTGTAGAGAAATTTTCTAGCATGTTAGAGGGAGCCCACTTTCCTAGCAGCAGCTTTAGAGAATCTTCTATGTATTTATTTATCATACGAAAAGTGAAGTGCAGTTAGGCATTGCACAACTCTTGCCTTCCTGTAATTCCCCAGAATTATCAATGGTAGAGCTTATGATTCCACAAGGAATGAAGAGCCACACGGTCATCGTGGACATAAAAGCTGGGCACCAGAATTCCCTCAACAAGTAAAGCAGACTATTGATGACAATCCTAGAAGATCTATGAGGTCGATTGCAAAAGAACACCATGTGTCAGAAGGAACAATTCGAAATGTTGTACACAAAGGCATCAGATATGAATCTTATAAAATGACCTTTTCTCATTGCATATCAGAAACAGTAAAGAAAAAAAAAAAAAAAAAAAAAAAAAAAAAAAAATCGCCAATCAGATTTAAAAGATTTCTTAAACTTAAAAACCTAGCAGAGAAAAATGCCATTTGGTTCTTAGACAAGCTTTGAGCTAGGTCAGAAAGTAAACAAAGAAAATGCCAGATGGCTACGTGAGTGTACAAACCTCTCAGAAGTTCCAAGAGTAAAGCATATGAAATTCCCAGCAGCTGGAATGGTTTGGGGGATTGTCAGCAATGGAAAACTTTTTTTTTTAACTAAAGAGTCACCATTTAACAAGACCCAAAGGCTACTTGAGGATAAGGGTTAATGAGTGTGAGGTGGACGGTGAGACAACACCGTGATGATTGGTAATGGTGGTGCACATTTGGCAGAGTTTGATTATTTAGGAGGACGGCTTAACAAGAATTTGTTTATATTGGACTTGAAAACGGGTAGTTCTAGGAAAGCTCCTTATATCAAGTGGCTTCATTCATGAATGTGAGGACGAATAGATAAAATAAGGGAAGCGAGAATTACAAGGCTGCCAAAATTAAACCCAATGTCCACTTTCTACTGTCCTACCAATTTATTTTCGTAAGGGGACATAAAAGTGGTGCAAAACTGTTCTGTTCAGTATTGTTCTAGTTTATAATAAAAATAAGAATTCTGAAGCTAATTGTAGGAGACAGGTCTAGTGTCTATGCAGTTCGCACAGGTGAAAAAAATGACCTGGTAATTAAGGTTTGTGTTGCTGAACCACTAGACCAATCAGCATCCCCGCCTAATATGAGATCAATGCCAGGGAGCCAATCGTTGGCCATATAAATAGAATGATGATCTAACAATAAGAGAGAAGAGAACGTCAGTCTCAACAGCAGCAACCCTTCCTCATGGTAGAGGTGGTGGCAACATGGTAATGTCAGAGCTATGCTGTCTGGAACTCCAGTTCCGTGCAGACTGGTCGGACACTCAGCAGCATTAAAGCCGCAATCCGATGAAAATCTAGGCAGAGTCAACATCATTATCTGTCATCTTCTGGTCGTCTCTGCATCTGTTGCGAGCAAGGAGGTGTCAAGCTTGGAGCTGAAAACTCATGGCGTGCGGATAACAATGTTGCTTCTGCACATGTGCAATTGCCATTTCTTTCAATGTACTCGTATTAGATAACGAAGGGTGTGTTTGGATGGAAGGGTTTGAGTGACACCCTAAAGGTCAGAGGTGACCTAAAAGGGGAAGTCGATAAAACCACGCGACTTCCGGCTAGCGAGGGCGGGGCGGGGAGAGGGGTTCTCGGTCTCTTTCTGGCTGACAACTAAAGCAAGTGGATGTGAAATGTCACTGTTCCCAGGGAACCAGCAAGAGTGAAGTCTATCGCGTAAAATGTAAAGAGACAAGAAATTTATCTGTGTTTGCCTCTCTCACTCCTATCAATCTGTTTTCTGTTTAAATAAATCCTGTTAAAAAACTGAATATTGGCGTCCACTTTGTTTTTATCAACAGCCGAAAAACAACCAGGGTTTCACAGCGATGACAACAAGATCAGCACACGTGCGTTTTCTCAACACCTTGGGTTCACAATGAAAATGCGCATGTATAAAGGTTTATATACCCTTTGTAAAGCATAATATAACTATAACACTCAGCCTAACTTTGTATGCTACCACTGAGCCTTGCTGTTGTTGGTGTCAGGGATGAAGTTGCAATATTGCAGATCTTATGAATAGCTACGGCCAATGAGGAGGCCTTCATGCAGACCAGACAGTCCTGAGGCACGATCTTTGTGGGCTTTGTGCAGAAGTATGATTCATTCAACAACAACAGTTGCCAACATTTGAGGCTTTTGCCGCTTTACGACAGAAGCCAGTTCACCACAATAAGGCAGCATACAATAGTAAGACATCTTGGGGTTCTGCCAATCCACTATTTCTTTCTAGTATCAGCCTAGTATTGACTTGCTAACAACAACATCTAAGATATCTCCCAAATCAGACAAAAAAAACAAAGAAAAAAAAAAAATGTATCTTGCTGACAGCAACACATTTTCTGCGAAAATTAGTTCCTGCACTCATGCAAATAAAGGAGTAGCATACTCTGCCTATTTATTTTCTGTCAACTAATCACATGTTTCTATTTGCATACAAATAAAGTGGAATGAATGTTTTTGTTTTTTTTTAATTATAAATGACATATCTATAACAGTAAAAGCTCAATTTGTAACAGTTTAACAACATAACACAGATTCAACTTTATTAAGTAATAAAATGTCCTTTTTCAAAACTAATATGAAAGTATCAGGAAGATTCCTCGGGTGTCCTGCTGGCTTGGCAGATCAAGTGCAGGCTCAAGGCATTTCCCCGAATAGTGGCAATAGAGAGGCATTCATAAATAAACTCCTAGAACACCATAACTTTTTAATAGAATATTCAGTCTTTGTATTCTTTTATTCATGCTATCAGAGGCAAAAGCCTCAAGTGTTCGCTGCTACTACCGAAGCCTGCATCCTCTTCACTCTTGTTAGCTCATCACTGTTTATATGACTAATGATAGGCTCCCAAACTTTCATTCCACATGAGACAGGAAAGCTCTTGACTCGTCTAGTGGTTTAGCAGCAGGAACGAATCCTGATCAATTCCCAAGTTATTTGCAGTTCATCCATGCAGATAGTGTAGAGAGTAGACACATGACTCATCTTCAAAATTCTTATTTTTATAATTAATCGAAATGAGATCTCATCAAAGGTAACAAAGATTGATTGCTTTGTAGCAGTTATACAGGGTGGGCAAAAATAAGGGTCCTATTTTTAAAAATTCATAACTTTTTTATTTATTGATTTAAAAAATTTTTTTTTTTTAGAATAAGTAAAGGACCCCTTCCGAAGCAAGCATGAGCCGTATTAGCCCTAAGGAACGTACCCTCATTTAGAAAACATTATTTTTGCTTAAAAAACTCAATACAGTGTAAAAAACAATAGTTTAGTTTTTGTAAGTTTTAAGAAGTGTTTTTCGGCTAAAATTTGTTTTGTTTATTTCAAAAAATCTCGGAAGGGTCAGTCTACACACACATAAAGTTTGGTGAGTTTAACTTTTATTTTGTGGAAGTTATTCAAATTCAAGTTATTCAAATTTAAAGATAGGACCCTTATTTTGGCCCACCCTGTATAATTGCGATCTATTTTTTACAGAGCGATTGATATGTTGTCTGGTCCGAACACTTGTGCATGGGAGGCCCTTCTGCCCGAAACCTTTTCCCACTCTTTTTCCAACAGTCAGTAAAAAAAAAAAAATTTTTTTTTAAAAATAAAAAAAAGAAAGAAAAGAAACGCCAATGTGCCAAGACGTCATATTTCCTTTTTCGCCCTTAGCCATGACCAGGTTATGCAAGATGAGAGACCCAATATCTACTGACTCAACATATTTTGTATCCTTGTCTACGTAACTCTTTCTTGGCCATGTCTGTTGTGTTAATGAAACTATGAATAAAATTGATTTAAATTGTAGAAGTTTGTTGTGAAAACCAAACTATGGTAACCCGTTTTTCTTCATACTCCGCAAAGTCAAAAGGATGAATATCTATGCAGCAACCCTTTCCTTCATACAACAGGATTTCATTCTTCCCTATAAATAGGACATTTCTACAGTTTATTTTAAGCTAAAAGAAAATTATTTTTTAACACTTTAGTTCTAGTAAAAATAAGTTATATTATAAGCCTATTTCTCTCATGTCAAATTTTCCTCCTAGTTTTACAATACCTTAGCCGAAATAGCTTGTAAGATTGAGAGGAAAACTCAGTACAAAAGCAGCAAATTTTCCTCTCAATCTAACAAGCTATTTCGGCTGAGGTATTGTAAGACTGAAAGGGAAACGGGCTCTACCAACTGGCAGAAAACACTGATGCTGGAACAACATTTCACACAGGATTCCATTCAATCATAGATTGCAACAAAACGACTCTCATACAAACACCGATCTGAACAGTAGGAGGTTTTAAAGTCACTTTTTAGCATGTCTTCTTAAACATCGGTCTCACAAGAGAAATTTAAAAAGCATTATTTGGACTACTGTTCTTATCTTGGATGTTATTACCATGTTTCAGCCGATCTAACCTCTGACCTTCAGGTTTGTCTCTTTGAACTCAAATCTGTACAGAATTTCAAATGGAACCCATTATTGAATCCACAATGGTAGCTTTTTCTTGTTCCGACAGCCATGTTCACATGGCCGACGGAACAAGAACAGTATAGCCCCGTAGATTAAATGAAGGACTGATCATTTGGACTACTGTTTTCATCTTATGTTATTCTAACAATGTTTCGGCCGATGTAACTTCCAACCTTCTTTGGGTGCGTCTTGTCAAACTCTGGAATCTGTATGGAATTTCGAACGGAACCCTTTATTTAATCCACGGGATTAGCTTGCACTTGTTCCATCAGCCATGACCGGCTTCAGTTGTGGATTGGGGTACGCAATGGCTTGTTTTGTTTAATCCTGTTAAAATTCAGCTCGTATCTTTCAATCGTAGGTGTGCCCCTTTTCTTCCAGAGATTCTCATGAATGGCTCTGCTCTTGAGAAATCGATTCCGAAATTTCTTGGTCTTTCTCGCTCATCAAATCTTTCTTGGAGTTCATATATTAGATCCATTGCTTTTTCTGCTTCTTGTAAAGTCGGTTCTCTCTATCGCTCCAAACGCTTTCTCACACCCGAGACTATTCTCTATCTCTACAAATATACTATCAGACCATGTATGGAGTACCGTTGTAATATTTGGGCTGGTACATCTGTCCCATTTGAGGGTTCTTGATAAATTGCAGAAACGTATCTAATTTGATTGGCCCCCGCCCTTCTTCTCTGTACCCTCTATCTCACAGACATGATGCTGCTAGCCTCAGTCTTTTCTATAAATACTATTATGGCATGTGTTCTTCAGAATTGTGTGATCTATTCCCTGCTTCCTTTGTTCCAGCTCATTTGACTCGTTGGTCTAGTGGTCTCCATAAATTTGCTGTTTTGATACCTCATTGTGATACAGCTTCCTATTCCAGTAACTTCTTTCCTTTCCAAGAACTGCAGGCTTCTGGAACTCTCTTCCTGCTGACTGTTTTCATCCTACTTATAGCCTTGGTCTTTTTAAGACTAAGGCCTATAAGCCTCTCCTGCCTTTGCGATAATTATCTTTCGTTCTTGTTAGCTCCTTACATCAAGTGGCTTCATGCCTTGTCTGGAGAGATTTCCATAAAATAAAATAAAGTCTTAAATAATTCGTAATTGTATTCTTAGTATCGCCCATACTTTTCTCGTCTGCATTAGTTCCTTGTAGTGGATGCACTGTGTCATTCCAATAATGGTGCAACGTGATTTGCCTCGTACCTCTGTGATCTACAGCAAGACATGTAAGTGACTAATTCTCTTGCTACACTGAGGTCAGTCTTCACTACAGAAATATTGAGCTTCTTCCTAATATTCAAGTGAGGAGCATGTGCCTTTAAGCTGTGACTGGTGAAAATGACAAAGGCTAAATTCTCAGCTCAATATATAAATTAGACCTTATTGATCAGTTATCTGAAACCAAAGCCGACCAATTAGATTTGTCCACATATTAAGAATTCTGGTAAGACTGCGTGAGAACGGATGACCTTTCGGAAGAATTCCCTTTTGGCTGAAGCTTTTGTTTAAAAAAAACAAAAAAACACGACAGCTGTAAGATTTGTCTGCAATATAGTCTGTCAGCAAACTAACTTTATTCAATTCTTTATTGTTGGGTGTCTCTTTGTTAACACCTATCAAAAGGATTATAACCATTCACTTATACTGCCCCCCTCCCTCCCCCACACATACATGGTTGGTACTTATTCAGATCTTCACAATGTGATCAAGTATGGCACAGAGCACATCGAGAGCAAAGGCTCTTTTTGCACTCCTCATTTTGGGGTATCTCAGTTGCCAGGGGTTGACCTAGATCGTTCCTCCTGTTGATGCAACAAGAAAGCGCTGTCTGGTAGAATGATTTTAACATCATTACTTTTATCAAATTGCAAGGTTTCTCTATTTATAGAAACAGGCATATACATATATATAGATAGATATCTAAATGAATAAATGCAAAAGTTGGGCTGATTTCTCACACTAACAGTAAAGTCAAAAAAAACTATTTCAAGTTAATTCAACTTTATACCATAGACACACTATTTTTTTATATACTGCTTATGCATATGTGATCTAAATCTAACTGATTTCCATATTACTTTGCAAAAAGACATTTTATTAATTAACTGTGTTTTTTAATTCAATGATTATTTGTATTTTAATAGAACAAATAGTTCTGTTTAGGAATATTATTTTGTTTTGTGGACAAATTTCTAGCATTTTTGTTCAAATGTTCCTTTATGGCCAATTTTTAGGGGGATTGATTTAATTTTTTAACAGGTTCCAATCTATTTCTAAATTATAGCCCCCCCCCCCCACACACACACACACCATCGCCTAGGGAATATTTTTTTTTCATATTTAAAAGATCAATAAATTTGTATCAAAATTACTAAACTGTTGATGTTTATCTATCTTTATGAAGAGATGAGAAAGTTTTTGTTGTATGTTTAAAGTTATCAATGAAATGTTAGTGTGAAATTTATATATATATATATATATATATATAAAGTATTTCATTGTAAATTAGCAAATAGCATGTTTCCAGACCAGTAAATTCTTTTTTTTTTCCAATTTAAAAATCTGCAAATGTTTGGCAAACCCGGACATTTTAACTGTCTTTTCAAAGTCAGACCCAAATAACATTTAAACTGACAAATTAAACTTTGCTTCCGACGAGACAATTTTCATTCATTACTGTTGTACAGTGTTATTGTCAATATAATAACATATTTCGCTACAATTTATTTTAAAAATTAGTCCATCCAAGACTACTTCTAATATGAAGCATTGTTTTTAAATAATCAGCTAAAAATAACAATCAGCAAGGGAAATAACTCATTTTTGATTGAAGAATAATATAGAAGTGGTCTACCTTATGTGTAAACAAGTAAAAATTAAAAACTAAAATGATTTTACTGAATCCAGGCCAACGCTGGGTAAGTACAGCTAGTTTATTATTAAAGTAGTGTAGGTAGGGTCTTTGAGGGAAAAAATGCCCCTCAGATCCTTCTGTGGGAAATTATTCTATGTTAGTGAAAAGTGAAACTAAGATTGTAAAGGATATAATTTTTAGTAAATCTAACTCCAGATTAATAATAATAAAAAAAAAGTTAAATGATTACCTTTGATAAGGAGGTTATCGTTTCATTTGTTAGAGTTTGTAACTGTGACCACATCGAATTAAACTTTGTCAAAATATCAGTCATGAGCGAACTTAGAACTAGTTTAATTTTTGGATATCTAGGTCAAAAGGTAAAGGTCACAGAAATGGTGAAAGTCACACTTTTGGCGATAAAATCGGTTTTGATGTATGGATTTGATGCTCTTTGATAACAGTAACCACCAGGCAAAATTTCAGCCTGATCAGATAAATAGTCGAATTATCAACATTTCTATAACATAACTTCGGGAATACTTCATACAATATGGAGAAGTAACACCCATATAAAACTTTGGCCCATCCTTACGCTGTTAGGTGGGGGTATGCAGTCTCATGACTCACTCATGTTCTTGTTTCTATGTGTGTTGAGAACTAGTGTTCAAAGAATTACAATTTATAAATTAGACCCAGCTGATCTCAAACTGAACCAAAGTCAATATCAGTCTTTCAGGATTGTACGATGGATGAAACTTAGTAGAGAATGTAAAGATAATGCAATTTGTTTTTCTTTAGCGTGGGTGAAATGGGTGGGATTCGATTAATAGCATTTCCGTAAAACTAGGTATCACAAACCAACCTAGTTTAGTGGGCAAGTACAGGTAAATATAGTGAAATTCACGTCAATTTAAACTTATAACTTTTATTAGTTAATTTTTTTAATTTTTTTTTTTTAAGTTACTTCACCTGGGATTGAACTCAGATCCTCTTTGTATGCTAAACTTTTAAAATATCTCTTCTCAGCCTAGTAGATATAGGTATTGGTTATGCACCTGCAGGACAATCTAGAATTGGTTTAGATTGTCCTACTGGATGCATGTTTTAGTGTGGACATAGAATTATGATACTTAGACAAAATATTGAATTCTGGAGTTCCATCCTGTCTTGCCGTTTCCTGGCAAAGAAAAAGAGCATATTTTTAGCGTCTTATCCACGGCATCTAATTCAGAATGATTGTCTTTGGCACCAAACTTTCTTGGTAGAAATTAGGAAAAGGCTGGGAAGTGCACATGTGCAGTGATGCGCAAATCGCCTTTGTATCATAACGCGAGTTTAGATATGCCCGTTTTAACCAACTGAATGACAACTTATTACTACGCAAGATATTGCGTGTATATACAGAAGAAATAGATCTGCATGTAACTGCTACATGCCTGCCTGTTCTGTTATGGGCGAGGATGGGCTATAACAGTTTGAGAAGAGGGGGAAGAAATGCCGAGTCCTGATAGGAATAGCCTCCAGCTTCAGCAATTTTAGCGCCTTTGTTCAAATTTTTTGTATTCCTCAAATTGATTTTATGTTATTTTATTGAGCCTTTTATTTTTAATTGTTAATGAGCATGCTTCGGGAAACAAAAGCAGCTTTTAGCATTTTAAAATATTAATAAAAACCGGTTGCCAATTACTTTCCAGGGTCTATTTTATTATCTACTCCTTTCTGTTTCTATTTTTTTTTTATATTCCTTGTTACACTAAAGACGAATTTTGTTTACAATCGCCAAATTTTGTCAGTACCTGCACATTTAAGGAGTTGTCGTGCACCGGAGCACTGTAAACAATGAGTTTGTTATATTATTATTATTTGTCTTGTGTCAAACAAGTTTTAGGACCGATCATAATCGTCCCATCCCCTTACATAAAAAAAAGAAAAATTGTGTTTATTGAAAAGGTAAATTCAAATTGTGATTAAAGAAATTTGCAGAAAGGTTTTCAAAATAAAAAGGTGAGAAGTTAAATTTTTTGGCCTTTTGGCTAGCAGCAAACCGCAGTGCCTGCTCTGATACTTCATTTTTTTTCGTTTTCGGTCAGTGAAGAAGAAATTATTCTAGACCAAGGCAATTTTAATTTTTTTCCTCCCAAATCCAGAGTACCCCTTTTTGGAGAGCTGGATTTTTCACACATCAAAACCGACCTTGTATCTAACTGCCCTTATGGGGAGGCAAGTAAAGATAGATAGAGTAAATTTACTCCTCTCCAGGAGTTAGGCACAAGGCCAGTTTTTATCCTACTCCCACAAGTAAGATGTGACCCAAGCGGGGGTCGGAAAGTGGGGGTTGAAAAGCCAGCGCCCGAGAGGTGAGCACTCTGACCATCAAAAATTGCCTGGGCAGCCCCGTCGGCATTCCCCGGTAGGGGCGCCTCAAGCAGTAAGCAATTAACTTACTCCTCCCCAAAGAGGGGAGGCAAAGCCTGGGAGGGTGGACCTCCTAGAACTGCACAGGACAATCCCATAGACCGGCGTAAATCAAGCCCCGAAGGCCAAGACAATACCAGTCTTTAGGGTGCAGTATCCATCGGAACAGATAGATAGATGTTAATTTTGTATATGAATATAATTATCACCCATCACCCCAGGCACGGAAAAAAGTTTGACACAAGGTCAGTTCAGTGTGGAGCAATTAGTGCTGCGTGTTTATAAAACAATTTTTTGTTTTTGTTATGAATATAACTTCCTAAGTGTCGAGGTATCTGGTTTTGTTTTTGTTAAGAGGAGGGAGTAGTGAATGGGAGTATTGTCTCTTCCTCAAACTCTGGTTTCTGATGGAATTTTATTTAGACATGTAACCTTGACATTTGTCACTTTCAAGGCCAGGGATTTGTGAACGGTGTGAAAATTAAAAAGATTTCAGTAAACAAAAATAGCATAAAAAACAATTTTAGCACGTTTCATCTACATTTGAAACGCCGAAATGAAAACTAGGCCAGAAAAAAAAAGAAAAAAAGTCACCATATTTATAAATAAGCCGAGAAAGAGGCTAACTAAAGAAGAAAGATAACTCAAGTTCGTAATTTTCTAATTGAAGGACAGGGTTACGAAATGGAGTTATACCTCTTCCTTAGCTAGCCTTTTTTCGACTTATAAAGATGGCGACTTTATTTTCCGGTCTAATTTTCATTTCGGCGCTTCACGTGTACAATGAAACTTGCTATAACTTACTGTTCTTTTTTGTTTTGTTTTTACTAAAAACATGGTTGAGTAAAACTAAGTTGGTTGGAGATAATGGGAAACCCATTTCACTCTAAATAATTTACGTGACTGAAATAGGAATTAATCTACTAACCAAGCTTAGCAGCAATTCATTAGATTTGATTGAAAAAGAAAAGAAAAGGCACTTCTGCACTTTAGGGACAGGGCGAATTTATTTGTTTTCATTTCAGAAGAGCTACAGTAGTGCAAGTACAATGTACTTAGTACATTCTTAGTACATAATTTCTCCGAAAATGGACGTGAATACCCTGAACATGAATTTTTTATTTTCAAAATTAAATCGGGAATAAATAAGAATTCAAATAATTAATAGAACATTTATTGAAGAAATTAAAATTTATGAAAAATCGACAGTATTTTTTTTTCAAAACGAATATTTTTCTTTTCAAAATTAAGTCATCTTGTTTGGGTTAACAGATTTCTTAAAAAAAAAATACAGTTTAAAAAATAAAATACGAAATCTTTATTTACAATATAAATAATAAAAAAAAATCGCACGTACTCAGAGGATACACGTCCATTTTCAAGGAAATTATATACTAAAAGTGAAGAAAAAAAAAAAAAAGGGTTGTTTACCCCTTTCACTATTGTAGCTTTTCTGAAATGAAAACAAATAAATTAGCTCCGTCCCGAAAGTGCAGAAGTGTCGAAAATAAATATATTGATTTTATTATTTTATGGAGAAGAAAGTGAACTCCGATGTTGAAAAAAAAAAAAAAAAATCCTGACTTTTCGACGTGAAAAAAAAAAGTAAATCTCGTTTGTTTTCTGACCTTTCAAATTTATTAATTTTTGTTATCTTGAACTTTTCAGCTTTAAGTTGGCTGCCATTGAAACAACATTAGGTAACAACAGTATATTAACCAAATTAATTTAATAACACTTTGGTTCATTTCAATTAATAATTCCATGACCAAACAATACCGTAATAAGTAGGTTATTATTACGGTATTGTTTGGTCATTAAATTATTAATTGAACCAAATTGTTATAAAACTAATTTATTTGTTTCAATGTCAGCCATTAAGATGGCCTTTTTTCAATTAGTTACAATATGAGACCAGTCAACAACAAAATAATTGATCCCCCACACATGTGCTTAATCGCATCATCCCAATGGTGATGACATTTCTCTTTCTAGAAAAGATTCTTTCTTCGCTGAATATTTACCCCACCATGATAAAAAAAAAGCCTAATTATTTTTGTTATAGTCTAATTTCAGAATATTATCACATTTTAGCTGGTTCGTTCTCCCAACAAATGTCAAATATAAGTGAGCTACAAATTTACCGGTTAAATCCAAGATTCTTATGTCTTTGTGACTTCCTGTTTTAAACAGGACGTCACATCTGACGTACGGATGACCAGAAATGAAAAATAAAACCTTTTTGTTAGCATTTCTTTATGCGAATGTTATTATTGTTCCTTCGGATTATAGTTTAATACTAATACATTTGTTTAATTTTTTTTATGGTAATAAAGAAATATTTACATTGAAAAAAAACATTAATGTCAGCGTACTGTTTGAAAAGTTTTTTTTTTTTTTTTTTAACATTGAAAAAATTTGAATTTTATTGAATTAATTTTACCTAACAAATTATCAACCGAAAGTTTTTTTTGTTTTTCTTTTCGTAACTTTTTATTGCACTTCATAACATTTTCTAATCCCATATAAAATGTTTCCGAAAAAAATTGTTTTTTGTTCGGCGCCGCCAAAGAAACTCTTACAGGTGACTAGTAAAGTTTCATTGATCTAATAGTGTCTCTTGTTTGTAGTATTAAATCGTGCAAATTTATATTCATACAGAATAATTCTGCAGCTGGAATTATATCTGAAACTTACTTCTCCATTACTTTAATTTTAACGTTATCTTATGGGAAGGTAATCAATAATTAGTAATTAAAAAGGAAACGGAAGTCGAAATTTAAAAAAAGTTTTATAAATGTGAAAGTTTCTGGTCATCCGTACGTCAGATGACGCGCACGATTAAACAGGAAGTCATAAGAACATAACAATCTTGGATTTAACCAATAATTGAGTGTTAACAATATTTTTTTATTAACACGTCTTGTAAACTTTATTGCTTTCTGTGAAGGGTTCGTTTTTCGTTCAACACATTCCGGTCGATCTAAAATGTGACACTTGGCGGCCATATTGGACGAACTTGGGATTATTTACAAATTTATTCGATAGTTTATAGATTTCAATCGTGGTTTTCGTGCGTAATACTACTTGGATTTTAACTCGAAATGATTCCTCAGTTAATATTATTTAACAAAAACATAATATCATTCCTAATGCTTATACACGTAATTTATCGCGTTCTGTGTGGAAGCATCGTTAGTAGGATAACCCAAAAATGTTACTAACTCTAAGTCTCACTGGTAGGGTAATCGCCTAATAAATAAATAAACCTCCCCTAAAAACAAAATAATTACTGCTCTAAAACGCTAGAATAGCCTGGAAGTGTGGGGAGGGGGGGGAATCATTTCATGTTAA
>OY744516.1:173710404-173747904 GCA_963556195.1 Sepiola atlantica
CTAAATATTTGTGAGGATGTGTAGATTGTGTTCATTGGTCAGACTGTTATTTGTGATTAAGTAGTTTTGATTCGTAGTGAATGACTATGTATGTGAGAAGGAGTTAGTACGTGAGTGTGTATGCAGGGAGTTGTATATAAGTACAATTGAGAACGATGAGAAGAAGGGTTAGCCATGATCGAGGTTTAGTTTTTGTTTGGTCAGGATAATTTTGCTTATTAAGGGGGATAGATTGTAGAAATCATTTTGTTGTCTGATGGTGTTAGAGGCTGTGATTAGTGCTGTTTCCAGTAGTCTTTGCCGAGCTTTGTTATGAATGTGTTTGGTAATTTTGGCCTGTTCAAACTTGAAAGAATGATCGTGCTCTAATACGTGGGAAAAAAGTGCACTGAGAGAGTTATTGTTCTTTTATGTCCCTTTTGTGGTCGCTCAATCTTTTTTTCAATTCACGTTGCGTTTCCCCCACGTAAATTTGATGGCAATTGTTACATGTGAAGGTATATAAGCCAGCATGGGATGTGGGTTTTTTTGGGAAATGTCTTGCTGTGTTTAATGTTTGTTTTATGGTTTGTGATGTGGGTTGTACTGTTGGAATGCCTAGTTTGTTAAGTGTGTTGCAGATGGATGTGTTATTGGAATGTGTGGATAAGAGAAGAGGTCTGTCTATGAGAGAGGTGTTTGGTATTTGATGTTTTTGTGTATTGTTTTTTGAGAAGATTTGAAAGGCTAAGAAGAAAGCCTTTGACCCATTCGGTTACCTCATTTGCACACTGATCAGCAGGGAAAATATATATAGGAAAATAGTTGCACAATAATGAAAATAGTTGTGCAAATTAGGTATACAAATAGCTGTGTTTGGATCTCTACTATATATACATTATTTCAAAAGACAACAGTAAGTTGTTTTGATGGTAATATAGGAGTTCTAAATGAAAAAAAATCTTTTGCACTTATTCATTTAAATAATTGATAATTAAATAAAGTAGGAAAAAATGCAATTAAGCAAAATAGTAGAGTATTGATTTACTCCTCTCCAGGAGTTAGGCACAAGGCCAGTTTTTATCTTACTCCCACAAGTAAGATGTGACCCAAGGTCGGGTCGGGAAAGTGGGGTTTAAAAATTTCCTGGGAAGCCCTGTCGGCATTCCCCGGTAGGGGCGCCTCAGGGAGTAAGCAATAAACTTACTCCTCCCCAAAGAGGGGGAGGCGAAGCCTGGGAGGGTGTACCTCCTAGAACTGCACAGGACAGACCCATAGACCGGCGTAAATCAAGCCCTGAAGGCCAAGACAATACCAGTCTATGGGGTGCAGTATCCATCGGAACAGATACTACACTTTGATCTTAGCCAAAAGGCCAAGAAAGCAAAATAGTAGAGTAGCCAAGTATGCAAAATTGTGCTTTTTACCTCAATTGAATGTCAATAGCAGCCCCTATTTACTTGCCTCCTCACGATGGCAGAGTTAGACACATGGTCAGTTTTTAATGTAGGTAAAATCCAGCTCCCTCAAAAGGGGCACTCTTGATTGAGACAAAAATTTTAATTGCCTCAGTCTAGAAGGACCCCCTCGCTGAGGACAGAACCGATGAAGCGTAATATCAGAACAGATACTACACTTTGTTCCTAGCCAAAAGACTTAAAACTGTTAAGAGCAAAGTGTAGTATCTGTTCTAATACTACACTTTGCTCTTAGCCAAAAGGCCAAATATTAATAGCAGTCATTTATGCTAACTCAATCCGTTATTAGGTCACAGAAAGATTTTGACCTTAAAGGCCATTTTGTTTATAAAAAAAAGGGTGGTGTAGTTTTAAAGTCGTCCAAATATAGACATGTAATATATCAAAATAAAGGTATTAAAGAGACAGTTTGGTACTGTTCTTTAAGTCAAACTGTGTTAGATTAGAAATTGATATGCGAGACGAACGGACATGAGGGGAAAGTCAATAGCTTGTATAAGCTACCCCCTAACCCTAACCCTCTTTCTTTCTTTGTTCGTGCAGCTTACTCTTTCCTCTTCTTTTTTTACTTCTTTCTTTCTTCTGGAAGAGGGAGTCACTAAAGTCATTTGCTCTAAACACAGTGGGCGTGGGATTTTGACATAGAGGAGTTAACTCAACATTTTTCAACCAATAAAAATGATTCCCTGCTTGTTTTAAATCCGAAAAAGTAACAAGCAAGTGAGGGTCACATCGTGTCTCATCCATCGGGGATTAAACCAAGATATGTGCGATGACGAGAGTTCACTTATGCAAATGAGCATTCTTTTGCATGGGCAAATTCTTGTTGAGATAAAAAGAGTAGGAACTTTCCTTCCGAGGTAGATGAAGTTGGCAAGTTGGGACCACATCGAGTGTTCAGTGACAAAAAAAATATAAATGATTGAATTGGCGTCGTTTGTGACAAGATTTGTGTTTTGGAGAATTGTTAATACAATTCGAGAGTCAGACTTTTGATTTTTTTTGCGTGCATTTTAAACTTTCACTACTATAAAGCCGATGTCAAATTAACAAACCTTATAAAAACAGTGAATTGGTCAACGAAATCAGAGTTCTCCTGGGTGCTACCAACAGTGTGCCTCCACAACAACAACAACAGCAACAACCGCCCATCCAAGAAACACGACTTTAATTCCTTTAAGCATGACTGCTTTCTCTCCAGTTACAAATTAACCACCAAGAAGGTAAACTCTCACACACACACACACACACACACACACACACACACACACACACACACACACACACACTTGCTCTCTCTCTCTCTCTCTCTCTCTCACACAATGGAACTTTGAAACGAACATTCGGTACTTATCCAGATTAGGACCCAAACAAACCGTAACCCAAACGCTAACCCTAACCGACGCCAAGTCGATTTTAGCTTGGGTCCTGATCTGGAAAAGTACCGAACATTCTAACGTTTGTGTCTTATTCAACTTTCTCAACAAACTTTAGTCTTACAAAATATATTTTACATCTGTGTAAAATTGTTTATATATAAACATGTTTTGTTCTTTAAATTTATGAGGAGTAGAAAGTGGACCTTGGGTTTACTTTCAGGTTTTTTTGCTTATGTAACATTTAAATTTCAGTCAGATTCAGCCAGGCGTATTACTCTTTCAAGTAAGTTCGTCATTCTGATTTTCTTCTTAATTTAAACCACAAACCTGAATTTGGCCCAACCAACTAAACATGTAACACACCTGCTGGGAGAGTGCTCATGTAGTCTCCAGATCAAGTGACGTTCTGGAAGGCCTCATTTTAGACTCAAGACTCTTCTTGAGAAGGACATCAGCCTCTTGGGATTGGAGCTTCTGGACACAATGAGTGAGTGAGCATCATGGAGCACGAACTTCGTAAATGCTTCACCACCAATTGAGGGATGACTTAAGACAAGAATTAGCAGAAATGTTGGTGAAAGGCTACAAATATTTTATATTCTAATTTTTACGTTTTAATGACTCACATGCTCGTGGATATCTTTCCCATACACGAGGTCGCCATTTTATGTGTTGTATTATCATAGCTAACACACATGTATGTTGAAAGAAAGAGAAAAGGACTGTGGAGGATGTTGGTGAGGTTGAGATGCTTGTCGGAGATTGGAGATAGCCATTTTGTAGAAGCGGCTGTGTCTGTATTTATCTGACTAGATTTGCTTGAAATGATCACCAGGTTCCATATAAAATATACCAACGTCTTCTCCACAATTAAATCAACTTTTTTTAACGGTTTCGTCAAACAGATGACAACCTTGAGCTATAACAGAAGATGCACGGGTGTGTGATGTTATACACCCGACGGTAAGCAATATTCTACATAAAGAATACATTAAGGTCCCAATACAATAAGAAAGAACACATGTTGTTAAGTTCATGGATAGAGAATATGCATTGGCAATGAATAAGTAAATACTAGGATTTAGAAGGCTTCTAGATGGAGCATGCACGAATCATCGTGCATTTTGAATGATGTGCCAGAAAGAGAGTTTCGTTCTGAATTTCTCATGCATCGGCAGAATGAGTTTACTTAATTTCCACGCAGAAGAGGGCATTCTCTAATGTTAGCCCAAGAATAAATCCATGGGAAATAACTCCAATAATTCTGGCACAACACCGGCTATTAACATTCCACGCGGGTAAATTCATTTTAAAGGCCTTTTTTGCTTCTTGGCTGGTCTACTACAACACTGAAACTACTACTATTTGTATATGATGTGTAAATTGCCAACGATTGCTACATACAGATGAATCTTTCGACGTGTGATTAAAAACAAATGATATTAGAATATCAAATTCGAACAAATTAATATATTCCCGAAGAAAATGCTTATGTTTGTGCCATATGTATTTGACAGAATGTTCAAGCTGATTTATTACAATAATCAATAGAATCACAGCTGTGTTGCAGCAGCGAGGATAATTAATTCCAGATACTGCATAGGAACTCTAGCCGCAGCAAATTAAAACTAAACTAATAAGAACAAAACCATAAGTCAGTCATGATACCTCTTCTTGACAATATAAGGATAGGCCAAAATCTTATCTGGGCCTTACTTCTCTGTATTCTATGAAAGATTCCCACAGTTATGCCATGGAAACGTTGATAACAAAAAAAAAATTATTTCAAAATTTCGACCATGACCGAACTTTTCAAGGTGAAGGTTATATAAGGTGCAATAATCCATTGGCTACAATATGGGCCAAGTAGTGAGTCTTTACGAATAACAGAACCGAAGTTATCACCAAAAGTGTTACTTTCATCTTTTCAGTGACCTTAACCTTTAACCTTGATATTCCAAAATTAAATCAGTTATAAAGTAGATTAATCCCTGCTCATATAGGGGTCACATGAGCCAGCCTATATAAACCCAAGTGCACTGGGCTGCAAACTCTTTTTCAACTCCACTGGGACACGGCTGATTGCATAGTGACAGAAGCCCTTGACAGCAGTAGCTAGGAGCCAATCCACTCCTTATCTACCTTCCCAGTTATCCACGATCTTGAACAAGGGTTGACTACATCTCGACAAAGCCATCCAGACCGTAGTCCAGAGATAGCTATTACTTCTTTTCCATATTCTCAAATTGGTTGACATCGACCTGATTGCATTAGCGACAGAAGCCCATGAAGGCAGTTTGTGCACAAAAGCCTTTACTTCCATCATAAAAAGAGTCAGAATTGATGGACCGCAGCATGCAAGCAGTTGTGCAAATATTGTTACTTAGATAAGTTCTTGTGAAAGCACATATTTGCAAACCTCACCTCATTCTGAACATTCACCTTTGCATGACTTCTTATGATGCCTTTTGCACACAAACTCTCTTTGAGGACTTGTCACAATGCAGTCAGGCCGATGATTTTTAGACTTTTTATCACAAAAGAAAGGTCGCTAGTCTTTCTCTACTCTAGCGTTATTTTCATGGTAGGTGTTCGACTGAGCTTCAATCTATGGTAAAACATTCATAACAAAAACTCGTTTACCTACAACCATTGTAAATGAGTTTCCTTTCTTCCTCTGTGTACCTAAAGCTAAACAGAACTTCCATAAACAAAGTTTCTTTCTAAGAACACAATACCACAGGGCTGCTTCCCAGTTGACTACAACATGGTCGTTTTGAAGTCCAATGTTGACAAATTCTTGTCGAGCTGTCCTCTTAGATAATCAAATTCTGCCCAGTTTCAACCATGGATTGTGTTCTGATGAACTTGTTGCACTAGTGCCCCCTCGACGTAAATTCACTAGACCAACCCAACAATCATCCAAATCCCATCCATTCACTGTGGAGGTCCCCAGATGCCAAAGAGCCTTCTACTCGAATAGCTTCTTTCCTCATACTGCCGGCCTCTGTTTCCCGACTGTACTGACATGCAGAAATTTAAAACTAATGTAAACAGACATCTCGCTGCACAGCTCCCAACTTAGGATGACCCCCCAAAACCTACACCCTATTTCTCAGTAGCCCCTTATGTCTACAGTGGCGGCCTGCCTTGCTTGGGGTGAAATATGTTAAAAAAAAAAATCCCACGTTGTTGTTTCACTGTCCCTCTTTATACATTCATTAACCCTTATCCTTGAGTAGCCTTTGGGCCTTAATAAGCAGAGATTAGTTAGTACAGGAAAAAATATATCGTTCTTTATTACTTGCCCAAGTAAAATTGCTTAATTATATACACGGTTGTCGTTCCTTCTCTCACAAGCTGTCGCCCTGATTTCAATTTCAGCGCTTATCTTCAGGATTAGTCTTACATGTTCACGAATGATCGTAATTCAGTTGTAATAGAAAGTTTATTAGACTCCAAAAGTTAATCAACAGACGACATTGAAGTTTCAAATGAAAATACCTTTTATTGATTTGTGATGAAAAAAGGAATTAAACAGCTATACAGTCTTTATAAAGTGCAGCGTGCGATCTGCTCTGGGTAGGGTATTGGCTCCAACTCCCATCAGAGGGAACGAAATTGAGTCAGTTCTTTAAGAAGAAATCTATCGATTTGTGTTTCTACACCAGAGCTTCTGATTGGCTGGTTGAGGGGATCCAACCACTCCAGTGGTACACCTATCCATCCATTTACATCAAAGGAAAGTAGTAACTAACACAATTAGAATATTTGACATCTTCACAAAACAAAAAATTGCTGGTATATCCCATATCAACTTGAGCAACAGAGGATGTGAGGGAATGCGATTCTTGCGTAAAACATCATCAACGGGAATTTAAATAAACCATCTGAGGGGTTTTTCACCTCAGTGCTAAATCATAGTCTTTATGGGACTCAGCAAAAGATTCACCAAAAGTGCTTTCGTCTCAACAGAAGAAAGGCATCATTCTCTGTCAGTGTTTTTGCTCCGTGGAACAGCCTACCAGAGGAGGTAGAAACGATGCCTACCATATCCAGGTTTAAACTCGTCTTGCGTAAACATTCCGATGGTATATAGACGTACACATCTTTGAACTGTCCTTTTACATGGCTTGTTGCACTTTGCTATTTTTTGCCAGTAAATTTGATTTGAACTGCTACAGAGGCATGTGTCAGATTCTTCATGTTTCCCATTAAATTTGGGGTCCTCTCTGGATCTCCTGGTTGATTTTTTCTATTGTCGTCCATAATTAACAAGTGGTTAATAATTTTCAAATAGAAAAGTATACAAATGTTGCAGGAGTTGGGACTTCCGTATAAAATACTCGTCTGCCCAACTAATTAAATTATTCATAATGATAATGAGAAGTAAAGAAAAAGAAAAGAAAAAGAAAAGAAAAGCATACAAAAGATAACAGTAACATGACAACAAATAGTAATCAATAAACTGCAACATGTGGAAATTGTGCATTTACCAAATACAATAATACACACTGACCGGACACATGCATATACACATAAATATACATATACATGCATATATACCTATGCACATATATCCATTCATATATCCATTCATATCGAATTTGGTAAAGCAAAAATAGACTCCACCAAAAACAAATATAATTGTGATTCAGAATAAATCAATAGATAAAAAAAATCACATACATATAGAAAGGATCGGAATTAACTGATAGGGAATTGATACTGACCAGACAAGGAAGTACTTTAATAATTATTAACAAGAATATAAATTTACTGCAAATCCAATAAATATTACCTATTGTATTTTTTTAAATTTGTACAAAAAATCATTTCAATATTCATAGTCTTTGCGATTTCATTGAACTTCTTACATATCAAGACAAAAAAGAAAGAATCCTTAATTTAGTTTTAGCAAAAGGGTGATCGATTTGTCTTGTATTTTTTAGTGAAACTGAAATACCCATGGATTTCACTATAAATCCTAATACGGTTCAACAGATACGTGGATGCTTTATTATTTCTTATATTATCCATTAAAACGAGATTATGTAGCAATTTAAAAAAATGGGGCTATGTAGCAATCTCCTGTTCTTCATATTTAAAATGTTATTCTTCTTTAAACAAGTACTTAAACTTAAAATATTTGTATAATCTGAAAGCGAAATGAATACATCTGTTCTGTAATTTTTAACATTTTATTTTGTAAATTTTCACTTAAATTAAAGATTTCAAATTTAAAGAAAACATTTCAATAAACTTTGAAATTTCAATGAACCTTTTACATATCAAGACAAAAAAAGACATACTCCTTATGATATTTCCGGAGACCCCACCCTTCTCAAAAAACAAATGTTTTTAGGAGTTTAGGCCGACGCTTGGATAGCGCCGAATATCCTATATATATATATATATTTATGTGTTCAATATACAAGCATGCCGATGAAAACAAAGTAACAACCCGAAAACAAGGAAGTATACAAAAGAGACATTTATTGTTTGTGAACCTGACTGGGTTCACTATAAAATTGTGTCTATTGAGAATGTATATAAGAAAGTCTGTAAATGGTGTCTGTTATGAAATTGAGTTCACGAGAATGTGTTCAACAAAGTCTGAGTAGAAAGATGTGTGCGTATGCTTGTGTGTGTATGTGTGTGTGTGTGTGTGAGTAGAATAAAGTCTTACGTACCAGCATAGTGTGCTTGTGTGTGTGAGCGCACATGGTGTGTGATGTGTTCGTCAAAGCAGCCATCAAACCGAGACGAGGACAGAGACGGTCTGATTGATGTTAGCAGCAGTAGGTCCTGGATCAGAAAGAAGAGGAGAAAGTCTGTGTATCCTGTTTTATAAGGGAGATCGTAACGCCACCTGCTGTCACAAAAAGGGAAGATAATACAAGTTTGACGATCCCTAGTGAGTGTTTGTGTAAATGTATTAAAAAAAAGGAGATAATGCTACTGTAGCAGCTTACATGAAGGAACTCTTTTATATCAGCACTGAGTTGTGATTTGGCTTGGCAGTTATCTGATCATCGCCTCTTCACCAGGTGTGCGTCTGCATGTAACGAGATTCACATGCGATCACTAAAGCCAGATCACATGATTGACATGAACATCTCAGTTCGTGACTCTTTTCCAAACAGACAAAATGTAGATCCTGCTTTCTCTGCTGTTAGCCCAGCAGAGAGTCAACGAACTCTGGGGTAAAGTTTATTTCGTCTTGTATATCTTTCGTTTTGTCCCGTGTTTCTCCTGCATAAAACTACCCCCGTCTGTGCAATGTGTTGTTTAATTGTATTACGCCTTAAAGAAAAGTTACACAAACCAATGCACTTATCCTTGTTCCTTTGTTCCTGTCTTTATTTCATCTAAAATTTGGCTCTTCCCCAGCTAAACTACAAGTTCTTTCCATTTACAGAGAAGATGTGTCCCAAGCAACATATTCCTTAATTTAGTTTTAGCAAAAGGAGGGTCGATTTGCCTTCTATTTCTATTGAAATACCCATAGATTTCACTAGAAATACCGAATCTTTCTGAAAGATCTTCGGTTTTCTAGATGCTTCTTTCAAAGAATAAATGTTCCCAAGTTACTACCATTGTGTTAATCCATACAAACAAATTAGCTTTGGACAGTCGAATATCTGGCCCATCTATCATCTTTTTTTGAATAGGCTTTTTGTTCAGTCATTTTTAAAATTCTAGTTTTTATAATAACCTTCCTAACCACCGATTGTCATGGCCAATAGCACCCTTCCCAAGAGTCCATCGTTAAAACTCCTTAGCTTGACATTCCTAGGTAACATGAAATGGAATAAGTACATAGAAGATGTTACCAAGTCTGCTGCAAATAAAAAAACAACACCATATCAACTGCTCCAGAGGTATGGCATATTAATATTGTGTCAGATTCTTCATATTTCCCATTAAATTTGAGGTCATCTCTGAACTTCCGGTTGATCTTGCTCTATTGTGGTGCATGAATCCACCCCCAGCTACCATACCATATTCTTCTGAAAGATCTTTTGGTTTTCTGGATGCTTCTTTCAGAGAATAAATGTTCCTAGGGTCCACCATTGTGTTCATGATACAAAAAAATTAGCTTCGGAACTGAGACAGTTGAACATCTGGCCTATCTATCATTTTTTTGAATAAGCTTTTTGTTCAATCATTTTTCTCTGGTAACAGATTTTATTGAATCCTCAAGCAGATAGTGATTAAATTTAAATGTCAATGCGTATAATGTTATCTCCGAGGTAAGGTGTCACACGGCAAATAAAAGCACCAACAGAATCTATAAATGTCTGACATGCATAAGGCTTTTCCATATCTTAGATCATTTAATGAGAGAACAAATTCTCATGTCATATTTTGAAAGTTATGCCGCCGTTTCAATTTCGTCCATCAAAATGCTGATCAGGTTTACTTTTTAACCGTCACATATTTTGATGTACTATTTTCTGATTTTCTTTGGAATCATTTGATGTGGAGAAAGTATATCTGGATGGCGAAGCTATTGGGGTTGTTAAGAATGGTGATACCATTGGACCACAGGATGGAGCAAGTGCTAGTGTGATTTCAAGAATTAAGAGTGGATGGAGTAAGTTCAAGGAACTTCAGCGATTTCTCACCAGCAGAGCATTACCACTGTCGACCAAGGGAAGAGTCCATTAGGCACATGTACGCAAAATCTCCTTTCCCATGACGTTCTTAGAATATACATAACAAAACGTCCCCTACAATTCTTTGTTTTAAACTCATACTTAATAAACATTACATACTATATTTCACTTTCGTTTGTAGTGCATAAGTATTTCAATTTTTGGTCTATTTAGTGCTGTGTTTGTTGTGAAACAAACTTGTAGAGGGATGCATGTTAAGCAGCTAACAGTACAAAAATATATACAATTTCTTCTTTTTTTAACAAGTTATCCACATGAACATATTCTCATAACAATGTTCAATGATGCAATAACGAGAAAAGATGCATATTCATCGTAGTAACAATTACTCACTTTTTTCTTGTTTTAATTTACGCTCCCTTCTTAGTCATCCGTTTTTTATATTTATTTATTTATATTTATTTACTTAATTTATTTATATTATACTTCATACGATATTATTTATATTTATTTATTTATATTTATTTATATATTTATATTATATTTTATTTATATTATATTCTATTTATATTCTATTTATATTAAATTTATATTATATTTATTTATTTATTTATATTCATTTATATTTATTTATTTTATATTTATATTTATTTATATTTATTTTTAATAATAACATTTTTTAAATTTGATTTCAAATCTATTTTAATTTCTTCCGAATCGCCCTCGCTAGCAATGGCCTTCATATGCACGTTTGAATTAATATTGAACAAACATCTGACGAATGGAAATGTTTCCGAAATATCATATTATACGGAACTTCCATCAGACTACATTGATGCAAGTAAGATTGTAATATAAGATAAATATATATTTATATTGTATTAATAAAAAAGTAATTACAAAGTTATATGTCTTAATTTGCTTCAGTTCGTGTCTATCCGTTACACCTCTGCATTGTATTGCCTTCTATAAATTACCTTTATATACAGACTAAACAATGCTTCACACAAACTACATTAACTTCTTATATTTATTTATATTTTTTATTTTATATTTAATGTTTTATATAATTATATTTTGAATTTTTTGAATTTATATTAATTTATTTAATTTATTTATTTATATTTATTTATACATTTCGTAATTTTTAAGATGGCTAGAAGAACACCCGCATGCCACTTCGTGTGAGCAAATACCAGTTCTTACTGGTCAGTTACCATAGAAACTGGGTCGAGCATAGTCGTTGTATGAGAAAGTTGCTTGCACACAGGCCAGTCTCGATAGAAAGGTATGTTGATGCGTAGATATCCGTTATAAAATGATATAAATGTTTCAATGTTAATTTTTATTTATACATTTATTCTTTTTCTATTGCGTTAGACCCGAGCTATAGTGGGGTCCGCAATAATGGATTTTTGTCTCCACTTGGCTCGATCACAGGCTTGGTTCGGGTGAAGGGCGGTTTTACAGAGATCATTGTTGATTTCATTTATACATTTAATTTCTATTTCTATTTCATTTTAATTCAAATTTATTTTTCATTTTAATTTAAATTTAATTTAGATTTTACTTACAGAGTTGGTTTTTACACAAAATATTTGCTTACTCTAACCAAATTCTAATCTTAAAAAACTTTCAATCCTTCCAGTGTTTGTGTGGTTTATTTACCTCCTCTCCAGGAGGTTAGACACAAGGTCAGGTGTGGCGCAGTAAGATTAGCACGTTCTGGCCTACAAAAAATGCCTGAGCAGCCCTTTCGGCATTCTCCAGTAGGGGCGCCTCAGGCGATTAGCAATAAACTAACCCCTTCTCAAAGAGAAAGTAAAGCCTTGGTGGGTGGACCTCCTGAGACTGGACAGAACCATACCTCAGCCCGATATCAAGTAATTCACTGTCGGACTGATGTCAAAGACGTATCCCCGACTGGTACAAATACATCTACTCAAGCTGTGCCAAGTAAGTATTATTCCTATGAAATAGTACTTTCCTTCCAGTGTTTGTGTATAGATACTATTATTTACGCTTCACCCTACCCCCTACACACACAATAATATTTTTTTCAGAAAAGCACACAAAATTTCTTGCCTCTATGTAAGGATTCTTTTACTTAGTTATCAAATAATACGATTTTGTACTACCATCCTCACCCAATTTAAAACCATTAAAAATAATCCTTGTCTCTACGTGAATACGTTTATATGAGGATGCTCTTCCTTAATTATTTAAATGTCCATTATTATTATTATTATTATTATTATTATTATTATTATTATTATTATTATTATTATTATCATCATTATTATTATTTACTCACTAGGAGTTCTCATACAGGTCATCAGTGATTGCTCACCGACAACCGGTGGTATTCCCTGGAGTCTGAGTGACAACAAGTCTCCCCAGATTTCTAGTCTTCTCCACCTCTTTTCGATAGCCACCGCAAATAAACTTGCAGTATCACAACAGCCGTTTACCATTGATTTCTTGCTGGTAAGGACCATTGGTCTTCTCTGGGATTTGGGTGGCAATAAGCCCCAGCAGTCTCTGCACTTCCAGTAAAGGTCTGGTTTGTGCTGTCCCTCCTCGGTCTTCTCATCCTCCTTGACCCTATGCAAATATTTTGTGTGGTGTCAGCCTAGGCTGGTACCATTTTTTTTTGGGGGGGGGGCAGGGAGCTGATGGTGTTTCTTGCTATTTCTGTTCATTAGTTCATTTTTGTGTCATGTCAGTTGAGGCCGGTGTAATTTATTAGGGGGGGGGGGCTTATAAAGTGATGTTTCTTGCATTTTCTGTTTCTTTGTTTTATGATGTGTTCTTTCTGTGGTTTTGTTTTCTTCCTGTAGTAGATTCCGTGTGACCCTTAGTAGCTTATGCGAGTTGGTTTCTGCATTTAATTATTTTTCTTAAGATTGTAGCTGTTTTGATCATTGCCGTCCTTTATATAGTTCCAATGATCCCTTTGATTCCAATTTCTCCCAGTCTTTTTTCCAGGTTTTTTGGGATTGCTCCTAGTGCTCCTACGATTATTGGTATTATACTGACTTTCTTTATGCTCCATGTTCCTTTCAGTTCTCTAGCTAATTCCGTGTATTTGCTTTGTGTTTCGTCTCTTTGTCCACACAGTCTACATTTACTGGTTTCCTGGGTTTTATCTATTTTAGCTTTAATGTAGTTTGTCCTAATTGCATTGTTCTGTACAGCCATCAGTAAAGATTCCGTTTCTCTGTTCACCTTTTCTTAGCCATACTGAGCTATTTTCGTTGGTTTCTTCTCTTGTCAGTCTTCTGAAGCGTCCATGTAGTTTTTTTTCTTCTCACTTTTCTTTTCTTGTCGTTTTGTTTCTGGTTTCGGTGCTTCCCGAGTTGTTCGTTGGAACGGTGTCTCTTGCTGCAGTGATAAGGATTTCCATGTGTTGAGTTATGTATTTCTCCAGCTCTTTTTTTGAGTTTTCCACACACTCTTCTATACTTACCAGTCCTTTTCCCCCTTCGTTTCTTTTCATCTAGAGTCTGTCCGTATTGTCTTTTGGATGTAGTGCATTGTGCATGGTCATTAATTTTCTAGTCCTCTGGTCAAGATGCCTGAGTTCCTCTTTGGTCCAGCCTATGAATGGTCCAGAGTATCTTATTAGTGCTACTGCCCAGGTGTTTATTCCTGTTACTAGATTCCTGCTATATAATTTCGTTTCTAGGAGTTTTCTTGTTCTTTGTAAATATTCTTTTCCAATCATCTCTTTCATTTCTGTAGATTATTATTATTATTATTATTATTATTATTATTATTATTATTATTATTATTATTTCATAGTAATCTCAACTTTACTTCTTTACATTTCCATAGTCTAACTAATTCCCATTTTAGATCTTGGTATTTATTTATTTTTTGTGTTCTTTCTCCTGCATTCTGGTATCGAAGTGGCAGGCTATATCAATGATTAAGCAAGTTCTCTTGTTTTTGTTTAGAAAGATTAAGTCAGGTTTTGAATGTTCAAGAACCTTATCAGTCTGTGTGCGCATGTCCCAAAGAGGTTTGACATTGTCGTTCTCCTGTACCTCTTCTCATTGTGGTCCAATTCATAAAGTTTGCATATATTCCAGTGTAGTACCTGAACGACTTTGTTGTGTCTCCATTTTTTATAGTGATGTTGTGTTAGCATTGGGCATTCAGATACAATATGCGCTAAGGTTTCTTCTCTTTCATTACACAATCGGCATATCGGTGGTTCTGCAGTTTTGTCAATGTAATCTTTCATGGAACTAGCGTGAGTGGCTTGTTCCTGGGCTGCCATTAAGGTGCTCTCAGTAGATTCCAGCTGTCATTATCTCTAAATGCAGTATTCTTAAAGAATACACCGTGTAGTCTCTTTCCAAATAATTTTAACTCTTTCTCTTGTAACCTTTGATTCTTTTTCACCCCAGTTCTTAGTATTTCCTCTCTTTTCACTTCACGAAGAAGAATCTCATTACTTTCAGAAATATATTTCTGTAGACAACTTTTATCTATATTCACAACGTCTTCAACACTAAGTAGACCTCAACCACCTTCCTTTCTAGGTAGATACAATCGATCTACATCTCCTTTCTTTGCAAATGCTCCATAAATTATAAGCATTTTCCGTGTTTTGGTATCCAAAAATTTTAGTTCATCTATATTCCAGTCAAGTATACCGGCAGTATATCGAATAATAACTACTGCTCTGGCATTGATAGTATAGATTGTATTTCGACTGTAGAAGTGTGATTTAAGAATAATTCTTACTCTTCTGTTGAATTCAGCTGTGACCTGGTTTTTCATTTCCTTGTTTTTAATCTTATCTGCCTCCAGAATTCCCAAGTATTTGTAGCCCCTCTCATTGTTTACATTCTTTATCAGATCTGTTATTGGGAGTTCAAGGTCATCTGAATGGACAAGTTTACCCCTTTTTACAAGAAGAATGCCACATTTAGTGATGCCAAATTCCATTCGTATGTCATCACTAAATAATTTAACCGTATCCATTAGGGTATCAAGTTGGGTTTCATTCTTTCCAAAAACCTTAAGGTCATCCATTGACTGTAGGAAGTCCTTTCCCAAGTCCATATCCTGCCTTCAATTTACATAAGAGAAGTGTCATTGGGATCAAACTAATGACAAAAAGCAATGGGGAAAGACTATCGCCCTGGAAAATCCCTCTCCTGATTTTCACTTTACCCAATACAACACCACCTAAAGTTAAATTGGTTTCCCAATTCTTCATGCTATTCTTTAAAGCTGTTTGAATGTTGGAGACTATTCCGAAAATCTCCAGGCATTTGTGTATCCATGAATGAGGGACTATATCAAATGCTTTCTTATAATCCATCCACCCCCATGTCAAGGTTAGTAGTTCTTCATTAGCAGTTTCTCAGGATCATTTGGTGCCATGTGATCTTTCTGTTCCTTAGGCAGCAAATTGTTTTGGTCCAAATGACCATAAATACTTTCAGACAATATGCTAGTGAAAAGTTTCCCCATAACTGAGAGGCAAGTGATTGATCTAAATTATTATTATTATTTGTACTCACTAGGAGTTCTCACACAGATCATCGTCAGTGATTGCTCACTGACAACAACCAGTGGTATTTCCTGGAGTCTAAGTGACAACAAGCCTCCCCAGATTTCCAGTATTCTTCACCACTTTTCGATAACGATGCGGTATCGCAACAGCCTCTTACCATTGATTTCTCGCTGGTAAGGACAATTGGTCGTCTCTGGGATTTGGGTGGCAATAAGCTTCCCCAAGGTCCCAGCATTCTCTGTACTTTTCCAGTGATGGTCTGGTTTGTGCTGTCCCTCCTCAGTCTTCTCATCCTCCTCGACCCTCTACAAATATTTTGTCTGGTGTCAGCCTAGGCCGGCACCATCTAAAAAAAAAAAAAAATTTTTTTATATATATATATATATATATATATATATAAATAAATAAATAAAATAATAAAAAAAAAAAAAATTCCTTAATTTTTTCCTTTTCTCTTTCCTTATTTAAAACAAAAATTTTTAAAAATTCTTTTTATTTTTTGGCGGGCGGGGGGAGAGGGAGGAGCTTATAGAGTTTCTTGTAATTTCTGTTTCTTCGGTTAATTTTTGTGTAGTGATCGTTGAGGCCGGTGTAATTTATTGGGGGGGGGGATTATGAAGTGCTGTTTCTTGCAGTTTCTGTTCCTTGGTTCTTGTTGTGGTGTTCTGGTGTGGTTTTGTTTTCTCCCTGTTGTAAATTCCTTGTGACTGGTTAGCCTTTGTAGCTTATGCGTGTTGGTTTCCGCATTCGAGGATTTTCCTTAAGATTGCAGCTGTTTTGATCATTGCCGTCCTTTGTATGGTTTCGATGGTCCCTTTGATTCCAATTTCTCCCAGTCTTTTCTCCAGGTTTTTGGGGATTGTTCCTAGTGCTCCTACGATTATTGGTATTATACTAACTTTCTTCATGCTCCATATTCCTTTCAGTTCTCTGGCTAGTTCTGTGTATTTACTTCGTTTTTGTGTGTCTTTGATCTTCACTCTGTGGTCTGCTGGAACGGCGAAGTCTACGATTTTACAAGATTTTTCCTTTTTGTCTATTATAATAACATCAGGTCTCCTTGCTTGTATGAGTTTATCTGTTTGTATATCCATATCCCAGAGGATTTTGTGTTTTTCGTTTTCTAGTACTGTTTCTGATTTATGTTTGTACCATTTGTCTGCATATTCGAAATTAAATTGTTTGCACAGTTCCCAGTGTATTACTTTCCCAACACAGTCATGTCTGTTCTTGTATTCTTTTTGGGCAAGTTTGTTACATTCACATATTATATGATTTATTGTTTCATCTCTTTGTCCACACAGTCTGCATTTATTGTTTTCCTGGGTTTTATCTATTTTAGCTTTAATGTAGTTTGTCCTAATCGCATTGTTCTGTGCAGCCATCAGTAAAGATTCCGTTTCTCTGTTCAAGTTTTCTCTCTTCTTCTTCTTCTTCTTCTTCTTCTTCTTCTTCTTCTTCTTCTTCTTATTATTATTATTATTATTATTATTATTATTATTATTATGATGTATAAATTTAATAATTAAAAGACACAATAATTAATACCCTCAGATAATTAACAAAAAGAAAGCAAAATGGGAAGAGAAGCAGCTATATGGACGATTTACAAGATGGACCAAAGAAATAGCACATAAAAACACATGGATATGAAAAGGACACTTAAACAGAAAAACTGAATCGCTACTGACAGCCACACAAAACAACACGCACAGAACATAATACATAAAAACAAGATAGAAAAGACCCAGGAAAACAGTAAATATAGATTCTGTGGCCAAAGAGACGAAACGGTAAATCAACTCATAAGTGAATGCAGCAAACTAGCCAAACAGTAAGAGGTCTTGTGACTGAGAGAGTATTATTTTCTCTGATTCCGTCTATAATGTTTGTAATCACAATAGAAACTGGTGAACAGACTAAAGATAAAAATGCAAAAACTGATTGGAAATGAACATTTTTCTATTTAAGAACATGAACTGTTGATAATGAGTGATAAAAGAGAATTTTTGTACTCATATGGGTTCAGAGGTGGGAGCCAGAGTTTCTTAGGTTCTTCATTTTTTCCAGGCAACACCTGTGCACGGATCTCACGCGTGCCTATTTATGTAAAGATTGTTATGTTTATATGTTTATATGTTTATATGTTCAGAATTCACTCTTATTAAAGTAATTAACTGATAATTATGTATTTTTTAAAACTCGGCTGCTAGGGGTAAGGGGTCTAAATGTGTGTTATATTTGGTTTAATTTAATTTATGCAAAGGGGGGAGGGTAAAAACGAGGTGGAAGCTCTTCATGAAAATGTAGATTCAAACATTTCAGATTTGCATTAAATTTGATCCATAGTCATTAGACACCAATTAAGCAAGATTCTCTGAATTTCAATTTCTTCTTGCGGCACCTTAAGCTTAAGCCTTAAATTTTAGACATTTTATAGACTCAAAAGCATGTAATGGATTTTGAGCAAAATTTGAATAAGGATTTTAGACATAAGGTTTAATATCATTATACCTTGATTTTAATCTTCGTAAGGGGACATAAAAGTGGTGCAAAACTGTTCTGTTTGGGGAATTCATTTTACCCTTCCTGGGACGGGTATTCTTCTGGTTATGTATAAATTTATTAAAGAACATTATAATTAATACCCGTAGATAGTTAAAATAATCGAATAGAAATACTTATACTTAGAAGTGGGAGCCAGAGTTTCTTGGGTTCTTCATTTTCCTGGGCAACACCTGTGCATGGGTTCCACTAGTTTAATATATAAAATAATTTGGTAAAATTGCAGTATAATGACCAGTCGAGAAATCGTAAACAAAGAAAAACAACAGCAAATTACTTAGACCCAACGCAGTAGAATTTTAATTATCTTCCCACCTTCTGTATAATTTTAACGTGCTGAAACTGTAAGTTTGTTTTCATTTCAGAATTTGTTTTCGATGTTCGTGTGGCTTATCGTCACACTAAAACTAAAGTGGTTGACCACGTGAGGTCTTACTTCGGTTAAATTCATGCTGAAAATATAGAAATAAAAATTACTTACCCTACCACTGAACCTAAGTCCGATTGACAAGACCCCCCCCCTAAAAAACGTTTGTAAAACCACACTTAATCGCCTAAGTTTAGCGAGGTAATGCCATTACTTGTGTTGCCATGTTGGCGTATTTCCTAGAGTATCTAACAGAACAAAAAACGAGTGAAATAAACAAATATTCAACAAATAACTATTACCACAAGCAAGAAGGGTTACTTTTCTACCTATTTGCCTAATTTTTTTGTGTTTTAAAGTATTTTAAAGTGCACGTTTTATTGCCCCCCTCTCAGTCTTATAATTTAAAAATTTCACTGGAAGTTTCCATATGAAAATCCGAGGTAGCCCGAGGTTGAAAGATCAATGCCAAAAAATCGAAAATTTAAAAAAATGCAGATAATTAAAATATACAGTTCGGTTGAACATTAAATTTTCGCCCGATTGGTGACAGTTATTAGCTGTATTTTTGTTAAATTTTCGATTTTTGAGCTATTTTCGACGCACACATGGTTTCACACTCGGACGCCATCTTGAATTCAACAGGCTTCGAAGTCCTCGATAAAATATGTAAATAAGAGCGTTTAAAATACTTTAAAACACAAAAAGAAATAGGCAGGTAGGTAGAAAAGTAACTTTTATTTTCTATGGTAACATTTATTTTTTGAATACTTGTTCTTTTCACCCCTTTTTTAATCTGTTGGATACTCTAGGAAATACCCCTATGTTGTTTTTCATGTGTCTTATAAACGATCATGAAAATAAAACAGAATCAAGTTGATTCATACAAATTTTTTTTTTCTGAACTCTCAAAGAAAAATACTTACAAACAGTTTCCACACATTAAAAGTATACAGGTCGATAGATAAGGTTTAAAGAGAATTTAATTCTACTTCGTTTTCTATAAATTATTTGTTGTTTTTCTTTTTTCTTTACGATTTCTCGACCCATGAATTAATTTTTATTATTATTAAAAGTTAAAAAAATACAAAATGCTCGAAAGAACGAATGCGCTCGAAAACGTGTATCGCAGCTGGTCAGTACGGGAAGGAAAATCAATCTGTTGAATCGCCTCAAAACTGCCCATTTGACATTATCTAACCCAATTATTGTGTTTAGAGGTTATCGTCTGATTTCTCCCGGGACACATCTGTGTGTGATTTGGTGGAAGGATTATTTTTGCTGTTGTAGCATTCGAAGGAGTGCATGTGGACATCTGCTCGCGTATTGATCTAAAACTAAAGCAATAGTCCATGTTATTTATTTATTTATTTATTTTTTTAGTGCCACTGAGATTAAAAAGGTTATTGTGATTAGGGACCAGATTTGTGTGGGGCAGTCTAAGTGGGGAGTTGTGTAGCAATGTTTAATGTAATGTGAACAAAGATATTTGTTCATATTGCATTAAAATTTCTGCATGTTGGTACAGTCGGGGAAACAGGGTGCACGGATGGAAATTCCAAAGGCAAGCAGTCCAGGATAGAAGCTATTAGAGTAGAAAATCTTCCGGCATCTAGAGACCTCTACAAAGAAGGGGTGGGATTTTGCTGCTAGTGGAGTTAGTTGGGAGTATTTATGTTGAATGGATACAAGTGCAGTAAGTTCATCAGAGCACATTCCATAGAAGTACTTGTAAAACAAGTATGCAACTTTGAGGTGATAGCGCAGGGGCTGGAGCTTGGTAGACAGTGCGGGACCTATTAGGTTAGCTGTAGGTACAGCAGTGAAGTTAATTTATATATAAAAAAAAAACTAAAAGACATTAAACTGTACAAACGAAAAGTATACATAACACCTGGAATGGTAAGTAACAAGAAAAAGAAGAGTAAAAAGATAAGTAGGAGAGTTTACATAAGATTTCTCAGTACTAGGACTTATACATGAGTTTTCGAAATATACAACAATTAAGAAGTTAACTCCTAGCATCACCGGACCTTTTTTTTATCTACTAACGAGTCACCGCTTATCAAGGTGAAAAGGCCACTCGAGGGTAAAGGTTAATGAGTTGGTCAGGTTGACGGTAAGATAACACCGTGAGGATTGGTAACGATGATTGAAACTGAGCAAAATTTGGTTATTTAAGAGGACGGCTGAAACAAGAATTTGTTAACATTGGGCTTGAAAACGACCATGTTGTAGTCAACTGGGAAGCATCCCCATGGTATTGTGTTCCATAGACAGGTAGTTCTTAGAAAGACACCCTGCTCATACACAGAGAAAGAAAGGAAAATTATTTACAGTGGTTGTAGCTAGACGAGGTTTTGAAACCTCTTATCTTGCTGTTATTACAACAGCAGGATAGTGAAGAGGGTCTGTACTTTTAACAGGATGAAGCATCAGCCTATTATGCTGCAATTGTGCAAGATTGGCTGGATGATAATCTGCCTGGTTGATAGATTGGCAAATGTGGACAGCTTGAGCGACCGTCTCGTTTGCCAAATTTGACCCCTTTCGACTGTTTCTTGTGAGGTGTTCTCAAAGACAAAATTTGATCGTATGGTTACCTTGAAAGAATAGATGAGAGTTCTTGGGTTAGTCGATATAGAACAGTTGGGGTAGCAGGTTCACTTCACAGGGGAAGGTCAAGGAAAATATGAGAGAAAGTGATAAAAATGGACTTTAGAGAAAAAAGGATAAATAAAGACCTGGTCAGATAGATTAGTTTGAGAATTCTATTGCTTAAATCCGTCCAACATATGCCAGCATGTAAAACGGACATTAAACCGAATATAATGATGATGGTGATGATGATGATGCTCCATCAAAATAAGTGACCTTGTGTCGCATGTACCATCTGTCAGCAGAAGCCCCCCTGCCCCTTAAATCCAACCTTTCCTCACTGTTGTAGGGGCGGTGGCAACGTGGTAGATTCAGAGCTACCCAGGGTTCTGGTAGAAAATCCAGGATGAGTCGGCATCAGGATCCGTCGTCCTCTGGTCATCTCTGCCTCTGCGTACATATGTCAGGTGCGGAACGACAAATCAATAGAGTAAAAGTGGCAATATTGCTATTGCATTATTCCTTTGTGAGTTCTGAGCCAAACCTTCCTCAATTTCGCATGCAACCGCTGAGCCTTGCTACTTTCAATATAGGGGGTAAAACCTACAATCCTGCTCGTCAGCGAATAGCTGCGACCAACAAGGAGGATTTCATACAGACCAGGCAATCCTGAGGCACGATCTTCATGAGCTCTATACAGAAGTCTGACATGCTTAACAACAACAATAATCAGCAGCAGCAACTGTCATCCATTATTTCAATGTGGCCTACCACCTGAGTCTTCTGTTCTGCACACATCTCCCTATAATGTCCAGATTTAATGTTCCTCTGAGGTCATCAGAACTAAGCCTGTCTTTAAAATTCAGATTACACATCCATTATATCATTCTCATATCATTTCTCTCCATGCAACGCATGTCTTCAACCCTTGTTGGCCAGGTTTTACTTCCATATATCATCATACGGCGCGATAGACTCTTACCTTGGTCGTCATTTTCTTGACAACAGTCCCACAATCCTTCATAAATAAAAATAATAAGTAGG
This sequence comes from Sepiola atlantica, assembly GCA_963556195.1. NCBI lineage: Eukaryota > Metazoa > Mollusca > Cephalopoda > Sepiida > Sepiolidae > Sepiola > Sepiola atlantica. The sequence goes on from OY744516.1 coordinate 173,732,970, forward strand.
TAAAATTAAAACCTACTTTCCTTAACTAACCATGGAATTTCCTGTTTTAAGGAGTCAATCCGTTATAAAGGCTGCCGTTTTTCTAGAAGTGGCAACAGCTTAGAAAATGAAGGCATAATGCTCAATGATTGATGCCTTGAAAAGAAATCAATATAGTAATTGAAAGTAATGACATTTTAAAACATTTCTAAATATCAAGTTAAAAAATAAGGGAGGTAATTCGGTATATACAATCAGGAGCAGCTGACTAGAAGTATCATATAAGAAGTGAGAATCGTCTATAGTCGCTTGATGTAAAGTAGCAATACCTGACCATTGGGATTGTTGTGAAGTAGTTTGTGAGTGTTAAGATACAAATATGAAGAAACAAATGGATGAAAACGATTCTATGTGTTGTGTATTTTAAGAAAAATAAATAAATATTTAATATACCCCCCCCCCCTTTTCTTAAAATACACAACACGAAAAATAGAATCTTCTGTGTTTATTAAAACGTATTGTAAAAGAAAAGACACACCCTATAAGATTTTTTATTTTATTATGCATTCTGCCCTCGTGGGGAGGCAAGTAAATAGTGAGACGAAAACATTTTAGAACGAGAATTCTGCAATGTTTCGTTTGATTATTAAAAAAGTTTTGTAAATAAACAAACGCATCCTTCATTAAAAATAAATATTTAATAAATATTTCTTAAAATAAATCTTTCCCGATATTAAAAAGCGAGTTTTTGACGAAAACCCCCCAAAACACAGCGTTTATTATTCATTTGTTTACGAAAAAACGGTATGGTCAACCGGTGAAGACCAAATTTTGTCTCTTTTCATCTTTTCAATTTCCGGGATCCTTATTTTTTATATGGTCCAAAATGAATGTTTTCCCATGTTACTCACCCTGTTGCCTACAATACATATTCCATAATTTATAATAAGTTCAATACCAAGCGCATCCATATTATTGACGCTCATGCATGTGCACCGATCCTTTTAAAAATGTATTACTTAATATAACTCAAAGTTTGATGTAAAGCAATTCTTTTCTTTATTAAAATTTTTGTATCTAACTTATTTTTAAAGTTTTTTGGAGGCCGGTGCGAGTTTTAGTGGACGCACCCCCTAAATGGTAAAGTTTACAAAAAATATAATGTGGTCATGTTACTCATTGGGTTTCCGAGAATATATATTCCAAAATTCATAATGATCAGTTGATAAAAAAGAACACAAAACCAAAACAAAAGAAACTTTATATATATGCACCCCTTAAATGTTAATAAAAAAAGATAATGTCCCCATGTTACTCACCGTGTTGCCTAGAATATACAGATCATTATGGATTTTGGAATATATATTATGTGAGTAACATGGGCACATTATTTTTTTTTGCAAACTTTACAATTTACTAAAATTGCACTCACGCCCAAAAAACGTTTTAAATAAGTTAGATACAAAAAATTATTTATTATGAATTTTGGAATATATATATATATATATATATATATATATATATATATATATATAAAGTAGACCACTAGGGAAGGTAAAACCTATTGTGAAAGTATACAGCTCAATATACAGGATAGAGCAGATAGATAGGTAGAAGGGTGAAAAGGAATTAGAAAAGCGAAAGGCAGATCTTTTTTCAATTTAATGCAAGGTATATTCCGCGAAAAAGCAATTTATTCAATTAATTTTTCTATTAATTTTTCCTTATGCCAGGCTTTTCAAAGATCAAAATCCTATCATCAGAGGAAATTGCTGGGATAGATAAGTTGGCAAAGGCCAAGATTTAAAATTTGAAAAAGTGAAACAAAGATTGTGGGGAAAAACAAGGCAAACCGCTTTATATATATATCTAAATGAATAAATGAGAAAGTTTTATATATTGTTTGTATTTAGGCAGCATTTTTTTTTTATTTAAGCAAACATTATTAAACATAACAGAATTCCTCTTGATTATACTCTTTTTTACTTTTTAAATTTTTCTAATGATCTTTTTTGTGTTAAAATTAAAAAACTTAATGTATGTTCCATATGTATCACTAAAATTTCTATTCTTCATCAGATCATCTTTAGGTGACAAAAATAAATGAACAAAAAAGCTGAAGAAAAGAAGAGAAGTTCACAAAGCAAGCTGAGAATGCGCACGTAAAGTCAGTGTGACGTCAAAAGAACGAAGCAGTGCAGTCCTAGGAGAAACGTTATCATCATTATTTTCATTTTTTGTCTTCTTGTCTCAAGCTTGAGGTGAAATGTTTCGTGAATGACTTCCAACTTTTTCTATCTGTTGTCATTTCGCTTGTGCCCCCGTCAGGATCAGGTCATCATCAACTGATCCCTTTCATATCTTAAACGGCCTACCACGTGGCTTTGGGCTATCGAGGTCAATGTGGGACACACTTTGGAGCATTTTGGATGACTGACGGCAGGCGGTATGGCTAAACCAGTTGAGACATACTTTCTCACTGAGGCCGGTAGAGTGAGACCAGCAATTTTCTCCATCCGATTCGCTGCAGCCAGGAACGTGTTATTCTCACGTTTTGTCATTGACCATGTTTCACAGCTTTACAAGAGTATAGGTCGGATATGTGTGTTGTATGCTGCTACTCTCGCGTACAATGCGATCCCTGCATTTTGTAAAATTGTTAACAGCTACCTGAAGACTCTCCACATGGCAGATATATGTCATCTTATAGTTGTGTCAGTTCACCACTGGAATCAATTGTGTTACCTAGGTAGGTGAATTTATTGACTCTTTCGACACTTGCAACAACTTCTTTTTTTCATGGGAGGCGGATTTCGACATGCGCTGCAAATGAAATTAGCTGCATCTGTTACATGTAACACCGGCAGGTTGGTGCACTTTTTTTTGCATGTTCTATATTCGATGAAGTACGAGCCAGTTCCAAGCCTATGCTGCATGGGTACTTTCCTTGTGGAACAGATATCATCTCTTTAGCATAAGATATCATATGCTTCGTCTTGCACTGATTTCCACCTGTTAAATGCTGTACTCACTTCTATTGCACTGATAACAATATCATCCGCTTGCAGAATCTTCCATGGAGCACCATTTCTGCAGGTTTTTGTCAGCTCATCAACGACGATTATAAATAATAGTGGACTAAGTACTGATCATTGGTGCACTCCCATTGTTACTTCTAGGGGTTCAGCAAAGGTCACACCAGCAAAGGTCACAGCCGTGGTTGATTTGCGGTAGAGTCTGGAAACTGCATTCACTAATTGCTTGGGAACAAGTTTGCGTCTGAGGATCGCTTTCTTGGCACCTTGTCAAAGGCCTTTTCCAGGTAGATGAAAACGTGAAAAAGCTGTTTTTTATGATGGAATTTTTTTTTGCGGAATTGTGATAATAGAAAAAGAGTATCTGTCATCGAAAACCGCACTGTTGTCCATCTATTTTGATCAGGGGGAGGATCCGATTCACAAGTACTCTTTCATAGATCTTCAAGCCATGCCGAAGGAATCTGAGTCCTCTATGACTACCACACTGCGATTCGTCTCTTTTGCCTTTTGTAAAGTGGGACAGTGATGCTATTAGTCCATTTCTCTGGTAGAGTATCGTCATCATCTATTTTTTGTAAAATTGACAGAAATGATTTGATGACAATCTCTCCTCTGCGTTTCAGCAAATCGGTTGTTATGCCTGACAGGCCTGGAGCCTTGTTTGTTTTTGATACCTCCATCGCAGCCTCAACCTCAGCCCTCGTTATTTCCAGAATTGGACTTGTCACTACCTCCGCAGGGGAATATTCATGTTCAAACTCACCATTAAGTAATGTTTTGAAATATTCTCCCCATCTTTTGGCAATTTCAGTCGGCTTTGTTAAAAGTTTTCCATCGTAAGAGTTGAAGGTACACGACTGCACAGATTCATCAGAGCTGTCCTTCTTCAGTTGTCTACCAACTTTGTAGATGGCTTTATGGAGGCTTTCGGTCTCACCACATCCACACACCAGATTTTCAAGTAAGCTCTCTTTGCATGTCTGATGGTGTCACAAGCATTATGGGGCACCACAGAATAACTAAAGAAATGCAAATTATTCGAAAGATTTCTCTCGCTCATTATAGATCTAGTATTTAAATTAAATACGAGATCTATAATGAGCGAGAGAAATCTGAAAACAAACAAAAAACAAAATAGTAACTTTGAGCAACAGCTGTGCATTGTGTTTGATAAGCCTTACTTATAAATTATACAGTCTAAGCACTACTCCCCCCCCCTCCCCACATAAAAGGAAGGTAATCCCTAGGAGGATGGTATCATAACAACAGAACAGATACTACCCCCCCCCCAAAAAAAAAATGACTGGGAGAATGGTCTCACGACAACAGAACAGACACTACCTGAACTGAACATTAAAAAATAATAATAGTATAGTTTAAAAGATAAAAGAAAGTAATAGTATAGTTCGGCTTCAGATGCAGAATAGTATAGTTTCGGTTTCAGACAGATACCAAATCTCCATTAGTAATATACACTAATGTTAAATTATTCAGAATTTGATTCTCTATTGGCATTAAAAGAAATTCATTAATGTGGGTTACACCCTCACAATTAGGCTAGTCCATGAGTTGATCACTTTGTAATTGAGAGTTAAGCCCCAGAAAGAAAAAAAGTTAGTGTTTTGTTATCAACAAAATGCCTATTACTGATTAAGCGTTTACAACGGTACGAAACTCATCAATAACAAGTATTTAACATGACTTTGCAAGTCATGTTAGGGGATCTGTACATGAACTTGTGGCGCAACGGATAAAGTGTGAAGTAATAATCAGTTCTAAATGACAGTCTTCTGGAGGTTGAAGATTAAATCCTCAGTACAAGCAATACTAAAAATATAATTAAGAATTAAAATAATAATAATATTAATAGGTCAAATATTGGTAGTAAGCTCCTTGGACTGACTTTCACTCTAAACTCGAGATGGAAGACTTTTTTTTATGGAAATAGCTCCAGACAAGGCATGTAGTCACTTGATGTAAGGAGCTTTAAAAAAAAAAAAAAAAAAAAAAATACTACTTCAAGGTAAAAAAACTAGCCAACGATGAGCGTCAGATGGATAGATTATCACCCAGAAAACAGCAATTCTTCTCCCTTTGTCAGAAACATCGCTCATGGAATGTGAGGACTATAGGACAAAATAAGAGAAGCGAGAGCTATGAGGCTGCCGAAAGTAAACCCAAAGTCCACTTTCTACTCTCTTAAACTTGCATTAAATCTGTTTCTAAGGTCGCTAAAAAAATGGTTGAATCGTTCTATCGCTCCAGAAAGTACATCACTCCTAATGCTAACCTCTCCCTCTTTAAGAGTTGGATACGTCCTAAGATAGAATACTGCTGCTACATTTGGGGAGGTGCTGCTCAGAGCACTCTTTCCTACCTTGACTGAGTACAAAATCGACTTCAAAATCTAGCAGCAGATGAGCTCTTCTCTTCCCTACAACCCCTTTCACACAGAAGAGACCATGCTAGTCTTTTCCTACTCTGTCGTTATTTTTATGGTAGGTGTTCAACTCAGCTCCAATCTTTGAATCCCCCCTCCCGTAAAACATTCACAGCAAACACTCGTCTAGCTACAAGCACTGTCAAGAATCTTTCTTTCCTCTGTACCTAAAATAAAAACAAAACTTCAATAAACAAAGTTTCTTTCCAAGAAACTCCCATCTGTGGAACATATTGCTACAGGACTGGTTCCCTGCAGGCTACAAAGTCACCTTCAAATCTAATGTTAATACATACTTGTTTAAACCGTCCTCATGTGTTCCAAATTTTATCCATTCCAGCTTACTAAAATATGGTCTTTTTAAATCCAATGTTAAATTCTTGTCGATCCGCCTAGTTAAATTCTGCCCATTTTATCCATCTTTTTAAAGCCTTTTGAGGCGTTGTTCATCGTCCAACTGACAAACTCATTAACCCTTATGCTCGAATAGCTTTTTTAAAATTTTTTTTTTTATACTAATGTGTCACCGTTTATCAAGGCCCAAAGATCACTTGAGATTTGACATTAGACTAGAAAACGACTATGTTGTAGTCTGCTAGGAAGCAGCACTGTGGTATGTATATTACAGTATTGGAATGAAGCTTTGTGCCTTGATAAGCAGTGACTTAATAGTATAAGTAAAAGAAAATAATAAAATTAAAATAATTAAAAAAAAAAAAACGAGAGAAAGTTTCACATGAATAGCAACCTTTTATTTCACAAAAGAAAAAAAAAAAAATTCGGTTTCACAGTAAATTAAAAAAATTAATTTAATAAAAAACAAAAAAAAAACAATTAAAAGTCCAGCATCAAGTGAATTTTAAATCTTATACTGATTTAAAATTAAAAAAAAAAAAAAAATGAACGAAAGTGAATTAAAATAATAATAATAACAATATTAAGAGGTCATACTTCCTTTTGATAAATCAATTTCAATAAAATGTTCCCGGCAGTGATTCATTCATCTTGTAATGTGCCATCCATCAGGGCCAACTTCTCCACTGGATTAAGCTAATGCTAAGCCATTTGGATTGGTGAGTGGGGAGGGGGGAGGGGGTTATTCACTTAGAAAAGATTTAAAAAAAAAAAGAAAAAAGAAAGGATTTGGTTTAGAGCCTTGAAGTGAACTGTGGAAGCAAAAATTCTTGTAGAGGAAATGACATAGAAGATAAAATAATTTTTTCATCTCCCTGACAAGAATTTGAAGAGACGGGGTTGGGCTAATCAAAACAAATCTGGCCTCAATATTTACTTCAGCAAATTGTGTATTAAATCAAAATCAACGATAGATTGTGCAAGTCATAAATAACTTAATCGACCAACACCAAGCAAATGCTTCCAAACAGTTGACTAAAAGAACTTAAGATACTTGGAAAAAAAAAAAAAAGAAGTAAACATGTTATTCCTAAGTTATGCGCGCACACACACACATATATAAGAGTTTAAAGTCTTTATATCCGGAAATTTCAAAGTAATATATATGTTCAGAGAGAAACTTCTTGTAGGTTACTAAAAAGTCTGAATATATAGTAAAAGAAGTTTCAATTATTATTTGAAAAATTGTGTAGAAATATATATACAGAAAGGAATATCATAAACAAACCTCTTTTTCTCATTGGGCAAGCATCATCATCTAATTTTATATATATATATAGGTAAAGTTTCCATCCATAGGGTAAAAATCCAGAGAATTCTTACCGTGTTTATATAAGAGTTCTCAATAATAGAGGTATGAAGATTTTTTTTATTTATACAAACATTATTTGGCTAGACACTATAGGGTAGCTGGACTTCTTCAAGGACAGCATTTTTTCTTTACAGCTTCATTTGATGGAATGAAACAAGATTACTCTCTAAATTGAACATGTGATTAACTCATAAAGACACATTCAGATCACCTAAAAATATTAACCGTTAAGTTTTCATTTATTAGTTCAATTTTTTTTTTTTGTATCAAAAATGGACTGACCTAAATTATCAAGTTAGGTTTAAAAACCAGACTGACATAACATGCTTTAGACATCCGGTTATCAGTGAAGTTGACATGTAGGTAGACACAGATGCATCTTATGCGCACACATGCATACACAACACTCGCGTAGAATATATTGCACACATACACAAGTAAACTTTTGATCTTTGTTTCAAAAATGAAAATATTTATTAACAGAATTGCCGGGATGCAGCAAAGTCATTTTAGTTTTTAATTTTTTTGTTTGCACATAAAAGGCAGACAACTCCTATAATATTCTTTAATCTAAAAGGAGTTATCCTCTTTGCTGATTTTTATTTTTAGGTGATTATTTAATAATATTTGATATTAGCAGTCGTCTGAGTAATTAAAAAAATAAATTGTAGCAAAGTACGTTATTATATTGCCAATAACATGGTACAACAATAACAAATGAGGATTGGCTTGTCAGAAGCAAAGTGTTGTTTGTCAGCTTAAATGCTCTTTGGGTCTGAATTTAAAAATCTGATAAGATATTTATAGATGTTAGAAAAGAGGCTTAAGAGTCGTCCTTGTTCTTCAACCAAACAAAATATTATTCATGTGTAGATCAAACCTACCATCAAAGTTTCAATTATGCACAAAGTGTGCGTATGTGTCATATATATATATAGCCCCATTAAAACTAGCTGGCTAGATCTGCAAGTGTCATTCATGGTTGGACACGACTGATGAAGGCCTACTACTAGCCCCATTAACACAGGATGAGCACTTTAAGAGAATTAAAATTATGCTGCCAATTAGTGCACAATGCGAAGTTCCGTCCGATTATTGAACACTGTCATGACTGCTTACTAAAATATGTCCGCTTGTATCAACATAAATACTTTAATTCTCCCCTTACTCCATGGCTGTTGGATTGGCCGCATTGGTAGAGGTTCAGACTTAAAAGTTAAAGGTGACTTGGGTCTGGGTTTAGAATCGTGCAACTGGCAGAACAGTCATCCTCCACACTGATGATTCCCCGGAAAAGAATTAAAATATATATATATATATATATACACACACATACATATATACACTAGCAGGAAGACCAAACATTGCTCAGGATTTAATGAGGAACACCATATCTTTTTCACGATGCTCATAACACCACTTTTCTTTTACTCCCTCCCTTTTGCCTCCTATTAAAGTCCAAAGAAACTCAAATTATGGAAAACTAAATTATTATTGTATACATTTAAATCGGATATACGCATTTGAAGTTTTACTGTGGTTCTACTCCCTTAGAGAAGACACAGATTTGGCACATTAAGATTTGGGACCACTTCCATTGTCTTCCTCTGAGAATTTTATATATATGATTTAAATTTCATCAAAATAAGATATATAGAAGTTTTAAGAGAGGTGCTTCCATCATAGTTCCCTTAGGGGAGCACAGAGATTTGAAACCACTTCCATTGTTTTTTCCCGGAAATCTTTACATATAAATTTAGTTTTCATGTAAATTCTGTAACCTTTCTTTCTATTGGGTAACACACACACAATCATTGAATTTTATTATATATATATATATATATATATATATATATATTTTCTTGGTGATCACACACTATAATTAAAATCTCTATAACAAAGATCTTGCTTTTAGATTTTCGCTTGCTGTCAAAATGATAGTTTCAGAGGATTTTGTTGAAGGTATAAATAGTTGCTTTTTAATTGGAGTTCATAATGAAAGACTCAGATCTTTGGAATTTTATATAAAAAAAAAAAACAAGAGACCCCACCCCCCACATTTTGAAAGACTCCAAAAATTGGAAATGTTTACTGAAAGACAATTGAAAATTATTCACAGAGCAACTACATAACCTCAACCAGGCAATGAAGGAGATGAATTCTATGTGGCAAACATGAATTTAGTGCAAACGTTTTTGGTATGAATACAATTCAAGTCAATTTAAAAAAAGGAAAAGAAAAAATAACATTTTAGTTTTTTTTTTATTATTTGATTTTAATTCTATTATCAAATGAATTTAATGGATGCAGCTCAACGAAGTGTCTTTTTATCGAGTTTAAATTTAAACTTAACATGCTTTTTCAAACAAAAAAATTATTTTTCTATTTTTTTTTTACTATTCTAAATCTGTAATGTAAGTAATTTTATTTATTCTTTTAATTTTCTTTTATTGCCATTTTTTTCATGTTTAAATTATGCCTTTCAACACTAAGAATGCAATTTTTTTTTTCAAAATATTCTTCCTCTGAAGCACTAAATATAATAATAATAAAATGTCTTGGATCAAATTGGTTTTACAGATTCTGACGGCTGTGTCTCCAAGAAAAATATGTATGTTTAAACCCTCCCAAGCTAAGAAAAAAAAAAAAAGAACAAATACCATTTTTATTTAATAGTGTTTTTGAGGATTTGGCAAAGTACTAAGAGAATTCATTGTATTTTATTTTTGAAGAAAATAAAAAGATTCCTAAAATTGCAGATGTACAAAATTGAAAAGAAAAAAAAATTCTAAGTAATTTTTTTTTTTCAAATTAAAAAGCAATTCCGTTAGACAAATGTCATTTACCCTTAAAGTAACAATCTACCTTACAATCAAAAGGGTTTATATATATATATATATATATATATGTTAATTATTCAAGTTCAAATATATTTATATAATAAACACAAAACCAATATTTTTTTCGAAAGTGCTCAATACAAAGCACTTTTATAAAATTAAATAAACATTGGTGATAGACAACACTAATCAATTCGTGTTTCAAAGCATTTTTCACCTTGGGTTTTCTGGGCGGATTTCAAAACCGATTTTTACTTTTAGACACAGTCTTGAGAAGACGTGGATGCATTGAAACACACATTGATTAGTGTCGTCTGTCACCAATATTCATATATATATATATATATAAACAGTTCATGATGTGTTGTAGGGAAATGATTATTTCATACAAATGTGACAAACCTTTGAACTAGACAAGGTGATCAACTAAGTTTGCTCTTACATAACTCAGAAGACTTGATGAAAGATAGAGATTTTGGAGAATGGAGAGTGCATTTGTGAGAGAGAGGGTCATTTAGGAGTCCCTGAAGTCAGCCAAGTACAACTGCTAAACCCTGCCGGGAAGAGGGCGGTTAGTGTTGTATCATACGGAAGATGCCATGACAATTTTTAACAAAAACAAATTAAAAAATCAAAACATAATGCTGGCAGTCAAAAATGGTCCAATAAGTTTGTTTTTTTTAAAATTTATACACAGGAAACCAAATCATCCTACCCCGTCCTATCCCCACTCTGTCCTGCTAATCAGGCCACAATAACAGGAAAATACAAATAAAAACCAAACAAAAATAATTTTGGACGACAATAATAAAAATAATAATAATAGCATCTGGTACTCACAGCTGTCACAAAATCAAAACCAACCACCAATGGCATTTATGTACTATGATTACAGACTTCTGTCAAAAATGGCGGAGGAGTGTCAATTAGCAAAATCACTCCACAGAATGAAGATGGATTGCACACGGTCGTTGCACCTTTTTCTATCAGGCAAGTGATGTTTGTACAGGTGCATAACATGCGACATCTCATTTCGTTCTAAAGCCGGAGAAGCTAACCTATTATTTTATTTCGCCCAGTTGTGAAATGGAGAAAGATAGTCATAACTTCCTTGTATTAGTATAAGTGGGTGCATCTAATGACCGGAAAGGGCGGTAATGACTGGACAACAGTTCTAACTGTATGTTATGTATACCGCAATTGTATTTTTGCACGAATATCACCACTTATCAAGGTCCAAAGGCCACTCGAGGATAAGGGTCAATGAGATTGTCTGTTGGACGATGGACAACAACTTGAAGGGATTGGAAATGTTGGCCAAAAATGGTCAGAATTCGATTATTTACGCTAATGGCTTGACAAGAATTTATTAACATTGGACTTGAAAATTACCATGTTCTAGCCAGTTGGGAAGCAGCCCCATGGTATTGTATTCCATAATAGTCACAAACAAGTCTGCAAAATTGTCAACAATTCCAATCGGCATAAAGCTATGGCTATATTTGTTTTTTACTTTAATTCACCCCAAACTTGGAGGCGTAAGGGGCTACTGAGATTAGGGGTCAGATTTATAGAGGGCATCCCAAGTGGGGAGTTGTGCAACAAGCTGTTTGTTCACATTACATTTAAATTTCTGCATGTTGGTACAGTTGGGGAAACAGAGAATTCCGAAAGGCAAGCGATCTGATGAAAGAAGCTATTAGAGTAGAAAGTTTTCCAGAATTTGGGGACCTCTACAGTGAAGGGGTGGGTGGGTTTGCTGCTAGTCGGGTTAGTCGAAGGTGTTTATTTTGAGGGGGTACAAGTGCACTAAGTTCGTTGAGGCACATTCTGTGGAAGTACTTATAAAACAAGCACAGGGATGCAACATTGCGGTGCTGGGGCAGGAGAAAACAAACAAATTAACCCCTTATTTCAAGGTCGTTCACTTTGTGTTTATTTGAAGAAACAAAGGACATCCTTGTTGTAACCTTTCCAGTCATTTGTATAACCAAGTCTATGTGATTCCATAGCCTCTGCTGGAACTAACATAGAATGCCGAGTCCATAGTTAGCACGGGTAACCATTATACCGCTTCGTTTACGTGTACGTGTGTGTGTCCGTTGTGAGAGTTTTATCAATGCAGAATTTTAAATAAATAAAATAACTTGGTTGTTAAAAGTTAGTATTACCAAACTGGATCCCATGGTGCTTTCTACATCAATCTGTATAATTTACTATTAATAATAAATGACTTCTTGCATAAAAATAATTGCCATTGCCAACTAAATATTTTTCAAATAAACAAAACAAATGTTTATTTATTTCAATTGCAGCAATTTAATTTTTCTTAAAACAATAAATATTCTGTCTTACCATAAAAATAATTGTCAATAAAACAAATGCCACCTTTTGAAATGTATTTATTACAAATCGTTCTGTTTTAGCCGGCAAGACGACAATTTGATTTTGGAACAATTCATTTTAAAATAGGTGAAGTCGAAATTGTTTACTTAAGAGACATCAGATTAATCACCAACTTTACTTATTGGACGATCTCATTTTTGTTTAAAATGTGTGTGTGAAAGGTGATAATGGACGTACAAACATGAAGTGCCGTACCATATTATATATGATATTTCGTCATACATCACCTTACAAAATAGTATAGGAGACACTCTTGTCATGTCATGCCTTTTTGTTTTCCAAATCTGTAATGGGATTTCCTGTTTAGTACGTGAAATTCAAGCCTGAAAGTTGAATTTCTTTTTGTCTCCGGTTTTTATCCATTGTTGAAATAATGTCACGAATAATGTTTCTCACAAAACAATGTTTTATTTATTCCTACACGTAGACAAAGTCATTTTGAATTCTTCAAGACATCATTTCAGATAAAAAATTTAAACTTTCAAACGTGGATTGCGCATAGTAAACTGGACATCCAATAAAAGATATAGAGTTAAAAAAAAAAAAAAAAGGAAAAGAAATTCTATTTGATAAGGAGGTGTATACGAAATGCATATATATAATATATATATATATATATATACTATTAACATCCAAGTTATTTTAAGATCTACATTGATAAGGCTCTCAAAAACTTATTACATACCGACTCAATGCTTTTAACAAAACAAAAAACATTATATATACAAGAACATAAGTCGATTATGAGACTGCATACCTCTGCCTGACAATGCAAGGATGGGCCAAAGTCTTATCTGGTCTTACTTCTTCATATTGTATGAAGTATTCCCAAAGATCAGGCTGAGATTTTCCATGGTAGTTACTGTTATCAAAGCGCATCAGATCCATACATGAGATATGGAAAAATCGAGTCAACGATGAACAAAAGTTATCACCAAAAGTGTGCCATAATCTTTTCTATGACCTAGACATCCTAAAATTAAATCAGTTCTAAGTTAGACCATGACCGATATTTTGACCAAGTTTGGTGACGATTGGTCAAGCGATGTGGATGCTAGGCTGTACACAAATAAACTCGACAGAAATCAACTTCAGCGAAAGTCATAATTTCTTCAAGACTAAGGATAAGCATGCTGATTTTTTCTTCTTCCAAATTCTTAGAATTTAAGCACGGGATTGTGCCATTAAACCCTGGCTTTGTTTCTGACCATTCTACTGTACCTTTTAAATAAATATAATACACATATTTAAGTGCATGTTAGTGTTCAACCAGCTGAGACAGAACTAAGACCAGTATGCACAAACAACTGCCCCAGAGTCATTGATGACAGCCATGTCAAAAGCAGAGAGAAAAGAGTTTAACAATTTAATTGATTGTGGCTTTTTTAAGCTGTCATAATTGCAGACATGCACCAGTTCTGTCTTGGATGCTAGAATTCAGTTATCACACAGAAAAAGTGTTTCAAAATCAAAATGTTGAAAGGTTTATAATATTTCTTACACATATGCATGCTAGCTCCAAATTCAGTAACATATTAGGGGGGGGAAAAAAAAAAAAAAAAAAGACAAAAACATGCACAAATAAGTATATACACTTAAAATAACAGTTTGAGATATACACACAAATGTACATTTTATGTGTGTGCGTGAACTATGAAACATGGCAGGTAAGTGGTGTTGCGAGGGATTCCTTTAGTTTGGGATGACATCTTCATTTTGGGAGGAATTCATTGAGTACTAAATATAAAATCTGAGATGATTGATGCTTTGTTAATTCCGATAAATGCCAGAACCACTTTGCCATTTTTTAAAAAATTTTAGACATTTCTTGAGCAAGAGATTTTTGCATTGCAGTAAAAACGGCTTCATTTAAAATGTACTGGAACAATCAAACAGTAATATAAAAATCTGACAGTATAAGAATGGTTTATTTTTATTTTTAAAATCAGGTCTCTTAATACTAACTCAAGTTTATTTATAGAGCTAAACTTTTTTTTTTTAAATTTTTGACTCAAACAACTCTGAATCTGATTAAAACACAAATTTCGAAAAATAATTCAGATCAGAATTTATTTTTTGATACTGATACAAAGAGACAGTATGGGGTACTATTCACTCTGATACTCTTTCAAAATACATTCACAGGTGGTAGAGTAAAAGAGAGAGAGAGAGAGAGAGTAAAAGAGAGAGAGAGAGAGAGAGTAAAAGAGAGAGAGAGAGAGAGAGTAAAAAGAGAGAGAGAGAGAGAGAGTAAAAGAGAGAGAGAGAGAGAGTAAAAGAGAGAGAGAGAGAGAGAGAGTAAAAGAGAGAGAGAGAGAGAGAGTAAAAGAGAGAGAGAGAGAGAGAGTAAAAGAGAGAGAGAGAGAGAGAGTAAAAGAGAGAGAGAGAGAGTAAAAGAGAGAGAGAGAGAGAGTAAAAGAGAGAGAGAGAGAGAAAAGAGAGAGAGAGAGTAAAAGAGAGAGAGAGAGAGAGAGTAAAAGAGAGAGAGAGAGAGAGAGTAAAAGAG
>OY744516.1:173749423-173834423 GCA_963556195.1 Sepiola atlantica
GAGAGAGAGAGAGAGTAAAAGAGAGAGAGAGAGAGTAAAAGAGAGACGAGAGAGAGAGAGAGAGTAAAAGAGAGACGAGAGAGAGTAAAAGAGAGACGAGAGAGAGTAAAAGAGAGACGAGAGAGAGAGTAAAAGAGAGACGAGAGAGAGAGAGAGTAAAAGAGAGACGAGAGAGAGAGAGAGTAAAAGAGAGACGAGAGAGAGAGAGAGTAAAAGAGAGACGAGAGAGAGAGAGAGTAAAAGAGAGACGAGAGAGAGAGAGAGTAAAAGAGAGACGAGAGAGAGAGAGAGTAAAAGAGAGACGAGAGAGAGAGAGAGTAAAAGAGAGACGAGAGAGAGAGAGAGTAAAAGAGAGACGAGAGAGAGAGAGAGTAAAAGAGAGAGGAGAGAGAGAGAGAGTAAAAGAGAGACGAGAGAGAGAGAGAGTAAAAGAGAGACGAGAGAGAGAGAGAGTAAAAGAGAGACGAGAGAGAGAGAGTAAAAGAGAGACGAGAGAGAGAGAGTAAAAGAGAGACGAGAGAGAGAGAGTAAAAGAGAGACGAGAGAGAGAGAGTAAAAGAGAGACGAGAGAGAGAGAGTAAAAGAGAGACGAGAGAGAGAGAGTAAAAGAGAGACGAGAGAGAGAGAGTAAAAGAGAGAGAGAGAGAGAGTAAAAGAGAGACGAGAGAGAGAGAGTAAAAGAGAGAGAGAGAGTAAAAGAGAGACGAGAGAGTAAAAGAGAGACGAGAGAGTAAAAGAGAGACGAGAGAGTAAAAGAGAGACGAGAGAGTAAAAGAGAGACGAGAGAGTAAAAGAGAGAGAGAGAGAGTAAAAGAGAGAGAGAGAGTAAAAGAGAGAGAGAGAGAGTAAAAGAGAGAGAGAGAGAGAGTAAAAGAGAGAGAGAGAGAGAGTAAAAGAGAGACGAGAGAGAGAGTAAAAGAGAGACGAGAGAGAGAGTAAAAGAGAGACGAGAGAGAGAGTAAAAGAGAGACGAGAGAGAGAGTAAAAGAGAAAGAGAGAGAGAGTAAAAGAGAAAGAGAGAGAGAGTAAAAGAGAGAGAGAGTAAAAGAGAGAGAGAGTAAAAGAGAGAGAGAGTAAAAGAGAGAGAGAGAGAGAGTAAAAGAGAGAGAGAGTAAAAGAGAGAGAGAGTAAAAGAGAGAGAGAGTAAAAGAGAGAGAGAGTAAAAGAGAGAGAGAGTAAAAGAGAGAGAGAGTAAAAGAGAGAGAGAGTAAAAGAGAGAGAGAGTAAAAGAGAGAGAGAGTAAAAGAGAGAGAGAGTAAAAGAGAGAGAGAGTAAAAGAGAGAGAGAGTAAAAGAGAGAGAGAGTAAAAGAGAGAGAGAGTAAAAGAGAGAGAGAGTAAAAGAGAGAGAGAGTAAAAGAGAGAGAGAGTAAAAGAGAGAGAGAGTAAAAGAGAGAGAGAGAGTAAAAGAGAGAGAGAGAGTAAAAGAGAGAGAGAGAGTAAAAGAGAGAGAGAGAGTAAAAGAGAGAGAGAGAGTAAAAGAGAGAGAGAGAGTAAAAGAGAGAGAGAGAGTAAAAGAGAGAGAGAGAGTAAAAGAGAGAGAGAGAGTAAAAGAGAGAGAGAGAGTAAAAGAGAGAGAGAGTAAAAGAGAGAGAGAGTAAAAGAGAGAGAGAGTAAAAGAGAGAGAGAGTAAAAGAGAGAGAGAGTAAAAGAGTGAGAGAGTAAAAGAGTGAGAGAGTAAAAGAGAGAGAGAGAGAGTAAAAGAGAGAGAGAGAGAGTAAAAGAGAGAGAGAGAGAGAGTAAAAGAGAGAGAGAGTAAAAGAGAGAGAGAGAGAGAGTAAAAGAGATAGAGAGAGAGTAAAAGAGATAGAGAGAGAGTAAAAGAGTTAGAGAGAGAGTAAAAGAGATAGAGAGAGAGTAAAAGAGAGACGAGAGAGTAAAAGAGAGACGAGAGAGTAAAAGAGAGAGAGAGAGAGTAAAAGAGAGAGAGAGAGAGTAAAAGAGAGAGAGAGAGAGTAAAAGAGAGAGAGAGAGAGTAAAAGAGAGAGAGAGAGAGAGTAAAAGAGAGAGAGAGAGAGAGTAAAAGAGAGACGAGAGAGTAAAAGAGAGACGAGAGAGAGAGAGAGAGTAAAAGAGAGACGAGAGAGAGTAAAAGAGAGACGAGAGAGAGTAAAAGAGAGACGAGAGAGAGAGAGAGTAAAAGAGAGACGAGAGAGAGAGAGAGTAAAAGAGAGACGAGAGAGAGAGAGAGTAAAAGAGAGACGAGAGAGAGAGAGAGTAAAAGAGAGACGAGAGAGAGAGAGAGTAAAAGAGAGACGAGAGAGAGAGAGAGTAAAAGAGAGACGAGAGAGAGAGAGAGTAAAAGAGAGACGAGAGAGAGGGAGACTAAAAGAGAGACGAGAGAGAGAGAGAGTAAAAGAGAGAGGAGAGAGAGAGAGAGTAAAAGAGAGACAGAGAGAGAGAGAGAGTAAAAGAGAGAGAGAGAGAGAGAGTAAAAGAGAGAGAGAGAGAGTAAAAGAGAGACGAGAGAGAGAGAGAGAGTAAAAGAGAGACGAGAGAGAGTAAAAGAGAGACGAGAGAGAGTAAAAGAGAGACGAGAGAGAGAGTAAAAGAGAGACGAGAGAGAGAGAGAGTAAAAGAGAGACGAGAGAGAGAGAGAGTAAAAGAGAGACGAGAGAGAGAGAGAGTAAAAGAGAGACGAGAGAGAGAGAGAGTAAAAGAGAGACGAGAGAGAGAGAGAGTAAAAGAGAGACGAGAGAGAGAGTAAAAGAGAGACGAGAGAGAGGGAGACTAAAAGAGAGACGAGAGAGAGGGAGACTAAAAGAGAGACGAGAGAGAGAGAGAGTAAAAGAGAGAGGAGAGAGAGAGAGAGTAAAAGAGAGACGAGAGAGAGAGAGAGTAAAAGAGAGACGAGAGAGAGAGAGAGTAAAAGAGAGACGAGAGAGAGAGAGAGTAAAAGAGAGACGAGAGAGAGAGAGTAAAAGAGAGACGAGAGAGAGAGAGTAAAAGAGAGACGAGAGAGAGAGAGTAAAAGAGAGACGAGAGAGAGAGAGTAAAAGAGAGACGAGAGAGAGAGAGAGTAAAAGAGAGAGAGAGAGAGTAAAAGAGAGACGAGAGAGAGAGAGAGAGTAAAAGAGAGAGAGAGAGTAAAAGAGAGAGAGAGAGTAAAAGAGAGACGAGAGAGTAAAAGAGAGACGAGAGAGTAAAAGAGAGACGAGAGAGTAAAAGAGAGACGAGAGAGTAAAAGAGAGACGAGAGAGTAAAAGAGAGACAGAGAGAGTAAAAGAGAGAGAGAGAGAGTAAAAGAGAGAGAGAGAGAGTAAAAGAGAGAGAGAGAGAGTAAAAGAGAGAGAGAGAGAGAGTAAAAGAGAGAGAGAGAGAGAGTAAAAGAGAGACGAGAGAGAGAGTAAAAGAGAGACGAGAGAGAGAGTAAAAGAGAAAGAGAGAGAGAGTAAAAGAGAAAGAGAGAGAGAGTAAAAGAGAAAGAGAGAGAGAGTAAAAGAGAGAGAGAGTAAAAGAGAGAGAGAGTAAAAGAGAGAGAGAGTAAAAGAGAGAGAGAGAGAGAGTAAAAGAGAGAGAGAGTAAAAGAGAGAGAGAGTAAAAGAGAGAGAGAGTAAAAGAGAGAGAGAGTAAAAGAGAGAGAGAGTAAAAGAGAGAGAGAGTAAAAGAGAGAGAGAGTAAAAGAGAGAGAGAGTAAAAGAGAGAGAGAGTAAAAGAGAGAGAGAGTAAAAGAGAGAGAGAGTAAAAGAGAGAGAGAGTAAAAGAGAGAGAGAGTAAAAGAGAGAGAGAGTAAAAGAGAGAGAGAGTAAAAGAGAGAGAGAGTAAAAGAGAGAGAGAGTAAAAGAGAGAGAGAGTAAAAGAGAGAGAGAGTAAAAGAGAGAGAGAGTAAAAGAGAGAGAGAGAGTAAAAGAGAGAGAGAGAGTAAAAGAGAGAGAGAGAGTAAAAGAGAGAGAGAGAGTAAAAGAGAGAGAGAGAGTAAAAGAGAGAGAGAGAGTAAAAGAGAGAGAGAGTAAAAGAGAGAGAGAGTAAAAGAGAGAGAGAGTAAAAGAGAGAGAGAGTAAAAGAGTGAGAGAGTAAAAGAGTGAGAGAGTAAAAGAGTGAGAGAGTAAAAGAGAGAGAGAGAGAGTAAGAGAGAGAGAGAGAGAGTAAAAGAGAGAGAGAGTAAAAGAGAGAGAGAGAGAGAGTAAAAGAGATAGAGAGAGAGTAAAAGAGATAGAGAGAGAGTAAAAGAGATAGAGAGAGAGTAAAAGAGATAGAGAGAGAGTAAAAGAGATAGAGAGAGAGTAAAAGAGATAGAGAGAGAGTAAAAGAGATAGAGAGAGAGTAAAAGAGATAGAGTAAAAGAGATAGAGAGAGAGTAAAAGAGATAGAGAGAGAGTAAAAGAGATAGAGAGAGAGTAAAAGAGAGAGAGAGAGTAAAAGAGACGAGAGAGAGTAAAAGAGACGAGAGAGAGTAAAAGAGAGACGAGAGAGATATCTAACAAACAGTTATCAGAGATGTTACTGTTTACCTGTTTCACGATTCCTACAATTTCTTAACAGATGATGGTTCAAAACATCAAATTTTATTAATAAAATATATAGGTAATGGGTAAGAAGTCCGCCTTTTGTCAAAATGGTAGAGTTTGAATCTCAGCTTTAAGTTCTTGCTTGTCTAGCCACACTGAAGAGCTGAGATACAGCTAAACAGCTTGGATCACAAACACACACATATATTACAACCCAACTTTAGTTGCTCTGAATAGAATTGGCATATCTGGAATTAGAGATCTGAAACAGATCAATTATTTGAACTCAAGTAGAGTAGGAAGCATAAATGTTAGAAAAAAAAAAAGAAAAAAAAAGTGACAAATGAAAGGCTGCATATGTTGGTGCATAAAAGAAAAAAAAAAAGAAAACAGGGCAAGAAAAACAAAACCAAAAACAACAAAAAACTAATATTGGCATGCAATTAAATACAGGCCATGCTGCTGTTGTAATTTTCTGTAATTGCAGTAGTTGTTGGAGGGAAAGTGCTAGCAGTTTTCGAGGCGGTAAGCAATAGGAAAAATCCGATTCCAGCAGAACTCTACCCAAATTGACAATTCTTTTGAATTGTAGAAAATTACATTTCTTTCAACAAAATCTTGGATTTCATTCATATTGGGAAGATTGTTCCTTGTACTACTGCCCGGGTATTATTATTTGGCTTGTGTATCAGTAACATACTCACATACATAATCATCTATGTTACTTAATTTAATCTTGGCCAGTATGTTTAAAAAAAAATATACAAAAAAACAGTCAAGATAATGCAAAAACTCGATCCCTTTGAATCATAGAAAATGACATTTCTTTCTTTCAACAGAATCTCAGATTTCACACATATTGGGAAGATTGTTCCTCATACTACACCGCCTGGGGATGGATGAAGTGCTGGCATTATTTGGTACGTGTATCAATAACACACTCACACAAATCATCATTCATGTTACTTAATTTAATCCTGGCCATTATGTTAAAGATAAAAGAAAGTCAAGTTAATGCAAAAACTCAATAGAAATGCTGCATTTCAAACACGATGACTTTTGTTACAAAATCAGATTTTTCCAGTCCTGCCGAGAATGGAAAAGAAAACTTAAAAAAGATCCTTGTTAATTAAATCTCTATAAATAAAACACAAATGGGCTTGTGTGGCCATGAGCACTACGTTGACATGCCAATCGTATCCATGGCCGTCTAAATGTAACATCATCCCCCCCACTCCACGATAAGAGATTCCACACATAATTTTTTTTTTTTTTTTTAAACACCCATGTTATACAACCTGCGACCTAAAAACAAAACAAGAATAACATTAGAGTAAAAAGCAGAAACTTAACAAAATGTATTTTTCTCAAATGTTAATTCACATTGGATTTTCAGGCTGCAGGTTGTTTGCATATTAAATATATATATATATATATATATATATATACACACACACACACACTAGGACTTCCTGTTAAACTATTTATCTACTTTCAAAATGTTTCATTCACTTAGACATGTTGGCTATTTATAATCCATACATATACATGTTTATATAAACATTGATATTTTGCTTACTCACGGCAGATGTCCGACGTTCGAATGGTTAAGAGCGCCGACTGTTGACTAACCAGTCAAGTTTCGATTCTTGGCTCGTGGCACTTGCCTGTCTAACCACACAGAAGAGCTGTGATACAGCAAAACAGTGTTTGTGGATGACTAACAGGGAAAAAAAAAAATTGAACTAAACCTAAAACTTGGGTTACGGTTAGTTAAGGATAAAAAAAACTAAAAAAAAAAAGCAGTTCGGTTCATATTCTGTAGAAGTACGAAATTAAAAAACTCTTTTACGTATTATTCTAAACTCTTAGAAAGACCAACTTGCCCTTTACGAAAGCCAGTGCAGAGCCAAACTTTTAAACTTGTACATAGTGGATCAAGCCCAATGATGTGAAAATTCAATTTCGGTAATATCTGGCACGGTATTTGCCCTGGGAAGGCATTTGGCTTCCACCAAAGAGGAAGTTTCTAGAGAATATCAAATTCACATATATATCCCGGTGAGAGGAGATGACTAGTATTCTCAAATGGTCACCCTTATGGTACTGACGAGGCTCAATGTCGCTTAACTTCGGTGATTTAACAAAAACTGTTGTGTCAACGTGATTATGCCATATATATATATGAAAAATTAGAAAAACAATTTAAAAGAAGTGGACTCATCAAGTCTACTGGAATATTCATGAGAGAGAAGAGGAAGCACATGCTCAGTTTTTTTTGTTTTTTTTTTAACCATTATTCAATTTTCTACACAAGGAATTAGTTTTAACCTTTCTAAATAGAAAAGTCACTGATTACATTAAAAAATGGATTATCCCCCCCCCCCTTCCCCAATCATGTAGTAAAGGCTAAATTAAGCATGACTAGTAAAAGCAAATACAGAGGAGTCAAGATAATTTAATTCCAAGTTTTGATAATACCATACGTCATCTACTATAAAGCAAAGGAAGGGAATCGTCATTTAAAAAAATCAGACTCGGGCGTTTTTTTCCCCCAGAAAACATAACTTCTGTCAAAAAAAAATTACAAACTCCCAACTTGGTTTCAAGATATAAAATTCAACTTTGAAAAATTGTCAACTTTTGACTCGGACTCCCCACCTTTGCTATGAGTTTTAAAATTTTTAAGAAAATAATTATTGTGTTGGGCAAAAAGCTTGTTCGTTTTTTGAATGCCATCTTTCCGGTCTACTAAAAATCATTTTATATTTCTATTCTTCAAATCCTGCATTTGGACTAGTGAGTACGTTGACGTCAGTGTGTAACACACCTCCGAGCAGAGGAGTTCTTACATTTTTGCTTGTATTTCACGCTTGAAATGGAAGATCAAGCAGAGCACTACCAATATCTGATGCTCTTTTTACTACAGAAATGGAAAAAAAGTTACAGAAACCTGCATAAAGATATGCCATGTGTATGG
Organism: Sepiola atlantica; assembly: GCA_963556195.1. Classification (NCBI taxonomy): domain Eukaryota; kingdom Metazoa; phylum Mollusca; class Cephalopoda; order Sepiida; family Sepiolidae; genus Sepiola; species Sepiola atlantica. The sequence goes on from OY744516.1 coordinate 173,756,850, forward strand.
GGAGAATTCTGTTACAGAACAGGTGTGCCAAAAATGAAATTTTTTAGTGAAAGATGCTCCTCGCTCTGGCCAGCCAAAGATGATCGGCAGCGACCAAGTGAAAGCTGTAGCTGAATAAGATTGCCGTTTGACAACCAGACAAATCACAGACATTCTAAAGATTTCCAAATCGAGCATGGATAATGAATTGCATAAACTCGGTTATGTTTCTAAACTTGATGTTTGGGTTCGTCCTTCCTAAAAAGATGAACAAACTTTTTGGTCAACACAATATCTTGCTTGAACAGTTTTTTGTTGTTTTTAATACAGATGTTGTTAATAAAAGCCATTAGTATTAGTAATATCGGGAGGAAGGGGGAGGATCACAAGCCCTTGAACCTTGATTTCATGATGGGCAAGAAAATCTGAAAGAATATTTTAGATACAGGAAAGAGTTGTTTACTTGAAAAATATAGGTTTTATTCTTTTTCTTTCTTTTCAAGATTTCATTATACATTAATTGAAATCACTTATATTATGACGGGTCAGGTTAGCTAGCGGTGAACATACTAACCAGACATATATTGGCATCAGAACTGTCTTCTTTTTTTATTATTAAATAGAAAAAAATATATTGATTAAAATAAATAGAAAAAAAATTGATAGACCAATTTGAAAGTTATATTTAGAAAAAGGTTTGTTTTTGCAAATAACCGACAAGAAATTTAAAAGAGCAAACAGGAAAAGTCATTTTTAAAAGAAGGCGTCAAGGGAATGGGACTAGAATGAGATAAATGGATTTTCTAAAACAGGATTAATTTGTATAAAAGATTGAATCAATAATTAGAGTATGAAACAAGAGTTAAAGATGTCTGCAAATCATTTACTCAAATTGTCATATTTAAAATGGGAAAATCTGTTAAATACATCTACATCAAACCAGTGGATATGTGTATGTATAGAAAAAATAATATGTATATGTGTATATATATATTGTATAAGATTGATATAAGGATAAAATCCGACAGGATGTGTAGAAAAAATAAAATGTAGAAGTGGACAAACCACAAAATATAAGACAAAATTACATCCAAGACACATCAGGAGACTAATATTTTGTTCCCTTTTATTGGACACTCTCCTATAATAAGAAACAAAATATTAGTCTACTAATCTATATTTGTCCACTTTTTCATTTCATCTCTCTAATATATATATATATATATATATATATATATATAAAAATAAAATGACAGATCAGAGTTATATCATACTGTGATTTAATGTCAATTTTGGAGAAAAAAAAAAAAAAAAACTACACGCGTTTCTGGGAGAATTCAAAGCACACTTGAACAAATTCAAATAGCTACACGAAAATCCTGTCACCAGAGTTTGTTGCCTCTTTGCTCTGAAATAAACATTAAATCAGAATATGATATAACTGACGAGTCATTTTATTTATTTATATCTGTATTGCAAAATTTTAAATAACTATTTAAAAAAGGTTTGAATATTGAGCTTTATTTTGCTTTGGAATTTGATTCTCATAAGAACCAATCTGAACTATATAAAAGAATGTTTTTTTTTATATTATCACACACACAATATTGAAAATTTATTTCCAACAGTATACAGTATGTTATGTATAAAGCTGCTCTTTTTTTGTTGTTGATGCTGTTTGCGTGGATAATATTATTAAACGAGTGATTATTTAGTTAGCTGGGCTGGAAATAAGCAAAGAATACCACAATGTGAAAAATGAGACTTGTGCAGGATTCGGACCTGTGCCTTAGCAGAGGAACTGCCTAACATCGGTGTCGTCTTGGACCACTTAACTAACGAGCAATATGTCAAGAGAAAGCCAAAATCGTACATATTACTCATCTCCCAAGTTTTATGGTAAATCTTCGTAACATATATATCTCTCTCTCACACACACATGCATATATAAAAGTTAATGAAACCTACAAATAAAATGATGAGAGTCAATGAAACATTGAAAAACTAAATGTATGAATGTTGATAGGGGGGAGTGAACATTTGCAGGGTGGAATTCACTGTGTTTATTAAAACTGAATTTCTCACAAATTCTACTTTAGTGGGGATGTCTTACTGCGGAAAGGCAATGCTATATAGGCAGAACAATATGTGACTGTATCAGAAATTGAACGCTGTTGATTCATATTTAAAAGTATATTATATTCATTCATATATATATATATCTATATATATATATATATATATATATATATATATATATATATATGTATATGCATGTGTATATGTATAGCTTGTGTTTGTACAAGTATTAATCAGCACGGGTGGTAGGTCTTTGGCCTGTGTTACCGACATGTGTTGTATGAACCGCATTCAGGACACTTCATTCCAAGAAAATGAAGTGGCACCACATTCTCCTAGAAAAGAAAGAAAGAAAAAATTAATGGAGTATAAAACAAAGCAGTAAAAATCAAAATCAAAAACTAGTTTATACCTGCACTTTGAGCGATGTTGGTACAGTATCTAGGTAGGTCAATTTCCATCTTTACCTAGTTTCTACAGCATTCATTTAGTTAAAGGGAGAGGTGACAGTGGCTGACAACCTGGGTGTGCCAAGTTCGAATCCAGTTCATTGCACAGAAACACTTTCACTTAGGATGTTGGCAACCTTCACGTGGTCCCTCCCATAAGTACCAGATTTATTTATAGAAAAGAATTTAAACTAGAAAGATATCTAGGAAACCAATGCCAACAATAGAATCATCTCAGTCATAAGATATTAATGAATTTAGTTATGCAATGTTTTTGTTTTTTTAATGTCAATATTTAAATTAATAAAACATGTATCCAGTTAAAAAACTGGAAACTTTAGACTTATGCAAGATTCAAACTCTGGTATTGACATCATAAAAACTACTGCCTTAGTAATGTATACTCTGCCTATTCCTTATTCAATTAATGAAGTATAAAAAAATTAAAAAAAAAAAAAAATTATTTAGATCGGCTCCTTGACCAGTGTTGGTACAGTAACTGGGTACGTCAATTTACATCTCTACAGATAAAATGAAGAGAAATATGCTACTTAGTATTTGCATAAGAGAGTAAGTAACTATGATGAATGTGTTTACATTGTTTTTATTAGCAAAAATCATTAGAAATGTTTTTAAGCAAAAGTTTGCTTTGAACTCATGCTGAATACCTTTTATATCTTTTTTTTACTTTTTTATTTTTAGTTTAAAAAATATGCAATGCTTTGTTATATTATTTTTTTTTAATTTATAAAAAATGTATCCAGTTAAAAAATCTTTTAGACTTACGTGAGATTCAAATTGTACATTGACATGTAAAAACTACTGCCTTAGTATGTGTAGAATGTGCCTATTCCTTTTTTGTCAACCAATTACATGTTTCTATTTGCATACAAACTCACAAAACAACTTTTTAATAGTATACAGAGCAAAAGAAATTTAAAAAAATATACACACACCATGCATACAAATGAAAATTGGCTAGAGATATCTAAGTTGTGCAATTGTTGTTATAAAAAAAAAAAAAGAAGGGATTATATATCTACTAGCTGTATCTACCCGACGTTATCCAGGATGCAGCGATGTCAATTGAGGTTTTAATTTTTATGTTTACACATGTTGTAAGGTAAGCAAGTCATTATATTCTTCAATTAAAATATGAGTTATCTCCCTTGTTGACTTTTTATAGGTGATTATTTAAAAATATTTTATATTAACAGTGTCGGACCAAGTAATTTTCAAAATAAACTGTCGTGAACTATGTTATTATATTGCCAATAACATGATATAACAATAACAAATGGAAATTGGCTTGTCAGAAGCAAAGTTTAATTTGTCAGTTTAAATGCTATTTGGGTCAGATTTTGTGACTGACAACTTTCTATGCAATATCAAAAGTAGGGTTCATCATCTACACCAATTGTAACAGAATTTTTAATGTTGCCTATATAAAATATAAATTAAATATGAGAAAGAAAAAAGCTTTCATTTGATTGATAAATAAAATAGTGAGATGGTTTTAAGTCTTAAGGAGATTTAAAAACAATGCTAAGAACGCGTTTGGTTAAAGGAATCACCGTACCTCACAAAGGAAAGACAACATACGACTAAGCAGAGTTCTTTTTGAGGCTAAACACAATTTTATTGCGTTACTAGCTGAAATATCCATTTATGCCGGGTTTCTCACATTTTCTTTTATTCTATAGCCAAGATTAGAAGTTAAGAACATCTATTAAATATTTTCATTCATTTTTTTTATACAAAAAAAAATATTCAGCTTTATGGTGATGACCGATATTGGCTATGAAATTACTGGAATGCTATAGAGAAGAGAAAAAGAAAAAAAAGAAAAAAAAAAAACACAATTGTCTAGAGTTAGATTTAAACCCATGACGGCATAAAATATTAGAACTGAAGGCAAATGCTTTATCCACCGGAAAAGAAAAAAAACCCCTAAAAAACTTGTTTTGATTAATAAACAAAACAGTGGAATAGTTAAAGTCTTAAGGAGATTTAAGAATAATGTTAAGGATTCGTTTGCATCATCCTACCTTACAAAGAGGAGACAACATATGACTAAGAGTTCTTTTCGAGCCTAAACCCAATTTTACAGCGTTAAGATAAACCAATGCAGAAGCATGGATGTCTTTAATCGCAAGAAGGTTGGCCGAGCAAGAAAAACTTGGAAGCAAGTGTTTAGACAAGACCATACGAGTGGAATTTGTAGACCGTTTAACTACTGAACTTTGAAGATTGGAGAATGAGTTTGCGAAATATAAAAAACATCTGACCCTTGGACAAGGGAAAGGTGGCGCGTGCGCATGAGTGAGCAAGCGAGCACAAGAGAGAAGTGGAACAGATGGCCTGAACTACCTGTTCGCCTGCTATCGGTTATACGTTCCCAGTAAGGATGGAACCCAGTTATACAGCTGGATAGAGTGTTTGCTTACAGCATTTAGTACTCTTAAACAGTCACCCATTCAAGTAATAACCAGGATCAACGTCGCTTAACTTTAGTGATCTAATAAGGATTGATATGCTAATACCAAAACTAATACGTGACTAAAGCTTAATTTCAAGTGTGGATCCCAGGCACTATCACACACCTGGGACAGATTAAAAAATTTACAAATCCGTCAGGGCTCACCTACTTGTAGGGGAATGTCAGGGATTGCCCATTGGCTCAGCAAGAAAACAAAATACTAAAATTAAAAATTGATGATAGACTTGTTGGAGTATTTGAGTGCAAAAAGAAGCCCGCTTACTTTGTGACAATCTCGACATAAAATCTTTGTAGTAACATTTTTGTATTCATCAGGCATTTCCGTCTGCAAAACTTCCTCATCCCTCATCTTCCAAATGTTGTTCATATTCACCATAGATTTGCCGCAAATCGGACAAGCGTAATGTCTGAAAAAAATTCATATTAAATGAGAAAGACATAAAAACTTAGAATCAAAAAGGTATTAAAAAGAAAAGAAAAATAGAAACAGATGAAAAGGAAAAAGTATAAGTAACATTATTAAAAGCTAATCTTCTCTACATATAAAAGTCAACGTCTGTGTGCATTTGTGTTTTCATTATAGAAAGAAAGGTTAGAGAATCTACATAAAATCTAAAGTATTCACATGTTAACTTTATCGGGGAAGACAATGGGAGTGTTCTCAAATCTCTAAGTGCGTGCCTCAGAGGGCTATGATGACATAACCCCTTTAAAACGTCAAATTTCTCTTATTTTTATTAAATTTAAATCATATGTATAAAATTGTCTGGAAAAGACAATGGAAGAAAGTGGTCCCGAATCTCTGTTACCCTCTATGTGCGTAATATCTACGTGCCCTCACCTTAATTGACCTATTGAGACAGAACTCCTTAAAACTTCAAATACATATATCCCATTTTAATGAAATTTAAACCATATGCATAAGACACTAATTCAGACAGTTTTCCAACATTTCAGCTTCTTCCGACTATATTAGGGGGTGAAATGAGAGGAGAGGCAGTAAAAACAAAGAAAGTAATATGCTATTATGAACATTGTGAAAAAGGACATAGCAGTGTTCCTTATTCAATTCTGAGCAACGTCGGGTCTTCCTTAGCAGGAAAAAATATATACTCTTTAGGGTAGGTGAATTTTAAGAAGCACTGGAAGATGCTAGTTTTTTTTTAAAACATATGTTATAAATGTAAATATCTTCGAAACTACAAGGACTGAAATTCTAAAAATTGTTGTGTCGATTGCGGCAATCATCCTGGATATCTTCCTAAAATTTGAGTTGAAAATACCAAAATGCTTAAGTTACATTACTAATCAGAGTGGCACCAATCGCCGACAAGCTCCGTGAATCTCGACTGAGATGGTATGTTGATGTCCTGTGAGCCAACTACAGCCTTGCCAAGGTGGCATACAAGCTGACAGTTGGGGGCTGGCGGCCAAGAGGACAGTTAAAACAGTATTGGCTCGACATACTCCACCAGGACTTGAAAATCATCAGTGTGCACCCCGATCAGGTATACAACTGAAGGAAATGAAGAGAAAAAATAACATGTACAGACCCTGCAAAATGATGCAGAACCACACAAAGTCAATATTTAAAGGCGAAAGATAAAAACTTACCCAGCATGTAGGAGATTGTCAAAACATTCCCTGCAAAATGTAAAGAAAAAACATTAATGTTATGCATTTATGGGTTAAACATAAAAAAAATAATATTGTATCTAAAGAAATACTTTCCAGTCCGAGGGATCAAAAAAATGTTACTTGTTTCTTTTAATAATACTTAGTTGTACTTGAAACAGGATTCACCCGAATGGGTTGAACTGGCTCCATCCATTCTTGCCACTGCGTCTCTCACAAAGGAGAAGTATTAGTATTATTAAAAGGTTTTATCGGCCTTTTTGTTCCTTTTTTTCTTTCTTAAAACTTAGTTGACCCCAAACAAAGCAAGTTGCCACTGTAGACGTAAGGGGCTACTGAGAATTAGGGTGAAAATTTAGGGGGTCATCCTAAATTAGGAGACGTGCAGAGAGATGCTTGTTCACATTAGTCTTGCGCAAGATATGGTTCTAAATTCTTAATAAGAATCAACTAGCCAAATGCTTTCTTTTAAAGAAAGACGAAAAGTTCCCCTGCCTAGTTTGTGGAAAGGGAATCAGGTGCAATTCAATTCTTTGTGCTACTTATAAGCATTGGGTACACAAGTGCAGTGAAATGACTGGTAGATTTAAAGAGGATAATCAGTTTGTGTGCAAGAAATGTAAGACAATGGAGATGGATGCGAACTCAAATGTGGAGAAAGTATATCTGGATGGTGAAGCTACTGAGGTTGTTCAGAAGTTTTGTTAACTTGGTCATACCATTGGAGCACAGAGAGGAGCAGGTGCTAGAGTTATTGCAAGAGTTAGGAACTTCTGCTATTACTAATCGGCAGAGTGTTACCACTATCGACCAAGGGAAGAGTCTATCAGGCATGTATACGCAGTGTGATGATGTATGTCAGTGAAACCTGGCAAGTGAGGGTTGAGGACATGCATTGCATGGAGAGAAATGATATGAGAATGATACAATGGATGTGTAATGTGAGTCTAAAAGACAGGTTTAGATCTGATGACCTCAGAGGAAGATTAAATCTGGACAGTATTGGGAGATGTGTGCAGAATAGGAGACTTTGATGGTATGGTCACATTGAAAGAATGGACAAGAGTTCTTGGGTTAGTAGATGTACAACAGTTGAGGTAGTAGGTTCAGTTCACAAGGAAAACATGGGAGAAAGTTACTAACTAGCAATCGATTATTAATGTTAGGATCTCATTGAAAGATCACATTTGGAATTAAGAAATCAGAGAAAGAACTCCAGTAAGGAACATCATGGAATCTATATATTATTAAAAAGTTATAGAAGTGAAACCTGACCAGTTAGGGTTGAGGACATACATTGCATGGAGAAAAATGATACGAGTCATTTTGTTTTACGGCATATCAAACCATTTCAGGTTGTTTATGCCGAATCATGTCATTTTGGTAAAAGTTTTTATGCTTCAAGTTCTTTATATCTTCAAACATTTATTCATGGTGTTTGGTTTGGTTGTTTTGTAGAGGAAAAATATTTTTGTTTTTAGCTTTGCAGAACATGATCGAGTTTTACAAAAGGAAAGGAAAAAAACAATATCATTGTTTGGTGTATTTTAAGTTAGGAAGTCAGTATAGATATAAGAATGATCCGATTCATGTGTAATGTGAGTCTTAAAGAGAGGCTTAGATCTGGACAGTATAAGGAGATATGCAGAACAGGAGACGTTGAAAAAATAGATGAGAGTTCTTAGGTTAGTAGATGTAGAGGCAGGTCCAGTTCACAGGGAAGGCCAAGAAAAATGTAAGAGGAAGTGATAAAAATGGACTCGAGAGAAAGAGGGATAAATAAAGATCTAGGGAGAAATAGGTTAGTTTGGAAGTCAATTTCTTAAAGTAACAATACCCACCGACCATAAAACAGTTTGGATAATCACGGATTTCAAGATAGTTCTACTAAAATAGTTATATTTTAAAAACCAAAGCACATTAAGTCGTCAAAATACTACCATTTTGTTCAAAAATGAATAGCCTTTCACATGCATTAATAAATGATAATGTACATTATATATTTTAAGAGTTTTCAGCAAATGAAGTCATAAAAATGTTAACACCATTTACATCAGTTTTTTTTAACCCCCCCCCCCCCCCCATTTTTTAAAAAAAGATATCGTACCATTCGTCTTTGGGGAATTTCGTCATGAAACTTTGTAATCTTAAAAATAAACCTTCAACATGACATGTATCGAACATTAAAAAAAACAACTATTTTTTGTACCCCAACTAGTAAATAAATAAATCTTTTATCTTCTTTTTTTCACGCATTAAAATTATAATTGTATGTTTTTTTGTCTTTCGGTAGTAATAATTTTAAATTACCTTATCCGAAAAAATATTGTCCCCTTTTGAGCGAAAGTCAACAATGGCTGCTAGTATTACTGATATAACAATCAATCAGCAGCAGCAGCTAGCTATAAACTATCTTTGTAAAGCTTATAAAGCTTTATAGAATTTGTTTACAAACTTTTGAAAAAAAGAAAAAAAAGACATACTTTTTGTGCTTAAAAAAAGTTAATGCTGTATGCAGAACCACATTCTTAATAAAAAATACTTCAAGAAAAACTGGTTTTAACTCAACTTTCGAACTTCTAGTAGTAATGAGTTTCTAGTTGCCAATAAAAAAAAAATGAATACGATTCTATAAAAAAAAAAAAAAATTTTTTTTTAATTCAGTTTGCTTATAAATTTAACGTAAAATGATCTTTCATTTCCCAGCCATTCTTGCCTTTTAGTGCATTTAAAAAATATTTTTTTAAGCTGAAAACTTGATATAAAATAAATAATTACTCTACCACTAACTATAGATTCGAGTGACAAACCCACCTCCTAAAAATGCCTTTTGAACATGTCGTACCATTAACCTTAAATCTGAGTGACAAGCCACCCCCCTAAAAAAAAACTTCCTTAACCCTAACACCAAGTCCGAATGGCAACCCCCATTCAAAACAAAACCCCTTCCTTAACCTTATCACTAACCCTAGTCCGAGTGGCAAGCCCCCAATCCTACAAAAAGCCCATGAAAACCACACAATCGTCTAGAAAAAAAAAAAAAAAAAAGCAGACGCCCATAATCAGTTTGTGTGTAGGATTTATTTCCCATAGAAAAAAAAAAAAGATTAATGTCCTAAAACGCTAGAATGGCCTGTAAATAGTGAATTATTTTAAATTAAATCTATGTGAAACTAATCCCCAACTCTAAATTCTTAAATATTTGTTTTTTTTTCTTTCTGCTAAGTTTTCAGGGTGTTCACGCATAATTGCCCTAGCCATACCACTAACCTGAAGTCTGAGTCTCAAGCACCCCCCCCCCACAAAGACCCTATTAAAACTTCACATAATTATCTAAAAAAACAAACAAAAAAACAAAAAACAAAAAAAAACAAACAAAAAAAAATAAACAAACAAAAAAAAACATTGAAAAATTAGTGTAAAAAATGTGATGAAACGCATATGGTCTTAAAGAAGGAAAATATCCAACCGTGCAAGGCATAAAAAAAGTCATAACTTCCTATTTTTAGTCAGATTTAAAAAATTTTAAAAGATTCTTAGATCATCAACCTCTTTCTATATATGCCATTGTTGAGATATTTTAAGCAATTTAAATTTTTTCATGTGTATTGCTACTTAAAGCCATCAAACTCATGCCAGCATGTAAAACGATTATCATCATCATGACGACACTGATGATGAACATGATTTTAGAAGGTTAAGGACATGCGTTGCACCAAGAAAAATAATATGAGAATGATACGATTAATGTGCAATGCGAGTCTTAACCCTTAAATGCTTTATTTTTTATATTGGTTTAAAAAAGTTTTTATCATTGAAGATACTGATTACTTATTTAGTGGGTGCGCTGATGCAACACCATACTAATACTTACTCACACTTGCCAACAGGCTCGTTGCAGATGTGAAACAAGCTGCAGTTTGACATATTTTTGTTGAATATTATATTAAATAGGTATTTTGTTGGAATGTGTCATTTGAAACAAAAAGCATTTCAGGGTTAAAGACCGGCTTTGATCTAATGATCTTAGAGAAAGATTAAATCTGAACAGTATAAGGAGATGTGTGCAAACAGAAACCTTTGATGGTGTGGCCACATTGAAAGAATGGATGAGAGTTCTTAGGTTAGTAGATGTAGAACAGTTAAAGGAGCAGGTCCAGTTCACAGGGGAAAGCCAAAGAAAACATGGGAGGAAGTGATAAAAATGGACTTGATCGAAAAAGGAATAAATAAAGACCGGGCCAGAGACAGGTTAGTTTGGAAGTCAATTTCTTAAAGCCATCCAATGCATGCCAGCATGTAAAACGGACGTTAAATCAGATATGATTGATGGACATGATTTTAGTTCAGGGTAAGTTTTTTTTACCAGATTAATGAACCGCATAGTTTTGATAGAGTTCTTCTGTGTGATCAACCACACATAGAAGTTGTAAAGCTTTGTTACATTTTGTTCTTAAATATTTTATATGCAGAGCGAATGTCAGTTTCTTATTAAATAGAACTTCAAGGAATTAACAACGAAAATTTCTGTTCCATCAAATTGAATAAGATCATTGTGCATTTTCTTGGTTGTTCATTGCCCATTCATTGATTTTATCAAAGTTCAGTTACAGTTCTATTGTATGGCGTGTTTACATTTATGGCATATAAAAAAAAATCGTGGTGCTTCTGTATTATTGGAGACACATGAAATTTTCATCTTTAATTTAGAAGAGTCAGTTAAAAGAGAAGATAATTCAAACTTTCTTTTGTTGTAATCATAACCCTTAAGGAAAATCCAGAGAATTAGCAGCAGCAAAAAAAAAAAAAAAAAGAAAAAAATGAAAAAGAAGTACTTATGCAATTTACAAACTGGGCTGAAATAATAACCTTATAATTTTAAAAGCCATTCTTAACATGGGGAGGTGAGGGTGGGGGGGTTGATTAACTATTGTTTATTAAATTGTTAAGTAAAAGTACAGAATAGTTATCAACCCTCCATTTTAAAAAGAAAGATGTTACACACTTTTTAACCCTTTTATTTTGTTCTCCATGCCCCCAGGCAACGCCGAGTAGCTATGCTAGTAACATAAAAGCTAGTGTTGAAAACAAAATTCAAATTTTGTGCCGGAAGATAACAAAAACAAAAAACAAAACAAAAAAAAAACCATCAGAAGCAAAATTTACTTACACATGTATCATATGTCGACATTTTGGAATCTGCGATGGCTGACGTGAAGTATGCAAATTGAGCAGACAAACAGGACATTGTTTGTGTGAAATCTTTTCCAGACACTAGAGAGGAAGAGATAGAGTAAACAATAACAACAGAGTTATTACAGTATTTCGGTCAATTAGTTCTCAAAATCAGATTTCTATAAGAAAAGAATATTAGTGTACACACAGACTTATGAAAAGCAATCAGATTTATTAAACCAGTCAAATGTAATGGAGTTGTTTTTTTGTAAATGGAACTCGCTCCAGACAAAGCATGAAACAACTTGATTTAAGGAGCTAAAAAAAAAACAAAAAAACTAAAGGTCAAAAACCAGTCAACGATAAGTGTAAGATGGATAGATTCAGACCTAGAAAACAGCAATTCTTCCCCCCTTTTGTCAGAAACATAGCTCATGGAATGTGAGGACTAAAGGACAAGATAAGAGAAGCAAGAGTTATGAGGCTGTCGAAAGTAAACCCAAGGTCCACTTTCTACTCTCCTTAGTGATTCATGGCAATACAATAAATTGAAATGGAATAAAACATAATAGCAATATGTTTAAATGTTCTAAGATGGAGTACTATTGCCATATCTGGGGAGATGCCGCTCAGAGCAGTCTTTCCTGCTTTGACAGAGTACAAAACCGACTTCGAAATCCAGCGGGAGATATCCTCTTATCTCCCCTACAGCCGCTTTCTCACAGAAAAAAGATCGCTAATCTTTCTGTACTCAATCGTCATTTTCATTGTAGGTGCTCAACTAAGTTCTGATCTATGACCTCCACCGTAAAACATCTACAGCAAAAACTCGTCTATCTACAACCACTGTAAAGATTTTTCCGTTCTTCCTGTGTATCTAAAACTAAACGGAACTTGCATAAACAAAGTTTCCTTCCAAGAACTGCCATGTCTGTGGAACACAATGCCACAGGGCTGCTTCCCAGCTGACTACAACAAGGTCATTTGAGTTTAATGTTAAATTCTTGCTAAGTTGTCTTCTTAATCAAATTCTGCCCAGTTTCAACCATCGTTACCGATCCTCAGTTTGTTTCACCGTCCACCTGACAAATCCATTAACCCTTGTCCTCAAATGGCCTTTGAGGCGTTATAAGCGGTGACTTGTTAATACAAAAAAAGAAAAAAAAAGAAAATGTTCAGAAAACAATCAGACAAGATTAATCATCGGCAACATTTGTATTTTTCAAAGATATCTATAGCTAGCCATAAGGATTGAAGTACCTTTCAATTATTACACCTACTGTCTGATGTATATTGGCAACACTGATATCTCAGTTTTCAGTATTCTGTGAAAATCTAGAGTGGAAGGATACAATCAGTTTCATGTATAATTCAATCAAAATTATTTGAGGGGTAAGTAGTCTTTATAAACCAACCCACATTTTCATAGATAGTATATTTATTTACCTTCTCTACAGGAGGTTAGACACAAGGTCAGGTGGAGTTTGAGCGCATTGGGTGAAATGCATTCTAGTCTATAAAAAGTACATGAGCAGCGCCGTCGCCATTCCCTGGTAAGAGCGCCACAGGCAATTAGCAATAAACTACCCCCTTCTCAGACAGAAAGTAAAGCCTGGGAGGGTTGACCTACTAGGACTGAACAGAACCATAATTCAGCCTGACAGCAACAAAGTCTGTCAGACTGATTTTTAAGGACGCATCCCCTGATTAGTAAAACTTACTCAAGCTGTGCCAAGAATGAATGTTCTATCCTATAAAGTCAAGAAAATCTTTGAAAGTGATTTTGCTCGAATATAATATCGTAGTGGATATTGCCGCTGCTGAAAACAACTCTGGAAATGCTGTGGAAGATGCGTGGTCTACATTGAAAGCCCCTCTGATGAACGTGGCGTCTCTAAATACCATCAGTAGAGACCAGGGACCTAGTAGTGGAATAATCGGGTTGAAGATGCAATCAAAGAGAAACAGGCACATTTCAAATCTTACTATATGCTTAAGAGGATGGAGCGTAGTCGAGGCTAAGGTTGCAAAAATTGCTTATGGTGAAGCCAAACGGGCTGTTTAGATTGCCAAGTCTGAGGCTGAAAGGGAAACTTTTACTAAAGTTTCATCTAATGGCATTAATATCTACTGGTTAGCCAAACAATGGACAGCACTAACCAGGATATTGCAGATGAAAAGGGTGTCCAGTGTCCGATGCTGGTGAAATCACAATTAGTAATGGGGATAAGATAAAGGCTTGGGTGGAACATGATGCGAAACTCTGAAATGTTGAGTTAGAGTGGGCAAGTGACTTACTCCCTGAGGTATCTCCAATTGTTGGCCAGAGTTGGTTCAAAGGGTCATCCCTACGATGAAAAATGGCAAGGCTGTTGGCTTTTCGGAATCGTCGCTCAAAGCTGCTGGCAAAGAGGGAATTAAGTTGGTTAGGCAGTTAGCTGAGACAGCTTTTCATGACGGTGAGATCCCAAAGGACTGGGAGCAGAGCTCATTTTCAACCTATGCAAGGGCAAGGGTGAGGCCCTTGACTGCAGCAACTATTGTAGCCTTAAGCTTACTGACCAGGTAATGAAGCTGCTCGAGCGTATCTTGGACACTCATATCCATGGGATGGTGAGCATCAACGAGATGCAGTTTGGTTTTGTGCCAGGCAGAAACAACTCGGATCCCATTTTCATTGCACGGCAAGTGCAGGAAAAGTACATTACATTCAGGAAACCACTTACTTTGTATTTGTTGATCTTAAGAACGCATTTAAATGCATGCCTAGGAAAATGCTGCCTTGGTGTGGAGGAGTGGGTGACCGTGTTGTCCAGGGCATGTACGCAAATGCTTGTATTTGTGTTTGTGTCAACAGCCATTACAGCGAGGAGTTTGGAGTGGGCGTTGGGGTCCATCAGGGATCTGTACTCAGACCACTTCTCTTCATCATGGTTCTGTAGGCATTATCGAGCGAGTTCAGTGTTGATGTCCTCGGAGGTTCCTGTATGCAGACAGTCTTACGGTTATCTCTGATTCCCTGGACAGGCATGGAGAACAAAGGACAGAGTCAACATAACATGAAAACAAAATTTCTTGTCTCTGATGTTGATGTCAACCTCCTGCAGGACGCTTGCATGTTCCCCTACGCTGTCTGTCACAGAGGTGTAGGTGTAAACTCCATTGAATGCTCCCAGTGCAAACTATGGATCCACAAGAAGTGTAGTGGTCTTACTGAGAGGCTATTTGTGGACCCAAATTATGTTAGTCGCAGATGTCTGGATTTTGCTTGTCCAATCAATGGTCAAACGAAGGCACATGGATGTGGATGGCTCCCCCACTTGATGTTGTAACTACCTTCTGCTACCTCGACGATATGTTAAATGTTGATGGTGGTTGTGAATGTGCTATCGGTACTCACTGTTGGGTTGCTTGGGGAAGTTTTAGGAAGCTGCTGTCAAGCCATACATTAGACACATTTCCTTCAGGAATCGGGCGAAGGTCTTTTCGGCATCTGTTCGCTCCGCCATCTTGCATGGCAGTGAGACATGGGCCTCAAACGCTTCTGACTTGCAACAGCTTCAGTGTAATGATCGTATCACGATCAGGTGAATGTATGGCAGCAGATTAAAAGAGAGAATCCCCTCAGCTTCGCTCTATCAGAAGCTTTTTGATATTTTTTGGATTTTGGATGCCTTACGCGCTTGACATCTCGGGTGGTTGATCCATGTACAGCCACCTCCTACATCAACTCCATAACATGCACGGATACTCCAGGCACAGGGGAAGACCAAGTAAAACCTGCCTAGAGTGCGTACGACGTAACTGCTTACAAGATGACTGGTATTAACCCTGTGGATCGGACCACATGAAGGGCAGGCGTGATACGTTGCCTGGTATTTGCCCACCCCGGAGTTTGGGACACTTGCAGCACCTTAAATACCAAAACCGGATGTGATGATGATGATGATGATGATGATTACAAGAGTTTTAGTAAAAAAAATTTTTTTTTAAATTGAGACACTAATGGGTTAACAGATGGAAAGAAATCTGTCTCTTACTCAAAATTCATCACCTTTTAAACAAAAAATAAAATACATACACAGAAAATTCCCAGTTCGGAATGTTGCTAATGCAGGTTTTGTTTATGTGGAATTATATTTTTCTTTCTCCTGATTTCCTCGTGTCCGTACTCCTTATCGCAACAAAATGTTACCACGGTCTTGCTCTGCCAAATGATATCTCTCCGAACAGTCTTTTATCCAGTGCACACACCAACATAGTCACCAACTCAAATCACTAACTCATAGTGACCCACTTCCTTCAAAACATTCCCTTTTTATTGCCAGTGACATTGCACTCATGCAAATGAGCAGTGAGCTCTTCTGCCAGAGAGATCAGGAAGTAATGGGAGGTCTTTGCTATAACTAGCCATTTCACTCAGGTTCTGTTTCTTTATGAATCCATTCCTGGCTGGGGTAAGTCATACTTTGCTAACCACATTATGGTCTTGAATTCATTTATTTTTGGAATCATAATGTTTAAAGTTCATTGACAAGAATATACTTACTGTGTTTACTTTTCATAAAAGAAGCTATTACTGGTACAATAATCTATATAATAATACACTAAGGCATTTCATGTTCGTACGTACGTAATCACTTTTCACACATTAAAAAATTTTTTTTTTTTTTAAATGAGATTGTCTAATCAAAAAAGATGGTGTTTAATCTGATGTAACTATGGTAAAAAATTCCGACTGTACCAATTTTAAAATGAATTGTTCCAAAAATCAAGATTTGCCGTCTTGTCAATTAAAGCAGTACAATTTGAAATAAATACATTTCAAAAAGTGAGATTCGTTTTATTCATTTGAAGAATATTTAACTGACAATTATTTTTACAGTTAGAAGACCGAATATTTATTGTTTTAAAAAGAATCCAATTGCTACAATTTTGAATAAAGAAACATTTGTTTTATTTATTTAAAGAATATTTAGCTGACAATTACAATTTTTCTTTCCGAAGAAAAATAATTTTTTTCTTAATAGTATTGACCCTGACAGACATTTATTTCAAAAGAAATATCAACAGTATATTATATAGATTGAAGTAGAAAGCATCATGGAGATTCCATGAGGTCTTGATAATAATGATAATAATAATAACCAGTATATCTTTCGTACAAATTCACGCTTTGAACAAATTTCTTCTTTAAGAAAGTCACATAAATTGAAGTTCAAATGAAATAGAAATTTTAATCATAGTATGAACAAGCAATTATAAAAGAAAAATTGACACAGACATGGACACATGACAGGCTGGGTCTACAGTGCGCAAACCCCAATCAAGTTGGCGTGTCAATTTCACTTTTCTTGAGAAAAGTAAGAATCCAGCTATTCGCCCTCTATGGGTTAAATAATAGGGTAGACTAGTCCTGGGTCAGGCAACTAGTCTAGAAATAAAAAAAAAACTAAACAAAAAATTGAGGCTTGCGATTTATGTCATAGAATTCTATTGCAACTACTACTTTATTATCAGCATGATCGAAATGCTTGTGCGGTGCAAGTGACGAGGGACGTTAAACTCATTCAGTGACACGGGTGAACTGATAGGAAAGGAATAATTGTGTTCACGGCTTACTAGCTTGACTGTACTGGAAACACGAGTTACGAATTGGCACTAGCATTGTATTTTAGCAAGCAGCATGTTTTAAATAATTAAGAAAACTACTACAAAATTAGTTAATTTGTGTTTCTAATATAGTAACATAGTTATGAAAACAGAAATGTTGATGAGAAATTTTTTTGAACAGCAATGAATGCATGTTTGATAAAGTGCAGTTAAATTTAAAAAAAAAAAAAGGTAAAATATTAATAAATAAGATCACTAAAATTAATAAAGTAATATATTAATATTTGTTACTGAAGAAAAAAGAAAATGTATTTTGAGGTTATTATTTTACTGTTGAGTAAACGGTGCAACAGAAAAAATGTCTAAGTATTTGAACCTAGTGATTCAAGTAGTGGTAAGAGGACTTGTGACAGAGGTTATCTCTTCCGACTTTCTATGACATTCGTAATTAAAACAGAAACTGTCGATTGGATTAAATATGAAAAATTATCAATTGATTGAAAATTAATTTTATTTCAGAATACAAACCAATACTTGTTGTATATTACTGACTGAACAGATTTTTTTTATTTAACCTTTGGTTAAGAAGCTATTCCGGTAAACTGTACAGGGGAAAATTTAATTCTTTATATAACGTTGTGTCGGTCCAAAAGTTGTTGTTCGACTTAGTCAGCACTGCAACAAAGAATTCTCATTCCAAGTAGAATCACAACTCTAAAGGGTGTCTGCATGGGGAGTCTATTGTGAAGCAAGGTATGTGCAATCCCCAACCATAGAGGTCCAAGACAACTAGAAACAATGCTGGGTTAAGTAGAAGAGAGCCCTCTCGCATACAGCAACTGATATTCCCAAATGGTCACCCATTTTGTACTGATCAGGCTCAATGTCGCTTAACTTTGATCTAACAGAAACTGGTTTGTCAACATGATTATGCTGCATATACGAAAATGGGTAAATATAATGAAATTCCATTCAATTTCAATCTATCATATCTCGTTTATTTTGGGGTTATTATGATAAATTTGGATGTAAACAAAATTTAATTTTTTCTCTTTATACAATTCTTTCTCTTGTCTCATTAATAGTTTTTTTTTCCAGGTTATTTCAAGTTAGGTTACTATTTTTGGTGACAGTCGATTTTTTTTGATTTTTTATAACAGTTGACAACTTAGCAACTTACATGACCTTACAGGCCGAATGAACGCGGGAAAATAAAGAACGAGCAGCTAACAATCTTACCTCGTGGGAATCTTTCATGCTGGTTGAAAGGCACACGTCACATTTTTCACAGTGGAAGAAATTTTCCCGGCCACCAATTCTGCAGAAGGAAGGGAAAAAAGAAAAGAAAATTTATCAGATAATAAAATATGAGAGAAATAGATATAGAAAAATTTTATTTTCCAAATTTTACTTTTACAAAAGCAGGAAATAAGCATATTTCGTTTTTCATAGAAAAATAAAATAGTAGACAGCCTTTTGGCTAGGAGCAAAGTGTAGTATCTGTTCTGATACTACACTTAATCTTTTTATCTATCCTCGGTTGGTGAGGGAGGAATCCTTCTAGACTGAAGCAATTTTAATTTTTGTCCTACTCCAAAAGGGCCCTTTCTTGGGGAACTGGATTTCTCCACATTAAAAACCGACCTTGTGTCTAACTCTGCCTTTGTGGGGAGGCAAGTAAATAGACAGGCTTAAAAGTCAGAAAAACAACAACTTTTAAATAATAATTTAAAGATTTGTTTACAGACTTGAAATTGTTGGAATAGGTATCTATAAATATAAATCAAAATTGTGTGTATGTGTGGCACAGCTGTGAACCTGTATGCATGCGTGCTTTCACTGCACTGCCCGTGGTCGTCCCCACACGTTGTGCAGTTCCAAAAGTTGTGGTTCAACTTAGTCAGCGCTGCAACAAAGAATTCTCATCCCAAGTAGAATCACAACTTCAGTTTATAAACAAGTAACAAGTTTATTAGTTGGATGTTACAAACAATACTCGTGTTCCCCGGTTGAATTAATGATTTACAAAATGAGATCCTTGCCTGATCATAAAAAGATAAGTCCAGCATAATCCGTTAGCTAAGAGACTCAGATGGGCACCCCAGATTTAACAGATTGCCAGCTCTCCCCGAAAACCCAACTTCCTGTCATGCCTAGAGAGCTAGGCATCCACCTCCCATCTCTTTCCTCCTGACCGGTCATCACTGGACCACCTAGACACTGGCTACTTGAGATATACATTGGAGATAACTACCAGATAGTCTACTTAGGGTGGGGGTGGAGGGCTTATTATGGACACAATCTAAGGACATTACTTTCTTGTCTCAGCATGATTCTGTTTTTGTGAGATACTTATTTTATTTCCAAAGATATTTTCACTTTCTTCTGTGCCTACTGCATTTTTATACAGAATCACAAACAGTTCATCTAAAATCCAAACTAACCACAAATTTCGAATCAACACCTTCCATTCGACATCCTTATCGATGTTAAGTTCTTGAACGCCTTTTTAAAACTCTGCTATTCAAAATTAAAAGTATGTAAAAATATCATTAGTAACAAGTGTTCTGACATTTTCAACATTCCCTTTCCAGTTTAATATTTTCTATTATTAGCCGACCGAACAACATCTATTAATAATGGAGATTATGTATCTGTTTGAAGCCAAAATTATACCATTTAAGACTATTGTACTCATTATGAAATAGTATAGTATATACTATTTTAGTATAGTATATACTATTTCAGACTAATGTACTATCTATATTTACTTAATTTTCAAGTGAGCGAGAATCTTTGTAAACTTAATTACATTGGGAAACTATTAATTACTTAATTTAGATTAAATAACAAAGTATAAACAAATTTCACGAGACTGCGATTTGAACCCAGCATATGTTTTGTATGTTAATCTGTCAAGTAGTATACATAATTCATTTGTTTTAAACTTCTAATAAATTGATATTTACAAATATACACTTATAACTGCTATTCTCAAATTTACATATGTATTTACAATATTTTTCTCAACAGTAATAAAAATTATGAATACAATTAATTAAAGACATTTTATTCAGAAACGAGTGTTTTTAAACCATACTTGGAATGTAATGTAATGACGAATCATTAAACCGGAAATGATGTCATTGTGATTGGCACGCCAGGAGACGACCATCACTGTTGTTTTGTTTTTTCCCGGTTTATTGTTAAAGAGAATTTATTTTTTATATTGCAATTTTAGATTAAAGCACTCACTGAAAATTTTAATTATTGTTTTCACTTTTTAACAGATTCAATTTTCTTTGACACGCGCTTATATTTGGGACACGTGACCCTTGTAATATGTAAACATCTCGGCATTGCCGTTCCCAGTGTACGCTGAAACTTGCTACAACTTACTGTTTTTTTACTAAAAAGGGTTAAAATAAGTTTAAGATATATAACTAATTAATTTACGTGACTGAAATAGGAATTAAGCGAATTAAATGTACATTTATTATCAGAACGCGTGTGATGACTGAAAATACGACTTAAAACATTCATTAAAAAACAACAAATTAGTCACAGTTCGTTTTTCACGAGAAAGGTTTTTTTTTTTTTTTTTTTTTTTTTTAAAAACCTGAAAAGTATTTTTGTTTTCATAAGCAGATAAAAAATTTTTTTTCTTTTCTTTAAATATATATTTCTGGCTTTAACTATGTATTGGCGTTTGAAATTATTTGAAAAAAAAGAAAAGATTTGATTTTTCACTTTCCTTCGTATAAATATAACGTTCCTCAGTCTCGAAGACTCTCCTTCGCTGCCCGTGTCCAAGATCAGAACAGATGAAGGGTGTAGTATCAAAACAAAAATGGATACTACACTTCGCTCCTAATGAAAAGGACAATTATGGTAGGAAGTAGAAGTTTCGATTGTTTATAAAGATGGCGACTATATTTTTCGCCCTTTATTTTACTTATTTCTTTGTTAAAAAATAAATATTTTATTCATTCAATTTGACGAAATGTATTGGATTTTTTTTTCTCTTTATTCTAGAGATTTAAGATTTTTCACTTTCCTTTATAAATTTACATGTTATGTATCCTTATTTTTGTTAAGATTGTTTATAAAGATGGCGACAATAATTTTCGGCCGACAAAACATCCAAAACTTTTAATCTCTTACTACATGAGGATTTGCTAAGAATCAAAATTCTTAGCAAATCCTCATGCCAATTTCAAGTTTGTTCTCTTCGACAGTTTAAATGCTTTTTTTGTTTCGCTTGTTTATAAAGATAGCAACTTTCAGCCTACAAAACATTCAAAACTCAATCTTTTATTAAAAAAGACATCGAATAGTCATTTTATTGCACGCCCCCACAATATTTTTCTTTTCTGTTTAATTTTATTTTGTTACATTTCAAACTAGAAGTAATGTTGACTGTTTACTTTACTCGAAATGAGAAAAAAAAAAAAAAAAAAAAGAAAAAAAAAGAAAGAAAATCAACGTTAATTCGCTAGATAGAAAAAAAATCTCAATAAAACATTAACACTAGATTTTAATTTCGTACCCGATATAAAAAGTTCAACTAGAATGTTTCCAAATTTGAAAACATAAAAATTAACCCAAAGCCGGTCAGATTTTACATCGGCCAAAATGTTATGAATACAACAACCAAGATGAGAACAGTAGTCCGGATAATCCAAATTATTAATCCTCATCTAAAAAGTTTCAGAATCACTTTCTAATGTTGAATGCTATAACGTAGAGTTTCGACATCCTCTTTCATTGCAGATTTTAAAAGACAATTTATTTTTAATATTGCCATATTAAAGTGCCCAGTGAAATTGTTAAGAATTCATTTTTTTAAGGATTCAAATTTTTATTGAAATGCGTATAATTTTTGGTCCCGTGACAATTTGAACATGTAAACATCTACGCGAAGACTTTTCATTAGATAATGATTGGTTATTTAAGTATAATCCCCGTTGGCCTTTTGGCTAAGATAAAAGTGTAATATCTGTTCTGACGGATGCTCACTCTGTAGACCAGTAATGTCTTGGCCTTGCTTTCGTCTGTCTGAGGTACAGTCTTGTGCAGTTTTAGGAGGTCCACCCTCCCAGGCTTTGCCTTCTCACCCTTTGAGAAGGGACTATTTTATTGCTAATCGCCTGAGGTGGCCCTACCGGGGAATGCTGAGGCAATTTTTTGATGGCCAGAGCGCTCTTCTTTTTCTAGGGCACTGGCTTTTCAAATGACACTTCCCCGACCTTGTGTAACATCTAACCGTTTTGGGAGATAAATAAATACCAAGTATAATCCTCTTTGGCCTTTTTGCTAAAATCAGAGTGTAGTATCTGTTCCGATGGATGCTGCGCTCTGGAGACCGGTACCGTATTGACTTTCGGGCCTTGATTTTGCCAGTCTGAGGTACTGTCCTGAGCAGTTCTAGGAGGTCCATTTATCTGGTACTTTGTAAATACTGCTTTCATTTAAAAATTACATCATAAAAAATCACGCACCCTTTCTACTACTAACCCTAAGTCAGAGTGCTCAAGATGGTACAGGTCTATCTTCTACTTCTAATAGAACGGAGACTTTATCTGTCTGTCTGAAAAACTATCAAAGTATGATCCAGTCGAATAAATTATCCTTTTCTATCCACTTATAATATAATGGATCCTTTCTGTTTGTCAACGGACAATTTTCTAAATGAATGACTCAAGTTCATAATTATTTAGCTTAAAAAAAGTACAAAAACCATTTCACTCTAAATAATTTACGTGACTGAGATAGAAATTAACCTATAAACATTGCCCCAGTCGAGAATGATTTGTCCTCTTTTGACCAAGGGTGGGTTTTTAATGGAATGAAAATCCAGCTCCCCCAAAAATGGCACACTAGAATTGATTAATCAATAATTCCTATTTTAGTCACGTGAAATACTACAGAAATTTCAGCAAAAGTCAATTTGATTCTGTTCAAATAGTTCAACCATTTTCGTAAATCACAAACATTCAGGCCGATATGGATCCCCTATTTTTTTCACGAGATTTTAAATGCTTCAAATTCACTTACAGTTTGAATTTATTATTTATGATATTAATTCTTAGACACTCATGCCAGTTTAAAGTTATTTCTTTTTGACAGTTTAAATGCTTATAAATTCCTTTCAAATTTCTAAGGGTCACAAAGTAATTCATCTAATGTTTTTGTACGCAGTTAAAAATATTTTATTAAAATATGTTTGTAAGTGTTAAAAAACATTTTATTTATTTCGTCGTTAAAAAATAAAAATTTCTTTCATCGTTAAAAAATAAAAATTTCTTTCATTCAATTTGACGAAATGTATTTGATTTTTTTTCCTTTATATACAAGCTTACTTTTCTATACATATTGGCGTTTGAAATACTTTGAAAAAAGATTTAAGATTGACAAAATTTTTTAAACATTTTTCCGATACTTTGTAAATACAGCATTCATTTAAAGATTACATCATAAAAAACACATTATTTCTACTACTAACCCTAGGTCCGGGTGGCAAAACGCAAAATACATTTCAAAATTGATAGAAAAAAACAATTCTTTCTGAATGCAAATTGGGGGATCAGTTTTGCATATAATTTTAACATGAAATGATCCACCATTTCCGGACCATTCTAACTTTTTAGGTCATTAACCAGTTTTTTTTTTTTTGCAATGGGAGATTAATTTGATGCATTGTTTTTCCGGCAAGTTGGGTTGGTTCATCATTTAAAATCGATTACGTGTGGTTTTACGAAGACGGGGATCATTTTACGTTAAATTTATATGCGCAACCAATCCATTACTCTAAATTAAAATATTAATTGTTTATTTTTTTCTATCTTGAAAAGTAACAAAATAAAGCCTTGACTTACAAAATTTGCCTATTATCCCCATCGGCATTCCCCGGTAGGGGTGCATTGGACGATTAGCAAACAATTGACCCCTTCTCAAAGGGCGAGAAGGCAAAACTTGTGACGGTGGACCTTCTAGAACTGCACAGGACAATACCTCAGACGGGCGAGATCAAGGCCCAATTCCCAAGACGGTACAGGTCTATCCATTTAAATCGTATATTCCCATTTTAGTCACGTGAAATACTACAGAAAATTCAGCAAAAGTCAGTTTGGTTTGGTTCGAAAAGCTCAACCATTTCCGTAAATCATGCACCCTTTCTACTACTAACCCTAAGTTTGGGTACTCAAGACGGTCCAGGTCTATCCACTTATAATATAACGAATACTTTCTGTGTCTGCCTGTCCAACGGCCAGAATTTTTGTAAACGTAAGAGGGGGGGGGGCAGATAAATACTATTTACTTAATTTTTCAAGTCAGCGAGAATCTTTGTTAACATAAGAAACACATTAGAACTTAATCAGAAGTTGTCATTCGAATTTTAAAATAATTTAACCGGAAGTTATCATTTTGAATGTTAAACTTTTTTCATTAAATCACTTTAAGAAAATAGGACAATAAAATTACAAATAAATCGTACAGAATATTAATTTTTTAGAAGTTGTTTATAAAATATGTATGCAAATGAAGTATATGGATAGCTATTTTGTGAGTTTTTTCCAATACATATATATAGGCTATTAAAAAATATTTTGTACCATTGAAAGTTGTTTTGATATAAATATAGTTTGGATAATGGAAAAAAATTGATGCATTTATTCATTTAGATTAAATATATAATTTAATAACTCTGAAATTGGTTGGTAATCATGTTTTTTACAAGAAAATATTTACTTTAAAATGGATGACATCATAAAAGATGAATGGTAGCCTTTAGCAACTAAAAAAAAACCCCCCAAAACACTCATTTTGTGACATGTTTTTTCAAGTTTCTGCAGTGACAAAATAGCAAGCTCTGGTAACAGAAATAACATTTCTTTTTCTTAAAATGTTGAAATATCGTAGGAGGAAAGCCTATGATATTCATCATTTCTTTGACATATTTTGCGGTATGTTGGGACTTGAAGGGCCAATAATAATTAAGACAACACGGTGGTATATTTACAGAAGTACAGAAATAGTATGTTACAGAAAATCTGGCCATGACTGCCACGCCACTTAGTCGTAACCCTATTCATAGTCTCTGGAAGAGTCCATCTACACCTGAAATAGGGTAGATCAACATCATACCATAACATTAACAAATCTTGAATTTTACAAGCATAAAAAAAGAAGAAAAGAAAGTTCACTGCAAAGTACAATTTTAAACGTTACTTTTGTTAAACATTACAGATAAAAACGGACCCTTTCACTCACACACTACTAAGATTGGTAAATATGCAAATAAAATACATAACTCCTGTGGTAGTTAGGACCTTGTCGAAAGTGTAATTTTATTCTCTTCATGATTCAAAAAAAAAAAAAAAAAAATTTCTGGGTCTCTAATAACCTTATTTGAGAATATATGCTCCAAATCATTAATTTGGACATATTTTGACTAAAAAGGATTGTCTGAGGGTTCGTTGGAAGACCATGACGATGTCCTTGTAATCAAAAGATGAAAACCTTGATAGAAAATTAATATATGAGGGATCTGGGCCCTAATAAAAGGCATCAATAAGGGAATTTATGAAACCATACAAACAAAAGAAAAACTCGTAGAACAATTGGAAACGTAATTAAAACTGAAAATAGTGGTATTATTCCACTATTTTCAGTTTTAATTATGTTTCCAATTGTTCTACGAGTTTTTCTTTTGTTTGTATGGTTTCATAAACAAAAAGCAACATTTTTCAAAAAAAACAAAAATATTTTGTATTGATATTAAAGTGGTGATTATGTGAAATGTTACAAAGAGGTGTCTGGGGACATGTACCATATACCCCCAACCCCACCAGAAAAACCTAACGACGGGGTCAAAGTTAGCTCAGGTACTAATCTGAAGAAGCACCTAAATTTCAATTGAAAAAACATATTTTTAGTAACAAAACTATATTTTTTGTAAAATCTGTACATATATAATAAACTAAAAATGAAGATCATTTGTAATATGATGATCTATGTTGAAACTATAAAATAACTTCAAAAAGATTCAAATAAGATTTTTTTTTTTTTAACTTTAATTACATTTTAAAAAAAGATGCAACTTTAATTTACACTATACACGTTCGACTTCAAAAAAAAAAAAAAAAAAAAAAAAAAAAAAAAACTTCAGCTAGTATACTTCTGATAGTTTTTGTTACTTCATTATTTTTCTTTTTCATCTTTTGTGCTACTTGGTGAATTGTTATTTTAGTTGACTTTGCAGCGTTCTCTTGATTTTGAAGTCTGCTTTTTTCAGCTTCTTTTCTCTTTTAATTTGAAGCCTTCGATTATATCTCCCATATGCTAAAATCTGAAATCATGGGAAAACCCAGAATACTTTCATCACTGAAGTGAAAATAGTGGAATAAACGGAAACGAGAGTGAAACTAGGAGGACAATGCAACTTAAAGTCAACAACATCTCTGCATTTATACGGTTGAGCCATTTGTCACACTGACAGTGACATAAAAAGGCCACCTTCCTATTTAAGGCAGAAGAAAATAAACAGCTTTCTAATATTGTAAACATGCATGGTTTGGTAGGTGTATGCGAAAGATAGACATTGCAGGTGATAGATGCTCGGCCAAAGGAAACAGGGGGAGGCACAGAAGAAATTGGAAATATTTCTGATTGTGAGTTAGACCATACAGAAATTGTCTTTTGTTTGAAATAAAATAAGTGCCTCATTAAACAGGGAATTCTGTCGAGACCAACCTACTTAATAAAAGTAATGTTCCTAGATTGTCTGCAGATAATCCCTTTTGAGTGGACACTGTCTGGCCGTTATCTCTAGTAGACATCTCCAGTAGTCAGCTTCTGGGTGGTCGAATGATGACCACCGAGAAAGACCAAAATCCAAGATTTCCGGTCAGGAGTGAAAATATTCCAGAAGGGAAGGGGAGGAGTCAGAGCAGGCCCTCTGGGCATGACACAAGCAGTTTGTTTTTCTGAGGACTGGCGGCATGCCTCTCCAGGCAAAGTGCGCCCTTGGGGCTCTTAGCTGAAGGATTGTGTTGATTAAACTTATGTTTTATTTGGTCGGGATAAAAGATCTCATTTTTGCAAGTCTGCTATTCAACCTAAGAAAACGAGTACCATTTGTAATCTCCAAAAAAAAAAAATAAAATAAACATATGTTAATTGTTTATAAACTGGACTTGTCATTTTGCGGTGAATGAGAATTCTTTGTTGCAGCACTGACTGAGTTGAATAGCAACCTTCCATCAGGCACACAACGAGCGGGACGATCACGGCCAGTGAAGTGAACACACTCATACCATGTCTATGCAAACAGTGTCCAAAGGTTGACTAATTTGCATATTGCTTTGCAAAACGAACTCATTAATTAATTATTCATTTTGTCTCCCTTATCCTTCAATGATTTTTAGTTTATCATTACCTACGGTTCTATTTATCAATGTTTTCTAATCGTGGATAAATGTTTAGCATTTTTGGTGAGAAAGAGCCTTCCCGATCATTTCGAGTCAATTTACTTCTAGGGGTTGTGATTCATGCTTTCCTGAATTTTCACAGCTGGACATGGGTCCTGCTAATCTATATAATAAATGGGAATAAACTTGGTCTTTTCAAGACTAAGGCCAATAGGCATCTCCTTTATTTGGAGTATTTTTTAAAAGGTATTTAGGGAGCATAACCTGAAAATTAAAATATTTCAGATTTGCATTAAATTTGATCCATAGTCATTAGACACCAATTAAGCAAGATTTCCTGAATTGCAATTTCTTTTTAAGGCCCTTAAATTTTAGACATTTAATGGATTTTGATCAAAATTAGAATAAGGATTCTAGACATAAGGCTTAGTAGCATTATATTTTGATTTTAATCTATATAAAGGATAGAAAAGTGGTACAAAACTGTTCTGGGAATTAATTTTACCCATCCTGGGACGAGTATTCTTCTAGTAACATACATTTCAAAATACTAGGCCTCTGCAGTGTGCCATGTAATGCTTTCTTTTTATTTTTTATTTTTTTTAAAAATAAATTTAAAAATTTAATCGCCCTGTACTGATTTGACAAAATTTTTTGTTTTGTTCATTCTTTACCCACATAACTTAAGGGCATTTTGGAGGATATTTATGAGTAATTTGGACTTTTAACTCAAATATTCAAACAAAGGAAGAAAAATGCTTTAAAATAGGTTTAAATAGATTAATTCCATCATCTTATATATAAAAAGATGGCAAAATTAGAAATTTACACATACTTTCATCATTTGATGAATTTCAGTGATTTTTGAATGAACATTGTAGCTGACCGTTGAATTTATTTATTTTTTTTTTTTTATTAATCATGATAATATTTTTCATATTCTGTTGTTTTCCATACAACTTAAAAAAACAATTTTTTTCATACTAGAGATTCCTTTTGGCTTTTCACTGTAACAGTCAAAAAGAGAAAAATGTTTTAAAATAGATTCAAAACAGATTTTTCCTATCAGATTTCATAAAAAAAGAAAGAAAAAAAAGTTAATTTTCACACATTTTCTACTTTTCACCAAGTGATAATCACATCTACAAAAATCAACTTTAGACTTTTTGACTTTGTTTTTTTTTTTATGTTCCCCATGATTTGAATAAAGAAAATACACACTGCCCACAATTTTGAGCAAAATGTGCAGAGAGAGGGAAGCACTTTTGATAATTGTAGAAAAAAGCCACCAACTGCAGTCCTAGTAAAAAACAAACAAACTGTGTTTTAACACGATATATCAAATTCTATGCTAAGTTAATCTTGACACAAACTCATAAAAATCACAAGAAAAAAAATGTAAATATTTTTTACCTGCAAACTAAAAAGTAGCCAAAACACGATTATGATATTTGCCAGGAAAACAGCTACGGATCGTTTCTGTCGTGAAATGAGATTCGTCAATTAGAGAGTGCGAGTGATATTAATTGAAGGAGGAAAAAGAAAGAATAGGAGATGGTTTCACAACAACTCACCGACACAATCCACATGCATCACAATGAAACTGCTGCTTGTCAACGTTATCATAGAGGCGACATTTGCTGCAGAAATAGCTGGCAAATTCTAGTTTGCATTTTATACAATGGCGGCCGACCTGAAAACAAAAAACAAAACATTAGTTTTTTTTCCTTCCAACTTGAAAAACTTTTTTTATGGAAATCGCTCCAGAAAAGACACGAAGCCACTTGATGTAAGAAGCGAAAAAAAAAAAAATACTTCAAAGTCAAAACCTAGACAATGACAAGTGTTAGATTCCGACCCAGAAAACAGCAATTCTTCCCCCTTTGTCAGAAACATCGTTCATGGTATGAGAGGACCAAAGAACAAAATAAGGGAAGCGAGAGTTACAAGGCTGCCGAAAGTAAACCCAAGGTCCACTTTCTACTCTCCTAGAAACAGACTTGAACATACTTTTTTTTATTCAAATAAAATATGCTTTAAAATAAGTTACAAAACAAAAAAAAACATATCCAGATAGGTAGAAAAGTAACTTATCTTGCCTTTGGTAACATTTATTTGTTACCTATTTGTTGTTTTCACCCCATTTTTGTTGTTAGATATTGTTAAAAATCAGAGATTCCTGGCTTTTAACTCGGACAGTCAAAAAGAGAGAAAAATGCTTTAAAAAAAGATCCAAACAGATTTTTCCCATCAGATATACAAAATAAAAATAAATTAATTTTGACACATTTTCTACTTGTCACCGGGTGATAATCACATCTGCAAAAATCAAA
This sequence comes from Sepiola atlantica, assembly GCA_963556195.1. NCBI lineage: Eukaryota > Metazoa > Mollusca > Cephalopoda > Sepiida > Sepiolidae > Sepiola > Sepiola atlantica. The sequence goes on from OY744516.1 coordinate 173,787,046, forward strand.
AAATATTCATCCATAATATCTATCATAAGTTTTTTTATGACCAGCCTGGGTAGGAGGTTGGCTGCATGATAATCTGGACAAAAAATATAAACCTCTGTTCTACTTTTGTGTAGGAAAGGTGTAGCGTTTGAATGAAGAACGCATGAAACGTGAGTTTAGAAACCAAGCGTTCGGTTACCAAATCCATTTCAGAAAGTGTGGAAGAACAGTGGAAGAAGGGAAGGATACACTGTTGGTGGTAACAGACCAGACTTGTGGATGGATGAAAAAGTCCAAGATATAGGGTGACATGGTGATGGAATGATAAAGTTGAGAAGTGTATTAAAGAAAAGTGGAAACAATGGAGTGAGTGGAGTAAAAGTTTAGTGAATAAGGATGTGTATGTGTATGTGACAAATAGAACAGCAAGAAAAGCAATCTCTAAAGCGAGAGTAGAGGCTGAGCAATCCCGGTTTCCAGATATACAATCAAAGGGATGACCAGAAGAACAAAGTATTTAAGATAGCTAAACAGATGTCAAAGACAAATATGGATATTGTTGGAGTGAAGTGCATTCGAAATGGCAATGAGATACTAGCAACAAATGAACAGGAAAAAGAGGGATGCTTGAAAATGCTATTATGAGAGAAAATTTTGAAGCGGCAGAAGCAATATCTGGTCCAGCTATAAGAATTGAGAAAGAATTGGTACAGAAAGCTGCGAACAAGATGAAGAGTAAGGCTACAGGAGCTTCAGGTGGTGTTACAGAAATGTTGAAGGCTGTGGGTTAAACAAGCATTGAGATGATCACTGCCTTGAGAAAGAAAAGCATAAAAGTTTCGAAAAACTAGGATCTTAGTACAATTATGAACTGTCACAAGGGTAAAAGAGGAGACACCAACTAATAATCCATTCTATTGGATTATTTGAAAGTAAAGGACTGGGCAGTGAAAAAAAAAAAATGACAAGTATAAGACTCATTTTTAGTAGAGACATTTCAACGGTTCAGCAATGTTTAATGTTGAAAACCTGTCTTCTTTTTAGAGATGTCTTAACAATTGAAGATTGAAAACCATCTCTTACAAAACAATTCTCTCCTAAGATATTCATGGTTTTCATGACATAGTATTTTAACACAAGGTCAGGTTCCAGGCAAAACCAAAAAAAGAAAAGATCTTCGCTTCTTCAGTATGGTTTTACTTGTAGACATACCATAGACATCAGCAATTGACCACACTCCACCACACCAGTGTAATGAGATCTTTTGAACAAAAAGTTCAGCAAATTCTACTATTAAGTACCCTTTAATCTTTTCCACAAATGGCAATCGATTAAATAAGCACACATATAAGAGAATGTTTGGCCCTATATGATAGTCTGTGGAATAGCGAAATAAAAACAAAACGCTGTAGTAAAACTTTAGTGGTTTCTTCTATCTCTTCTATAAAGTTAGGTTGATTTTTCAACCACCTCACGTTCATGTCAACTCTGTTCTTGACTCAGGAGGCTCAGCCCTAAGTGTGTTCTCTTTCCGACTTCCTATCACCCCGTTCTTAAATCCTGTTGTCTTTAGCTCTTTTTGATTCTGGTGCTAAAAACCTTTTCACAGTCAAAAATTCCTTTTCCTTTCATTTTTTCCACACTTGCATGACAATGGTCCGACACCTGGTATAAAGAGATAACATTTAATGAAGCATTAATTTGGGATTGTCTGGTCTGGTGTGTGTGTGTGTGTGTGTGCTTTGCAGTTCTCAATCCTCTGAAACAAAAGAGCCGATAAAAAAAGAAAAACTTACAGGTTGCCTTGTTTGGCATTCTTCACAAACTACTTCGGAAACCTCCGATCGTACCAAACTATGCTCCTCTGCTTCATCATGGCATACCCGACACACATACACTTTATCACAGCAGGGGGCCTGCAAAGAGAGCAAGAAGAATAATTGTTTTTAAAATCTAATAGACATGCATGCACAATATTCTTAGCATTACCCTCATGCTTAAGGAGTATAAAGCTCATCTTCAATGGAGAAAGAAACAAATAAACAAAGCCATAGCTATAATTGAGTATCTCAAACCAAAATGTTATTTTCATTATATCTAAAAACTTTTAATGTGAGCATAGAGATGTTTGCATAACAAACAATGATATCAAATTTATTTTGGTAGCACAATTAACTACTGAATTATGACCGTTCAAATTTTTTGGGAAATTAGAAAATTTGCCATTTTGTGTGCTCCAAAACAGTCTAAGTCGGACTATCGTGTCATTTTTGCACAGAAACAACATTTCACAGGGTATAACTAAAAATGTAGACTTTAAACAAGTGAAAAATCTTTACAAATATATCATCTTGTGATAAACAAAAAATAAACATAATGGAAGCAATAATTATAAGATCAAGCCAGCCTAAACATCGGTCAAATCCCATATCTCTACAAATTTTTTTTTTTAAAATGACACGAAAACCCGACTTTCAGTGTTTATATCAACAGCTAACACATTGAATCTTTGTAATGTGATTCATAGAACAGTCGATATCAAGCTAGATTTTTCTTTTAATAGTAAATAAATTTAAAAAAACAACTCCAATTTGGATCACCATGAAAACAATTTGATAATAGGGCAAAAATTTAATTCACTGAAGTTTTCAACTTGGATTTTTTTTTTGTAAAAGACAACTTAAAACCCAAAACTAAGCCTACCATATTGACAAATGACCCCTTTTCTTTAAGATGGGACTGTTTTGCAGAGAGACAAAATATCATGTACATTAAGTTGAAACACTTAAAAAATTACAAAGAAAAATCGTCCGTCACTGAAAATAGTAACCTAACTTGAAGTAACCTGGGGGGGAAAAACAAAACTATTAATGACATAAGAGAAAGAATTGTACATTTATAAAAAAGAAAGATTAGATTTTATTTACATCCAAATTTTACCAAAATAATCCCCAAAATAAACGTGTTATCACAAGTTGAAATTGAAAGGGAATTTAACTATATTTAGCCATTTTCGCACACTAAACTGGCTGGTTTGTGATACCTACTTTAATTAAGTTCTTCAGTTAGAAAGTTGAATTAAAAAAATCAGATTAAGAAAAAACCAAAAAAGCAAATATTAAATTAAAACTTAGTAATAGTAATTATTTTCATTAAGAAAATTAATTCTATTCATTAACGGGAATCAATGGTGTTCACTCCTAAATTGATTAATAATCATTATGAATGTGGTAACACAGCTACTAGGCATAATGGTGGGTAATGTGGGCTATATTTAGTTTAATGCAAATGGGCCAAAGAGGATGTGGAAACCCTTCATAAAAATTCAGATTGCTTCGATTTTTGTGAAAAAATAACAATAGGTATTAGACATCAATTAATAAATATTTAAAATTTCAGTTTCTTTGAAATATTTTACAGGGTTTTTAGGGGGATAATATGGACACGGCTTCACATTTGAAAATTTAAATCTTTTAGACACCAATTAAGCAAGATTCTCTGAATTTCAATTTCTTCTTAAAACCCCTTAAGCTTAAGCCTTAAATTTTAGACATTTTCAGAATCAAAATCATGTAATGGATTTTGATCAAAATTTTTAATGAGGATTCTAGACATAAGGTTTAATAAAAGTGGCACAAAACTGTTCAGTTCAGGGAATTAATGTTATCCATCCTGGGACTGGTATTCTTCTAGTCATATAATAAAAAACGGCCAAACTTATGCAATGTTTAAAGACATCTACGAAAATAGGCTCTAGGAAATAGGTTTTCTGAAAGAATAGTTACTGCCAACATTGTTCATAAGAAATCTGACAATGTGGAATTGTAATCTGAGATAGCTTATGAGATTGACCATCTAAAAATATTAGTACTAGGAAAATTTACAAGGAATATTAAAAAAAAAAAATTATTCTATTTAACATTTAAAAAAAATTTATTTGTGAATTGCAGGAGTGCAAACATATGTAAATGCATTTAATATAAATAAATATACATTCTATAAACATTTTGAAAAATACAACTAATTAATCACATTAGTTAAATATCAATTTTGGTAAAAAAAAAAACAAAAAAACAAGCAAATTTACAAATAAGTTAATCATCAAACCGAGTGGTCAATTTTTAAAAGATTTTTATTATTATTGGCTTGGTTTTCCTACATCCAATTAGGTTCAACTAAGAAGTTTGTTTTTTCAGCATATCGACCATCTTTGGGTTATTTAATGCCAAATATATTTCTATAGGTAGGATAATCATTTTATATTCCTAGAATACATAGCTATTAGAAAACATTATTCTTAGAAGGAAAGTTTACAGAGAGGGTACCAACCATCATTACTCCTAGAAAACACTACTCTCCGAAAACATGCAACTCCCTTGTGCATGGGGTTCCAGCCAGCGAATTTGTGACCCCACTGACAGGGAGAGTAAATATTAAAAGACTAACTCTCCTACACCCATCATGGATGTTTAAAAATTTTAGCCTTCACTGCAGAATTCACATTTTCAGTTTTCAGAGAAAACTATCCATGAGGGAAAGGCAAAGCAAAGAAAGAAAGAAGAAAAGGGACAAAACAGGAAATGAGAAAGAAAGATAAAGCAAGAACGAGAAAGAGACATACAATCATGCCAAATAGTGACAGAAAAATAAGGAGGTAAGACTTCAGCAATTTGGCAGAAATCCACTTTTTCAGCAGATTTCAACTAAAAAGTGGAGAACTCACATGCATAGGAGGCTCTAGTGATTTAAGTGGAAATCCACTTTTTCTGGATTAAAAAAAAAAAGCAAAATTCTGCTAATATCCCTGAAATCAAGAGAGGCGCGAAAGCTGGAAATCTCATTTCTTTGATCAATCATAACTCAAAAACCAATAAACCAAATTAGTTAAAACTTTGCACAACATTTTTATTGTATAGGTTCTATAAGTGTGTAGAATTTCATCATCATTAGTCAAGGCAACCCAGAGATCCAAAAAGTTCAATCATGAAATCATGCTATCTGTGTGTACATACGTATGTGCCACCCTGTATCTTAACTATTTGATGGATTCAGCTGATTTTTGGCAGAGATAGAGGTTCTAGGGTCTAGTTGATGGCATTTTAATTTCAGTTTACCATATACCTTGATTAGTCAAACTACCAACTATATCAGTTATGAGAAGGCATTGTATTGAGGCATAGCCTTTACAAAAGTAGTGACATTCCATGATAAATGCCAGTATACTGAAATCATATGCCCTTAATAGGGTTAAGATGAAAATTCATATACACTAAATGTACAAAAGGAAGGAAATTCCCAAATTTTTACACTTTTATTGTCATTAAGGGTATGCGAGCACAACAGGGCTATGTATTTTACTAGTAGGAATTTTTCTTCAGCGCACCTCACACATTTCATCCACTCATGCATAGAGATTTATACTGTAGTGATGTGATAATGAAATGGTTTGGTTGATATGTAGTCATACCTTTAATGACAATAAAAGTGCAAAAATTTGGGAATTTCCTTGCTTTTGTACATTTAGTGTATATGAATTTTCATCTTAACCCTATTAAGGGCATATGATTTCAGTATACTGGCATTTTTCTTTGAATATATACATTTACATTAGTACTAGATTTTTTTAAAATAGTAAACATCTTTAAGATTATATATATATATATATAATTGAAAATCCAAAGATTAATATTTTATCTTAGATTCCATTGTGATAAGGGAATGCTCGATATCATAGAGAGAGCATTAATATAAAAAAAATAAAATGAAAATAAAATTGGACAAGTTACGATATTTATTAATTCATCACGTGTTCAAGTAAGGAAAATAAAATTAAAATTTAAAAATAAAATTATTTAAGTATTGCATTTTTTTTTTTTTTATAATATAAAATTAAATTTATTCAATATATAATTAAACATTTGACAAAATATGATTTAAATTTAAAAGTTCATAAAGCTGATATTCAGAACATCAAGAAGTTTCATCAGATATCCCCTTGGCTTGGCAGGCTGAGAGCAGGCTCATGGTAATTTCCTTGAATAGTAGCGATAGAGAGCCACAATTAGAACCAAGTCAATTAACGATGGTCTCCAGTGTGGCTCTTCATTAATAATAGACCAAGTCTGTTGAGGAAGTCCTATGTGACGGGGCCCATAATCGCTCTACACTTAACTTCTAGTTTATCTTACATCTGTTTTTGAAGTCATTGGATGACTACTCACACAACTTCTTATGCCTGCTTTGTGGAATTCCATCTTCTTTATTTGTTTAATCTTGGGTAATGCCCCATCATCAAATTGTTTTATATTTTGCTTAATTTGTTCTTCAATTATTGCAAGCACCTGATTGTGCTGCCATGTATACCTTTCTGTTGCCAGCTCAGTTTGAGAGAATATGTCTTAACGTTCCCTTCTTCCCGCACCGACATCTATCATTACCCCATATCTTCCAACGAACAAAATTGTCAAGTGATGGCATTGCATCATATGTTGAATCCAATCAAGAACTATGTTCTCGCCCGTTCTCAGGCTCATACATTTTTCCATCTAATTTTTTGCTCTTTTCAACACACTCCCCCATCGTAAGCATTTTCCTTGTTGGTCACATCTTACAAGATGTAAATATCGGTTCTCTTGAACTTCTTTTTCCCTTACATTACTTTCACTACAGCATCCCCTTTTTCCCTTACATTACTCCTGAAAAATGGTTTCAAGTTTCCAAATCCATTTGTACCATCCTGCACTGCTCCAACAATATCTGCATGCTCAAGCTCCGGCCTTGTGCCACATCTTCCCGCGATGGAAGGGAGTTAAATACTAACTGCAGTTTCTGCTCTCAATTTATTCCCAGTTCTTACTTCAGGTAGATTATCTTTGATTTTTGTTGGCGTCATAACTGTATGTACTTTAGCAGCCTTATATTCTTCTCCAATAGCTGCAATAGGCAGTTGTAGTTGACCATTTCTTCCAAATATTGCAGTATTATTGAATGACTTTGGCAATCCCAGCAATTTTCTTTATATTATATATATATATATATATCTTATACATGTGTAATGGTCACATAACCCTTGGATACAACGCATACTGTAAGCACCAAAATTTGAATTTCCCAAGCAGATCAGTCTTTTCTATAGTTTGTAGTTCCTCTTCCGCTTGCTGCTGTATTTCAGCTCCCTTACTTCTGTCATTTGAAGCACCCTTGTACCATCTTCCTAAACTCTTCACCAGCTCTTCTTTAATAGTTGGTATCACATCACCTATATTATACCGAACTTCTGTTGGCCTCTAACATATGTAACACTACTAGATTTCTTCACTTTAAACTTCATTTTCTTACCACAAAATCAGTTCATCCAATCAAAGAACTTCCCCCATTCCTTCAATACTTTCCGATTTAACTTCGCAAATCATTCATAAATGCTCGAAGTGGTGTATCCACGAGTGTATTTCTGAAATCTGTTGCGTTTAATATCATTTCCATAACAAGTACAAATAAGATGACAGAAATTGTGCAACCTACAGCAATTCCTACTTCTAAACTTTGCCAATTTGTTATAAAACTTCCGGTTGTAAATTTCATTATCATCCTTTGTACTGCTTTAGAAATCCATAGTTTTCTGTATTATCATGTGTGGTACTGAGCCGCACGCATTGGCAAGATCTAACCATACCATAAACACATCTCCATTCTCTTTCATCCTGTATACTTCACAAGATATACACCTACAAAACCAAGTAATCTACATATTCATCATCATCAGTTGAACGTCCGTTTTACATGCTGGCATGCGTTAGACAGAATTCATTCATATACAAACAAAATAGAATCTATTAAATATTTAAAGATTAAGAACGTAAAGCATGAAAAGTTTTATCCAAATAACTGGAGTTGCCATTAAATAAACCAAAAAAAGATTGCCATGCCACACAATAATCAAACCATATATATTGACAAAATCTGATTTTTTAATTGTTTACACACACACACACAAATAAATAAATAGCACATGTATCGTTAACCTACAAATTGTTACACCACCTAATGAATGAACAGTCCTGGGTAAATTTAAACTGTTACTGCAGATGAAAAGTCGGGAGTTGAGAGTGAACAATTTTTGCAGGAATATGGGGGGGGGGGGGCATTTGTTTTTGATACTATGAACTATTCCAAAGAACATGCCAATTCATTCTACAGTAGACACAGAAAATGAAAAAATTATTTCATCTTTAAAAATGAATGTATTTTTATGTGTTCACAAAAGAGACATAAACAGAAGGAAATAGGATGCTGTTTAGGAGATTAAGATATCGGCGATGACCATTATATTGTCAGCAACATGCCAATAGTGACCACTCACATCTATGACCACCTAATGTAGCAAAGATAATAACTATGTGAACTAAAATGGATGACATAAAATTGCACATTTTAGAACACACCCCATCACAAATCAACACACCACAAGTACAGCCAGAACCACATCAGCATTCACCTGTGGATCCAGCCGAATAATCAATCTGGGCCCATGACTCCCACCATAGATTGCCTTTACTATCAGGATCCCCGACAGGTCTCTCACCACCATCAGCTGTCTATTCACAACTACCAGATAGACCCTAACTGAACCCTAGTTCTTCCTCACCACTATTACAGAGACTACTGTCGACCCCTGAACTATCACCATTACCTCAGGAATTGCCGGACCAGATGATGAACAGTTAGCCCTGGAGGAAGAACTTGGTAACACCATTGAGGAAGTCAAGATGATAAAGCTGGAGGAAAGACTTCAACTGCCGAAAATCCAAGCTTCAAGAGCTATAAAGGCAGTAATAAAAAGAACAAATATCGCTTTCCAAAGACATGTTCCATCCAACACATCCCTCACAGAGGCGAACCAGATTACGTATGCTGCAGGACTCTACATTGTTAGGAAACAACACTCCCTCAATTCCAAAAGCAATTGAAGTCCAGAGCACGAAGCACAAGATCACCTTGGAAACTGAAGCTCCAAAAGAAACTTAACCTATGCAGAAAGGAATCGTCTCAGATCTGACAATTCCTTGCAGCCCTACAGTGCAGAGGTGGCTAAAGAACATCATCTGCAGGCTCAGTTCAAAATATAACAAGTATAGAGGGAATAAAAAATGCTGCAAAAGAGTTTGGAGGCAAGATTCCAGCATTTGAAAAAAATGCAAACAAAGGACAACAAGAAGAGGGCGAAAGTCGAAAACAAACATTTAAAAAAGACTGCAATACTGTTCTACAGAAATCTTATAAGAGAAACAATGATGGTGGAAAAGCCACCCAAAAAGCAAGAGCTAGAAGACTACTGGAAGCTTCTGTTTGAGAATGAGGGACCATGCAATCAAGAGAGCCAGTGGATCAAAGTAATAAAAACAAGCCTGAAATGCCAGAGACAATGCCTGGAATGCTAAAGCGAAAGTTGGATATATTCCAGAATCACAAAAACCTGGCATAGACAACTTACTCAATTTCTGGCTTAAACAACAAACAGCACTTCATAGTCATTATAGTAGCTGATTCACCAGACTGTTGTCGAGTGAGGAAGCCACACCAACATGTCTAGTAAAAGGTGATACAACCCTCATACCCAAAACGAGAGAGATGCAATGCCCTAGTAAATACAGACCCATCTGCTGTCTTACTACGACCTACAAGCTCTTCATTGACAGCATCTATAAACATCTCTCTTTGAGAGCATACATTGAAAAAGAACAAGCAGGATGCAGGAGGAAGTGTTTTAGCACCAAGGATCAGTTGTTGATTTTAAGACCATCCTTGAGGACTGTAGGAGGATGCAGAGAAACCTAAGCATAGCTTGGATCGATTACTAAAAAGCATACAAAAGTGTGCCTCACACGTGGCTATTACAGTGTCTTTTATTATATAAGATCCATCCTGTAATCAAGAAACCATGATTGTCCATATAAAGATGTGGCAAACAACCATGTCATTAAGCCACACCAATGGAACTATAACAATCCCTGAAGTGAAGATCCGAAGAGGAATCTTTTTTTTTTTTAACATAGTTCACCTCAAACAAGCCAAGTTGCCACGGTAGACATAAGGTACAGTCGGAGAAACAGGGAGCAGGAAGGGAGTTCCAAAGGGTGGCAGCATGAGGAAAGAAATTATTGGAGTAGAAGGCTTACACCTACTGGAAATAAGTCATACACTATCCATTCTAACTATACAATTCTTACAGCTACATACCTAGAAAATGGAGCCGTTAAACTTGACATATTGATATGGGACAAGAGGGAGAAAATAGCAACCCTAGTTGAAGTCAGTGCCCCTAATGATGCTGGCTTAAACAGAGCTGAGAGGGATAAGATAACGATGGACGCAATGCGCAGGATTCATCCGTGACGGTGCAAATCAAAGGGCTGGCTCAACCTGAATAGTGCAAGTCGAAACAAGTACAAGATAACGAAATACCAAGGTCTTATGTACGACATAAAAATTGGAATCTTAGGAAGATCTCTATGATTCCAGTAATTATAGGAGCAACCGGACTCATAAAAAAAGAATCTCTAAAACTACCTGGCGAATATACCCAGCAAACCAAGTGCAAGAGAGATACAAACAATTGCGCTTAAAAGGACAGTTAGAATCTTAAAAAATCTCTTGGTTGGAGTCTTTGAAATAGCGGGTTAATGTCTGACATCCAGTAGGATGCTCCATCCCTAGCAAAACCAAAAAGATAAGAAAATGGAACCTTCAGAAAACTGTCACAAAGAATTGATTGCTAACCAACACCCTCAATCGTTATGCCACAGATCCATGTGAACAATTCTAGTATGAATTAAAAAAAAAAAACGGTAAACAAATAATCCAACTTCTGCAAAATAATTGCAGGTTTCTGACTTCCAACTCCAACTCTCTGATTAAGAATAGTTATAAAAGATCCTATTATTTTTATTTTGTTTCTTTGTGCATATACGGTTAGATTTATGCTGGAATTCTTACTTTTTGATTGATTCATATTTTTATTTATTTGCTTCCTCACGAGAACAGAGTTAAACACAAGGTCGATTTTTAATGTGGAGAAAAATCAAGCTCCCTAAAAAGGTGCACTCAAGATTGGAACAAAAGTTTAAAAATCGATCAATCTAGAAGGATTTCTCCTTGACTGACCGAAGACAGAAAAGATGAAGTGTAGTATCAGAACAGATACTACACTTCGCTCCTAGCCAAAAGGCTCATGTTATGTTAATTTGCTGTATTCTTTTGTTCACATTTTGCAAAATAGACCAAAACCAAATAATTTTGATATTGTTATCGATCGTTAAAAAAATTAATCCCTTGTGAATATTACTTTAGGAAGGTCATTTAGGATGTGTCTACAAAGTGATTTAAATTCCCCCGCCTTTCCCATCGCCTTTCTCTCTTTCTCAACCACAAATGCCATAGTTGCATAATTTATAGTAACAATGCAGAAAAGGCTTTAAATAGAATGTTAGTGACAACAGCTTGTTGGGCGGGAAATATGGGCACGTGTATTATTATTTATTGAACTTTGTATATTTAGGCAGCATTCACACGGTTTATTGAAGACGACATTGTTTTTTGTTGGGTTTTCTTTTCAAATCATTTACATACAGACAAGAAATTGGAAAGAACACTCCTACGAAAACAATGCCTGGTTTTAAATAAATATGTGCATATATATTTGTGTAGTTAAGCAGCATTTGTTCTTGTAAGCATGTTCCGTTGAATGCGAGACATTTCGTGTCTATCTGATGTGTTGTTCATTCTCCTAAAATTATAACTTTGGTAAATAACTTTCCAAATATGTTGCTTGGAACTTTTTCGCAAGCCTTTTCATCATCTTCTGGAAAATTGCTAGACATGCACATCATCATTCACGTAAGAAAAAAAAAAAAAAAAAATTTAATTACTTTTGGTGGAGGAACCCCTCCCTGGTTTCTTTCCACCTTGTTTTATCCCTGGCTAGGCATGGCCAAGTAGAACCTAGTTGGCTATCGAGGTTGTCTCTCTACTGGGTTTTTGGCCTTGCTCTAGGTCTTTTCCATTGCCTCGAGGTCCATTTTGGTGCTTTATATGTCCACCTGTTGTCTGGACATCTCGAAAGGTGATCTTCCCATCTATGTTTTGCCGTTCATATGGCGGTGATGATTTCATTTACTCCAGTTTGCTGTCTGATCCAGGTGTTTCTTTTTCTATCACGTAAACTGATGCCAAGCATAATGCGTTTCATTTTGCATTGTGTCAATCTTAGCTTTTCTATTGCTACATTATTAAGTGCTCATGTGTTGCTACCATATGTCATAACAGGCATGATGTATTCATTGAACACTTCTCTGTTTGATGTTCATCATAGACTTTCTACTCTTCATGATGTCTACTTTGGAAAAGGCTTTCCATCCAAGTGCAATTCGCCGTTTAATTTCAGACATGATATCAGCATCGCTGCTCACCATCTTCCCTAGGTAAATGTAGTTGTCAACTTCTTCGACATTTTCACCGTTCACTGTGACTGGGGCTTTTGTGGCATATTTGTTGAACATGATCTTGGTTTTTCCAGTGTGCATTTTAAGGCCAATTATATGGCTAACAACATGCATATAGTTTGATCAAACGTTAAAGGCATGAATGAAAGTGACGTAACTCATCTATTCGTCGGTTCGTCTGTCACTCTTATGCTTAATCTAGCATAAGTGTGGTTTTGTCAGGCTTTAATTTGAAATAAGATTTCCGTTGGTCTGTCACATTTACATTTTGAAATAAAATGTTCGTTTTGTTACGTTTATGTTTAAATTTGGATGCGTTTGTTTATCACGTTTAAGTTTAAAATAGAAATTTCCTTGGTCTGTCACACTTCAGTATTCATCGCTAAACTGGAATATTAAATGGACAGATGTTAATATCTTTTTTTTCTTCAGATTTATTTACCTCTATATATCAACTTGAGTATGTGTATATGTTTTTTATATATATAAATATATATATGTACAGGATTCACTAATAAACTAATTAACCGATCATTATGACTTTCTTTTCTATCATTGGACAGAAAAGATATGGATCTTTATCCTTCTTTCTGTGAACTGGACCTGCTACCTTAACTGTTATACGTCTACTGACCAAAAAACTCTCATCCATTCTTTCAATGTGGCCATACTATCGAAGTCTACTCTTCTGCATAAATCTCCATATACTCATATACATATTTAATCTACCTCTGAGGTCTTCACAACTAAGCCTGTCTTTAAGACTCACATTTCACATCCATCGTATCATTCTCATATCAATTGTACATGTAACACATGTCCTCAACCCTCACTGGCCAGGTTTGACTTCCATACATCACACTGTACACACGCCTGATAAACTCTTCCCTTGGTTGACAATGGTAACGCTCTGCCGATTAGTAAAGGCAGAAGTTTCCTTAGATAACTAAAAATAAGTAAAGTGACCTGTTATCTTGCTATCTAATTCACGAACGTGAATACGTACACACACTATGTAAATTTGCTGTAAAGAGAGAATCACTTTCTCGAAATGCTTACAGACATTAAGAAATATTAAAGTGGTGGAATCAAAATAGGGGGAGGGGATGAAAAATACATACATAGCTGACAGATATGGACGACTCCATTATTGATTATAAATTACAACTAATTAGAACAATTAAAACATTTTTTTTCAAATATAACTTAATCCCAGAACTAAAGTAGATCTTAGCATGTATTTTGTGTTATCAAAGTATATAGAAAAAAAGCCTTAGGGAAAGAAACGTTGATTAACTGACATTTAGTATATTAATAGTATTGTGTGTGTTCATAAAGTTAGGTATGTTTATATGTACAGCATTCATTCCTAAACTAATTAACCTATCATTATGAACTTTGGAACACAGCTGCTAGACATAGGGGGGGGGGCGTAATGTGGGCTATATTGAGTTTAATTTAGTTTTATGAAAAGGGCGAAAAAAGGGGCTGGAAGCCCTTCTCGAAAATTCAGATACCTCCTATTTTTGTCAAATTAGATTTATGATTATTATAAAACATCAATTAATAAAAATTCTTAAAATTTTAGTTTCTTTGGAATATCTTAGCGGGGTTTTAAGGGGCATAATGCGGGCAAAAACTCCTATTTGAAAATTGAAATATTTCAGATATGCATTAAATTTCATCCATAGTCGTTAGATACTAATTAAGCAAGATTCCCTGAATTACAATTTCTTCTTAAGACTTAAATGTTACATATTTTCTAGAATCAAAATCATGTAATGGATATTTATCAAAATTAGAATAAAAATTCCAGGCATAAGGTTCAATATCATATCTTGATTATAATCTTTGTAAGAAAGTATAAAAGTGGTATAAAACTGTTCTGTTTGAGGGAATTTTTTTTAATAATCACGATTTCTAACAAAAACATTTCTTGCTTGAGAACACTTTTATAATTAAGATATTTTCTTGTTCTAAGAAAACAGCTTTTAGAACAATAATTTAGGAAATTGGAATAGGATCCGGTTCTGAATAATTAAGATTGACAATGAATTCCTTTTGTACGCATGAGGATAAGTTTTGAAAAATCTATTTTTTTTCTCAAATTTTAAGTTGACAAAATGTAGTCAATAACTGAAAAATAATTTAATAAAGTATTGACTAACAAGCTCATTAACTAGTACACTGTTGACACATTACCAAAGTATAAATCAGAGATTCAGAGTCAAGAGTAAAAACAATTTTTGAAGGAGTGGATTAAAAAAAAAAGCGAAATTTAAAAACTTGTTTCTTATATGGGTTAACCATATAAGAAACAAGTTTTTAAATTTAGAGGTAAACATTTTTTTATATTTTTTTTTTTTATTACAAAGCTTAAATTACAAATCTTTTGACAAATATTTATTCTTTATACACTAGAAGAATACCCGTCCAGGACTGGATAAAATTCCCTCGAACAGAACAGAGGTAAATGGTTCCTATGACCAGCGAGAGATAATTCCTAGTTAATGAAAACCTTGACCGTCGAAAAGTTCTCACTTTTCTACTGTCTTTGCCAGTTGAATGCGTCAGCTAGATTTTGTATAGTTAGAAAATAACAATGTGCTTCTTATGCAGAGGAGAGAGAAAAACAAAACCGCATATGTTGCGTAAGGAGAAAGACATTTCTAGAATTGTCTCATAATCAACGAGTCATTCTTTTCAGAGTTTCTGCTTTAATAGAAATGCCGACAATTAGCCTCATGCTTACAACAAAGGAATTCATTGTCAATTTTAATTATTTAGAACCGGATTCTTATTCTAATTTTCTAAATTATTGTTCTAAAAACTGTTTTTTAGAACAAGAAAATATCTCAATTATAAAAGTGTTCTCAAGCAAGAAATATTTTTGTTAGAAATTGTGATTATTAATAGCTCAAAGAACAGGTTACGTAATGCGAGCAGAAAAATGGCCTTTCAATTTGTCATGCTCATGATCAGAATTCAAGAAATAAAAAAATGCAGTTCACAAACGATGTGCAAGAGAAAGAGTATTTATAGAGGACATTTGGTTGAAAACAGACGAATATTTCAGTTTATGTGTACATTATTTCATTGTATTTGTTCAAGATGTAGTAGCTGACTTATATAACAATAACAAATGTGGCTTATAGAAAGAAAGAGAAAAGAGAGAATCTACATAAAAACTAAAAGTGTATTCTTATGTAAAATTTACCGGGAGAGATAATGGAAGTGTTCCTGAATTTTTAAGTGCCCTTGTAAGGATTGTGAAAAGCACAAAAACACAACACCCAAAATTACAGCAAAGCTTAATCATCTGGATAATCCTGTTTTAGCAAAAAACTGTTTGCAAAGGCTGGATTTCATGGGAGAGTTTCAAGATGTTTCCATTACTTTGTCCACATCCTGTGTGTATGTGTGTGTATGTATATATATATATCTCTGGCTGGTTATTGCTTCGCAAATTCACTACTTGGAATACGTGAAACATTTATTTAAAATAATAAACATTTCATTCATAAGTTTGTTGAAAACAAAATCTTTCTCATTTATTTATATAAACATTAACATTTTGGTAATAACGATACAAATTTATTGATCTTTTAAATGTGACGATAAAGAAAAAAAAAATTAATTTACTGTTTCACTTACAATTTAGAAATAGATCACAACTTCTTGAAAATCAAGTCGGCCCTTCTAAAGAAATGAACGTTTTAACACAAATGCTAAATATTTTCCAGAAAATAAAAATACTGCGAAACAGAATTATCGTTTTATTAACAGCAAAACAATTATTGAAAAAAAAAGAAAAGAAAAAAAGTTAATTAATAAAATGTCTTTTTCCAAAGCAGTATGCAAATTAGTTAACCTTGCGACTGATATCGCAGATATATAAGCAGTATATAAAAAAAACATGATGTGTCTATTGTGTACAATTGAATTAACTTGAAAGAGCGTTTCGACTTTAATGTTAGTGCTATAAATGGGCCCAACTTTTGCATTTATTCATACTAGAATTATATGCCCTACAGACCCAAATTCTAGTATATATTAAATATTAAATTGTTTTTAATGCCAATACATAGTTAAAGCAAAATAAATTGTTTTTGACTATTAAAATAATTTCCAACGCTATAGATAATATTTACCAATTTATTTATTATTATCGCTTATGAAGATCAAGGTTTCTGATCATGACATGCGTTTTATTTATTTGAAATTTATTATTTACTATCAATGCAATATTCTCCATTCCTTAAAGTAGTTAAGATCTGATATTTCGGAATAAGACAAATTCCGCTATGTATTTATTACGTTTTAAAAAATTGAGACTAGACTGTCACACAGACAAAATCTCTATTTATATAAGATATGTGTGTGTGTGTGTGTGTGTGCTACACACAACATAAAAAAATCAACTTCTCAAAAACGATTATTAAGACATCAATTCTAAAATCGAATTAAATCAAGAAAGATTTGTAGATAATGTAGCAGTAAAATGTGGAGAAACTATTTTCTTTTGCACAGACTTACACTCTTACACGTGGAGTGACTTATACTTTATCAATCAGAACACTTTGCGTGGGTGGCACTTCTGCTAAACTGTTTGTAGTGTACACTGTTTCCCACCATTCACGAGTCAGATAGTAAACATCAAACTGAATGGACGTGCAATGTTCTTGTCCCAGTAAAAAAAAGACTTTGCATGCACAGAACAATTCGATGTAAGACCCAACCTGGGTAGATGTGGTGCGCCTACCCGACTCCACTTACTATGATATTTCTTATTGAAAAAGCCATTCAGGGTCTCTTGACGTTTGTTGGTGAAGCGATGTACAAATAAAACTGATTTAGAACGTGGAAGAAACGTATGTCTTTATAATCGAGTTAAGGGTAACCCCTTCTTACTGAATGACCCCTTTTCTCTACCCTACTAAATGGGCACTTACAATATATAGAGCTCAGTATCTTTTTAGATAGAGCTTTATAACAATGACACATTTCAGTGTTCAGATTGTGTCTCACACACACACACTTAATCAAACAGTTAAGAATCAACATGACCATTTTATCAAATTTGATTCACTTAGGTTAGTTGGATAAGTTAAAAATAAAAAAATTATTTTCTATTAAAAAAAAAAAAAAAGAAAAAAAAAAAGAAAAAAAAGGTCTTCCTGTCTCTCCAAAGTAACAGACAAAATGATAATGACGTAAATATTCCCATGACTAACCATAATACAAGGTTTATTGTTTAAACAGCGGTGACAATTTTCCCCAATCCCTGAAAATATTTTGTATTGATATTAAAGTGGTAATTATGTGAAACTTTATTACGCATATCTGAGTTTTAAATTTTACATAAATTTCAATTGGAAATTTTTTTTAGTAACAAAACTATATTTTTTTTAAATCAGTACATATATTACAAACTAAAAATGAACATTATTTGTAATTTGATAATCTATGTTGAAACAATAAAATAATTCAAAAAGATTCAAAATAAAATGTTTATTAAATTACATTTTTGGAAAAGATGCAACTTTAGTTTACACTACACATGTTTGACTTTTAAAAAAAAATTTTTTTTTAAACTATAATCAATTTTTTGGACAATTAATCAATAAAATTTTAAATCCCAGAATTCCGAGAAAACCCAAAACACTTTCATTACTGAAACTTGTTGAACCGTCCTCTTAAATAATCTAATTTCTGGTCAGTCTCAACCAGTTAACAATCCTCATGTTATTTTATTGTTCTTCTGACAAACTAATTAACCCTTATCCTTGAGTGGCCTATGGGCCTTGATAAGTATGACTCTCTAGTAAAAAAAAAAAAAAAAAAAAAAAAAAAAAAAAAAAAAATAAAAAAAAAATGCAATTTCACCACTTTTACAAATTGAATGGTGAGGAGGGATGGTGCACCAACTACAGAAGTTTCGACTTATAAGATAATCTATCTGCAAGAGGAGAGAGAATACAGGGCCGTGGAGTCTGTAGTGTGAACACTTGACTAAGACCCTTTAAATAGGTTTTATAGGTCTAAGTGGGATCTAATTTTAGATCCCACTTAGACCTATAAAACCTATTTGTAATAATATATGTAATATTGCTTCTAGTATTTTGATTTGAAAGAGGATGAGCATGTTTTTCAAGGCTCGCCAATTTTAACAGTTAACACCAGATAAGTTTGCATATTTAAAAAGCATAATGAAAGTGACAATTTAAAAACAAAAAAATCCTGAAAATATTTTATACTAATATTAAAATTGTGATCATGTGAAACTTTACACCCCACTCCCCACCCCCAGAAAAATGTGACATAAAATAGAAGACTGGTGGGTTCTGGTGATATCTGAGCTTTAAATTTTACATAAATTTCAATTGGAAAAACAAATTTTTTTTTAGTTACAAAACTATATATTTTTGTGAAAACAGCACATAACTAAAAATGAAGATCACTTCTAATTTGATTATCTATGTTGAAACAATAAAATAACTTCAAAAAGATTAAAAATAAAATATTTTAAAAACTTCATTAAATTACATCTTTTAGTTCACACTACGTTTGACTTTAGGTGACTTTCTGGAGGTCTCTTTGATTTTCTGCATTCTTTTCTCTTTCAATTTGAAGCCTTTGATTATATCTCCCTGTGGCAGACGTGATGATCCTGAACCCGGATCAAACAGATTAGTTTGCTGGTTCGTAATGGCAAAAGTTCTGTTAACTCCATTCACTCTTGCAATCACACTCGTACCTGCTTTACCTTGCGCTCCAATGGTATCACCAAGGGGATCAAGACTACAATAAGGACCCCAGTTCATTAACACAAGACGCGGGACATGTTCCGGAAATCACCGGCGTCTTCCGGTTGACCTTGTAATACACGTGGTCGCTATTTACAAAACACTTGTAAATAAACCTTTTATTTATTTTAATAAATGCAGTATATTTCGGAATTTTTTTTTCTTTTAACATGTTAATATTTATATTAAGGCAAACAAAATAAAATATTAATGTTTTCTTTTAAAACATGTTTTTGTGTCACTATTTACTTGCCTCCCTACGAGAGCAGAAATGCCCCCCCCCCCCATTTCTGCCCTCGTAGGGAGGGTATGAAATATTTATCGCCGCACTTAAGTAATCTTCTTTAACAAATACAAAGTTTTATTTATTTGTTTATAATTGTTGCTTACAGTAAAAAAAAAAGGAAAAAACTTCATAAACTTTTAATTGCTTCCATTTGGAAACGGATTTTTGAAGTCTAACTCTGCCCTCATGGGGAGGCAAAAGTGTAGTATCTATTTTTTTGATTCTACACTTCATCATTCCTATCTGCGGTCAGTGATAGAGAAATTCTTCTAAACTGAGGTAACTTTAATTTTCATTCCGAGGTAATTTTAATTTACCTTTGCCCTTGTAGGGAGGCAAGTAAATAGCGAAGTTTTATTTTTTTTTAATAAGAAATAAGTTATAAAAAGATTTGTAAATAAAATTATGTATTAGTTAAATCTTATTTAATTTGTTGCTTACAGAAAAAAAAAGGACAAAAACTTCATAAACTTTAAATTGCTTCCGTTTAGAAACTGATTTTTGAAGTCTAACTCCACCCTCGTGGGGAGGCAAAACGAAAGATTACAAGTCAACCGATTTTTAAAAAAGCATATATATTTCGTTTATTTATTAAAATAACTTGCATAATCTTCCGTTTTGCCTCCTCGGGCTAGGAGCAAAGTGTAGCATGGAAAAATCCTTCTAAACTGAGGTAAGATCCAGAGTGCCCCTTTTTGGGAAGCTTGATTTTTTTTTTCCCTACAAAACGGAAGATTACTTAAGTACGGCGATAAATATTTCATACCCCCCCCCCCATTTCTGCCCTCGTGGGGAGGCAAGTAAATAGTGACACAAAAACATGTTTTAAAAGAAAACATGTTAATATTTTATTTTGTTTGCCTTAAAATAAATATTAACATGTTAAAAAAAAAAAAAATTCCGAAATATACTGCATTTATTAAAATAAATAAAAGGTTTATTTATAAGTGTTTTGTAAATAGCGACCACGTGTATTACAAGGTCAACCGGAAGACACCGGTGATTTCCGGAACATGTTCTGCGTCTTGTGTTAATGAACTGGGGTCCTTATTGTAGTCTTGATCCCACCAAGGTAACAAAAAAACTTCTCAACAACCTCAATAGCTTTGCCATCAAGATATACTTTTTCCACATCAGAGTTCTCATCCATCTCCATTTGTACAAAAACTAATGAAGGGATAAAAATAATAATATAAAAAAAAATTTCTATTCTTGCCCATCTTGGCTGGTGCACTAACCACTAGTCTCTTCCCTTTAACCCCCCCCCCCAACGTAATAGGCCCCACACTGTCTACTAAGCTCTAGCCTCTGTCCCATCACCACGATGTTGCATCCCTGTGCTTGTTTTACAAGTACTTCCACGGAATGTGTTCCGATGAACTTACTGCACTTGTACCGCCCCTTCGTGACGTAAATACTACCAACCCATCACACTAGCAGCAAAAATACCCCCCCCCCTTCACTGTAGAGGTCCCCAGATGCCAGAGAGCCTTCTATTCTGATAGTGTCTTCCCTCAAACTGATAGCCTATGGAATTCCCTCCCTGTTCCCCTGACTGTAACAACATGCAGAAATTTAAATGTAATGTGAACAACTATCTTGCTAAACAACTCCCCACTTAGGATGAGCCCTATAAATTTGAGCCTCATCACAGTTGTCCCTTACGTCTCAGTGGTAATATGCTTTGTTTGATGTGAACAAAAGTTAAAAAAAAAACAAAACATAGTATGTTTCAGCTACAAAATTAACTCCCTCCGACAAGTCATCCCCATGAGATGTCTGTGCTGGCTGGGTCATGACTTTCGCCGGTAACCAGGAGAGTTCATCTATGAAGCAATTGCCCCAGCTCCCCTACAGAGTTGGAAAAAGCGATGTGATGAACAACGAAAAATCTGGCTGATGACCGTTAAAGCTGACCTGGGACCCAACCTATCTACGGAGTTTGCCGTTGGAACAACGAGTGGCTAGAGATTACCCAATCGCTGACTTCAAACCATAAGGCTTGGTTGGCCTTTGTAAGTGGTGCAGTAGCGAAGATGAATGGAGCTGGCTCAACCCACCCCGGGTGAATGCTATTTCAAGTTCAAGTACCTTGGTGTTGTAGGTGGTACGATGAGAGTCTTTCTTAACTGCGCCCCATACATAGAAGAGGACTTATGATGTATAAAGATAACAAGAAAGTTGGCTCAGATGGTGTGAAGTTATGGCTTTATAGTCATAATCTATAATAGAAGAAATATTTATTAAAGTAGAAACACATGTTAATTCACCGAGATGTGAAGAACATAAAAAGAACCGACCAATCATGGATACTGTAAAGTTGACAAGTTCTCTTAGATGAGGATTGATAATTTGGATTATTCAGACTACTGTTTTTGTAATGTTTTGGCTGATGTAACCTCCGACCTTCTTCATGTACGTCTTGTCGAACTCGGGAATCTGTATGGAATTTTTAACGGAACCCTTTCACAGCTGACAGAATGAGAGCAAGTTACATCTGTGGATTAAATAAAGGGTTCTGTTCAAAATTCTGTATAGACTCCCCCCAAGTTCGACAAGATACACCTGAAGAAGATCGAAACATTGTGAGAATAACCTCCAAGATGAGAACAATAATTTGAATAATCCAAGTTCTCTTAAGATTGGAACATTTGATAAAAATAAGATAAAATAGAAGCTTTTAGGAGAAAATAATGAAGAGCAATAATGAAAATGGATTTAATTTGAAATTTTGTGTTTGCATAATAGTGTTTAATAATATTTGGGTAGCACCTCCTCCTCCACCAGGCACATTTTGTTGGAAACAATGGACAAGGATTGCTGTAAATGACATTATGAGTCATATGTTCATATATTATTTACCTTCTTGCCAGAAGGTTAGACAAGATCATGTGTGGTTTTGAGAAGTATGTGCACTAGGACAAGCGCACTTTGACCTACAAAAATGCCTGAGCAGCCCCGTTAACATTCCCTGGTAGGGGCGCCTCAGGCGATTAGTAATAAACAAACCTTTTCACAGAGAAGGTAAAGCCTGGGAGGGTGGACCTTCTAAGACTGAACTGAACCATACTTCAGCCAGACAGCAACAAAGCCACTGTCGGACCGATTTGTATCTTCATATGTTCACACGAGTAATACTTTCGTGGGACGTATATCATGTAAGAATTGTCTGATAGTATCTTTTCTCCATGCACTTTCAGCTAAAACTAAATCCATTATCAAGGATTGCAGTATTTCTCAGCAAGCAATCATATTTATATATATATATATATATATAAGCAAAAAATATGCTCCTTCCGGTTGCAATTTTGTCCTTACCTTGCCCTGTGGCTGTAAAGGTTGACCTGAAATACTTAAACTATTTAACTTCGTTGACAATGGTGTCGTTAAGAATGATATGGACATAGTCGGAAAGGGATTAGTTGGCTGACAGAACTTTTGCTTTAGAGCCATTGACCATCATGTCCACGTTTGGCACTGGTGTTGACATTATTTAATGCTGGGTTGATATTCAAATACGTTTCGCCAAGGATGGCAACGTCGTCTGCATAGTCCAGGTTGGTAATGGAACAATCATGTCCAATTTGCATGCCCTGATTAAGGATCCTGTCGATAATGTAGTTGAAGACGGGGGAAGACTGCAACGTTGATGGACACCAGTACATTATAGAATTCTTATTCCTCTCTCTTTTGTAAGAGTATGTAAATAATAATTCTTCAGCAGATTAAAAAGCTTGGGTGGAAATCCGTTGTGGCTCATTATCTCCCAAAGACTCTTGCGATCAACAGAGTCGAATGCTGCAGTCAATGAAACACACAACAATCACCCGTTGACAGGATCAGCATTGTTCCAGAATCCAACTAAGTGAAAAAATCTGTTCAGTGTAAGCCAGACCATGCCGGAATGGTTTGGTCGAGTTTGAATTATGTTGGAAATCCGATGAGTGTCTGCACTGGTAATTGGCGGCTCCTGGTTGCTTGTCCCTCTGCATAATCTGCATCATGATCGGGTATATAACCTGCCTCTAGGTTATCAACAGTGGCCTATGAATACAGAAAACTGTTTTTGCAGTAACCAGTATAATCTCATTACACTCCAAATGATTCAGCCTACACAGAATTCTATGATCAGGGCTAGGGTGTGTGCCCTTCTATCAGCAGGGAGTTTGAAAACTTTGCAAGCTGGTATTTTGCATACTGGAACATACAAACTTTTAAATTACGAGCTCTTAATATCAACACATTGTACAAGTACAGGATAGAGATCGCTTGTCTATCAGAGACAAGACTGCCAAACACAGGCCACAGTGTGATCCCAGTGGCATACTCCAGCACATCTTATCATCTCTACTGTAGCAGAGTGAACGATAATTCCTGTCACGACGTGGCTGTCCTGCTGAGCGCTAATGCAAACACGGCTTTGATGAACTGGGAACCAAGCTCAGAACATATTGCCTGTATTCGAGTACAGAGATCTATCTTCAACGTTACAGTTGCTGCAGTATTTGCATCTACATACGATTCCGATGACTCAGTAAAAATAACATCCACAAGGATCTGCACAACATTGTTCGCCGTGTGCCATCCAGAGATATGTTGACTGTGACCGGAGACTGGAATGCACATGCTGGGATTAGCGACAGCTTATCACGTGATGTGGTTTGAAGTCATAATCGATGCTCTAACGACGATAGGACGGTAAAATTTTCTTCAACCAACAGTCTGGTTGTCACTAACACACGATTAGATCACCCCCATCCATCACTCTTACATGGTATTCCAACGATAGATGAACCTCGAGCCAGATTGATTACAATTACATAATTGCTATTCAAGGTGGTCAGCCGTGTCTATAGAAGAGTCGAAACTGGAAATCTCAAATCATATGCTTGTAGATACTAAACTTAGTCTTCGCCTAAAAACCAGCCCTTACCAAGACCTGAAGTCGCATCTGAAGAACAATGTCTGCTCTTTAAAGCAAATGTCCAACAAGTTGCTCAAAAAGAACTTAGTGGCAAAAGACCTCTTGACAAAGAATCAATATCACCGGAAACCATTTTCTTTGTTAGAGAAAACTAGAGACGCTTACAACTGTGGGAATCCTGATTTCTGCGAGCTCAGGTGACAAACAACTAGATCTGCACATGTTGACTGAAATAAATACTGGCAAGCAATCGCAGTAGAAATAGGAGATTCAAGAAAACTACTAAGTTTGAAAAATGGCTAAACTATGTACCACCATTCAGCACCTCTTCCACAACAACACTGCTGGCCCCACCTACGATGCTAACTGCGATCCAACAACCAAAGATGAGATTCAAGAAATAGTAAAAAAGAAGGTTGAAGAACAAAAAATCAGCTGTCGAGAATTACTTCCAGCAGAATTATAAAAGTGCTGCAGTTGGTTACATCAAATGCTCAGAAGAAAATCCCTCAGGACTGGAATAATGCAAAAAAAAAAATTTTTTTAAATCCCTCAGGACTGGAATAATGCGAAAAAAAAAAAAAAAAAAAAAAAAAAAATCCCTCAGGATTGGAATGATGCAAAAAAAAAAAAATAAAAAATTGTTGCATCCTCACTGAATAAATTTTGCTTGCTTAGCCTTTATAAAAGAAAGAATGCTGTTTATTATTCTATGAAAGTCGTTGATTGGCTAAATAGGATTAGAATCTTGATAAGTGGGATTAACTCCCTTCCGTCTTGTGAGACAATTGATAACCTCCCCTCTGAAAGTGTGCCTACGAGATGAAAAGTTTGTAGTGAAACAAAGGTTACACAATTCTTAACTGTATTTCTTCTGACCTCGCATTACTTACGTCTAGGATAAACTGTTATTTCGGATGTTTTGTCTTCAACTCTTTCAGAAGGGTTATTAAAAACTAGCAGGAAGACCAGACATTGCTCGGGATTGAATGAGGATCACTACTATGTACTTTTTCACTATTACTTTTTTTGTTTTTACTTGCCCCCTAATATATAGTCGGAAGAAGCTGGAATGTTGGAAAACTCTCTGAATACATATTATATGAATTATAGATGGGATTAAAATTTCATTAAAATCAGATATATATATTTGAAGTTTTAATGAGGTTCTGTCACCATGGGTCACTCAGATGGGGACATGTAGATATTCGGTACATAGAGGGACGTTTTTTTATATTCCGCAAGCAGTCCTCACATCAGATCAAGTGTCTCCAAATTTTACTCTGTGTGGTCTTGTGCAATCACTTGCTTTCAACTTTTTCTTGGATGGATAATCTTCCTGCAATTAAAGACATCCATGCTTCTGCAACGGTTTATCCAGGGGGGGGGTGGACGCTCCACATGACCGTACCAGCATAACCATCTACAGCATTTAAATTCTTTTCTAATATAAACATTAGAAATTAATTGTCAATTTTGGCATCTTATTTTCATTTTAGTTTTATATAAGCGTATTAGAAGGCTATCACAATGCAAGAAATGGAAATATGTCGCTGTTGAAAAGCAAGACAAAAACAAGGGTTTTCTTTTGTTTTTATAGTAAATCTTACTTGATTAGTCAATACTTCTTTCTACACAGTGATCTAATTTGTGTGACCATGTTCCATAATATATTTCAAGGAAAACCTCTTTATCAAATAGGTGTTTCCAATCTCTTTAAATCAGTGTGGACCGATAATGTTATATGATTATACTGCAGTAAATAACCATGTCGTCCACAGCAAACGGAATAAAATTATTTAAAAAAAAAAAAAAAAAAAAAAAAAAATTTTTTCAATTTCTTTATTTTCTTTAAGTGATGAAATGGTTCTTGCTATATTTATTTAAATATATATGTGTGTGTGTGTGTGTGTGTGTGTGTATTGAGGGGATTTAATTTTGTTGCACCATATGACTATATTTGTAGTGAAAAAGGTATGAAATTAAAAATGGAAAAACGGAAGACCTTTTCGCTCAACGTTTCGCCCAAATTTCACGTGGGCTTTGAAAAAGGTATCTATCAAAAATAATGCGAAAGGCTTATTCCATACATAATATATTCAATTTATTTCTCATCTTGACTCAACAAGTGATAGAAATGGGTTAGTAAAGAAGGGGTTAAATATTCAGGTGTCTTGACGGAGAAAGCGTATATGAAAAGTTCAAATACGAGGAAAATGTTATCAGTTCATAAGAAGAGAATGTTATTTAAAAGTCCCTACACACGCAGATAGGAGTATTAAGTTAGTTTGTGAGATTGGCGGAGTTTGTATTATTATTATGAAGTAAGTCCATGTACTGAAGTGTCGTTATCTTCGTAAGTTCACATGCCGATGCAAAGTCAGAGACTAAAGGCGGGTTTCATTTGTGCGCCAAGAAAGAAGCGTTGGTGGTATGCAGAGTGACAAAGGTTCGTTAACCAACGAAAAGGCTAAGTTGCCTAACTGCTTGAAAAGCGCGAACACAATCCTTTATATAAGATCTCATCACATGTGCTCGCTCAAGGAGAGATTGTTTCTGATTGGTTAAATCTTGATATAGGAAACCAATTGAAATAGAGTATTTGATCCAATCAGTATCAAGTATTCAAGAAAATATTAAATAATTTTAGAGATTGTTATTCTGCAACTATTGTTTTATCTACTACTACTGCAAAAATTCTGTGGATATTATTCGTCTCTATGCAATTTAATGACCAAGTCGAAGAAGTTACTCTTTTAGAATAAAATGACAGCTGCGCTGAATACTTAAATCGGGTATCTTTCAGAATGATCAGTACGCTGAAAACGCTAAAAAAAACAAATATACAACAAATAAAAGTAACTGTCGTCGATAAAAGTTAATTTAAAACTGACCTGTGATATTTGTTTGTATTTTTAAACCGTTCCAACTGCTATTTAGTAGAAATCAATAGTTTTATCACGCGAACTTCCAAAAAAAAAAAAAAAAAAAAAAAAAAAAAAAAATGGCGCTTGCTCGTAAGACGCCATAATGTCTAAAGAAAACGAGTAAAAAATGAACAAGAAATTTTTTTTAGATCTAATAAAACCCCATTTATAGTACGTAAAAATACAAACAAATATCATAGGTAAGTAGACAAATATCTCTTCTCGACGTAGGTTAAACTCACTTGTTGCATATTTATTTTTATAACCCCGTTCTCGTTAGTTTTTTAGACCCCGTCCGCGACTGTACTGATCATTCTGAAAGATACCCCTTAAATCTATCTATATTTACATACTATTAAAACTATGTGTCTTGTTCTGTCTAACGTAGTATAGATCCCCTAGTATTTATCTCCCTTAGCCAGCCTTGAAACGATCTCGCCGGCGAGATCCTTTCAGTGCCTGTCCCCTGATCTATGTAGCTGCCTACTTCACGAGCTCATGGCGCAGTTTTCTATCTTTAAATATTCTAATGTTTTGCGCATCATCAGTAAGAAATATTGCCTTTCTTCTCTTTCTAAAGAAAACTAAATAGTGTTAATATTATTTTTTAGTGTTATTTCCTTTATCTAACAAACTTTGTTTACCTTTTCACCATGTGCGAGCCTCTATTTAACATCTCTCATAACTCTGCTATCACCTAGCATAATTTGTATTTTTTCATTTCTAACGTTATTTTTACGCTCAAATATCCTGCAATATTATCAAGCTTACAGCTCTCTATAAGTTTTATTAGACTCCTCGTCTCTGCTAATTCTTCATTTTGTATTTACATGTTTGTGAAACTATGTTTTTTTCATCTTTTTCAACTATCAATAAACCTGTGTCTAAAAAAAAATATACCATACCTAAGAATCTTGATTGTCGATAGTTTATCTGACTGTCGAGGTTTGTACACATTTCACAAAGCATATGCATCCCAGAGACAGTACAGGTTACCGTGGTTGTGTGTTTGTTATCGTACACAATGGATGACACATCATAAATGATGATATCACAAAAGGCTAACGTCATCCATTAAAACAGATGGGAGATAAGCATGCACAGTCGATGACGTCACAAAATGATGATGTCATCGATCAAATCAGAGAGAGATAGAGAGAGAGTGTGTGTGGTGGGGAAAGAGATCCTTTATTACATTCTATCTACTAGATGAATGTCTCAACCAGAGACTCTAGTGTGTGTATATTATAATATAAAATGAAGTAATAAAATAAGGTGTCGATCAATTTTGATTGACACCTTATTTTATTACTTCATTTTATATTATAATATTAATGCTCTATCCAGTATATTGAGCTTCAGTTTGTATCCGGATGTTTCACTAATTATAAGATATTAGTTGACGCTTATATCTTTTGTTGGATTGCTTCATATATATATATATATATATATATATATGAGAGATAGATATATATGATATATATATATATATATATATATATAAGTAAATAATGGTGATGACCAAGTTTTTACTCATTTTTTCTTACGGAAATTCAAAACAATTCAGTGTAACTTGACAACTGTTTCACACACAAACAACTGTGAATATAGGGATCTTTAATTTATGCACTTCATCAGAAGACCAAGAATAGGCCCCGGAAGAACTCTCGAATAAAAAATACAAAAAGCCTTTTACATACATTTTACATAGAACCTAATTCCTCAGAAGGAAACAAGGGTTTTGAAATTTAAAATGGCTGATTGACTATGTCATTGATCAAATCAGAGAAAGAGTATTGTTTGTCTCTGTGCAATTTACTGACTAAGTCGAGGGAATTACTTTTTTTTAGAACATGTACTTTTAGAATTCAAATATTTAAATCTTTTATCTATATTTACATACTAAGTGTCTTGTTTAATTTGTTTGACACATCAGAAATGATGACATCACAAAAGGCAAATAGGAGATAAGCATGCACATTTTATATTTTTGCAAGTGATAATAAAAATAAGATTTTACTTGGTGTAAAGAACTAAAAAGAATGAAGGCACAAAGACATGAGATGCCTATAGATTTAATCTTGAAAAGACCCAACCAAGCTACAGGTAGGAGGAAAACAGTCAGCAGGAAGAGAGTTTCACAGACCTACAGGTCTTAGAAAGAATCTACTGGAATAGGAAGATGTATTATAATGAGGTACCTGAACAGCGAACTGATGAAGACCACTAGACAAATGAATCAAACAAACTGGAACAAAGGAAGCAGGGAATAAATCAGACAATTCTGAAGAACACATGGCATAATAGTACTTATAGAAGAGACTGAGATTAGCACCATCACGTTTGTGAGAGGGTGCAGAAAAAAGAAAGAGGGGGGGGCAACTAAATTACATATATGCTTCTGAATCTTATCAAGAACCCTCAAATGGGGCAGAGATTTAGCAGCCAAATATGAAAACAGTACTCCATACAAGGTCTGATAGTAGATTCGTAGGGATAGAAAATAGCTTTAGGTGTGAGAAAGTTTTTGGAGCGATAGAGAGAACTTCACGAGAAGCAATGGACTTAATGTATGAACTACAAGAAAGATTTGATGAGAGAAAAAAATCAAGACGTTTCAGAGTTTTATCTATCTCCTTCCCATGGCGGGAAAATGTGACAAGGTCGGAAAGTGGGATTTGAAACCAGTGCCCTCGAGGAAGAGCACTCTGGACAAACAAAAATTGCCTGGTCAGTTAGGTTGGCATTCCCTGGCAGAGGCGCCTTAGCAATAAACTAACTCCTTCTCAAAGGGTGAGAAGGCAAAGTCTTGGAAGATGGACTTCCTAGAACTGCACAGGACCATACCTCAGACCGACAATGAGCAAACCATCCTCTTAAATGACAAGACTTTGCAGGTCAGATTTTGGTATGAACTAACTCCGAAGGAGAATGGAAAGATCCATGAAAATCTCCGGAAGAATGGTGTCATGTCTTGGATTGAAAGACAAGCTGAGTCTCAATAGAATTAAACAAAACCAGCCATTTCATACCCCCATTATTTACTGGTTGGTGGTTGTTATAGTGATGCCAGTTTTGATAAATTAATTTGTTGATAATTGTACATTTACAATATTATGGGTTTTGTTTAATGCTTTTAAAATAGACTTTATTTTGTTAGAGTTCGCAAAAGAAAAAAAAACAAAAAACAAACTAACTTCACTTTTTTTTTCTATGAAAATTAATTAAAAAAAAAAAAAAAAAAATTCACAAAAACTAATTACACCACACAATTAGTATTGGCAGAGTTAGACACAAGGGGAAAATCCAGCTCCCCAAAAAGGGGTATTCTAGATTGGGACAAAAATTTTAATTGCCGCAGTCAGGAAGAATTTCACTTTCCCTTGCCAAGGACAGAATAGATGAAATGTAGTATCAGAATAGATACTACACTGTGCTCCTAGCACAACATATAGGGGTGGTTAACTTTTAAATAAAGAACATATGAATTGAGGTTTTCCCCTAAGATTGTATAACTCAGAGAGCAGAGTATGACCAAGAGTAGTCCTATTTAAGATTTATTTTCTTCATTTATTATTATTATTATTATTAATAATAATAACAACAGGACACTGGAAATTCCATGTTGATTTATACATAATTCTGTAAAATTTACTGTTAATAATAATATTCCTTTTGAAATAATAAATGGCGATTAAGAATCAATACTATTAAAGAAAAGAAAAATGACTTCTTCCGTAAAAATAATTGTCATTGACAACTAAATATTCTTCAAATCAATAAAATGAATGTCACTTTTTGAAATACATTTATTTCAAATTGTACTGTTTTAGTTGACAGGACACCATAAATTTTGCAATAATTCATTTTAAGATGGTTAAAGTCGGAATTGTTTACCTCAGCAACATCAGATTAATCACCAATTAGCATCTTTGATCGATAGGGACCTCCAAAGCGAACCATAGAACCCCCCCCCCCCAACTTTAATATAGGTTAATATAACTTTTGTACCATTCGAAAGAAGAAACAAAATAAACTGATGATTTTTTAAAAAAATGTTTTACAGCGTACGAAAATAATGAAAATGAGAAACATAAATCATGTTTACATTATCAACGCCTCAAACAATCTTCCTATGTAGTGTTCATTTTTAACGTGCTGGCATACGCATGTTTAATAAATCTAGCAAAAATAAACAAATGGTCGGATTTTCACAAAATGTTCAATACTTATTCACTATTGGATATATATATTCAATATATATTCGGGCCGATCGAAATTTTAATCTTCTATAATATAAAGGCAAGTTGTCTGTGTGTATGTATGAATGTCCGGCTAAAACTAAAAAACGACAAAACAAATACCCACAAAGTATTTTAGAAAATATTATTCATTCTTTAACACTAAACTAGTGCAGATTTCGGTGGGGGTGGAAGTCCTGTTTTTCAGTCACTAACTAAAGGGAAGTAACTGATTTTTTTCAGAGTTAGAAGACGGGGTAGGAAGAGGGAGAGGGAAACCGAGGGATGGGAAAGAGAGAAAGAAGTTTTAATAGAAATATGTTACACTTTTGCCCTGAGCAACGCGGGATAGCCCTGCTAGTGTTATATAAAGCGAAAGAGTCTTAATAAACATATCAGATTTACCTTTTTGCACGATTGGTGGCATTTATTGGGTGTGTTTCTATCAGTATTTTGTTTAATTTTCGATTATTGAACGATTATCAGGGATCCTCATGCAGGCCTTAAAGGGGACATCTTTTTTTCCCCGTTCTAACTGAATAGAGTTGACAATGTTTGTTTTTAACAAAAAAAAAAACAACAACAAAAACGCTTTAAAATAAGTTAAAACACAAATAAACTTATCCAGGTAGGTAGAAGAGTAACTTAGATTGACTTTGGTAACTTATTTGTGGCATGTTCTTTTTTTAAAATCTTTTTTTGTTCTGTTGTAAAAAAAATACCCCTTTTAGTGTCAGAAATTATTTAAGAAAATTAAGTGAGTTAGAAATTATGCCAGTATTATTGATAATTATGTTGCTAATCTATTTAAAAAATGTATAAAACTACAGTAATTTTAGACAGGTCTGATTGAGGAACTAGAACTAGTTACTAAGAAAACTCTTAAAAAGTCATAATGAGCAAGAAAAGTATTTTATTTCGCTTTTTGTCATCCGTAGATATTGAAAACTTCACCTACAATTGTAATTTTGGTGTATAAACAGATCCCCCCCCCCCCGAAAAAAGAAAGAATTTTGTTTACTTATTTCCGAAGATAAAGATGAGTATTTTTTCCCCCAGTTCGATAATTTAATCTTTAAATAAACTTCCTATAAATAGAACTTTATTTTTTGAGATTTAAAAACACAATAAACGAAAACAATTAAAATCGGAAGTACGCATTTATTTAAACTAAGCATAAACTGATGACGTGGCACGATTCTATGGTTTCCTTGGGAGGTCCCTATTGATCGAACGATCTTTTTTTTTTTTAATGTGTGTGAAAGATGATAACGTACATACGAACATGAAATGCCTTAGCGTGTTATTATATAGACTATTAGAATTTTATTATTTTTAAATGTAACTATATAAAAAAGAAACCGTAAATATCTGTGAAGGAAGCTATATAAACAATTAAGGGAAGGGGGTAACATTTTTAAGATTATAGTCAACACCTCAATTACCCAACGTAGATTCTGGTTAGTATAAATGCTTCTACTTTTCTCAATGTTTTTTTGCATTTCTTATTAAAATGAAAAAAATGAAAATAAAGACATTGTCATGATTAAAAAATGTCACCTCGCTCACAATTGCAACACAAGACAATGTTAATGGAGGGGAATATCTGCTAAAATCGCACTTTGCAAAGATGGTTGAATTGGACAAAATTGTTATCATTCTTAAGCCATGACCTGTTTCCATTGTAAAAAGACATAGTTGCTGTGTGGGTGCACCCAGCCGATGCAAGTGGTACAGGGGGGGGGGGATGATGAGAGTGGCGAGGGAGTAGGGACTCGAATAGAAACGGAGTGTCATCTTACAAAAGAAGCGATGTCATTCAACTCTCATATGGAAATGATATTAATAAAAAAAATTAAACAGTAGCCTTGAACAATATTTACCTAAGTCAAAGCATTAAAACCTAGCTGTATTTACCCGGCGTTGACCGAGTATGTGGATGGCTTAGAGAAAAATAATTTAAAAAATTTAGTCATGTTTACAATTTAAAAAAAAATCGTTTTAGTTTTCCCTTATATGTTATTTCTGATTTTAATAAATATTCGATTAATAGCAAATAAAAAAAAATGGCTCAGTGTGTTACGTATAGGCGAGAAACGCACGCATACATAAGAGATCTTGTCTGATCGTTTCATTGATACAGATTTTTTTAAAATTCAAACTTCAATGTAGAGTGGGTCGGAGGGGGGGGGGGCTACATTCCTGATGATGATGAAAACAAAATAGTTTAAGAAGAATAAGGGTTTTCTTTTTCAAACTACAACTGCACTATTTGGGGGTGGGGCTCTAGATTACTAACTTAGTAAATCCGTAGGTTTTAATTATTATATTTTTTTAAATTAATTATTAAAAATTCGTTCGTTATAGTTTAAGTTTTCTATTTTTAGATTATTTTCTGAGGAGGGTTTTAAAAGTGCTAGTGACAATTTGGTAAAATCCTATTTCAGTCACCCAAATTATTTAGGGTTTCGGCATTACTCCCAAACAACTCTTTTCTTTTTACTTAAACTGTTTTACTAAAATAAAATAATATTAAAAATAAGTTATAGCAAGTTTCATAGTACACGTGAAACGCCGAAATGAAAACTCGCCCAGAAAAACGTAATTATCTTAATAAACCATTTGAGAAAAAGACTAAGGGCGATAACTTAAGTTCATAATTTTTAGTTAAGGACAAGGAACCATTAAAAAAAAGATGAATGAAATTTTTTTAAGCAAAAGATAATTAAAAATCTACTCGATAATTTTTCCTAATTTTTTTCTGTATATACTAATTATTACCTAATACGTAAGTATAAACAAGAGTTTTTTATTTGGAATTGCCCTTAATTGTGACATCATCTTGATAAGCACCAAACATTTTTTTTAGTATAAATAAGTTGTTTTGGGAGTAATGCTGAAACCCATTTCATTCTAAAAAAATTGGATGATTGAAACATGATTTAACCTTTAATTAAAAAATAAAACATTTATTCTGAGGATTAAAAAAAATATTTTTAGGTCAGTGGTTTCATTGCGATTTAACTATGAGGTTATAGAGAGTATAAAAAGAAGTATTTTTTGTAGTTTAATTTAAAAGATTCCTTAAGTTTATGTATACTACTGTGTATTGAAACAGTAAACCCTGTTTGAAAAGAAAGAAAAAAAAGTGTATTATATATAGTCATCAAATCATTACAACCAGACACAAATCGGGATATCGGTAATGTCCTACTTCAAACTTTGTTTACATAGTGGTATTTGGGTTGAACTCTCACGGAGAACTAAATTACAAAATTTCATTTCATTACATTTTGTTTATACACTTTTTAATCCTATGAAAAATTAAATTCTATTAGCAGTAATATTTTATAAAATAAATGGAAGGAGGAGGAGGAAAGAATCTGATAGTTAAGTTAAAGTGCTTCCTTTTAAGTATTTTTTTTTTTTGCAAGGCCCACTTCTTGGCCTGAGTTTTTTTTTTATCATACAAAAAATGTTTACAATGAAATCGGGTGTAAAGTAAAAAGATCTATTTCTAAAAGATCAATTTTTTTTATTCAGTTGAAGAATGTGTAATATTTGTTGCGCGAGTAATGGTAAACTTGGATGTTATCCTTTTAAATAATTAAAAGGAAAAAAGAAACATAATACGTCATACAACTACACGTGGTTAAGAAAAGAACATTAGTACTACTATCACTCACTACAGAAACCTTG
The DNA here is from genome assembly GCA_963556195.1 of Sepiola atlantica. Classification (NCBI taxonomy): domain Eukaryota; kingdom Metazoa; phylum Mollusca; class Cephalopoda; order Sepiida; family Sepiolidae; genus Sepiola; species Sepiola atlantica. The sequence goes on from OY744516.1 coordinate 173,822,405, forward strand.
TTTTTTTTTTTCTTTCTCCTTTTGTACTCAAACTTAAATAGGTACAACGGTAAAAGGAAGAGAATACTTAAAAAAAAATACCAGCAAGTACAATTAAGATAATTGTTTTGTTGAAAAAAAAAAAAAAAAAAGAGAGAACTTTTAATTGTGGTGGTGTTGTGTTATTTGATTTCAAAGTAGATTTGTGGAGCTTTAATTTCTAATACGTTTCTGTAAAAAGACATGACGAAAATGAACCTTGAAAAAGCTGAGAATATATTATCGCCTATACACTTATTTTATTCGAATTTTTAAAGAATCTTTACGATTACCCAACTTTTTGGTTCTCTTTTTTTTCTCTCAGCTTTTTCAAGTTTCATCTTTATCCCGTCTTTGGAGATCTTAAAAATCGACAATGTAAACAGTTTTTTTTTTTAAATTCGAATAACATTTGCGTATAGGCGGTTATATATATATATATATTTAAATATTATGATACTAAGAACGTTTCCGAGTTAAAAATCAATGTTTACGTAGTAAACAGGGGAACAAAAAGGACGTTTTAATACTATTTTTGTTTTGAGCAATAAAAAGTGGCATCCCGTAAGACTCAATTTCGCTTCTTGTAGAATATTTACACATTTCAAACGTTCTTTTTTATTACATGCGTAATACTAAATAGATTGAACTAGAAATGATTTTTCATTTAATAATATTAAAAAAACAAACAAACAAAACTATTTTCATCGCCTATACACAATGTTTACACCGTCGATCTTAACGATTATCAAAGTTGAATGCAATAGCAATAAGTTAGGTACGTTTATATGTACAAGATTCATTCCTAAACTAATTAACCTATCCGGCGACTATTATGGATTTTGAAACAGCTATTAGGCGTAAGGGGTCGAAATGTGGTCTATATTTAGTTTTATGCAAAGGAGGTAAGAAGCCTTTCCTGGAAATTCAGATAGTTGCGATTGTTTTGAAATTTAAACAATAGGTATTAGATATCAATTAATAAATATTCCCCAAATTTCAGTTTCTCTTAAGTATTTTAAAAATACTATTTTTAATGGTTTTAGGGAGCATAATAGGGAGACAACCTCCCATTTGAAAATTCCATTTTTTAAAGATTTGCATTGAATTTGATCCATAGTCATTAGACACCAATTAAGCAAGATTACCTGAATTTCAATTTCTTTTAAAGACCCCTTAATTTTGAGACATTTTCTAGAATCAAAATCATGTCATGTCATGAATTTTGATCATTGGAATAAGGATTCTAGAGATAAGATTTAATTAGATTAATTGTGGATTTTAATCTTCGTAAGTGGACATACAAGTGGTGTAAAACTGTTCTGTTCGGGGAATTAATCTTGGGATGGGTATTCTTTTAGTATATATACAATTAGTAACGTATAAAAGCAATAGTACATCTTATTCATATTAATAGTGCAATCAGTTGTTGTGAGTTAACAGCTGCATCAACTAATACTCTCTAACAAATGTTTTTTTTTTTTTATATTACAAGCATTTCTATTTTAAGCTAACAGATGGTTTATTATTTTCAATTTTAATTATATAAAAACTTTGAGGCAAGAAAAAAATGAATTAAAAACTGAAACGGTTAAAATTTTAATTAAAGTTACAAAAAAAAAAAATTAGGCTTAGAGAGTAAAGCCTGCAATAGAAAGTTAAACATGGAGTAATTTTAGGACTACAAAAAAAAAAAAATTTATACGAAAATAAAACACTTATTTTTTTTAATGTAAGTGGATTTTTGGTAATCAGTACTATTACTGACATAAATTATTTCAAAAGGAAATACAGTTGGGAAATTAGTCAAAAACAATTTATTTTGGTTTCACCTATTCATTTGTGACCTATTTGCGTTAAAAAAAATTAATATAAGTTATAAGTTAGCATATATACAGATTCTGAGTAAAGTATTTCTTTAAAACTGGATTTGGGACATTTAAATCAATTCAATTACAATATATATTTCCTAAAAACAAGAATTATTTTTAAATATTTTGTTAAAAATCAGAGAAAAAGGAGAAATTTAATTAAAAATTAAATCAATGAAAACGAAATACCATAAAATCTGGCATAGACAGTGTTTATATTGTCTCTACTTAAAACCTAGAGGGGAAAAAAGATATTTTCTTTTTAATTAAAACATTAGAATTATATACTGTAACGATTTCAGCAAGAAAAAACAAAAATTAAATGCAAAAAGAAGATAAATAAATGATTCATATGCATTTTTTTCTTAGACATTTTTGTGCAGACTAAAAGAATGTTGCAGTTGCATAAACAGAAAAACCCGGCCAAGAAAAAATATTTTAAATCTACCGGTTATTTCAGAGAAAGAAAACGAACATATTTATCGATAATTAAAAACCTAAATTATTAAACCAAGACGAAAACTAATTTATATTTTGATAAAAATCATAACCATAAAAAAATAATAATAAATCCTTAAAAGGTGGCCCTTCTCGTTTTTTTTAAGACTTGGCCAGAAACGAACAGACAGAAACACATACTTTAAAATTTTAAAACCCCTCTTAAATCGACCATAATAGTCGCTCATATTTATACACGAGCGCAAAGAAATCGTAATAAAACACGCGAACCACTTACAAGTAAAAATAAAACCATTTCACTTACCACCAAAGAACAATTTCTACCGTAGTGCGAACAACCAGCCTCTGAGTTGGCCATATTTGCTCTAGTGACGGTAATTACGGAGATTGCCGAGTAATAACGAGTTTTGACGAAACACAAGTTAGACAGCACAGCAGCCGCGAGCTACGTTAAATCTGACCACCGACCTCTAAAAAAAATAGTTCGCTCCCCTTACTGTCATTTAAAATTAAAATTAAAATAATTACCTTGTATTATATTTAATTATTCAATAAATAAAAATATATTTGATAAAATAAAAAAGGGAGACTGATAGCCAAGATATTCAAAGCGCAACATTTATAAAGGTTTTTACTTTTTACCTCGGATCAGAGTGTAGAATCTTTATTTATTTATTTTTTTTTTTTTTTACCCCAAGTTTTGGTTTTGATAATTCCCTTATCCCTCCCTCAGTTAGGTGACAGCTTGATTTGTTAGAGATGCAGACCTGCTTTCGTAGTTTCAAACAAGGTGTGGCTAATAAAGTTTTGGGACCTGCATCAACTTTTCGACTGTCAAATTTGCTTACCTGCCACATTTAGAAAGTGGAGGGATGGGTCTTATACTAATCTGGTGGTAAAAAAATTTTATATACAAAATAAATAAAAATATTGACAATGACAAAAAATGTCATTGTCAATATTTTTATTTATTTTGTATATAAAATTTTTAGTACCCCAACTTCCCACTTCATATCGTATATATATGCGTTTCAAGTAGGTAATCATTACATAATTGTGTTTTGGTGAATGGAGTCTGAATGTTTGATTGTGGTGTATGGTGAATGATAGTCAATGAATGGGATCAGCTAAGTTAGATAGTTAGCTAGTTAGTGAAAATCAGATGCCCCTTTTGCCCGTGTGTCAGATTTTGTATATATATATATATATATATATATATATATATATATATATATATATATATATATATATATATAATGAAGAAGAATGGAAAGGAAGTAGAGAAGCAAAAGTCAAATCATAATTCAATTCAATTGCTCAGAGCAAGGTATATTCCGCAAAAAAGGCAATTTATTCAAGTTAAATTTTCCTTAAGCCAGGCTTTTTTAGTACACCACTTTATATATATATATATATATATATATATATATATATATATATATATATATATATATGTATATATATATATATATATATATATATATATATTGCGTGTAGAATCTGTGTAAGGTATGTTGTAGTCAGTGTCGGCACTAGGGCGCAATATCCCCTCCCCCATCTATAATAGGGAATCCCCATGATGAGACTCTGCTTTGTAAACAAACTAATTTGTTAATTTATTTTTAATCATCAAAACTCAGAGAATTTTAATCTCCTCACTGGCATTGCCCCTTCAGATGTGAGACAGGGAGTTGTCAGCCGAGTAGAGATCACAAAGGCTATCAGTGATGAATGCCATCTCCTTCATGGACGTGAACCAACAGTCCAATGACTGAAGTCAAGGAGAAGCTTTCTCAGCCATATGGAATCCCTAACAACATCTCAGGAAGAGACCAGACTACAGCTGTCGACCAGATGGCTAGAGAATTCTCCCCCTCCTACTGACATGGGAATATTTCCTTCTGAGGTACTCCCTCCCGGTTCAGAGGCACCCTGGCTCCAGTGGAAATGAACGGAAATGGAGCAATCAAAAATTGCTATGAGTAGATGGGACTACAAAACTGATCCAACTATCTGTGAATGTGGAGAGGTGGACCATGCCTTGTCTGCTCTCTACTGCCCAACCGGTGCTGCTTGAAAGATCTTGCAGAGTACAACAATAATTCAAAGAACTACATAAAAATGTGGGAAACTGTCGTATGACCACATGCTTCAAAGACACACAAAGAAAAATAAGAGAATTTTAATGACATGTTTTTTAAGCATCTCTATATTAATAAAATTGTGGGCAAAAGTGTAGTATATTTAACAGCCAAGACATCGAAAATAAGCAAATATACAACAAATAACGTTTATCAAACGATAGAAAATTTAATTTTCTTTCTATCTGCATCGTTTTAAACTTTTGAAACTGTTTGTAAGTTTTGTTATTTCAAAATTGATTATGTTATTTTCACCTAGCCGAATTCGTCAGACAAAGATGGCTGTCGATATTTTTTGAAGTAGTCGCTAATTTCAGGATTAAAAGATACAAAAACAAGAAGCTTACCCTAATCTGACTGGAAACCACTCCAGGACTTAGGGTTAGTGATAACGTAATCTTTTAAGCCTGAAATTAGCGACCACCTCCCCAAAGAATCGACGACTATCTTTGATGGCCGAATTTGACTGGATGAAAGTGACAAAAAATTTTTTTGAAATAACAAAATTCACAAACAGTTTCAAAAGTTTAAAACTATGCAAGTCGATAGAAAATTAAATTTTCTATCGTTTGGTAAAAGTTATTTGTTGTATATTTTGCTTATTTTCCATTTCTCGGCTGTTAACTATACTACACTTTTGCCAAACTGTGTAACTACTTCCTGTGTGCCTGTGCATGTGTGTTTCTCGCCTCTACGTGACATACATTATTATTATTTTTCTTTAGTTAATGTGTTGCAATTGTGTGGTCGTTAACAAAATCCTACTTTAGGGTAACAAAAAAGTGATAGAAACAGTATAAAGGAAAAAAATAACAAGGACAAAAATGAGCAAATAAGGGAGGTCAGGTAGTGATTCAATCCAGTTTTATTAACATTAAAAAAAAGAAGCTAGCTGCTTTTATTTTCTAAAGCCAAGTTAACTACGTTAATCAAAATAAAAACAACAACAACAATAATAATAATAATAATAATAAAAATATACAAGGAATCATAAAAAGTAACTTCGTAAAAATAATATCGTTGGACACAACGATAGCTGAAAGGTTACTATTTTCTACAAAATGATACAAGATCTTGGATTGTACTCCAACCAGGAATAACCAAGACAAACCACAGAGTTTTTCTCAGAAAAACAAACACAGAAGTCCAAAAAAGGGCATACAATTAAAATTAAAAAATAGATACATACAAATTCAAAAGACCTCTTTGAATATCAGGCTGACGAAGTTTCTTCTCCAAGGGCACCTGAACCAAAGTCTTTTCCTCAAAAATCTTCATTTTAAATTGTCCCCTTTTCGTTTTCTCTTTCAAAACCTATCTTGGTTTTCAACCCTTTTTTTCTCTAAAAGTCTCTCTCTCAGAATCTTGTTCTGTTTAACCTCTCCTAGTTGAACCAATTTAAATATTTTAGGGTCTTCTTCCCCTAATATTTCTTTTTTTTAAAGAACCTCTGATAATTAAATTTCCTCTTCGAGAACGTTGCTCTGCAAACGACGGGATCCAACTAAAAAGTTCCTTTTCTTAGGGCAGTTCTCTGGAAATCTTCTTTAAATAGAATTCTCCATTTTTAGAGACTTTTAGCTCTTTACTTAAAAGTGGGTATCAACGGAGCATTAAACACACGCTCATTCTCTAAGGATCGGCTTCTTGTACTGATGTTAAAATTGGCGCCAGTAGCAGAGATTGATCGGTACAGGGAAGGGTACAACTTCAATTCCACTGGGTCCAGAGGTCGCTTGGTACAGCATCGCCAAGGCCACTGCTAAAAGCCTCACTCATTCCAGCATAAGAAAGGAAAAAAAGGACGAAGACGATCAAGATGATCAAAATAGGGTAAAAAGGACAAGTGAGCCGACACATCAGCCAGAAACGTTGATCCCCACCACCACCACTCCAGCACTGCTTAATGGTGAAGAAAATAAATTTTCCCAAAAATAGTATTATTTTTTTCTTTTAACATGGTTCACCCCAAACAAGGCAGGCCGCCACTGTAGACGTAAGGGGCTACTGAGAAAAAAGAAAAGGGGAGAAGGTTGGGGAGGTCAGCTTAAATTGGGATCTGCGCAGCGAGATGTCTGTTTACATTAGTTTTAAATTTCTGCATGTCAGTACTGTCGGGGAAACAGAGGGCAGGGAGGGAGTTCCAGAGGCCAGCAGTACGAGGAAAGAAGCTATTTGAGTAGAAGGCTCTCTGGCATCTGGGGACCTCCACAGTGAATGAATGAGATTTAGTTGATTGTCGAGTTAGTCTAGTGAATTTACGTCGAGGGGGCACCAGAGTAGCCAATTCATCGGAGCATAATCCATTAAAGTATTTGTAAAACAAACATAAGGATGCTACATTGCGGCGATGGGACAGGGACTGGAGCTTGGTTGACAGTGACGGGCCTATTAGGTTGGCGACTCTTTTTTGGACCTTGTCAAGGAGGGAGAGACTAGTAGATAATGCACCAGCCCAGATGTGACAACAATACTCCATGCATGGACGGATGGTGGCTTTGTAGAGATACAGGATAATGTCAGGTGTGAGGAGTTTACTAGCACGGTAGAGAGAGCCAACCTTCTTTGCGGCAGCCTTGGCAATGTCTTCAATGTATTTGTTCCAATTCATGTTACCTGTGAAGGTTAGGCCGAGGAGTTTGAATGATGAACTCTCAGGTAGGGTGTTATTTGCCATGGCAATCGGTGGTTGGAGAGGCTTTGTCTTTGCGGCATTAAAAGTTACCAACCATTTATGACCCCAATCCACTACAGCCTGGAGGTCATTTTCTAAAGATTCAGCCATTGCCTCGGATATGATCGCGTCTGTTTTGCCAACATGGCGAGAGTAAAGCATGGTGTCGTCAGCAAATAAACCAATCTCCGACTCTATGTCATCAGGGAGATCGTTTATATAGATCAGGAACAACAAAGGTCCAAGGATAGATCCCTGGGGTACACCAGCATTTATGTCATGTTGCTTAGATGAACGGCCATCGAGGACAACCTGGATTTTCTTTTTGTTTAGGAAGGATCTAATTATATTAAGTAATTGCCCAGTAATACCGTATGAGCGTATTTTCAGGAGAAGCCCTTTATGCTATACCTTGTCAAAGGCCTTGGATATATCAAGCGCTACTGCCCTAGCTTCACCTGCCTAAGTGCCATACTATCGCTAGATTGATTAAGGATTCAAAGATTTTGGCAAAGATTGGCAGTAGACTGATTGGGCGGTAGTTCTGAGGGTCGGTTCTATTCCCAGAATTCTTGTAGACAGGTACAGCAGAGGCAATTTTCAAGCTATCGGGGAAGCAAGATTCAGCTAGGCATTTATTGTAGAGTTTGGAGAGGACAGGGGCCAGTTCAGCAGAACATTTCTTCATTACTATTACAGGTATAAGATCAGGCCCACAAGCTTTAGTGGTGTCAAGGTTTTTTATGATGTCTCTGACCTGGGATGGGGTGATGACCAGGTTATCAAGTGTGACTTCGGTCCGCAAAGGGAATTCAGGGAGGGGGTGGTTATCTGAGTCTAAAGTAGAGTTAGAAGCGAAACGCTGGGCAAGTAGTTCAGTCTTATCAGTGGCCGTGCAAAGGATATCATTGTGGTTTGATAATGGGAGAATCGTTGATTGACCATTATTCACTACACTATTGTAGATTTTCCAGAAATCGCGAGTACCTAGTTTCTGTGACTGGATGCGTTTTTTTTGTTAACTCATTATACCTTCTCTTCGCTTCGCCTATCACGGCCTTGCAATTATTTCTTGACTCTATAAATTTATGTCTATTAGTAGCTGACTTATGGCGGCCGAATTTACGGAATGCTTGTTGCCTCTCAGAAATGGCAGCTGCACATTCTGAAGTGAACCATTGAGGAGAGTGGGACATAGGCTTCAATGCCTGCTTTGACCCATTCAGTTAATTCGTTTGCACACTGGTTGGCAGGTAGTGAGAAGGTTTCCCTCCATGGGGCGTCACTGATGTGATCTCTGATTGACTCGAAATCAGCCTGCTCGTAGTATCTTGTTGTTTTGAGCAACGGTTCATCAGCTTTTGGACGACTTTTTAGGGTGATATGTATCATTAGCACAATGTGATTAACATTTCCGAGTTGGCTATGAGCTTTCATAACACAAGCCTCGCGCATTGAGGTCAAGAAGAGGTCTAGAAGTAAGGCTTGCTGGTCTACTCGATCGGGGATGTGGGTCGGAAAATCGACAGTCTGAGAGAGGGAGTGAGCTAAGGAGAAATTATACGTAGAGTTGCCGGCTGCATCAGTAAGGTTGGAGAATTCCAACCAGTCGCAGTGGTGGGCATTAAAATCCCCAAATACATGTATCTGGGCATTCGAGTCAAGTGAGAGTGCTCTATCTATGCTTTCAGAGACAGAGTTTAGCAGAGTACAGTCCTGGGTCGACGGAGAGCGGTATAAGAAATATAAGTAACTGACGCTGTGATGTAAAGTCAATCTAAAGCACATGTAATCTTGGTCATCTGATTCTAACCTATATTCTCTAGTCAGGGGGAGGGTGTTCCGAACATAAACTCCTAGCCCGTGCATATGTTTGTCAGAGTCTTTACGGTAGAGTGGGAGGTAGTCAGTCATGTCAAAGTGGTGAGAGGAGATTGAGGATTTAAGGTTAGTTTCACTAAGAGCTAGGAGTTTGTCAGGAGAAAGGTTTCTACGTCGTTGATGTTGGTTCTAAGTCCCCGGATATTTGTGAATGCGAGCCTCAAGGGCGGAGGCGAAAGTGTTTTTTGTTGGATGTCTGGTTTAGGTTTGCTTTTATTTCTTTGTAATGACATGTTTGGTTTGATTATAGAGTGGGTTGGCCAAGGTGGGTACTTGTTTGGTGCCAATAAGCTCACACAACCAGTCCATTAGTCACGACCTGGTCCATGGGGGTTGTGGCCTCAGGAAAGCCCACCGGAGATAATTGCAGGTCCCTTTCCATGCGCGACATGGCACATACAACTACCCATAGTATTATGCAACTGATGATGGAGCAGAAATTCAAGTGTAAGTAAAAAGAAACAAAGAAATTAATGATTATATTACAAAGGAATTACTTGCAAAAAAAAGTTTGTCTGTCGCAGTCATAAATAATGACTTATTTTCTCTCTCGGAGAACTGTCCCTATTAGGCAATTTGGTTACACACTGACCAATCAGCTTGCAGAGCGCATTTATTTCATCAGTCTCAAGAAGGACTCGTTCAGCCCCTTTGTTTTGGAATCACAGACAATGATCAGAGAGTTTTCTGGAAGCAACCAGAAAAGACACAACTTTTCTCTCTCCTGCCTTTTATCCACTGGATTCCTGAGCACCAGTTATTCTCCACTGGAAGAAGTATTGCTCGGAGAAAAGCAGTAGCTGAACTTTCTTATTGTTTCTTTCCTCACTCGGATGCTGTCCAACTTTCTTCAACCTATACCAAATGGTGAATAAAATTGAATAAACCCTAGTGGTGTTCTTATAAAAAAGGTTTTGTTTTTTCTTTTGTGCGACACCTTTCGTTACTTACAAATAATAATATAGGAGTTGGTCTGCTATTTATCTACGTCCCACACAGTAGAATGTGACACAAGGTTGGAAAGTGGGTATGCACTCCAGAGGAGGAGTGCTAGCAGCGTCTTAAAAATTGCCTGGGCAGAGTACCTCAGACATTAAGTATTAAACTTAATCCTCCCCAAAGAGGGGAGGCAAAGCCTGGGAGCGGTACTTCCCAGATCTGCACAGGACAGACCCATTGATCGGCATAAATCCAGACCCGAAGATCCAGACAATACCAGTATGGGGTGCAGTATCCATCGGAACAGATACTACACTTTGATCTTAGCCAAAAGGCCAAGAACGCGCCTATAGGAGTTGGTCTAAACACCCTCTGCTAAGATTAGCTCTTATATGTCTGCAACTTAAATTAAAAAGACCAGCTTCTCTGATATTGTTCTTTGTGAACGTCACAAAGACAGCTCTCTGTCAACGTTTTTTCAGTATGACAGTTTTGTGCAAAAAAAGAGAAAATATGGCTTTCACCTTTTTCCTGCCAAATTGAGTTCCCACTGATTGGTCAATATGTGATGTGTCTGGGACACTTAAATGAGGCTATTTTAGAAGACAAGGGAGATAAGCCATTTACATAATTGATAAGGGGGTAACCTATCAACATAATCTATTATATTAAGGGAAGTGTGCATGTGTATATCCAGCTAAAACTTTAAAATTACAAAACAAACTTGTATATTCTTGATCAGCGTTGCCTGGAATGAATAATATCTAAAATTTCCAAAAAAAAATACCCATTCTTAGACCTTAAACTGCTACCGCTGATTTTTTTTCAAAAAGTTATTTCCGACGAGTAATCTATAAAAAGTGTATGACCCAGAGAGAGTAATGAGCTGGGCAGAGAAGGTGGTGGGGAGACGAAAGAAGTGGGGAGACGGATGGGGTGGGGAGAGAGGTTGGCTGGGGAGAGAGAGATAGAAGTTTTAATAGAAATATATTACACTTTTGCCCCGGGCAACGCCGGGTAGCTCTGCTAGTAGACAATAAGGTAATCTATTTACATAATATACTTTTTTTATACTCTTGTTGGAAACGGCAGTTAATAGTATTATTACGTATCGACTCTTGATTGGACAAAAGATCACATCAGCAGTTTCTTTCAACCAATTAAAACGCAAGAAATATTCACTGCAAATTCTAGTGCATACTATAAGAACCCAAACACAACACACAGTTTTCTTTCCCTTTTTTCTCTTTTCTTTCAGAGACGAACACACATTGTATGTCACAATCAAGCCTCGCTTATTTGGGGGGGGGGGGGACAAAGGGCCCTCGGCAAACAGCACGCACATGAGAGACTTTCACAGACTACTAAACAAAGGGCACACTGTTAACAAAACATGCTCGCACACAAGTTAGTACATACACTCTCTCACTAAGAAAACAGGCACACTAATATATATACACACATCATGCCTATCATATTTACCCACACATAAACGCACACGGCGCCAGCCGAAATAAACATTTGTGCTCAATTTCTACTTGCATACAAACATCTATTTTTATCCCGAACCTTATTGGGACTCTCTGAACATTCGTAATCTACAAACTCTTTATCTTTTGTTGTCTTGAATTGTCAATAAAAATTAATTTATTTTTGTATGGATAGACTTTGTCATTCTTTATTTTGATACAGTCTTATCTCCATATTTGTTTCGTCATTTGTTTAGCTCTCCTTGGCCCTTTGACTAGGAGCAAAGTGTAGTATCTGTTTTGATACTACACTTCATTCTTTTTCTGTCATCATTCAGTGTAGAAGAAACCTTTCTAAGCTGTGGGAAATTTTATTTTTGCCCCAATCCAGAGTGCTTCCTCTTGGGAAGAAATGGAGACAAGTAAATATGAACAGCAGTTTTTGAACAAACAAAGGGCTCGATATACTATCAGATAGGTAGAATACACTTCTGATAATCGGTGATGCCAGGAAACTGTAGTAAAATGTTAAGTACATTACCATTTATATATATATATATATATATA
>OY744516.1:173839423-173859423 GCA_963556195.1 Sepiola atlantica
AGGTTGACTTTGTAGACGTGGTTCAAGCCCTTCAGCCGGCAGGAATTAACACCTTCTACACTGAAGATTGCATAAGTATGAAACACTGGTGTTTGTAGGTAATAATTAAAATATATTTATTTAAAATACTGTGTGTATATATATATATATATATATATATACAATAAATACACATTGATCAGAGCAGGGGATATTAAGAAATGGAAAAAGACTTGATTCGGCATCAAATAAACGAAAAGGGTTAATATGCCACTAAAATAAACAACTAATTAACCAACCAAAGTTGACAATTAAAATTTTTGTTTTGAAAATGTATCCAGAAATAGAGAAAGCTAAGAAAGAGAGAGAGAGAGAGAGAGAGAGAGAGAGGGCGTTGATTATATATATATATATATATATTTGGATGCTTTTCTGGTCTTTTTTCTGACTAATCGTTGTCCTAGAAAGTTTCAAGATAGGCTTGAAAACCTTGATTGTCTGGATGAATGATGAAATGGCCGTAAAGAATGAATCTCTTTAGTCGCTGGGATCTGCTTGTTTCTATATATATCTAAATGAATAAATGCGAAAGTTGGGCCCATTTCTTGCACTAACAGTAAAGTCAAAATACCCTATTTCAAGTTTACACAATAGATGCACCATCTTTTTTTTACATACTGCTTATATATATGCGATATAAGTCGCAAGATTAACTAATTTGCATATTGGTTTTGAAAAAAGGACACTTTATTAATTAACTATTAATTGTTATTGTTTTCTTGATTCAATGATTGTTTTAGTTTTAATATATCAAAGAGTTCTTTTTCGCAATATTGTTTTATTTCCTGGGCAAATATCTAGCATTTGTGTTCAAATGTTTCTTTCTTCTGAGGATTTTCAACAAGTTGCATCTATTTCTAAATTGCAATTGAAAAGGAAAATTGATTTTTTCCTTCTTTTCTTTTCATTACAGTCACATTTAAAAGATAAATAAATTTTAAATCAGATGTAAAACCAGATTACATGATACGAGATTTTTTTTCAAATAAATGAAACATTTATTTTTTTATTTTAACCCATATATTTCGGCATAGCATGCCTTCCTCAGTGTACAGACATTTTTTTTTCATTGTCGAGATCTACCGTCAAAGATTCCCGATTCCTCCCGATTTCTGACGGCGTCGCCGATAGATATCAACAATGAAAATGGTTCAAAGCAGAAATTTACCTGCATTTACCTTTCCTCACTCAATTTCATTTGATATCCCAAATATTTTATCTGTTCAGGGAATTAAGTTTACCCGTCCGAGTAGAATAAAGAAAAAAGTCTTTCTTTGAAAAAGACATTTTACTTGTTGAAAGTCTCAGCTTTTAAAATAAAAGATTTTATTCGTTAAAAAAAATAATAACATTATTTAGTTTTCAAATTTCTTTCAATATTACTCTAAAAATAATATTTTCTAAGATGTGACCAACTCCTTTAATTAAAAAAATGCAGCAACCATGCTAAATACACATCGGCCCAGACTTTTGTTATCAAGATCGGACGTATATTTTACTATCCCCATGAGAGGGCCACCCTTCTGGGGTTAATACCAGTAGAATGAAGAAAAATAAAAGGACGCCTTGCTTTGAAAAAGACATTTTACTTGTTGAAAGTCTCAGATCTTAAAATAAATGATTTTATTAATTTAAAAAGAAATAGTAATATTATTTGTTTTTTAAATTTCTTTAAATATATATATAAATTTTATTTATCTTGTACAAATATACATGAAATATATATAATTTTTTTATTATGAGCAGACATGTTTTTAAATTTTGCTAATTTGCTTTGCCCGAGAAAGGCCATTTAAAAAAATGTTTGACTTTTCGGTAGATATTACAGCTCCTTTTCGGCAGATACGACAGCTCCTTTTTTGGTAGATATTACAGCCCCTTTTCGTTAGATATTACAGCTCCTTTTTCGTTGAGAAAAACTTTTCTCAGTTTCATTTGATATTTCAGGTTTTTTATTTGTATGTTCAGTTATTTCACTTTCTGGTAGAGAAAATGTTATCTCCCTCAAAGCAGAGGTTATGTTTTAAGTCAAGTTTGTCACTATGTTTATTTGTGTACAGCTTAGTGTTCACATCGGTTGACCAATCGACACTAGACTTGGTCAAAATAGCAGTCATGTTCTAACTTAGGATTGATTTAATTTTGGAATATCTAGGTAAAATGTCAAGGTCACAAAAACGGTCACAATTTTTGTCGATAACTTCGGTTCTGTTCGTTGTAGAGACTTGCTACTTGGCTCATATTGTAACCAATGAAGTTCCACATCTTCGGCCATGGTCAAAATTTTGACAGAATTTCAACTTCCGATCTTTCCAAATTTCATGTATGAATCTGATGCTCTTTGATAACAGTATGGGATTGACATCCTAATATTTTATCATATTGGCATACACAGAAACCAACCCGAATTCACTTCAACAACAAAAGCTAAAACTGGGGCCATAAAAACCAGCGACCAGTCTAACAAAAAGGTGAAAAAAAGCCAAAAATGTTGATCATGTGGGGTGTACCCAACTACGTCGGCCAAACCACTGGTCAAACAATATAAAAGCAGACTACGCAACAAAATTTGTCTCTTTTTTCTCTTTCCTCTTTTTCCGCCTCTCAGACGCTTAACAGAATACAAGTTTGGCTACCCTCGCCTTTGGGCGAGGGATGCCAGCGCGTCAGCTGACTACTAAACACACACAGACACACGCATACACACAAAGGCTTACATTCCTATCATTCTTTAACACACACAACCACACACTGATGACAAAGACACACACATATACATTATCAACTCTCATGCACACATTTTCGTACAACCAAAAACAAAAGGCGACACGCACATTCACACACTTCGACGTACTAATGCCAAGTCTCACACATGGCCACACTACGCGCATACATACACATTCATAAATCACAGGCATAAAAATTTATTGCTTCTCTAACTGAACACTTGAAATGAACACTTAATGCTCTGTAATTTGTAAATATATAAATATTTTGTGTTACCTTTAAATTATGTTTTATTCTTCCTTCAACTTATGCATGCATTATCTTTCATCCAACTTTCATACATGTTTTTCTGTTTTATCTATTTTTACTCTTTTAAACATCTCTTTAATAATTCTAAATGTAAGCGTGGATCTTAGCATTTTCTCTAAGACACAATATCTTACTAAGCTAAGGTCCATGCTGCTACATAAAGGGGACCACGTCCCCACAACAAATTTGATGTATGAATCAGATGCTCTTTGATAACAGTAACCACCATGCAAAATTTTAACCTGATCAGATAAATAGTTTTTGAGTTATCAACGTTTCCATGGCATAACTTTGGGAATGTTTCATAAAATATGGAGAAGTAAGGTCCAGAAAAGATTTTGGCCCATCCTTACGTTGTCAAGTGACTTATGTTTTTGTTTTTTTTAATATTTTTAGACAAATTACAGACTTATACACAATTCTTCTGTCTACATTTTCTAAATTCAACTCTTATTTTTTATGAATTTAAATAAAATACACAAATATTCTTTTAAATTTTATTTGGCACATGTGAACATATCTTCCGTAACATGCCTACTTTACCTGACTCCACCCCTTACTTTACAAAGGATCGGAGTGGATTGAAGGGCAAGAAGAATAGTACTGTCTGGTATGAGCTCTTATCTTCACATATTTGTCCACATGGTTCTTGAAGCTGTTGATTGATTCTGCATTCATTGCCCCCCCCCCCCAGGTAGTTTGTTTCAATGACTTATGGTAGGTACACTAAAAAAAACTGTCTTTGTACTTCCAGTCTAACACGCTGGGTAAACAGCTTCACCTTATGACCCCGTTTTTGATTAAACAATGATGAATAAAATGTTTCTTCAGATCTACTTCTTCACAGCCATGCAGAAGCTTGAATGTTTCTCTCCGTAACTTTGATAATTAAATTCATCCTTGCCAGTCTTTGCTCATATGACAAGTGCCTTAGTTCAGTTAACATTTTTGTTTTCTTCAAGAGGGTCTTACAATGATCAAAATTTGCTACAATTTTGAAAATCAGTATCATCTTGTGTTGTTTACTTACTTTGACTTAGATGAGATTCGCCACATACTTAAAAACAAAATTCTGCCACTTATCACAGTCTTGGGCCAGACGTTTAGCTGTTAAGACCGGTACACAGTCTCAACCCTTACCTAGTTGGCCCATCTCTTTGGTGGTCGTCCTTGATTTTTCTTGAATGAAATCTTCTTTGTATGATTTCTTTACATAGCTTGAGTCTGGTAGCCAGGAAATATGTTCAAACCACGTTTAATCTCTATTTTCAAATAACGTTGTGGATGGATCTATTAATATTAAGCATTTTTCTGATATCTGCATTTCTTTGTCTATCTTGCAATGTTTTTAAAAATGTCTTTTAACAATGGTTGAAATCTCATTAAAATCAGAAGTTAATCATTTTCAGTAGATTTATTCTAACTCAAGGACCTCTTTAAAAATGTAAAGAGGTCAGACACAAAAACATATTTCATATTTGTTGTGAGTGGCAAGACACAAATATGAAGAAATAAATGGATGAAAACGATTCAAAGAGATCAAAAATAATAAATGATTTATTTAACAATTTTATAATTGGGAGTATTTCTACAAAATGAGGAGTATTATATTTTCGGTAGCACCTCCCATGTCAAATGCAGGGGCAGATAACTCATGCTTCTAAATGTCTTTTCACAAGGGAGATAACTTTTTAGTACAAAGAGTTATTTCTCTTTAAATAGAAAAATATTTAAATGTATTATAGTTGGCTCATGTATCCAACTAATAATATCAATCAAAAACATAATGCTATGATGAAAACTGTGTGACAAATAGAAAGTACATGACTAAAGTTATGGGTTTAGAAGATCCTACCATGTGTTTCCCAAGTATAAAAGGTGTGAACCAAGGGATCACTCTCTATTTTCAGGCACACCACTCATGTGATAACATTGCAGTCATCCCTAAACCATCAGTCAACATCTGATCTGTGGCAATGTATTTGAGACAAGATCTCTGAGGATATTTCTTTGCACCCCACCAGCATGAGTATGTTTGCCTTTCATTATCTCTACATATTAGAGCCCCACATGTGTGTATTGTTGTTTAATGTAAATAAATGCTGGTATCTTTATAAGTGAAGTTTTTATTTCTCTTATATTAATCCCTGTGTATAATATTGAATAAAAACCGATATTCTTATCTATCTATCTATCTATCTATCTATCTATCTATCTATCTATCTATCTATCTATCTATCTATCTGAGTTTTATTCTCTTTTTCTCTCTCTCTCTCTCTCTCTATCAATTTGAGTGATTCTAACTATCTATCTATTTATCTATCTATCTGAGTTTGATTATCTCTCCCTCTCTCTTTCTCTCCTTCTCTCTATATATCAATTTGAGCGTGATTCTAACTATCTAACTATGTATCTTTCTGAGTTTGATTCTCTCTCTCTCTAAATCTCTCTCTCTAAATCTATCTATCAATTTGAGTAATTCTATCTATCTATCTATCTATCTATCTATCTATCTATCTATCTATCTATCTAACATGGATTCCTATTATCAAGTCTTCTTTTTCCAACATTAGGGATCTGCATTCAAACCTTCCAGAGGTTTAAATTTATTTACAGGAGACCAAACTGAACCTATTCTTTCTATGTGAAACTGGCATTAGTTCGTCAGCTTCTACCGATGATTTCATGATTAAAGACTACTCGAACATGACATCAAACCCCGGCACTCATGATTGCCATGGACATTGTCTTTGTGCCTAAATATGGGATGGCTTTCTATGTGGTAGGGACATCTCCAAAGAAAACTCTCTCTAAATTGCCCTATATGTGTTTCCATGTAGCATTTAGTCACAGCATTCATCTTTGCTCTCTGTCATTCGCACAATGACAGAGTAACTATCTTTGAGAGTATCTTGTCTGTTTACCCTTCTGCCAGCATTCATGTGTGTGGTGACTTTAATGTTCACAATGTTGAATGGCTAGTCCACTCTAACAAGACCGATGATGAAGGGAGGTTTTGTCATAATTTCTCCCTTGTGTATGATCTAACACAGATTGTTGACAATCCTACTCCCGTACCTAATGCTGACAGGCATTTTGCAAGTCTTCTTAATTTTTTACTGACAACTTCTCCTGAACAGCACTCATCCACTGTTCTGTCTCTGCTGGGATCTTCTAATCACTCAGTTGTCTCAATTAAGATCAAAACATAATGCAATAAGATTTTTAAAACCCTTTTCCATCGCACAGTGTATCGATACTAGATGGCTGACTGGGACAGCTTCAGATCTTTCTTATCAGAAATTCCTCTACACTTCATTTTTGAAAAGAATGTGTCCAGTATCACATCTGATGTAACTGATTGGTTAATCGCTGGTATTGAGTGCTTCATACCCTCCAAGAAATTCTAACAGAAAACAAACAGTCAGCCTTGGTACCCCCTTGAATATGCCGCTACCATTGCTTACAGAAATGATTATTTAATTGCTTTCAAAGAAATAGATGCTCTGAAACCAAAGTTGCCTTTAGAACAGCTTACAACCACTGCAAAAGGGTTATAAATGATGTGAAAGAGTTCTATGCGCAATCTATTAAATCTAGAGTGGCTGAGCAGAAGCTTAGTTCCTAAGAGTTTTGGCGAATAACAAACAGGATCCTGAGCAGGTGTATGACCTCTATTCTAACCATCATCAATGGACAAGAGGTGATTTCTTCAACATCTGATAAAGCCAAACTTTTTGCAAAAAACTTTACATTAAATTCCACCTATTACGATCAGGGCTGTCTACTGCCTGAATTTCCCCCTAAGACTGTAAACACACTGAGCGATATCCATATATCTGTTCGGGATGTTGCTAAATTTATCAAGAATCCAGATGCCAGCAAGGCAACTGGTCCTGACAACATTCCAATTATAGTGCTTAATAAGCTGCAACTAGCTCTTATTCTTAAAAAGCTGTTCAATCGTTGCTTAAAAGAGAAATGCTTCCTATCACCTTGAAAAACTTTGTCAGTCTGCTCAGTATTCAAAAATACTGGCGACCGGTCTTCTGCATCTCAGTACAGATCAATCAGTCTACTGTGCGTCATTAGTAAGTTGTTTGAATCTGTGATAAATCAAGAAGTTGTCAACCACCTCAGCAAAAACAATCTACCCAGTGACAAGCAATATGGATTTCGTCCCGCAAGACCAACTACTGATGTGCTGACTGTAATATCACACAGGATCAGTGAATCTATTGATGGAGACTTTAGTTTTTGACATATCAAAGGCCTTTGATAGGGTTTGGCCCAAAGTTTTGCTTCACAAGCTAGCTAGCTATGGAATATGTGGAAATGTCTTTTCAACCATCAAATCCTTTCCCTCTGATATGTTTTAAAAAGTAGTCGTTGATGGGCAGAAGTCTGAAGCACATAGTATCAGGGATTGATTCTGGGCCCAACCCTCTTCCTGATCTTTATCAATGATCTCCCAAATCACAATGTAAGTTCATTCGTTGACATTTATGCAGATGACACAACAATCTATGCCAACACTTCCAAGAGAATTGATGATTAAGATCTCTCTCTTCCAACCTGGAGCACGTAGTGCAATGGGGGAAAAGGTGGCTGGTTACTTTCAATATATCTAAAACCAAGCTTCTTTCCTTTCACCACCAATGTTTGGATCGTCACTTTGCCCCAATTGAAATGAATGGCTCTCTCATTGAAGAAGTTCCTGCTTTGATAAGCTTCAAGGACTGACCTTCACTCCAGACCTAAAATGGAAGACTTACATCAAATCTATTGCTAAAGTCGCTGGAAAGATGGTTGGATCATTCTACTGCTTCAGATATCTCACTCCTGACGCAATCCTCTACCTGTATAAGAGTCAAATATGTCCTAAGATAGAATAATGTTGCCACATCTTGAGAAGTGCCACTCAGAGCACCCTTTCCTTCCTTGACAGAGTACAAAACCGACTTCAAAATCTAGTGGGGGATGTCCACATCTCTCTCCTACAGCCTCTTTCTTACAGAAGAGACGTTGCTAGTATTTCTCTACTCTATCGTTGTTATGGTAAATGCTGGACTGAGCTCCAACCTATGGTTACCGTATTGTAAAAACATTTACAACAAAAACTCGTCTCGCTACAACCACTGTAAATAATTTTCCTTTTCTCCCTCTGTGTACCTAAAACTAAACAGAACTTTAATGAGCAAAGTTTCTTTCCGTCTGTGGAACACACTACCATGTGGCTGCTTTTCAGCTAACTATAGTATGGTTGTTTTCAAGTCCAATGTTAACAAATTCTTGTTGAGCCGTCCTCTTAAATAATCTAATTTGGACCAGTCTCAATCATTGTTACCAATTCTCATGTTGTTATTTGCTATCTTCCTGACAAACTCATTAACCTTTATCCTCGAGTGGCCTATGCGCCTTGATAAACGGTGACTCTTAAGTACATTAAAAAAGAATCTATCTATCTATCTATCTATCTATCTATCTATCTATCTATCTATCTATCTATCTATCTATTTGAATTTGATTCTCTCCCTCTCTCTCTCTATTTATCTATCAATTTGAGTGTGATTCTATCTATCTATCTATCTATCTATCTATCTATCTATCTATCTATCTATCTATCTATCTATCTAATCATCCACAGACATATTGTTTTGCTGTCTCACATCTCTTCAGTGTGGTTTGACAGGCCAGTGATCAAAACTTAATTAATTCTCCAAACAATAGTTTTGCACCACTTTTATGTCCCTTTATGAAGGTTAAAATAAAGATATAATGATACTAAACCTAATGTCTAGACTCCTTTATTTAAATTTTTATCCAAATCCATTGCACCATTCGGATTCTAGAACATGTCTAAAATTTAAGATTTAAGCTTAAGAAGTCTTAAGAAGAAATTGAAATTCAGCGAATGGCTATGGATCAAATTTAATGCAAATCTGAAATATTTGAATTTTCAAAATGGAAGGTTGTGCACATATTATGCCCACTAATACCCTAAAAATATCCCAAAGAAACTGAAATTTGGGGAATATTTTTTAATTGATATCTAATACCTATTGTTAAAATTTCACAAAAATCGGAGGTATCTGAATTTTCCAAAAGGGTACCCCCACCTTTTGGGCACCTTTGCATAAAACTAAATTAAATCAAATTACACCCATATTACTCACTCTTACACGTTGCATCTGTGTTCCAAAATTCATAATGATCAGTTAATTAGTTTAGGAATGAATCCTGTACATGCAAATATATAAGCATATACACATACCTAAAACCGATATTTTTTTATCTATCTATCTATCTATTTATCTATCTGATTTTACCTATCTATATATGTACCTGAGTTTGATTCAGTCAATCTATCTACTTATTTGATATGTTAAGGTTGCTGGAAAAATGGTTGAATCATTCCACTGCTCCAGAAAGTACCTGACTCCAGAAGCAATCCTTTACCTATATAAGAGTCAGATATGTCCTAAGATGGAGTACTCCTGCCACGTCTGAGGAGGTGCTGCTCAGAGTACTCCTTATTGCCTAGACAGAGTTCAAAATAGACTTTGAAATGCTTCACATCTGGGGAGGTGCCACACAGAGCACTATTTCCGCCTTGATAGAGTACAAAATCAACTTTGAAATCTACTGGGAGGGGGGGGGATGATCTCATCAGTCCTTTTCTTCATAGAAGAAACGTTGCTAGTCACTCTCTACTCTATTGTTACTTTCATGGAAATCTCTGGTTACTCCTTGTAAGACATTCACAGCAAGAACTCGTTTTACTACTACATCAGAAAACAACAACTTTCCTTTCTTCCTCAATCTGCCTAGCATCAAATATCTTTGCAAGGGCTTCCCATCTGTAGAAGATATTACCGTGGGATTGCTTCCCTGCCAATTACAACAACAAATCCAATATTAGCAAATACTTATCATAAACGTGGCCTTGGTAAGTGGGGACCCAATAGTAAAAAAAATCTCTCTCTATATATATATATATATCTATTTATGTATCTATCTGAATTTGATTCTATCCATCTATCTGAGTTTTATTTTATCTGAGTTTATTTATATCTATCTATCTATCTATCTATCTATCTATCTATCTATCTATCTAAATCTGATTCTATGTATGTATGTATGTATGTATGTATGTATGTATGTATGTATGTATCTATCTATCTATCTATCTATCTATCTATCTATCTATCTATCTATCTATCTGAGTTTTATTCTATCTATCTGTCTGTTTGATTATATATATACATATGTGTATGTATAAAAATTAATGTGAAAAATATATATTTTAATATATCTTTTATTTATTTTCTATTTGTTGACGTGTAGGAATACCAAATGTCCCTTATAAAAAAGTTTTTTTGAAATCTATCTATCTATCTATCTATATATATATACAGGGTGGGCCAAAATAAGGGTCCTATCTTTAAATTTGAATAACTTGAATTTGAATAACTTCCACAAAATAAAAGTTAAACTCACCAAACTTTATGTGTGTGTAGACTGACCCTTCCGAGATTTTTTTAAATAAACAAAACAAATTTTAGCCGCAAAACACTTCTTAAAACTTACAAAAACTAAAGTATTGTTTTTTACACTGTTTTGAGTTTTTTAAGCAAAAATAATGTTTTCTAAATGAGGGTACGTTCCTTAGGGCTAATACGGCTCATGCTTGCTTCGGAAGGGGTCCTTTACTTATTCTAAAAAAAAAAATTTAAAAAAATCAATAAATAAAAAAGTTATGAATTTTTAAAAATAGGCCCTTATTTTTGCCCACCCTGTATATATATATATATATATATATATATATATATATATATATATATATATATATATATATATATATATAAAATAAAATATAGTAACATATAGTATATATTGACTTAAGGAAAGAATAATAAACACTAGTTTATTACTGAATACACCTTGCATTGAACAATTGAAATTTGAAATAAATTTGGACAATCGTCACATATTTATCACTCTTTTTTCTTCTATCTCTCTCTCTCTCTCTCTCTCTCTCTCTATATATATATATATAGATAAAGTAGTTACAGACCACAACGGAGGCTAATGGAGGTCCACAAAGAATGGTCACGTGCTGTTCCCCTTTGTCGGATTTGAAACCGACGTTATCAATTTTTTTCTTATCTTTTGTAATACACATATAAATAAATAATATGCTCTGACTTTTGAATTTTTCTTACTAATCGAGCACTCTGCTGGCGTTCTCTCCTACTGATCTTACAAAGTATATATATATATATATATATATATATATATATATATATATATATATATATATATATATATATATATATATATTGTAGTTGCATTCCAATGACTATAGGAACAATCAATTCATAACCATAACTCTTATCTGCTCATTCAATTTCTTTATTTTCATATATCGGCGAATACCTGTAATTCCTCTTTGTCTCACAAACAAAATTATATATAGGAAACTAAGACCAGATGAAAGTTATGGTTATGGATTGATTGTTCCTATGCGCATTGGAATGCAACTATAAAAAATATATATGCTCTGAAGCTTGTAATACAACTTCATTGAGCTTGCAATTTGGAAAATTTTCAGATATTATAAAGAGTATATACTTAAATATATATTTTTTGTAAGAACCCATAAATATATATATATATATATTTATAAATAAATATTAATTATTACCTACAGACATCAATGTTTTATGCTAACGCAATCTTCAGTGCAGGAAGCTAATTCCCAACGGTCGGCGGGCGCGAACACCGAACACAAATCGCCACTGATTTGTAGTCAAGACTCTTAACCCCTCGGGCATAGTGAACGAGTTATTAATTAGGGAGGAATTTAACTTTGTAAATAGCGAATCGACGGCTAAATTTACCCAAGCAGTTTAGAGTGATCAACGAATGTATTCGGATCGTGCATTTCGCTATTAGTACTGCTTGTTATTAAAGTTACTCAGAGTGCCCGGCCTTTGGTGGAGGGTGCTTATAATAATATTTATAAATAAATATTAATTATTTATTACCTACAGACATCGATGTTTCATGCTAACGCATATATATATATATATATATATATATATATATATATATATATATATATATATATATATATATATATAGTGTTATAATGGAATAATTCCAGGAAGAAATCCGGGTAAGAGAGCTCAATGTGGTAAACAGAGCAATAATAACGTAAAATATAATAACACGAAATTACATGATTGTCGATGCAATAATTTATTTCAACCTTGCGGTTTTATTCAAGCATCCAACTTGACAATTACATTTTTGAGACTGATAGAAAACTGAATTTATCCTCGATAGATAATATATATATATATATATATATATATATATTATCTATCTATCTATTTATTTAGATATCTATCTATTTAGATATCTATCTTTTTAATCCTATCTATTAATCTGATTTTGATTCTATCTATCTATGTACCGATCTATCTCTCTATCTATCTATCTCCATTTATTTTCAAACACAACTTTGTTGCGATTCATTAAGAAATTATTTCAGTCCCCATTCATCCTTTCCCATTCACGATTGTAATGTTGTGCATCTCTCCTGAGTCGAACCCCCATTCACCAGACTCTTTAGGGTTCAGCATCCAAAACCCAGACAACAGCAACAATAACCATTCATGTCAACAAAGGCACATTTTTCAAATAATAAAAAAGAAAGAAGAAAACATACAAACGAGACACAAACAAATCCTTAAAACAATGCATCCAAATATGTCATCCTTTAGAATGACGTATGCGCAGTCGTGTATGCATGCCCTAATTATGTGCATCCAAAGCTCTATGCGTGTGCATGCGCATCTGTGCATGTCTGTGTGTGCACGTGTGTGTGTGGATATCTCTGCATATTTGTTTCTGTGTGTGCGTGTACATAGTCTGTGTGTGAGTATACAGGTGTGTGCATATGAATGTACATGTGTCTTTGTTAGTGAACATATCTCAGTGTGTGTGTGAGTGTTACATTCGTCTGTGTGGGTTTGAGGTTGCATACATGTGTCTGTGTGAGCGTACATGTGTTTGTGTGTGAGTGTACATACGTCAGTGTGTGTGTGAGTATTACATTCGTTTGTGTGTTTGCGGATACATGCATCTGCATGTGTGACTATATATGCGTGTGTGAGTGTACATGTGTTTGCATATTAATGTACAGGCGTCGGTGTGTGTTTGAGTGTATATGCGTCTGTGTGTGTGTGTGTCTGTGTTAACATGTGTTTTTGTGTTAGTCTACAGGCATCGCTGTGTGTGTGTGGGCTGTGTGCGTGTGTGTGTATATGTGAGTTTACACGTGTTTGTGTGTTAGTGTACATGGGTTGATGTGTGCGTCTGCGTGTTACATGTGTCTGCGTGAGTGTTACATGTCTCTGTGGGGAGGGGTATTGGGTGGGTGGTGGTAGGGTTGCACGTGCTGCAAAGAGACATTTCTGTGGCCTGTAGAGGCATTCAATTACAAGATGTGACAGTGCATCCGCACGAGGTGGGGTGGGGGAGGGATACAGCATGCGGTGTGTGTCACCAACTTTTGAGACACACACATTGCACGATTTAGACCATGAGTCACAAATGCGGGAGTGGGAGGTATGTGAATGTACGTTTGTTGCATGGGAAAGGAGCCGACATATGTATACATCTTATTAGGCATGAATGGTGCCCGTTCCTATTTACTTGCTTCCCCACGAGGGCAGAGTTAAACACAAGGTCAGTTTTAAATGCAGGGAAAATCTAGCTCCCCAAAAAGGGTCATTCTGGATTGGAACACAAATTAAAATTGCCTCAGTCTAGAAGAATTTCTCCTTCACTGACTGAGGACAGAAAAAATGAATTGCAGCATCAGAACAGATACTACACTTTGCTCCTATGCTTGTTAGTGCGCCTGTGTGCATGTCCACAGAAGTTTAAAATGGAAATTTACAAAAAATTATTATCATGTCTATTACTAACAGTGCTTCTTCTGGTGTTGCCCGGTAGTTTTTTTTTTTACTTTCATTTTTGTTTCGCTTTTTTTACCAAATTATTATTATTATTTTTTTTTTTCAATAGGATTTTCAAAGTTAAATTTAATTATTACGGTATTGTTTGGTCATTAGATTATTAATTGAGCCAAATCGTAATAAAACTATAACTAATTTTGTTATTAAGTTAATATTGTTGTAATCTCTATTTATAAAATTATTGGCTGTAAATAGCTTCCAAAACTTTCAATCTCCTGTCTTTCACACCATGTAAATCTGTATATATATATATATATATATATATATATATATATATATATATATATATATATATATATATATATAACCGACAATTTATGTTTGGATATCTTTTCGTAGATCCTTTCCATTGTCAGAATCAGAATCTTAGTTTCGGGTGGTGGTGGTGGTGGGGGGGGCGATGAATCTGCTATAGTTTTCATTTGTATCCCAAGTACTTTCAGATCCATCCGGGTCCATCTTCAGGGATGGGTCTAAAAGTACTTGGGACACAAATGAAAACTATGGCAGATTCATCGCCCCCCCCCCCCCCCGAAACTAATATTCTGATTCGGACAATGGAAAGGATCTGCGAAAAGATATCCAGACATAAGTTGTCGGTTATATTTAACAACACTTGCCTTCAAAAGATTATATATATATATATATATATATATATATATATATATATATATATATATTTATAAATAAATATTAATTATTTATTACCTACAGACATCGATGTTTCATGCTAACGCAATCTTCAGTGCAGGAAGTTAATTCTCAACGGTCGGCGGGCTCGAACTCCGATCACAAATCGCCACTGATTCGTAGTCAAGAGCGTTAACCTCTCGGCCATAGAGAATTAGCTAATAATTAAAGAGGAATTAACTTTGTAAATAGTGAGTCGGCGGCTAATATATATATATATATATGTTTTGTTCGTTAACCATGTTTTTCTCTGTTTCATAAACAACACCTTTTTGGTGAATTTAGCACTTGCTAGATAGTGACCCTTTTTTTCATAACATAACAATCGTTTTTGTCCATTTCCAAAGACGCAACAGTCATCTATATCCTATCCAAGCCAGGATCCATGCTACAGATTTGCTAAGAATTTTAAACCAGTTTAAATTCTTCCAAATTCATTTAAAATTCTGAAGGGTCATAAAGTAATTTATTCTTTCTTTTTTTTCAACTATGAAAAAATATTTAAATGAGTAACTTGTTTATGAATAAACAGAAATGCATTCTGGTGGATTTAATTTCCTAATAAAATTATTTTTATATAGGAATTTTAAAAACGTTCGTTTTAGTACTTCATGCCATTGCATTTCTGATTTCAATGAATAATAGATTAATAATAAATAATAAAAAATAATAATGTGTAAGTCACATAAAGACGAGAAACACACACATACAATGACGGACTTGAGGTGGAAGGCTGGATGAAATAGCAAGTGAATGTCTAGCATCCAGCAAAAACAAAAATATAAGAAAATTAAAAAGAAAAAAGAGAGACATAACCTCTCATTACGCAACCATATATTATTCAATATTTGGAGTTTTCTTAAATGCTTATACTTTGAATGTACCTATATTTTATATAGCTATATTATTCAATTGTGCATTATCGCTTCACTGTAGTAAAACATTTTTGCCTTCAAATTTGAAATTTTTAACATATATATATATATATATATATATATATATATATATATTAAGAGTCGAAGGTAATAAAAAAACAAAACAGAATAAAAAGATTGGACCAGGCCATTATAAATAATAGGGAATATTAGTATTAATGTTATTTAACACATAGCTGGAGAGAGAGAGAGAGAGAGAGAGAGAGAGAGAAAGAAAGAAAGAGAGAGAGGGAGAGAGAGGGAGAGAGAGTGGGGAGAGAGAGTGGGGAGAGAGAGATGGGGTTATAGCAAACATAAAGACTAATTTGGGATATTGTCTTTTTATTTTTTAAATTTAACTGGCTCTGCAAACTCACTTTTTTTTATCACGCCAGCCGAGGGAATTCTTGGCATTGTTCTAGCAATGTACGGGGTGTCTTATCTCTTAGCAAATCCTTTTTTGTCGGAATGAGGTATGGTTCGATTTGGTTCAAGGAGGCCATCCTCCCAGGCATTACCTCAGCTTTCAGGAGGGGTGGGAGTGATTTATTGTCTGTCACCTGAGGCGCCCCTATCAGGGAACACTCACAGATCCCTATTAGGTGAGCTGGTTTTCTCTACATTTAGCTGACCTTGTGTCACATCTTGTTGCCACGGAAGGCATGTAGATAAAGGTTTGGGGAGGGGGCACTCTTCTTTTCATACCAGCCGGGTAATGTTGGACACGTTCTGATTCTAGAAGGGGGTTTGACTCTTTTGTCTGAATTAAGTATAATTCAGTTTGGTCCTAGGAGGCCACCCTCCCAGGCATTACCTGTTCCTTAAGGATTGTGGTTAGTTTATTGCCGGTTGCCTTTGTCCTGATTCAAACAATCTAACCCAAACTCAGTGGGTGACACAATGGGTCATATTTTTTCTAGTATTATATAACGAAAAACGGATGGAACTGCCGAACTGACAACGAATAGTTGCAGATGCGGGAAGACATGCAAAATTCAGAGAGGCTTGAAAATCCTCTAAAGCCAGATGAAATGCCTTGAATTATAAACTTTGACACAATTAAACAACGTCACACGGCTTCTACAATTTATCTCCTTTAATCAGAGAACTAATACTAACCGAACAGAACTTGAATTTAAACTCAGGCTAGCTATTTTACACCACATACACAACAAAACTTTGTCTGTCTTGATATTAATAATTAAAAAGCAAAAAATAACCCAAAAAACTCTCATTTCATTTCATAAACGCACCACATATTTTAAATTCTAATGACTATGTTTCGTTCGAAAAAAGAACACAAACATTCTTTTTACGTCACAAACGCATCACATATTTTCAAATATTGACTTCTATGTTATTTCCTAAAATCAGTCATCTTGAGAAAATCTTGAAATAAAGACAAAACGTTGATAAATATAAAAATAATTTTCGGGTTTTCCTTTTTCATTCTCCATCATGTTGGAATATTATTTCAATAATTATCATCATATATATATATATATATATATATATATATATATATATATATATATATATATATATATAAATAAATATAAAATTATTAATACCTACAGACGCTAGCGTTTCAAGCTTATTGCACTCATCAGTTCAGGAAAGTAATAATTTCAGACGGCCGGGAGGCACGAACCCAGTTCATAGAGGCAGCCTAGAATCTGCAAGCAGTTGCCATATGCACTCGGTCAACGGAAACTTTCACCTAATTAAAGGAAATTAAGATCTATATGTACCTAGAAGCAGGTACAGATAGAAGACTAGTCGAGAGTGTTCGACAAACGTATTTGGAATTTTGCATTAGAGCTTTTTTGACAGTCTATTTTTCCTAGGACAGTTAAATTTAATTCACTGAACAGAAGTTTTGAATCACTTTTATGTCCCTTTACAAAGATTAAAATTAACATAATGATACTAAACCTTATGTCTAAAATCCTTATTCTAATTTTGATCAAAATCCATTACCTAACTTTAATTTTAGAAGATATCTAAAATATAAGCTTAAGGGGTCTTAAGAAGAAATTGAAATGCATGGAATTTTGCTTAATTGGTGTATAATGACTATAGATCAAATTCAATACAAATCTAAAACATTTTAATTTTCAAATGAGAGGTTGTGCCCATACTATGCCCCCTAAAAATCCTTTAAAATACCCCCAAATAACTGAAGTTTGGGGAATATTTACTAATTGATGTCTAATATCTATTGTTTAAAGTTCGCAAAAATCAGAGGTATCTGAATTTTCATCCCCTTTGTACAAAACTGAATTAAAGTAAATATAGCCCACATTGCTCACCATAACGCCTTAAAGCTGTGTTCCAAAATTCATAATAATCAGTTAAGTAGTTTAGGAGTGTATCCTATACATACAAATATATAAACATATACGCATACGAAACTTATATATATATAAAGAGAGATGTAATTTATTTCTGATGAGTCGTAAATGATGAAACACGTGTCCGTGGATAATTACATTTTAACCATATATATATATTCCATGATAAATGCCAGTATACTGAAATCATATACCCTTAATAGGGTTAAGATGAAAATTCATATACACTAAATGTACAAAAGCAAGGAAATTCCCAAATTTTTACACTTTTATTGTCATTAATTAAGGGTATGACTACATATCAACCTAACCATTTCATTATCGCATCACTACAGTATAAATCTCTATGCATGAGTGAATGAAGTGTGTGAGGTGCGCTGAAGAAAAATTCCTACCAGTAAAATACATAGCCCTGTTGTGCTCGCATACCCTTAATGACAATAAAAGTGTAAACATTTGGGAATTTTCTTGCTTTTGTACATTTAGTGTATATGAATTTTCATCTTAACCCTATTAAGGGTATATGATTTCAGTATACTGGCATTTATCATGGAATGTCACTACTTTTGTAAAGGCTATGCCTCAATACAATGGTCATTTTAAAGTTTTTTTTTAATTTTCTGGAAAACTAAGGTATATGGTAAACTGAAATTAAAATGCCATCAACTAGACCCTAGAACCTCTATCTCTGCCAAAAATCAGCTGAATCCATCAAATAGTTGATGAGATACAGGGTGGCACATACGTACGTACGTACACACGGATAACACAAAATCATGCCTGACCTTTCTGGATCTCTGGGTTGCCTTGACTAATGATGCTAAAATTCTACACACTTATAGAACCTATCAAAAATAAATTTTGTGCAAAGTTTTAACTAATTTGGTTTATTCGTTTTTGAGTTATGATTGATCAAAAAAATGAGATTTCTAGCATAGGTCGTTTTTGAAGTCTATTAAGGGATAGAGCACTCTCGCGCCTCTCTTGATATATATAATTTAGTAAATGTTCCAAATTTTTTTTTTTTTATGGAAATCGCTCCAGACAAGGCATGAAGCCACTTAAAAAAAAAATTACGACTTCAAGGTCAAAAACTAGCCAACGATAAGTGTTAGATGGATAGATTTCGACTCAGAAAATAGCAATTCTTCCCCCTTTGTCAGAAACATTGCTCATGAAATGTGAGGACTAAAGGACAAAATAAGGGAAGCGAGAGTTACGAGGCTGCCGAAAGTAAACCCAAGGTCCACTTTCTACTCTTCTAATGTTCACTTTTTACTCTTCTGTTTAAAAAAAAACAACATTTTTATTCAAACAATTATTTCTCCCCATTTCAAAACATCAAAACATACTCAAGGTATTTTCAAAAAGGCTTCATCAGTGAAAATTTGTTACCATCATAATGAAGCCCCCTCTCAAAAAAACAAAAACAAACAAACATACACAACCGTTAGTCAACATATCAAAATTGTTCATTTAGCTTCTTTTTCTTTTTCTTTCTTCTTTTTTTCCAGACCAATGGGAATTCTTTTTAACTCTATCCTTCCGTAGCGGCGGTGATTTGTTAAGAATCACTGTGTCTAGGGCACAGCATATGGAAGGCGGAACCCATCCCTCTCCTTCCGCTGCCTTGAACCTTCCCTGAGTTTTAGTCAGGTACCAATTTACTGCTGGGTGGACAGAGGGAGTTTTCAGACCCGAAAATTCGCATGCCGTGAGTGGGATCAAACCCGGGTCGTCCAGCCCAAAGAAAAGTGCTATAACCACTCGTCCACAGGCCCTCCTTCTGTAGGTAAAAGTAAAAACTGGTATATTAAGGCAATTAAAAATCAAGGCTGATTATATATTATTACAATTATAGATATTATTTTCTTTCAAATGTCCGCCATTAAAATTCTATTAAAATAATACATACT
>OY744516.1:173864423-173911923 GCA_963556195.1 Sepiola atlantica
TTGAAAGAAGCAGTGAGTACTTAAAATCTGTGAAGACTTGTCGTCATCCATGCTTCAGAGAACATCACTTGTTGTTACCAGTGAGCGATCACTGATAACGTGTGAAATCTCCTACTGAGTAAGTAAGTAAGTAAGTAAGTAAGTAAGTAAGTAATAATAATAACTAGGAGAGTAGAAAGTGGATCTTGGGTTTACTTTCGGCAGCCTCGTAACTCTTGCTTCCCTTATTTTTTCCTTTAGTCGTCACATTCCATGAGCGATGTTTCTGACAAAGGGGGAAGAATTGCTGTTTTCTGGGTTGGAATCTATCCATCTAACCCTTATCATTGGCTAGTTTTTGACCTTGAAGTATTTTTTTTTTAGCTTAATGCATCAAAGGGGCTTTGTGCCTTGGCTGGAGCGATGCCCATAAATAGAAAAATAATAATAATAATAATAATAATAATAAGAAGAAGAAGAAGAAGAAGAAGAAGAACTACATTAATGCAAAAAGTCATAGAGAAGGGAATTACTCAAAACAACTACAGACCAATAACCTGCCTACTAACCATGTGGGAAATTCTAACGAAAGAACTGAGAGAAAAGATCTACTACTCCTTTAATAACTGTGGACTCCTCCCCAAGGAACATGACAAGAGGGTCACATGTCCTTCTATACATCTATCAAAAGTTCCTAAAGGAGGTAAAATGGCATGAATCGACTACAAGAATGCCTATGATTCAATCCCTCAAACATGGGTAATTGAATGCTTAAAAATGTACAAAATACCTGACAAAACTGTCAAATTCATGGAGAAAGCAACATTTAACAGATATAACAACACAGAGAAGCATTTTACAGGGATACTCTCTATCACTGCTACTTTTTATCATAGCCATGATGCCACGCAACACTCAGGAGATGCAATGGCAGACACAAATTCACAGGCACAAAAAAAAAAATAAAGCACCTCATGTGTATGAACGACCTGAAACAATTTGCAAAACACAAAAAGGAATTACAAAATGTTCAGCCAGGACATTCAAATGGAATTTGGAATGGAAAAATGTGCACTACTCGAGATGAAAAAGAGAAAACTCGAAACAGCAGAGGGCATAGAATTACCCACAATCACCACCACTACCAATATCATCATCATCATCATCATCATCATCATCATCATCATCATCATCATCATCATCATCGCTTCAATGTCTGTTTTACATGCTGACATGCATTGGACAGCTTTAAGAAATTGACTTTCAAAATAACCTATCTCTGGCCAGGTCTTTATCCCTCTTTCCGTCAGGTCCATTTTTATCACGTCCTCTCATGTTTTTCTTGTGCTTCCTCTGTGAACTGGACCTGCTACCTCAACTGTTCTACATCTACAAACCCAAGAACTCTCATCTATTCTTTCAACATGGCCATACCATTGAAGTCTGCTCTTCTGCACACATCTCCCTGTACTGTCCAGATGTAATATTCCTCTGAGGTCATCAGAACTAAGCCTGTCTTTAAGACTCATATTACATATCCATCGTAACATTTCTTTCCATGCAACGCATGTCCTCAACACTCACTGGCCAGGTTTCACTTCCATACATCATCACACTGCGTACGCATGCCTGAATAGACGCTTTCCTTGGTCAAAAATGGTGACGCTCTGCCGGTTAGTAATGGTTCAACTGGGAAAATATGACGACATTTCGCAA
Source organism: Sepiola atlantica (assembly GCA_963556195.1). Lineage (NCBI taxonomy): Eukaryota > Metazoa > Mollusca > Cephalopoda > Sepiida > Sepiolidae > Sepiola > Sepiola atlantica. Next base: position 173,866,119 of record OY744516.1, read on the forward strand.
ACCTGATACTTACAAAAAATTTTTTTGAAGTGGATGAGGTGGATGGCATCAAATCTATACAAGTGAAAGGGAAAAGTGGAAAAAATACTTGAAAAAGACAAAAAATGTTTTAGAAACCAAACTATTATATAGTGAAAACGTAATAAAAGGAATACCTGTAAGATATTTTGGATCCTTCATGGGATGGAGAAAAGAAGAATTCATGCACTTGGACCAGAGGATTAGGAAACTAATAACCATGCACAATGCACTATATCCTAAGGATGATACTGACCGAATCTAGGTAACAAGAAGAGAAGGGGGAATAAGACGGTTAAGTATAGAAGACTGCGTGAATCATACAAAAAGAACTAGATAAATACATAACCCCAAACACAGAAAGGCTGATCATCACTGCAAGAAGGATAGCCAAAAGGAACCATACCGGGAGCAACAAAACTGGAATAAAAAAAGTCGAGAAAAGAAAAATGGAAAAAGAAGCATTTTCTACATGGATGATTTATAAAATTGACCAGAGAAGAGACACATAAAAAAAACTGAACATAACTACAAAAAGGAAACTTGAATAGAGAAACAGAATCACTATTAACAGCTGTACAGAACAATGCAATCAGAACAAATTATATCAAAGCCAAAATAGGCAAACCTAGAAAAACATTAAATATAGACTCTGTGGACAAAGAGATGAAACGGTAAATCACATAAGTGAATGTAGCAAATTAGCCTCAAAAGAATACAAAAACAGACATGACTGTGTGGGAAAAGCAGTCCACTGGGAACTATGCAAATATCTGCACTTTGTCATGTAGACAAATGGTAGACAGAAATCATAGAAGATAGTTGAAAATGAAAAGCACAAAATCCTCTGGGATATGGAGGTACAAACAGACAAACTCTTTCTAGCAAAGAGATTCGACGTGATAATAATCAACAAGAAAGATGAAACCTTGTCAAATTGTAGATTTCCTCATTCCAGCAGTTTACAGGGTGAAGATCAAGGAGGCAGAAAAATTAAGCAAGTACATGGAACTTGCTAGAAAACAGAAAGTAATATAGAACATGAAGAAAATCACTGTAATACCAATAATTATAGGAGCACTAGGAACAGTCCTGAAAAACCTGAAAAAAGGGGTACTTCTGCAGTTTACGAACCGTGCTATATTTTGGATAGGATTTTCAAGTTAAATTCAATCTTTTGTTTATTAAATTGTTAGGTGAAAGTACAGAATAGTTAACAACAACCCCCTCCCTCCCCATGTTAAGAATGGGTTTCTAAATAATAATGTTATTATTTCAGTACAGTCCATAAACTGCAGAAGCACCGTAAAAAAGACTAGGAGAAATTGGAATCAAAGGGAAGATTGACATCATACAACGTATGGGAATGATGAAAATATTAAGAAAAATCCTCAAATGAGGAAACCGCAATCAGCCACAGGTAAGTTCAAATAGAAATAGAACCAAAAACATAGAAAGAACATCACACGAGCCCAAGGGAACTGAAACTGCCAGCAATCCCATAAGCTGACCCCCCCTCAATAAAAAAGAAATGCACATGTGGTTGTATCAGTTTTGACTGGCACCACACCAAATAGTCGTCAAGTGTTAAGGAGGATGGAAAGACTGAGGAGGGAGAGCACCAACCAGACCTCCACTGGTAGGGTGCAGAGAGTACTGGAATCATGGGGAGGCTTATTGTCACTCTAATTCCAAAGAAGACCAATGGTAGTTGCCAGTAAAAACTCAATGGTAAACAGCTACTGCTTTCCAATTTTCTTATTACTACGTATATTGGCAACTGCTTTAATATCGTATAAAAAAAGAAGAAAAGAAAATCTTCATAGACGACAATTTGACCTGTAGCAGTTACATGATTGAAATCTATTTCATGTTGTATTCTCATGTAATCTCTTGTGCATACGCTGTTATGCCCAGACTTGCTTAGTGATGCCGTGGTCGTTTTGGAACAGTGAGCATGCTCACCTTTCCAGCCGTTTCCGCCCAGATTTCTTTTGTGCTCAAATTTGATTAGTTCCAGCCAAGATGCAGATGTAACAAGACGTCACATTTCCTGGCTCGCCTTTAATCGTGGCTTAGACGGGAGGCGAGCCCAGACCCGAGATCAACAAATCTGAACTCAATTACATTTATTTAGTGCATGCTAGCCGAGTCAACCTATCTTACTTTTCTGTATTGATTGATTCATTTATTTCGTGTGAATCAGATGATTTTAGTGTTAGCATTGGTTTCTCTGATATCTTACTAGTTAAAGTTCTTTCTAGAAAGACATCGGGTACTTAGGGGAAGGACCACATGAAGGTTGCCAACATCCCTAAGTGAAAGTGGTACTGTGGAACCGACTGGATCTGAACTTGGAACACCCAGGTCGTCAGTCTGTGTTGTTAGCCACTTAACCACCGTCACCTCCCCCTGTGTTGATGAAACTGTTAAATAAAGTTGATATAAATTATAGAGAAGATATTGTTATTTTGGATCTTTTTAAGAAGATCCCCGCCACTAAATATAGCCCCGCTATTCAAGGGAGACAACTTTTCAGCCACTTTTGCTTAAAAAAAATTAACAAAATAAGAATGTATAAGACATGTTTTTTTTTATTGAGGGGGATAAAATTGTGTTAAATCAGTTATGATTTGCGGTATCGTTGCCTCATCACGAACTCGCAGAGGTAGCTGTCAACAAGCGTGCGATGGGTGCCAATCTATGGTCGTTGGGGCAGACATGGACAGCTCCTCGGAACAGAATTTCATGGATGTAACGTTTTTGGTCCAGCAGTAAATAAATAGAACCACTGTTTTTAATTCCACCTTTGACCACTCCAGCTATGTTCCCTTTCTGAGAGCAAATTCTGTGTGAAAAGGGTTAACGCGTAAAGAATTTAGCAAGCCGAAAAGTTGTCTCTCTTGGTAGCGGGGTTATTCTTAGAGGTCGACTAACTTTAGCATAAGTGGCGGGGATCTTCTTAAAAAGATCCGTTATTTTTATATGGAACTCTGGTGACCCCTTTTCTTCTTCTTCATTTCCAGCAAGGCCTCGTCAGATGAATACAGACACTACTACAGAATGGCTATCTCCGACAAGCATCCCATTACACCAACAACCCTAACACCTAAATTCACTGTTCTTTTTGTGTATTCTATTTCGAGCAAAGCAATATACCTCGTCATCTCAAAGCAATACGCAAGATAAATAAACTTGAATAATTGGTTCCACATGAACTTAATCAAGCTAAGAAATGTCGCCTTTTTAGATTGACAAATATTTTTTTACTCATGAGTCAACACTTATCAAGGCAAAGTGCCACTAGAGGATAAGGGTTAATGACTTAAGAGTTCGGTTTATGACAAGTGTTTAGTGACATTAAATTTGAAGAGGACCATATTGAAACCCTCAGGGATGCAATCTTATGGCAACGTGTTCCACAGATGGGAAGTTCTGGGGAAGAAACTTTGTTCATGGAAATGTGTGTTAAAATTTGGGGCTTAAGCCCCCCGGTATATCTCAAAATTCTTTGAAGAAATTGCAGACAGCAGTCAGAGAGCTTCCCGACACCAACAAAGAAAGACGCCCTCTCTCCTGTCTCTGTCTCCTGGACAGCCGAGCAAAGCTAATCTTCACTGAAAGAAATACAGCTCAAAGAAAAGTGGCAGCCGAACTTTTTTTATTATTACTTCCTTATTATTACTGCCATCATTGTCTTAACTTTCGGCAACCTACACCCAACGGTGTAGGTCAGTTAAATAAATATATATTGTTATTTATAGAAGGGCTTTGTTTTCCTTTCATTTGATGACCCTTTTTATTACAAATTCTCTTATCAAAGATAATCTTATTTAAATTATGTCTATTTTTTGTTAAATATTGTGGAAATACTCATCGTTGCTTAGACAGAGTTTATTTATTTAAAAATTTTTTTGTTACTTTAATTCACCCCAAACAAGGCACATTGCCACTGAGACTGTGGATTAAGGGTCAGATTTATAAGGGGCATCCTAAGTGAGGAGTTTAGCAGTGATATGTCTGTTTACATCACATTTAAATTTCTACATGTCGGTACAGTCAGGGAAACAGGGAGTAGGGAGGGAATTCCAAAGGCTAGCAGTTCGAGGAAAAGAAGCTATTAGAGTAGAAAGTTCTCCGATATATGGGGACCTTCACAGTGAATGGGTGGGATTTAGCTGATTGTCGGGTTTGCCGGGTGTATTTACGTCGAGGGGGCACGAGCGCAGCAAGTTCGTTGGAGCAGATTCCATTGAAATACTTGTAAAACAAACACAGGGACGCAACATTGCGGCGATGGGACAGGGGCTGGAGCTGGAGCTTGGTAGATAATGAGGAACCTATTATATTACAAACTCTTTTTTGGATCCTGTCTAGGAGGGAGAGACTAGTTGATGGTGTACCAGTCCAGATGTGGCAACAATACTCCATGCATGGGCGGATGGTGGCCTTGTAGAGATATAGAATACGGGCAGATGTGAGAAGTTTTCTCGCAGGGTAGAGGGAGCCCACTTTCTTTGCAGCAGCCGTGACAGTATCTTCTAGTTCAAAATCGACTCTGAAATCCTTGCACTGGAAATGTATTAGCAAGCAATATTTTAAAAACTAAATTTATATTTTTATAATAGAGTAAAAAAAAAAAATGTCTTATTGTACAAATTTCATGTAAATCGGAGATACTTGAATTTTCGGTGCTTTTACAGATTAGGATCCACGCTAACATTGACCCCGTCGTTAGGGTTAGGGTCAAAGTGGGGGTTAGGGTTTAGGTTTAGGATTAGGGTCAAAGTTAGCGTGTGTCCCGATCTGTGAAGTACCGAATTTTCAAATGGCGGCTCCTATGCCTTTTTGGTTCTCTCACAACCTTTTAAAATACTCGGATGAAATTGAAATTTTAGGAATCTTTCTTAATTGGTCTCTAATAACTATGGTTCAAATTTTATACAAATCGAAAACATTTTTTTTTATGGAAGTCACTCCAGACAAGGCATGAAGCCACTTGATGTAAGGAGCTAACAAGAACGAAAGATGATCAGAATCAAGAGTCGAAAAAAAATCAGAACTTTTTGGGGTGTGAACCTGTATGAGTGCGTTCACTTCACTGGCTGCGATCGTCCCAGACATCCAAAGTTTTGTTCGACTTAGTCAGTGCTGCAACAAAGAATTGTCATTCCAAGTAAGGCTACAAGTCCAGTTTATAAATAGTATCAGGTTTGTTTGTTGGAGGTTACAAATGAAACTCATGTTCCCCAGGTTGAACAGCAGACTTGCAGAATGAGATTTTTGCCCGATCAGCACCATCCTTTAGCTAAGTGACTCAATGTCCCATCTTTTCTGGAGAGGCACCCAGCTCCAACTGATCGTCAGCCTTCTAAAAAACCAACTGCCTATTATGCTCAGAGGGACAGGTCTCACCCCTTCCTTTCCCATCTCCTGGAATCTTTTCCTTCTGACCAGAAATCTTGGATTCTACTCTTTCTCAGTGGTCACCATTAGACCACCCAGAAGCTGACTGCTGGAGATATCCACTAGAGATAACTGCCGAACAATCCACTCAAGAGGGGTTCATCATGGAGCCCATCTACGAACACTACTTTGTGGTCTCAGCATGATTCCCTGTTTTTATGAGGCACTTATTTCATTTCAAAGAAAAATAAGATTCTGTGTGGTCTAACATACAAAATCAGAGATATCTTCAAATTTCCTTTGGCTGAACATCTAGCATCTGCAGCGTCTGCCATTTGCATGAACCACTAAAACATGCAGGCTAGTGCATGTTTACAGGGGGTACCAGAATAGGTATCGGAAACACAAAAATTTGTGCCTATTTTAACGATTCTTTTAATTGTTTTTATTTTTTGTTTGCTTTTGTTTAAAACTTAATTTTCCATCGCTGGTACTAATGATAAAATGATAAATATTTATTGATTTTAAACTACCAGTGAAACTAAAATCTATAGATCACCCCTCACAAGAGCAAGAGACACCGTTCCAACGAAAAACTTGGGAAGCACTGAAACCAGAAACAAAACAACAAGAAAAGAAAAGTGGGAAGAAAAACAACTACATGGACGCTTCAGAAGACTGACAAGAGAAGAAACCAATGAAAATAGCTGGGCATGGCTAAGAAAAGGACACTTGAACAGAGGAACGGAATCTTTACTGATGGCTGCACAGAACAATGCGATTAGGACAAATTACATTAAAGCTAAAATAGATAAAAACCCAGGAAAACAGTAAATGCAGACTGTGTGGACAAAGAGACGAAACAGTAAATCATATAAGTGAATGTAGCAAACTAGCCCCAAAAGAATACATGAAAAGACATGACTGTGTGGGAAAAGCAGTACACCGGGAACTGTGAAAACAATTGAATTTCGAACACACAGACAAATGGTACAAACATAAACCAGAAACAGTACTGGAAAACGAAAAACACAAAATCCTCTGGGATATGGATATACAAACAGATAAACTCATGCAAGCAAGGAGACCTGATGTTATTATAATCGACAAGAAGAAAAAATCTTGTAAAATCGTAGACTTCGCCATTCCAGCAGACCACAGAGTGAAGATCAAAGACACGGAAAAACGAAGTAAATACACAGAACTAGCCAGAGAACTGAAAGGAATATGGAGCATGAAGAAAGTCAGTATAATACTAATAATTGTAGGAGCACTAGGAACAATCCAAAAAAAACTGGAAAAAAGACTGGGAGAAATTGGAATCAAAGGATCATTGAAACTATACAAAGGACGGCAATGATCAAAACAGCTGCAATCTTAAGAAAAATTCTCAAATGTGGAAACCAACCCGCATAAGCTACAAAGGGTCACATGGAATCTACAACAAAAAGAAAACAAAACCACAGAAAGAACACCACGTCATAAACCAAGGAACAGAAAATGCAAGAAACATCTCTTCATGAGCCCCCCCCCCCCCCCAATAAATTATACCGGCCTCAGCTGACACCACACAAAAATGAACCAATGAACAGAAATTGCAAGAAACACCATAAGCTCACCTCCCCGCTACCCTCCCTCGCTCCCCCCCCCCAATTTTTTTTTTTTAAATGGTGCCAGCCTAGGCTGACACCACACAAAATATTTGCAGAGGATCAAGGAGGATGAGAAGACCAAGGAGGGACAGCACAAACCAGACCTCCACTGGAAGTGCGGAGAGTGCTGGGACCTTGGGGAGGCTTATTGCCACCCAAATCCTAGAGAAGACCAATGGTCCTTACCAGCAAGAAACTAATGGTAAACGGGTGTTGTGATACTGCAAGTTTATTTGCGGTAGCTATCGAAAAGATGGGGAGAATACTGGAAATATGGGGAAACTTGTTGTCACTCAGACTCCAGGGAATACTACCGGTTGTTGTCAGTGAGCAATCACTGATGATGACCGGTGTGAGAACTCTTAGTGAGTACAAATAATAATAAAAGAATACAAAAACAGACACGACTGCGTGGAGAGAGCAGTACACTGCAAACTATGCAAACTACTGCATTTTGAACACCCAGACAACCTTCACTATGGCTTTGAAGCCCCGGTGGATTACGAGTTGCAAGAGTTAAAAGCTGAGCTGAACGAACTCAATTTCATGCTGAAAGCCCTCCAAACCCAAAACAGTCAGCCAAGAAGTTGTTCACAATCCTGAGGAAGGCACCATAACAGCCGTAGCAGAGAGAGGTTTCCTTACAGCCCAAAACGAGCGAGAAGACCGCCGAGTCATTAACTTAATACTGTCTGTTAAAAGTTAAGCTCAGTAAACATTAACATCACCCTTCAAGGACAAACACCCTACAGCAACGACACAATAACCAACCCTTCCCCGACATCCATTCAGTATAAAAAAATACCCTGAAATTCAACCAACGAAGTCATCACCGACAACACTATGGAAGAAGCCGTGCCAGTTTAAAATGATTACAACTACATATGTATTACTAAATCCCTCACTGAGCAACTCCGCAACATGAGGACTCATTAACTTGAATGATACGCACCAACACCAGTACAGACCCACTTGTACTTGTCTCTTAAAATCTGCAGACCCACTTGCAAACCTTGCATTCCCACAACCGTGAAGAACAACTTGCATATTTGACTTAAACCATAGTGTACAAGCGATCCCGACAATTGAACGTTTAACTCCACCAACAACTCATCAACTATAACAAACGTGCTCTGACAACAGTGCAGACTCATTTACACTCATCACCTTCAACTATGCAGATTCACTTGCACTCATCACCAACAACAGTGCAGACCAACTTGCATTCATCACTTTAAACAGTGCAGACTCACTTGCACTACAGACTTCCAACACAACAACTACACCGATTGACACCATAGAGGTATCCAATACTTCAAACGCATGCATGCACTAGAACAAAATACATGAAAACAGATTTAAAAAGTCTTTTTCTCAATCTGAGGTGGTGGTGGGGTACTTGTAGCATTACCTACCCTTCTAAACAGTTACACAGATTCTCACCAGAGGACGTTTTCAGACTCGTATTATCTCCCTTTTGGAAATTATAAAAAGCGCTGCACAGCAAATCTACTTCTTTCTTCTGGAATTGTCCCCGACAGACACACCTCGCTCTCTCCTTTTCATTCGTGTCTGGCCTTGACGAACGCACCACATATGTGCGCTCACAACTCACTATTCGATATATAAAACTTACTCTCTACTTACACACCCATCATTTGCAGACTCTGTGTACACATCCTCAAGGACACAATTTCATAGTGAACCCAGTCACGTTCGCACCCAATAAATGTTTATTTGCATATTTTATTGTTTCCGAGTTGTTGCTTTGTTTTCATTGGCATGCTTGTATTTGAACATATGTATATAGGAGAACTTGCGCTGCTAAGCGTTGGACAAATTTCCTCAAGTATCTGTTCTGATACAACACTTCACCTTTTCTGTCCTCGGTCAGTGAAGGAGAAATCCTTCTAGACTGAGGCAATTAAAATTCTTGTCCCAATCCAAGAGTGCCTGTTTTGGGGGAACTGGATTTTTTCCCTACATTAAAAACCGACTTCGTGTCTAACTTTACCCTCGTATGGAAGCAAGTAAATAGGGACATCTGTTGACATTGTGTATGTGCCTTTTTAAGCTCCATAATATGAAGAGGTTGATTGTAATGTATAGTAGTTTTTTTCCCCTGTTTTGTTTTGATAATTCTCTAATCGTATCCCAATTAGGTGACAGATTACTTGACTTGCAGGTCACCCTTTGAAATTTTTGATGGAGATGTTTTTAATAAAACGTTGGAGCCTGTATCATCTTTTTCGACTGGCAAATCTGTGTATCTGTCAGATATCTAGAAATGGGGGGGGGGGGCGTCTTTTTACTAACAAGAAACAACTTTTAGCATTGTAAATATTTTATCATTTATTGTATACAAAATTTTCATTGCCCAAAATCCTTATTGCATATTTTATACAAATATGGGTTTTAAGTAGGATAGCCATGGTATAAATTCTCATGATGAATGGAGTATGATATCAAGTATAAATGAGGTATTTTGGTGAATGATAGTCATAAATGAAACTAAGTTAGAATAGTGGGCATCAGTTAGTATTTGACCGACTCCACCTTTTTGGCTTTTGTGTCGCATTTTTTAATGTGTTCTTGTATTTGAACGGTACACAATTGCTGCCCTGAAAAACGTTAGATCACAAGATATTATTTTAGCTGGTGTTAAGGAAAAAATGGCACCCTCTTTTGACATTACCGTGCGCTTTTGTCGATTCGTTTTTGTTGTGTTCTTTTAAAAGAGATAAGGGGGCAATCGCAAGTTTGAATAGAAAACAGAAAACAATTCAATTTAAACATAATTCTTCGCCAAAGAAAATACAAAAGAACAAGTTAGTTTAATAAATAAATGAATTTATTATAAAAACAAAATAAAATAATCTTTTTTTCCAATGGACAATTTAAAAAATATTGGTAATAAGGCATAACGATCAAGGATCACGACTTCCGCTTGAAAATTAGTTCAGAGGATACCAGTGCCTGGCTGAAATCTGTCCCCTGTATATTTTACGTCAACACAAAAAACAAGAAAATCAAACTGTTTTTTGTAATTGGAAATTTAGTATTTTATTTTTATTACAAATCTTTTTCTTATAGTTGGAATGTTTTTTTTTTTACAAAAAAACAACAAATTTAAAATAAGTCGTAAAAATAAAGGAAACCAGTAAATTTGTAGATTAACATTCTACTTGGCCTTTTGGCATAGATCAGAGTGTAGTATCTGTTCCAATGGATGCTACACTCTGTACCATTCGAGGAACTGTCCTTCGATGCGATTCAGCCACAGAGTGACACTCGGACTGAAGCCTTCGCATAAAGCTTCCCAACCGACTAGGCACACACAAAGAGCAAAGGTTGACATGGGAGCCGAAGGCAATACTCTCCCCCATCATATGTTCCATAAGATGTTCCCGGAGCGAGTGAACTCAGAGGGAAAGCCAGTCCCCGGTGCAACTCACAATGAACAGACTATACTCACTGTGTACAACTGCTACAGCATTACTCAACATTGATCCGTGCAGATGCAGTGTACCTACAAGGGAGCCTGAGAAACCCTAAAATTCTTTGTGGTGACCTCAGAGACCTATTATCATAGGATTACCTTCTCTCAGGTAACTCTGCACTGCGACATTCAGAAGGCCCCAGCATGGATAAGCTCAGTAAAGGAGTTAATGAATGTGTACCCTGATCAGTTTGACCGAATAGGCAACTTTTATGGTGAATATCACATTGTCCTAAAGCCAGACAGCCATCCCGTAATCCATGCACCCTGAAAATTTCCCATCCATATGAGAGATGAGATCCAAGCTGAGCTAGAGGATATGGTGAAACAAGACATCGTACGGAAAATTAGTGAGCCAACAGAATGGGTCAACAGCCTAGTGTATGTTCGCAAAACCAATGGAAAAACTTTGCCTCTGCCTAGATCCAAAAGATTTAAATAGGGCTATCATGCGATGTCGCTACAAGACTCCCACTTGGTCTTTGGCTAAGATCAAAGTGTAGTATCTGTTCCGATGGATACTGCACCCCATAAACTGGTATTGTCTTAGCCTTCGGGTCTTGATTTATGCCTGTCTATGGGTCTGTCCTGTGCAGTTCTAGGAGGTCCACCCTCCCAGGCTTCGCCTCCCCTCTTAGGGGAGGAGTAAGTTTATTGCTTACTGCTTGAGGCGCCCCTACTGGGAAATGCCGACGGGGCTGCCCAGGCAATTTTTAAACCCCACTTTCCGACCCGACCTTGGGTCACATCTTACTTGTGGGAGTAAGATAAAAACTGGCCTTGTGCCTAACTCCTGGAGAGGAGTAAATCAATACAAGACTCCCACAATGAAAAGGCTTGCGCACAAGCTCTCCAGTGCCAAGTATTTCTCAAAACTGGACACCAAAAATAGGTAGTGGTCTGTCAAGCTAGACACTGAATCCCAGCTACTGATTACCTTTAACTCACCGTTTGGAAGATTTTGCTTTCAGCGAATGCCTTTTAATCTAGTGATATCGCAGGATGTCTTCATGCAAAAAATGGACATGATACTTGAGAAATGCCCTGGCACTCTAGGATTAGTCGACAACGTCATAATTTACGCCAAAATCAAAGAACAGCATTATGAAAGCTTGCACAACTTGATGAATATAGCACAAGTGGAAGGACTTGTTTTCAATAGGGAAAAATGTGCAGTCGACCAGACGCAAATACACTTCTTTGAAGCAATGTATGACGAAAATGGGATAAGCCCTAATCCCAGCAAGGTGGATGAAATCAAGGCATTACCCAGCCCAACGAACATCATCGACCTACAAAAGGTGTTGGGCATCATCACCTACATGGCAGCCTTTATCCCGCATCTGTTGGATCTCACAGCACCCTTGATAGATCTACTAAAAAATGAAGCCGAGTACAGGTGGACTCAAAGTCATCAAAAGTATCTTCAGCAAATCAGACTTCATATGCAAAGAGATGCTATTAACCTAATTTGATCCAACAAAACAGACTGCGCCCCAGATAGATGCATCAAACAAAGGCTTGGGTACAGCACTTCTGCAGGAAGGAAAACTGATAGCTTTTGCATCAAAATCACTAACAGACACAGAACAACGTTATGCTAACATCAGACGCGAGCTATTAGCAATCGTGTTCAGATGTGAGTGCTTCAGGATATATCTCTACAGATGCTCATTCCAGGTTGAAAGCGACCACAAACCACTAGAGATGATCAATCTAAAGAACCCGACTGCAGCCCCACCTCGTCTCCAACGGCTGCTATTGCGCATACAGGGTTATGACCTAACCATCGTTTATCGCTCTGGCAAGAAAATGGCTCTAGCCGACGATTTCTCAAGGCTACCCAACAAGAAAGCCAATCAACCTCGACCTCGGGGTTGACTTTGTACAATTCTTAGCAGAGAAATTGACATAAGTACACCAGAATACAAATGCTGATATTACCCTATGCGAGCTGAGGGCCTTGATCCTGCGAGGCTGGCCTGACACGGTCAGGAAGATTGGGGAAAAAATGCGACCCTACTGGCCATATTGGGACGAGCTGACCATCAAAAATGGAATCCTTACCAAGGGCGATCGGATTATAATACCCAAGTCCATACAGCCAGAGATACTACACAAGATCCACCATGGCATCAAGGGATCGAGAAGTGTAAACTGAGAGCAAAAATTATAAACAAAAACATAGACAGGGCTGTCCAACTATGTGATATATGCCAGGAAAACCAGAAATCGCAAAGTGCGGAATCCTTGATGCTACATGAGATTCCTGTGAAACCATGGCAGATAGTGGCTACAGATCTGTTCCACTTCAACGGATCTGACTATATGGTGATAGTGGACTACTACTCCAAATATCCGTTTGTCAGAAAATAAAACAACTTCTCTAGCCAGGAGGTCATAGATCTGACCAGATAAATGTTGGGGGAACAAGGAATCCCAGAGAGGGTCATCAGTGATAATGGCCCACATTTCAGCTCTTTTTAAGCGGTTAACTAGGGAATGGGGTTTTGAACATTGCACCTCATCACCCCGATATCCGCAATCGAATGGCCTGGCTGAGCGCTGTGTACAGGCCATAAAATCGGCTATCCAGAAAGCCAAGTTAGTGTGACCTGGACATGGTTTTATTATGTCTTCGAACAATTCCGATAGACCATACAATCCCGTCCCCTGGTGAGCTGCTGTACAACAAGTTGGTTGGGAACCTCCCAGTAAGATGTGCCAACCACACCGCACAAAGAGAGGAAGTGACAACTCGCCTATACCAAAGACAAACCAAACAAAATAGGTATTATGACTAGCATGCCAGAGATCTCCCCAATCTGCAGGTTGGACAGCATGTTCGATTACTGAAGAAGGATGCTGGGAAATTGTCACCCGCAGTTGTCACACAAGTGTGTATGGGGCCCAAATCCTACATGGTGCAGACTCGATCAGCAAAATTAATCCGCAGGAATCGACATCACCTGAGAGAAGACCAATCTCGGGCCTCAATGAGCCCCCATGTTTACCCACCTGAGGCCCCACACCCAGAGTAGAAGCAGGCCTCAGACGGCGCCTTCCCATCGAAAGAGTAAACACAGAAAACTCAAAAGCAACATGCTACCTACACACAACCACAACAAATGATACAAATTAAGATAGTAACACCCCTCCTAACCACACATCCTGATCTGGCCGTACCATGAAGCCACCCAAAAGATTTGACAAATGGAACTTTCAGTCAGTGTGATTCCGTTCATTATTTGGGAAAAGGGGGATCTGATGTTATGACCCTAGTAACATCCCCTACTAGAACTAAGAAAGTTTTCTCCCCCATTCTAGCAGTTCAATAATATGTCCTTAATATGTATTGAGGTACTATAACACTTGATGGCGGCCTACCACGGCTACGAATTCGGAACAGCGGTCACTAGGTCAGATGTTACCCCCTTTTCAACGAACAATTTAAAAAATATATATTTACTTCAATATAACTTTGTGCTTCTATACAATACGAACCAAATTAAACAGACTTTTGCCCAACTAAACTTTAACTTAGTTTAGGGTTAGCGGTAACATTGTTCTTTCTCAATCAAAATGGCGGACAATAAATCGTCTGCAATTTTTCCAACCTCACAAATGACTAAGTAAATCCAAATAAATTGTTTTACACTAAATTTCCTACCTGTATTTTCTTTAAAATAATTGGAGGTAAATTTTAAATTAGTCGAAAACAATTTATTTGGGTTTACTTATTCATTTGTGAGGTCGGAAACCTTTTGGTTAGAAAAGGACAATTTTACCGGGTTAGTTTAAGGTCCTAACCTTTTTACCCTAGTAAAAAAACAAAACAGTTTGATTCGTATTGGGTAGAAGTATCTATAACTTTACTTAATTTATTTTATAACATTGTGAAATATGTAATAATATATTATTAAATGTATCGCTCTCTGTGCGGCCGTACTGTTGTCGCCACATGAATTCATCCAAATGGGATGGCAATGTTGAGGATGAGGTACCATACATGGTTTTAAATCTGCTTTTGCAAATCATCCACATACGTTCTACTGTTTTTGTGTGTACAGGAGTCACAGAGTCCACACAATGCTCCGATTGATTCACTGTCTTATGGACATATGGCGGGGTCACGGGTATGTCTGCTATTTTTTCGTATGCCATCCATTCGTCCGAATAAATTGTACTACCGGGTAATACCATTTTCTTAATAATAGGAAACAAGGTTTCAGCTTTTCTGTCCGGTACATATCTCAAAAAGCCAACTTTTGATACAGTATCGATACCCCCAAAAATCCATCTCTGTTGTATCGTGCGGCCTTGGCGCTCTTTTCTTTCGGCAATGACAGTTGCGTCTATCTCCACAATTACGCCAGTACCTCCTAATTTGGTAGGGGTTTCTAATAATTGCTTCGAGCAAATATCCCGAAAGTATCCGTACCATAAAATGGCTGTCCTTTTACTAACTTTTATCATTCGTGCACATTTTGTCACCGGGGTCTTATAAGACCAACGATAAAGCAGTTGAATGAAAGTCTGTAGTGGCAACCTTATCCCTTCCAAAAAACTTCCGTGTTTAATTGAAATGTGCGTTTCTTTATGCGAAGGGCATCGCCAAGAACGGGTATCACTTTTTTTTGACAGTTTTACTTCTGTCATTTTTCTTTGGCAAATAGAACACTGAGGAATGTCACCCCTAATTATATTTTTTGCTCTTAAAAAAGCCTTCGCGTCGTCATGTGTTTCCCAAATTTTACCCATGCTTGTCATATCCATGTTGTTTGGGTGTTGTTGTATTTGATCGGTACAAAATTCCTGCCCTGAAAAACGTTAGCTTAAGTGATATTATTTTAGCCGCTATTATGGGAATAAAATTACCTCTTCTCTAACATTAAGCGTGCGCTTTTTTTTCTTAAATAAGTTTTTCTTGGCAGAAAAAAAAAGAAAGAGCTAATAAATTTTAAAAAAAAATGAATTTGTAAAAGAGGAAGTGATGTATCAGGTGACCGGAAGTCATGCGTATCCTTTGCATATTTACTTCCGTTCTCTAGTAAACCTGTTTACTTTTCCATTTACGACAATTTTAATATTACTGTTATTTCATGTTTTTCCCTGACGTCAAGGTAGCTATTTTATTTCCTTTTTTTTTTATATTTGAAATCGAAATAAATGTTTATTTTTCTTGGTGTTAAAGGCAAAACAATAACTTTCTATAAATTATCGTCCATCAAGTAGCCTACATTTCTTTTGATTTGAAAATCTTAAAAGTTTGAAAACTTTGACGATTGTCTTAAATTTCCAATAGAGGAAAAAGGGGTGCAAAAACAAACAAATAACTGTTACCAAAGGCAATAAAAGTTACTTTCTTTTGCTTACCTGCCTCATCATTTTGTGTTTTAATGTATTTAAAAGCGCTTTTATTTACATTTTTTATCGTTGTCTTCCGAGTCTTGTAAACCCGACGGATTTTAGATGGCACCGAATTTTACTCGATGTGAAACTACGAGGTAAATTTAACAACTCAAAAATCGAAAATTTAAAAAAATACAAGTAATAAAAATTTCAGATCTTTTTAAGAAGCTCCCCGCCAAAAAATAAAGCCCCGGTATTCAAGGGAGACAACTTTTCAGCCACTTTTGCTTAAAAAAATTAACAAAAGAAGAATGTATAACTTATGATATACGATTTTAGTATTAATGGATTTTTTTTTTTTTGTAATTACATTTTTCATAAATTAACAAAATAAGAATGTTTTATTATAAAGGGATGTTATATTTTTTTGTAATTAAAGTTTTCAAAACGGGATGAAAACAAAACAGAGGAAATTAAAAAAGAAAGGCATGTTTGAGGGGGATAAAATTGTGTTAAATCAGTTAGAATTTGCGCGAATAGGTCAGTTCAAAAAAACTACAGCAGACTTCTTGTCGTGGACCAGGTTTGCGAGTCTTAGAAAATTCATAAGGAAAGGTGCACTCAAACATGTGTGAAAAGGGTTAACGCGTAAAGAATTTAGCAAGCCGAAAAGTTGTCTCCCTTGGCAGCGGGGTTATTCTTGCGGCCGACTAACTTTAGCACTAGTGGCGGGGAGTTTCTTAAAAAGATCCAAAATTTATTTTCAAATATTTTAGAAGGGGGAGATCATTTGGCTCTTGTAGAGATCGAATACACGATCCATTTTTTAAATAAGTCATGCAAATTGAATTAATAGAACATTTTTCGAAGACCCAATCTATACAAGAGCCAATATCTGCGATAATTTAATATTTTAAACTATAAAAAAAATAAAAAATCTGTTAATCCAAACAATACGACTGTTCGTTTTGCTGGTTTTGAAATAAAAAAATATACTTGTAGCAGTTACCTCCTCCTTTCAAAACATAACTACACCGGTTTGCTGGTAGGTGTCGCTTTTTCACCGACAGGTGGCACTGTAAAGCGATACCAGAGTTATCTGCCCTTCTGACTATAAAAACTGTTGCAAACGGAAAATCCATCTCTCTTTTTCACCGACCAGCCTTGACAGAACGACGCTGACACTAGCGTTCCGTTTCACTTTTCTCTTCTGGTCGATTGGCCTCGGCAGAACGACGCTAATACACTAGCGTTTCGTCTCACGCTTTTCTCTTCAACTAGTCTTGGCAAAACAACAACCAACACACTTTTCCTCCGTCAACACGTGGTCAAACAACGGTAAGAGTTCTCAACTCGTTTTCTTTGTGTACGGCTTTCAAAGACTTTTCCTACGCCGGATTCATTTCTTCTTATACCTTTTCAAGAACTGTTTTTCCATCGACACACATGCATACATCACACACTTCACCATTCCACGTACACACACGTTCAATAAACGTTATTTGAACTACTTCATTTTGTTTATTAATTATTACTCTGTCTTTGCATGCAACATTGCTTGATTTACTGAACACGCTTATAGTCCGGGAACATCACCCTCTCGATCATAACATACTGTTGATTTTCCCAAATTCTATTTTGTTCAATAAATGTTCTATCAATATACTGTTGATTTTCTCAAATTGTTATTTCTTCGAAAAATGTTCTATTAATTGAATTTGCATGACTTCTTATTTAAAAAATGGATATTTTCCATTTTCGGAGACTTTGCAAACTAAAAAAATAGAGTTACTGCCCCTTAAACCATTGGAACTCTTCTAAAATAAATTTCGCTCGTGTATTCAATCTCTACAAGAGCCGATCATTTTCCTATATAAATTTAACGTAAACTGATCACCCACTTTTTGACCATGTTGTTTATTCACCAATTTTTTAAAACCATTTTTACGGACTAATTTTAAAAAAAATTTCTGTGTATAAAGTAACATGGTGCATTAGGCACCAGCAACTAGGTAACCTTCACAAACCTCTTTATAGCATTAGCATGGCACTTATAGGGAAATAAGCACCAAGCTTGTCTAATCACTGACGAATCACAGGCCTTGTTTCTCACGAGTAGCATTTACTGAGCCAAGCAAACGTAGTCTTTTTGTGCCAAGTTGAGAAGATGTTTTCTCTCCACATCTGCAGCCATTTTGAAACATACTTCAAAACTTTTCGCTTCAACTGTACAAAACTGTTTCTCTGCGAAACCACTGAGGCTGTCAACTGTTCCTTTGCTGCTGAAGCACTGGGATAGGGCAGCACTTTTTCACCTCACGCACCATTCCACAGGCCGCCGCCGGGCATTTGGCTCACGTGACTCAATCGCAGCACATACAATTTTTTTAATATCTTTTATGTTATACTTAATCTTTTCTAGGTACTTTTGCACTTTAAGGACCGCGCTGAAATAATAACGTTATTATTTAGAAACCCATTATCAATTAAAAAAAAAATCAAAATTTTTAAAGGCCAAACTGCATTTAAAAAGGCCAAATTCGCAAAATTTGGCCATAAAACCGCCAATCAGGCAACCCTGATCCCAATCAGTGTTGCCAATTGACTGCGATTGATTAATGTGAGTCACATGAGCCAAATGCCTGGTGGCGGGATTGATATGTTGATGTGAGACTAATGCCTGGCGGATCTATTTTGAAAGTAACAAAATAAAAATCAACCGAAAAGAAAAGTATTGTATTCGGGGGAGGGGGGGGGGGGAATAAAACACCGAAAAGCACAATATATTTAAATCGAGAGCAGACTTAGGAATGTGCGGAAAATTCATCAACGTTAATTCTATTTCGAAAAGTAGCAAAATAAAAATAAACCAAAAAAAAAAAATGTATGGGGGTAGGGGGAATCAAATGACAATTATATGCTTACTTTTCATAATGAAGACTATTCTCTATTTTTAAATGACTGCGATTGAGTCACGTGTGTCAAATGCCCGGTGGAGGGGTGTGGTGAGGTGGAAAAGTGCTGCCGCACTGGGATATATCACGTAAATACCAATACATTTTTTACACTTAGTTTAATTCAGATTTTCATTTTTCAGAGCTGGAAAGTGTGTAATGGTGGTCTGCATCCGCAGCCTATCAAATGTAATCATTATTTCAACACACATTTTAAAAATTGCTGCAAATTCAATTTGCCATATTTTTGTATACTTTTAATACGTTAATTGCTTTGTACTGGTACTCATTTAAGCATAATGCATGTAATTATGTGTAATTTATTTGTTTAAAAAAGTATTTTGATATTTGAAAAAGGTGGTGCTTAATGCCCATGTCTGTATTTTTCTGAAGGAAAAAAGTTGAAAATCACTTAAAGTGATTTAAATAAGAAGAAACATGATTATATTAGTTAAGTTTGACCTGTTTTTATTATTGAGGAAGTTATATAAAACCAGAAATTTGTAATAACAAGTCAACATTTATTGATACTAATACTTGGGTACTCAGGTGCCTAATGTCCCGTTAACAATTTGTTTGTTCACAGATGGTTCTCAACTATCAGAAGAAAACTGAGGGTGGAAGGAGGAATCTGAGCCAGTCAGAGGAGATGGTTGCTGCATATGAGGCTGTCATAAAGAAGCAGATGTCTGACAATCAAGCAGCCAAGTATTATAAAGTCAGCAAGAAGCTCTGAGGAAATCCCTATAAACGCGCATGTTGGGAAGCAAACAATACTGTCTCGTGCTCATGATAATGAGCTTGCTGAGTGCATCAAGCTGATGGCAGGATGAGGCTGGGGATTTACGTCTGAGGAGGTCAAAGGCACTAATAGAGTTTATTCAGACCCACAGCATAGAGACCCCTTTTGTGAATGGTCGTCTAGGGTATGACTGGCTACAAGGGTTTTTATGTCGTCATCCAGACATAGTGCCTCATAAGAGCGAGCATGTCAAAGGCAGAGATCCCTGAAGTCATCGGCCACTGGGTAAAATCCTCATAGAGGAGGGGATAAAAGATATGCCTGCCCAGTTATTCAACAGGGATGAAACGGGCTTTGTAACGGACCCCAAAACAGGCACCGTTTTAGCAGAAAAAGGATCAAAAAGAGTCAAAGTATTGAGGGTTCGGGAAGGGAACAGATAACAGTTAACTGTGCAGCATTTGCTAGTGGCAAGCTACTTCCACCCTATGTTGTCCACAAAGGGAAAAAACCTCTATCAGGCGTGGACCTGAAGGTGTTGCCTACACAGGACCAGTGAGAAAGAAGGACTTTCCCATAATGCTTAAGGCTCTCATAGATAAATCCTTCAAATCAAAGGTCATCAAAGCAAGATTCAGCTGCACAGGCATCTGTCCTTTCAATGCCCAAATGGTCACTGTGGAAAGTCAGCCTCATTTCACTGCTCAAACAGAGCCCTCCACATCTTCCTCTACACCTATTCCTCCAGTATCTGCACTGTCTCCCACTCCAGAACCCTCATCCTCAGCCCCCACTGCATGTCTTTACAGCTCTTCTACAGTGACTGCAGTCTTCAGCCACGGACTCCCAGCCTCTCTGGTTGATGCTACCTGCCCTCATGTCTCACTTGCAGACATCCTTATAATGTATGCTTACATCTTGGCCGAGGATGTTAGTCTTTTTTAGGCTGATGGTCATACCAAACTCTCTGGGTGCACAAAGCAGTTGATGAGTCGCTGCAATGCCTCTTCAGTGTACCGTCAGTGCTGCATCATTAGCGAAGAACATTTCACGTATAAGTACCTTCCGCACTTTGGTCTTAGCTCGAAGGCGGGCAAGGTTGAAGAGGCTGCCATTGCTTCCGGTAAGCAGGTACACTCCATTCTCCGACTCGTTGAAGGTGTAGGACAACAGCAGAGAGAAGAAAATGACAAAGAGTGTCGGGACGAGTACACACCCATTTCATCCCGCTCTTGATTAGGAAAGAGTCTGAGGAAAAGCCATTGTAGTGTATGATGTCCTTATGAAAATATGTGATAATTTTCAGGAGCCTGAGGGGGACATCCAATCTTCTGCAGCAGTGAAAAGTCCCTTTCTGCTGACAAGGTCAAATGCCTTGGTTAGAGCGATGTACAGCAGTTGTCTCTGTTCGCGCCATTTTTCCTGGAGCTGTTATGGAGGAGATTATGTCGACGGTTGATCTTCCTGCTCTAAACTCACACTGTGTTTTGGGGTATACATACTTTGTACACAGAAAAAAAAGATTGGTCGAATTGGTGATGGTTATAAAGTGGGTGATCAGTTTACGTTAAATTTATATAGGAAACTCCTCTCTCTAAAATATTTGAAAAAAAATTTCCCCCAAAATGTAATTCTCTAGTGAAAGGATCGGTAATTGTAAACAGAAAAAAATAAAAAAATTGGTCTGTAAAAAAGGTGAAAACAAGTGGTGGGGGTAAATAATGAAGAAGTGCTAAAAATCGATCATGTGTCTAACTCTGCCCTCGTGGGGAGATAAGTAAATAGGGACAACTTACTAGCCCTATACCTTACTAGAAAATGTTACCCTTTCTTAAATTAAAAAAAAAGAAAATGGTAAAATTTGAAGTTATCTCCCTTCTGGATTTATTTATTAGGTAATTTTATAGAATCACTCCTGTCTCCAATCAGGTGTTTTTTTGGTGGTTTCATGTGCTTTTCGAATGGTCTGATAATGATTTCTAAGCATAACCCTAAAAAAAACATCTGATTGGAGACGGGAGTGATTCTATAAAATTACCATTTATTATTTAACTTTCCTATAACTTACTGTGTTTAATGTTATATATATATATATATATTTTCTACGTACATAAAAGTAATCCATTGATACGTGTTTTTGACTCACAGCCGTCATCAGCATGGCTAACTTACACAGAGATCGAACCTTCAATATTGATGTCTATAGTCCAGCGTTCTACCACTGGACCAAGACGCTCTGTCTAGAAATATGTACGATTTTTATCACCTAAATATTTAATGTATTTTTATGTAATTATTTTTATTGGTGATTGCAGCGTTCGTTGTTATTTTGTTTACTATTATTTCGATTGTCTCACTTCCTAAGTGATTAAGATGCAGAAAATTGCATTATTAGTTGCCCTTAACTTCATAGGACGTATTTTTCGTTAATATATATATTTTTATTTATTTTATACGTACATAAAAGTAATCCATGGACACGTGTTTCTGGCTCACAGCCGTCATCGTCTTGGTCCAGTGGTAGAACGCTGGACTATAGACATCAATATCGAAGGTTCGATCTCTGTGTAAGTTAGCCATTTCTGTTTATTCTCTTTTTGATCCAATCTTTCCAGTTGCGGACCAGTGATCTGATATGTTCCAATGTGAATAGGAACTCACATTTGAATCGTATGAGTCCTCCTCAGGCACGTGATGATGTTACCAATTAAAATTGGTGGATTTATTAAGAAAATCAGTTAAAAACGTTTCAATATTCCTTCTTCGCCATCGTATAGAGCTTGGTTGATAGTAGGTTTATGCGCTCAAATGAATAATACTTTGAGGATTAGGAAACAAAGGCTACAGTTTAAAACAGCGAGGATGGAAGTGTTTTGAGTTAGTATATTACGGAAGTCATTTTTGGAAATTGTGTGTGCTATTAAATGTTGATTGATGGAGCTTTGAGGGGAGGTGTGGTGGCATGTTAGCTGGCGAGAGATAGTTGTCCTAGTCATGTCAATATATGTATTATTTATGGAGACATTCTCTCACTAGCATTTAAACACATATATGGCATTACTAGGTTTTAGTAATAATTAATAGCCCCACCCTCCCCACATTCAAAATAAACCCTAATATCCGACGTAGATTATTAATTTACTGTACTACTGATGTCCCATTCTACGACCCCAATGGAACCTTATACACCGAAGTGAATGGAGTCTTGATGGGATCGGCCCTTGATCCATTGTTCTGTGAATTCTACATGCCGATTCTGGAAACTAAAATTGCTAATATTATTTCTAAACCCTTCATATATGTTAGGTACATTGATCACATCCTCCTACTAATGAAAAACTTAGTTAACTTACCATTAATCAAAACACATTTAAAAGTAATTTTGTATTAAATTTCATACACAAAATAAATATCAATAACAAAATTCCGTTCTTCGACATAGAAATAGAAGCTGATACAGATAAGTTCATTAACTACCCGTGCAAATAGTTTACAAGCAAAAATTCATGCTTACTGAATTTTAAAAGCGAATGCCCTCACAGGTACAAAATG
Organism: Sepiola atlantica; assembly: GCA_963556195.1. NCBI lineage: Eukaryota > Metazoa > Mollusca > Cephalopoda > Sepiida > Sepiolidae > Sepiola > Sepiola atlantica. The sequence continues at coordinate 173,889,294 of OY744516.1, forward strand.
GCTGTAGTAAAAAATCTTATTTACCGAAATTGGAATTGCCTCGCTGCTACCTGTTTTCCCGACTGTACCAACATACAGAAATTTAAATGTAATGTAAACAAGCATCTCGCTGCACAACTCCCCACTTAGGAGGCACCGTTAAATCTAATTCACAGTAGCCCCTTACGTCTCAGTGGCAGTGTGCCTTGTTTGAGGAAAATAGAAGTAAAATAAAAAAGGTATCAATTCTTATTGAAAATTATTTTTGCCGCACAGGGTATTTCCAGATAAATCCATCAAAAACTTATGCAAAACGAAATACCATTTAGATAAAAAAAAAAAAAAGTAAAAGAACATATATATATATATTCATTTTGTGCCATTAAAAAGATCTGATGATGATTCCGGAGAGAATCGAAAACGTTTGTCAAACATACGGATCCTACATTAATTCATTCCATGTCAACGTTAAAAAGATCATTCGAAGAATGGAAAAAATAAAAAAAGGGATTACCAAACAGAAGAGTTCTGTTGTTTTCAACAACACATGCATTAATGAAAAAATGCTGCCTTAATACACACAATATATATATATATATATATATATATATATATTGTTACGGTCTTATTTTTCTGAAGGTAAAAAAAAATAACATAATACCGTAGTGATAGTCTATATAAAACTCATTTAACATAAACAAAATTGCTTGAGTCAAGAAAGTTCAAAAGTACATTTTGTATTTAATTGCTGAAAAATGTTAATTTTTAATCATAAATCGGGTTATTTGCAAAATAATAATAATAAAAAACAAAAGATCCGCAAAACTTGGGACACAAATAAAAAATTCTTTTTGAACGCTCAATAGACCAAAAAATCGAGCATTTTAATGAGGAAGTGAAAAGGAAAGGCTAAACCGAACAGTTTAATTTCAAAAGATGAAAGCTTTGACTTGTCACCGCTACGAGAAACAGGCGAAATAGTTGTGAAAAAATGGACACTTCTGTTAGGAGCTAACATCTTCAATATATATATATATATAATTTGTGTTTTTTCATCTTTTTTTAAAGTGTTAACAAAATCGGGGAGATTTTCTTTTTCTATAATATTCCTCTTCATTTTATTGAAATGTATGGTTTTTTTTAGTATTTTTCCGTAATTTCAACTAATTTTACCTTCAAACACATCAGAAATAAAAACAAAAGAAAAAGTCAAATTAATGTCTCGATCATGCGCTTCATTACTGATCATAAACTATCTGATCACATCAGTATCGCACAGTTGCGAAAACTGACTGGCATCCCATCAATATCCTCTGTCATCAGATGTAAAGTCTTGAGATTATTTGGTCACATTAAGCGTTCCAGTGTAGGGCTATGCAAAATATGCGTTGAAGGCATAATATAAGGAAGCAGGTAGACAACAGAAAAGATGGATAGACAACGTTTGTGAATGGACGAACATGAACACCTTGGACCAAGATTGTAGGACTTGAAGGACATTCTGCAGCTATTGGAGAAAACATTTGATAATAAATAAATAATAAAATGTCCTGATCCTGATCTCTATAATAGGGTTAGTATGTGGGTTAATGTAGAGCATGTTTGTCAGCATCAAGTAAATTCCAGTTTTTACTAATTACATTTAAAACCGTAATCACTTACACTACACAGTAAAATGGATGGATTTGCACCAGCAGTGCATGTTAAATTTGGCTGAGTTATCTCCCTTGAGGCTTTTGGCAGCCATTGTTGATTTTGGTCCCTTAATTGTTATCATCACAAGAGGTGTGGTCTTTCAAGTGCATCTGATGGCAAGACCCTAGTTTGGGAATGTGAAATCACCTCTTCGGTGCCATTACTTCCAGGTCAATTCTGTCACTCTGTAGGCGAGGCCATGAATTCACTGACTGCAACACCATGCAGAAGGGTACCCCCCCCCCCTCCGAAAACGGGGCCACTTGTTGGTGCGTAATACACCGTTTTGTTCTATACCCAGCAATAAAGTTGTGCTAAACGCACATGTTTTTATATTTCTCCTATGTTTTCAGTCTTTGTCATTTTATAACTAACCTTCTTGTTAATCTACCATCATGAACCAAGCACTTCTACTTGAACAGGTTAAGGGCTCAGCTACACAAACCCTAGATTAATGTTTCAGGGCGATGAGAGAAACTGCTATACAGTTGCGAGACCTGGCTCTTACGCAAAGATCTTCACACACTCGAAATTTTCGACATTCACTGCGTTCGGCACATCCTATGCATCCGTCTCTCTGAACAAATCTTAAACTGCACCATCTGTGCAAGATGCAACACTACCAGCATCACAGAGACACTTCTTAAAAGGAGTCTTTACTGGTTTGGTCACATTCTTCGACGCCCTAATATCCGCAAGTAGGTAGCCCCAATCACACCCGCCGACTGAAAGAAGCTCAGAGGCAAACAATTAAAGACTTGGATAGGAACAATGAGGACAGACATGGAGCTGGTGGCTAGCTTTCACGTTTTTGGTGTTCGATGCTGCAACCGGGAATGGCTGAAATATGACAAGGACTCAGCTGCTAATCGGTAGGGGAGGACCGCCTTGACACAAGATGCGGTGAACTCATTTGGAGCCAGCTCACCCACCCCGGGTAAATGCCGTTGCAGTTACAGAGATTAGAGAAAATACGTATTATGGGAAGTGGTGATTCTTGGTTACATGAGAACCCAAATGCCCTTGTTCCAGTCTGAGCAAATAAGGTTGTGCTAAATCGTTCAAGCTATTCTACTTTAACAACTGATAACATAGAAAATCTACAAAAATAAAACGTAAATAATAAAATAAATCTTTAGAAATCAAAATCCAAAATATTTAAAAAATATATTTATCTTTAAATTCAACAAAATAAATTTTGATAAATTTAACAAATTTATTATGAAACTTGACAAATTTCTCATAATTTGATAACATTTGATAAAATTATTAAATTTCTTGGTCAAAATAATTACAAAAAATATTTCACTATTGCAAGATGAAATATGTTGACATCTGCAGTCAAAATGAACAACTCTTGTTTTAATAAGCTCTTAGCACTGACTTTTACTCCAGATCTAAAATAGAAAACTTACATCTAATCTGTTGCTAAGGTCGCTGGAAAAATGGTTGGATCATTCTACCGCTCCAGAAAGTACCCGATTCCTGATGCAATCCTCTACCTATATAAGAGTCAAATACGTCCTACGATGGGGTACTGCTGCCACATCTGGGGAGACACCACTAAGAGCACTCTTCATTGGCTGGACTGAGTTCAAAATCGACTGCAAAATCTAATGAGGATGATCTCTTCTATTCCTTACAGCCCCTTTCCCACAGAAGAGACGTTGCTAGTCTTTCTATACTCTATCGTTATTTTTTGGTAGGTGCTCGACTTTGCTCCGAACATTCACAGCAAGAACTCGTTTTTTTACCACAATTAAAAATAACTTCTTTTTTTTTTGTCCGTGTGCCTAATGTCGGGCAACATTTCCACGGACAGAGCTTCTTCGCAAGGGCCTCCCTTCTGTGTAATACATGGCCACAGAACTACTTCCCTGCATATCACAACATAGTCATCTTCAAATCCAATGTCAACAGATTCCTGTCATAAACCATCCCCACAAGTAATCAAACTTAGTTTATTCCATTAATCATCCTCAATCCTCTCATGAGCATCTTCATCTTTCAACTTGCTATCATTTCATCTCATTAACTCTTATCCTCGAGTGGTCTTAGGCCTTGATAAGTGGTGACCCTTCAGTAAAAAAATTTTTTTAAATCAATGGATACCAAAAGAATTAATTGTTTGTGATGATTGGTCTTCTGATTAATAAAGGTAAAATAAATTTACTATTCCACAACTAGGTTAACAAAACAAAACTTTTGTTTTAAACAAATAAAAAATGAAAACTAGTTTTTAGTGTCTTCCTTCTCTGGTCCATTGTGCATTTTCTTTTCATAGGATTTATGTAAAAAGAAAAATTCAAAGTGTAGTATATTCGTATAAATCAGCATGATACAACAGAGATAGGTTAGTTTGAAAATCAATTTCTAAAAGTCGTTGCTTGGATGTTAAACAGAATATGATGATGATGATTTTTGTTAAAACGGGTTATTTCACTTTGCCAACTGTTATAATAAACATTTTTCTTCTCTTTTATTTAAAGCCCCTAGAAGCTAATAAAAAAATCTGTTAGAAATGGCCAAAATATCATCTCTCCCTTCCTGGAAAATATTTGCGATGCACTTGAAGGAATGCCAACCTGTTGAACCGACTGGTACGATAAAAGGGAAGATGTGGATCCATGACTGTTGTGGACGTCAGCAGCAATTTGCTGTCATCTGGCTTCAGGGCAAGGTCACCGAGGTAAGTCTAGATTTTTTTGTTACCCTTAAGTACAACTTTATCAAAGTGGCTCCTCACAGGTTAGGAATGAATAAGTAGGATTTTATCATCATCAATACATTCAGTTTAACGTCCATTTTACATGATAGCATGCATTGGATGGCTTTTAGAAATTGACTTCCAAACTAACCTATCTCTGATAGGTCTTTATTTATCTCGCTTTCTCTCAAATCTATCCTTATCACTTTTTTCCATGTTTACCCTGTGAACCTAACCCCTGCTACCTCAACTGTTCTACATCTACTAACCCAAGAACTCTCGTCCATTCTTTCAATGTGACCATACCATCAAAGTCTCCTATTCTGCACACATCTCCCTATACTGTCCAGATTTAATCTTCCTCTGAGGTCATCAGAACTAAGCCTGTCTTTAAGATTCACATTACACATCCATCGTATCATTCTCATATCATTTCTCTCCATGCAATGCATGTCCTCAACCCTCACTTGCCAGGTTTCACTGACATACATCATCACACTGTGTATACATGCCTGATAGACTATTCCCTTGGTCGATAGTGGTAACACTCTGCTGGTTAGTAATAGCAGAAGTTCCCTGAACTTACTCCTTCCACTCCTAACTCTTGCAATAACTCTAGCACCTGCTCCTCTCTGTGCTCCAATGGTATAACCAAGTTAACAAAACTCCTGAACAACCTCAGTAGCTTCACCATCCAGATATACTTTCTCCACATTTGAGTTCGCATCCATCTCCATTGTCTTACATTTCTTGCACACAAACTAGTTATCCTCTTTAAATCTACCAGTCATTCCACTGCACTTCTTGTGTACCCAATGCTTATAAGTAGCACAAAGAATTGAATTGCACCTGATTCCCTTTCCACAAACTAAACAGGGGAACTTTTTGTCTTTCTTTAAAAGAAAGCATTTTGCTAGTTAATTCTTTTTAAGAATTTAAAATCATACCTTGCGCAAGGACCCATGGTGCAACGGATAAAGGTGCTAAGTAATAATCAGTTCTAAATGACAGTCTTCTGAGGGTTGAGGGTTCAATTCTCAGTATGGGTGATACTAAGAATGCAATTATGAATTACTAAAGGACTTCTATCCGGTCATGGTTTACGGAACGAGAGCAAACTATCTCTGTGGATTAAATAAAGGGTTCTGTTCAAAATTCCATACAGATTCCCGAGTTTGACAAAATACATCTAAAGAATATCGGAGGTCATATCGGCTGAAAAGTTGTTAGAATAACATCCAAGATGAGAAAAGTAGTCGGAATAATCAAAATAATGCAAAATAGCTACTGTAGTGTGAGAAATTATATCACTTTTAAATGAATTTTAATATGATATTACTTAGAGAATTCAATTCCTTTTACAGAAAAATCTTAAATTATGTTTAAGTTGTTGTAGTATGGCCAATATAGGTGCTATGTACTTGTTCTGTTTGGGTTGTAGGGAGACATTCCTTAAAAGGGCATGAGAACGTTAGTTTGGCTGAGGGTTGTATTGACGGTGTTATTTTTAATAATTAGGTTATTTGTTTTTAATTTTGTGTAGTAAATTATTAGTTTGATCTCTTTTTGTTGGTCGTTAGGTTTAGTGTATCGTTTTATTATGTGAAGTATTGCTTTTTCGTCGAGTTTGTAGTTAGGGTGCGTCTGGTTTTTGTAATCGGGGTTGATCATGTCCTTTTTGTTGTGGGTTTTATTTTTGTTTTTATCGTGTATGGAGTTTATATATGATTTTATTTGTTGGTGGACTATTTTATTGGGGAAGTTGTTGTTAATTAATGTTTGTTTAATATTGGTTAATTCTTTATAAAAATATTTGTTTGGATGAGTATATACACACTATATCCTCATCCAAACAAATATTAACTCAAGTATTCTTATTTTAAAAAACCTACTCCTGAAGACAACTAAGAAAGTCGAAAGCGCTCGAAAAAAATGACCGAATTAAGAACAATCAGTGAAATACTCTACGGACTGCCACCTGAAACCAGAAGGATAACTCGACAGTTTGAGAACCTCACGAAGAAGATTTACAAACAAGAAAGTTCCGTGACGTTTTCAGCGCTTGCTTGGATTATATATATATAAATATATAGTTTTTTGTTATTGTTTTTACTGCCGATAGAAGCATAGCTTTTTTCTTAGTATTTTTCTACTTCCTAAGGGGTAAAGAACATTGCATTAAGTTGCTCTTTTTAATAGGACATGTAATTATTTTTTTATTTTATATATATATTTATTAATTAATTTTTACATACAAATAAAAGGAATCCATGGACAGGTGTTTCTGGCTATCAGCCGTCATAAGCATGGTTTACCTGGGCAAGGATCGAACCTACGATATTACTGTTTGCAGTCTGGCGTTTTGCCACTAGACCACAAACACCTTGCCGAAATATGTACGATTTTTTATTGCCATAATTAATATATATATATATATATATATATATATATATATATAAATAAAATGAAAAGATTAATTAATGAAATATATAATTTCCACAAAAACATAAATCATCATTTCTTCCATCAGAGTGTATATAAAAAAATAAACCTCCACAGACACACACAAATATATATATCTCCACTAATATAACACAGAAACAGCAATCCTTTCACTTTACCACTATTAAATACTTCAAATAGTTCTGAAATGAAAGATTATCAGAAACTTATCAAATTTATCCCGAACACCCTATATATATATATATATATATATGTATATATATATATATATATATATATATATATATGGATAATGAAGTAATGAAATTGATAGAATTGGCATAGTTTACAAGTTTATTAACTCATCAAGTGTTCAAATAAGGAATACAAATACAAAATAAAATTTTAACTATTTCATCATTTGATTATCCATATATAAATGCTCTATCTACTATATTAAGCTTCACCGTATCTCGATAGGATCTAATATAATTTTTTGATTTTTATATTATCCATTTATATATATATATATATATATATATATATATATATATTAGATACACATACTAGAAGAATACCCGTCCCAAGACGGATAAAATTAATTCTCCGGACAGAACAGTTTTGTACCACTTTTATGTCCTCTTACCAAGATTAAAATAAAGATATAATGATACTAAACCATATGTCTAAAATCCTTATTCCAATTTAGATCAAAAGCCATTACATGATTTTGATTCTAGAAAATGTCTATTTTAATTTTCAAATGGAAAGTTGTGCCCATATTATGTCCTCTAAACACCTTTAAAATACTCTAAAGAAATTGGAAATTGGGGAATATTTATTAATTGATGTCTAATACTTATTGTTAAATTTCACAAAAATTGGAGTTATCTGAATTTTCATAACAAACTTCCACTCTCTTTTTACCCCTTTTTCATAAAACTGAATTAAACTAAATATTCTTCTAGTTTTATTGTTGCCGTTGTCCTTGATAAGTTGAAGTTCTCTACTTCTGAATTTGAAGCCTCATGCGAGAAATGTGAGATGAAAATGAACTCAGGCAAATGCAAAATCTTTTCCTCTTCTGAAGATAGTATCTCAATAGACAAGAAAACAGTTTTAAAAAAATTAAAATTTTGTGTTCCTTGGCTCAATAGCAACTTTTGCATTTGGACTTCTAAAAGAAAAGATATTGAGTAGGAAGGACATATCAACGTCTCTGAAGTTAAGACTTTACAATGCATTGATATATGCAAGTGAAACATGAACAATACTGGCAGAGCATGAGGAAACTCAATATCTTTAAAATAAAATGGTGTAACTTTGCGAGATAAATGAAGAAATACAGATATCAGAAAGAAGCTTAATATTAACACATCCATCTATGACGTTATTTGAAAAAAGAGATTAATGTGGTTTGGACATGTTTTCTGACTACCAGACTCCAGCCATGTAAAGAAATCATATCAAAAGCATGAAGCTCTCTGGAGTATGCATAACTGAATTTTTGTTTTCTTTTGATTCTTCTTCAGGTTTCTTCAGATGGCACTTCTTTCAACTTAAATGATGGCACTGGAGACGTCCAAGTCATCCACTGTCACAAACTTCCTTCGCAATGTGTCCAGCTAAAGAAAGGTAAATTTCCAACCAAATTTTCTAAATCTTATGATTTTTTTCAGTCACTAGCATCAGAAAATGGTTTCTTTATAACTGAATGCTGCCCCTCCCCTTTTTTTGTTTTTGTTCATCCATCAGTCAATAGGTCAGTCTGTTAGGCTTGTTTGAAACAAATGGAATAGAATTGTTTAAAATTATTATACGCTTTTAAAAAGGAAGTTAATCTAAAAAGTTATATTTTTAACATGAATTCCCACAGACATGATATCTGGCCTGAAAAGTTTATAAACAGAGATGTGATTTAAATCATAGTTAAATTAAAAAAAAAACTTGATGTTCATTGTAAAAATTTGGGCAAATTCTAATGGGGGCTTAACTCGACAGCATTAACTTTTCTAAGCCCATAACTTCAGTTATGTTAAACTGTATGGAATAAGAACATCCAAAATATTATGATATAAAGGCTCCACTATTACATCTACAGCGAGCGACGTGGCATCTACAGCAAGTAAGATTTATAATAAAAATATTTTTAATTAAAAATTATTACAAAAAGGTAAATAAATAATAAGTTTAAACAAAACTTATTTTCACTTTTACCTTTTTCTCATCTTATTTTCAGTCCTGCTTCTATCCGGCATATTTTTGCATTGTTAATAGTCTTCTGTAAATTCTGTCTCTCTCTCTCTCTCTCTCTCTCTCTCTCTCTCTCTCTATATATATATATATATATATATATATATATATATATATATATATATAGTCTAAAGAAGCTTTGAGTCATTAAAAAAAAAAAAAAAAAAAAAAAAAAAAATGTAAAATGCAGTTTAAATTCTCAGACAAACTAACTAAATCCAAGATATTGCAGACTTAACATTCGTTGGAAAATTGACAAATGAAAAAATATAAGTAAAATAAAAATAATAAATAAATAAATAAAAAGGGGGGGGGGGCGTTAATTATCTAAGAGTGAAACAAAAACAGGAGACTTTAAGCGTCTAATATTAACACGGTGATCATCAGCTGTTTACCATGTAACTGTTTCGAAGATTTAAAAACAGGACAGTTATAATATTCATGGCTCTCCAATGGTACTGATTATACGACCATTTCCCCAATAATCAAGTGTCGAAATAATTCAGCTTAAAATATCACTAATATATACATAAAAAAATAATAATAATAAAATAATAATAATAATAATATATTACCCTTAAGACTACCGTATGATATAGTAATTTGCATATCAAATAACATTAATTATAATAATAATAAAAAAAATAATAATACTATCTAAACACTATATCCAAGAACCATTCTGCAATATGGTAGCTAGCAATAAAATTATATAGGAATTATATATTGAGGTGGCCAAAAAGTTTGTTCTTTCTTTTAAGAAGGAGGAACCCACACATCAAGTTTAAAAACACAACCGAGTTCATGCAATTCATTTTCCACGCTTGATTTGGAAATCTTGAGAATGCCTGCAATTTGTTTGGTTATCAAATCTTGTTCAACTACAGCTTTCATTTGGTCACAATCGATCATCTTTGGCCGGCCAGTTTTCTTTTCAGAATTCAGAAACCATTTCTGGCACACCTGTTTTGTAATAGCATTCTCCCCATACACATGGCATATCTTTATGCAGGTTTCTGTAGCTTTTTTTTCTCTTTTCTGTAGTTAAAAAAGAATCAGGTATTGCTCTGCTTATCTTCCATCTCAAGGCCTGAAATGCAAGCAAAAATGTAAGAACTCCTCTGCTCGGAGGATTATTACACACTGATGTCAACATACTTGCTACACCAAATACAGGATTTGCAGAACATGAATATAAAACGATAAAACAGAAAGAGGACATTCAAAAAACGAACAAACCTTTTGGCCAACCCAATATATGTGGAGAGAGACAATTTATAGAAGGCTATTAACAATGCATATATATATATATATATATATATATAAAATAAATATGTGACTAAAAGTATACTTTTAGAGAAATGAGCCTATATACGAGATAGAGCAATTATAAAGATAAATGAAGGAAGAGAGATAAAGATGTGCAGATGACAAATCTATTTCATCTTCGATTGTTCAATGCAAGGTGTACTCGATAAAAAAATGTTTAATTTTCTTTCCTTAAGTCAGGCTTTTCAAAGATTAAAATCAGAGGAATTACATAGATGGATAAGTTGGCAGGGGAATAGCCAAAATTCAAAATTTACAAAATTTAAGAAACAATATAAAGTAATGGAAAGTAAGAGTGTGTGTATAAAAAGGTTATCAAAATATAGAGTCTGTCCAATTGGTGAATGTCTGTTGACAAAGTGTCGGGTGACGAAAGATTTAAAGATGGAAAAGGGATTTCGTGGAGACTGCGTTAAAAATGTTTAAAATGTATATATATATTACAAAATTATTTTGTATTAGAAACATATTTCTTTCAACCATATTAATTGTTATTAATGTTTAGTAAATATTCATTATCGTCTGACTTTTCGATTATTATTAAAAAAAAAAAAACTTATATATATATATATATTATTATTAGAGGGGGTGTAAAAATACCTGGTATAGTACCCAGGCGCGATGCTACCCTACTCGGCAATATGGACCCGTAGATTTTGTTAGATCATCCATCTAAGAGACGGAAACTCTGGTATAAAACCTGCGCTTCACATCGTCTCAGTTATCCTTCTTCGGCTTGTAGAAGGAGAGCGTGCTTTGCATGTCATACGAACGCAGAGCAAGGCCATCTACATGTACAGATATCCCTACAAGACTCACGGCGATGAAGACCTGTAAAAATAAATCAGGCATGCTGAACAATATGCGTGACCAGAATCGGACATTGCGATCTTCGTAGGGATGGCCATCTTCTGTAAAGAAGTGACAATCATCATATATGTGTATATTCTTGGCCTTTTAGATAAACTTCAAATACGCTATCCAAGGACAGTAGATAAATTTGGATTTGAAATGGTAGTGCTCAAGTTAATGATTAAGTCAGGAACATACAGTAGATAATAAAATTTGTGAGTTATTTTGTAAGATATGGTGGATGACCATGGGTAACAGAACGCTTACTCTTTCATGAAACTTAGTTCTACAATGTGGTTTGTGAAAGCACTTGAGGCTTGTGTGCAGTTAAGTAACAAATCATATTCTATATCTGTCAAGTGGCAACTTTCTGTAGTGTGCTACATATGACTCTAGTTTGAATTGCCAGCCTTAATTCGTGCATAATTGGAAAAACATCTATAAAGCTGGGTATAAAATTAACTTTATAATAGTTTACTACTTATGTTCTTTGTGACTATAGTCATATGTATTTTTGAAAATGACAGAATATGCCATCAAAACAGAAATAAATGAAAATACAAAAATAACACTTTACTTTCAGAGTTAGAGGTCAATAGTTTCTGTTGACTAATATATATATATATATATATATATATATATATATATATATATAATTGAATATCGAATTAATTATTTGAACATAGAATGGAATTTTTATAATAATCCATTAAATTTTAGTCAATATGGATGTAACCTACATCCGTAGTCAAGTTGTTAGTTTGCTCGTAACGTAAATCCAGTCATTTGTCCAAACCGCCATCTTTGTTTTCCCAGCCAATAACCACAACAGCACAAAGCAAGGGAGATCACTCTAAAAAACTTACATCCAAAGAATAAAACTCTTATATCTAAATAAAAGGTGACATATGCTTGAAACAAAATAGTTATCACTGACATGGATTTTACCAACATAGTGTTCATCACTGATATCATATTCATAGTACCAACCAATATCATATTCATCCAGGTTTAAGCCTCTTTTTTCTGAATCTTCAAAGGCATAAAACATCCAAACATTTGCTTTTATTTATAATCATTTTGTTTGTTCTTTGCAGATCAATATGGAATGGTGATCGGAGAATTGATAAAGACCAATCCCGTTCCCGTTGTTCGTGCCATCAAATTGCAGGACTTGGCTTGTGTTCCTGGGGCTGAAAACCTTTGGAAACTGGAAGTTATTGACCAAATTTTGGCATGTCTTCAGTAGATGGCTGCTTGATAACTTTTTTTTTCCGCTGACATGTGTGAAGAATCAATATATTATTACAGTGGCACCGATACCAAGATTTCAAGATGGGTGAAAGGCAGGATTTTCAAACTGCTTGGTGGATTGCCACAACAGGATCTTGCTTTTATTTCTGTGTCAGATTAATTTCAGTAAAATTATGGGTTCAGAAAAAGTTTTAGTATTTTGCTGTTAGAGGGTCGTAAAATGATTAAAATTTCCTCAAATTCTGAGAATCTGTATATTTTATGTCATTTGCACATAGCGTTCATCTCAATAGGGGTTTCATGTGACCCCTTTATAAGATAAATGTAGACCCTCTCCCCCTAAGATGGAGTACTGCTGCTACATCTGGGGAGGTGCTGCTCAGGGCACTCTTTCTGGTCTTGAGAGAGTACAAAATCGACTTTACAATCTAGTGGGAGATGATCACTTCTCTTCCTTGAAGTCCCTTTCTCACAGAAGCGACGTTGCTCGTCTTTCCCTAATCTAGAGGCATTTCCATTGTAGGTCCTTGACTGAGCTTCAGTTTGAAGCTCGCCTCTCCTCCAACATGATCGTTTTCAAGTCCAGTGGCAACAAATATCTGCCGAGTCGTCCTGTGAATTAATCATCGTTCTTAATCCTTTCATAGTACTGTTCAATCATCCAACTGAAAATCTTCCTAACCCTTATCCTCAAGTGGTTTTTGGCCTTGGTAAGTGGTGATTAAAATTGTTTTCTGGGTGGGTGATAAAAAAAAAGGAGGTCCTGCAGTTTAGCACTACAATTTATTTAGAAACTATAAAGACCCACTGAATTTCTCATGGACCCATCAAATCTTTAGGGTTCTCCAGATGTATTGTTACCTCTACGAAAATGTAACAAGAATAGTGGAACAATCACGAAAGCACAGCTTCATAAAATAACACAAAGATTATAATTCCGCATCATTTTTCTGGTGCTACCAGATCAGGCTGTCTGAAAATACTGGCTTACTGACCTAAAATGCACCAAACATTGATGTTATTGTTTTTTTCCTTTCCCTTTGCAAAACTCAATCATGTTCTGCTAAGCTAAAAACAAAAACAAGTTTCCTCTACAAAACAACTAAACCAAACACCATGAATAAATATTTGAAGATATAAAGAGTTTAAAGCATAAAAACTTTTACCAAAATAAACAGATTCAGCATGAAATAACCCGAAAAGGGTTGATATGCTAAACAACCAAAAACAACCAATCTGCATCATTTTGTGCCACAAAAATGGTGTTCAGACAAACATTCTCGAGTTTGTGACAGTCTTAATGAAAGTGAATAAACTGAATCCATTACATGTGCTTTTCTATTACTATATTACTTGTTCTTCTGTACACCTATGCCCGCCCCCAATGACTGTTGAACCCCAATGACCATTGGCCCCCAACGTTTATGTTGTGGGTTTCCTTCTGTGTTTTCTCTCATATTAGCAATTGCAGAGGGAACGTTCACTGGTTTACAAGTTGTGTTCAAACCAAAAGTAACACAGGCTCACTTAACTCATGTAATAAAAGTATAAACAGATATACATTGTGTATTTGACTTGTTGGTAACGGGTGTGTGTGTAGTTGGGCCCCGTCGCTAGGGTCCACATCTCAGTTAAGTTCGAGTCTTTCAAATTCAGAATCTCGGCTAACTGAGATGATTTGCCTGTCGAGACAAGTCATTGTCTACTCAAAGTCATTTACTTGTCTCATCGTCTGCTTGACCCGATCTGCTCAGTTTCCTCAAACAACTCTGACTCGCCTCATTCCTTGGGTCTCCAATCTGCTCGTCTCCTCAATATATCTACTTTCAACCGGAAATCCTAGATGTCCGGTCTTTCACTCAGTCACTTTCAGCTGGTACCTGTACCTGGTACGGCATTCACCATGAGCGGGTTTAACCGGCTTTCTCCGAAGAAGGAAGTTTCATGGTAGTATCAAATTCACAAGCAGTTCACAGTCGCATATATATCTCAGTTAAGACGATGTTAGGTTTTTGCAGTTCTTGCAGGGAGATGTCGACATCCTCCTACATACAGCACCTGATATCTCCAAATGGTCACCCATCTTGTACTGACCAGGCTAAACGTTACTAAACTTTGGTGATCTAACGAGAACTGATGTGTCAACATGACTTTCAGTTGGTCACCATTTTTATTCTCAGCTTATCGTTATCTGGCCAACCAAAAACTAATAACCAACTGTCAAGGTGCCATCTTATATAGGGAGTTCAATAGATTCACCAGCCCCTACATTGTCGCCCACTTACTTACTCATTATTTCCTTTGGTATTGTCTTGGCCTTAAGGGCTTGATTTACACCGGTCTATGGGTCGGTCCTGTGCAGTTCTAGGAGGTCCACCCTCCCAGGCTTTGCCTCCCCTCTTTGGGGAGGAGTAAGTTTATTGCTTACTGCCTGAGGCGCCCCTACCGGGGAATGCCATCGGGGCTGCCCAGGCAATTTTTAATGGCCAGAGTGCTCACTTTCTCAAGCGCTGGCTTTTCAAACCCCACTTTCCCGACCCGACCTTGGGTCACATCTTACTTGTGGGAGTAAGATAAAACTGGCCTTGTGCCTAACCTCCTGGAAAGGAGGTAAATAAATATTCTTGGTTATTCTAATATTGTAATATAGATGTCATCATATCTAACCGATTATGTTATTAAAAACTATATCAATTAGTGATGGGACGTTTCCAATATTTTCCCGATTCAGATACAATTACAGATTCTGTTCAAATTTCCGATTCCGATACTATTACTGATTCCGATTCTTTTTAAATCTCTGAATATTTAGCTACAGAGTTGTTGTCTTTTGTTTTTTAATTTTCGGATTGCCGCAAAAAAACATGTGATATGTGCATATATTTTCGCAAACGTAAACATACACTTGTGAGGGGTGATCTATAGATTTTAGTTTCACTGGTAGTTTAAAATCAATAAATATTTATCATTTTATCATTAGTACCAGCGATGGAAAATTAAGTTTTAAACAAAAGCAAACAAAAAATAAAAACAATTAAAAGAATCGTTAAAATAGGCACAAATTTTTGTGTTTCCGATACCTATTCTGGTACCCCCTGAAAACATGCACTAGCCTGCATGTTTTAGTGGTTCATGCAAATGGCAGACGCTGCAGATGCTAGATGTTCAGCCAAAGGAAATTTGAAGATATCTCTGATTTTGTATGTTAGACCACACAGAATCTTATTTTTCTTTGAAATGAAATAAGTGCCTCATAAAAACAGGGAATCATGCTGAGACCACAAAGTAGTGTTCATAGATTGGCTCCATGATGAACCCCTCTTGAGTGTGTTGTTCGGCAGTTATCTCTAGTGGATATCTCCAGCAGTCAGCTTCTGGGTGGTCTAATGGTGACCACTGAGAAAGAGTAGAATCCAAGATTTCTGGTCAGAAGGAAAAGATTCCAGGAGATGGGAAAAGAAGGGGTGAGACCTGTCCCTCTGGGCATAATAGGCAGTTGGTTTTTTAGAGGCCTGGCGATCAGTTGGAGCTGGGTGCCTCTCCACAAAAGATGGGACATTGAGTCACTTAGCTAAAGGATGGTGCTGATCAGGCAAAAATCTCATTCTGCAAGTCTGCTGTTCAACCTGGGGAACATGAGTTTCATTTGTAACCTCCAACAAACAAACCTGCTACTATTTATAAACTGGACTTGTAGCCTTACTTGGAATGACAATTCTTTGTTGCAGCACTGCCTGAGTCAAACAAAACTTTGGATGTCTGGGACGATCGCAGCCAGTGAAGTGAACGCACTCATACAGGTTCACACTCCAAAAAGTTCTGATTTTTTTTCGACTCTTGATTCTGATCATCTTTCGTTCTTGTTAGCTCCTTACATCAAGTGGCTTCATGCCTTGTCTGGAGTAACTTCCATTAAAAAAAATGTTCTCGATTTGTATAAAATTTGAACCATAGACCAATTAAGAAAGATTTCTAAAATTTCAATTTCATCCAAGTATTTTAAAAAGTTGTGAGAGAACCAAAAAGGCATAGTACCTTGTGCCTAACCTGCTGGAGAGGAGGTAAATAAATACTCATTATTTCCTAACTTAACATTCTCCTATGTTTTGGCGGGGAGTGAGGGGGTAAGTGCAGTCCGTTCTAGTGTTCTTATTTATTAATAGTTCTTAAAGTAAATAAACTGAATCCAGTACATGTGTTTTGTATTGCTGTACTACTTGTTCCTCTATTGTTCTTACTTTTTGGTAAGGTAACACAACTTTCGGACCATTCTGTATGTTAAAACTTTGTCAGCATCACCATACTCAGTGTTGACAAAGAGATCCAATAACCCTTTGTGACTTTTGGTTATCATGTCTTTTGGATACTCAGACGTTTGTATGCATATATCATTTCATGAAATAAATATAACTAAATATTTTTTTAAAGAAACAATAAGCCCAAATGGAATATTTTGTAAAAATAAAATATTTTAATATAAAAACTAATAAATTTATTATTTTTTCGTTTTCTTTTCTTTATTCTTTTTGTAAAACAAAAATAATAATAATAATAAAAGAGATTGGTAGTTTGCTTGAAGCATTGCTGGTAAATAAGTATGTTGGTATTTATGAAGGCTGATAGCAATGCAGAAAAAACCGGAATTGTGGAAGAAGTATGAAAAAAAAATCAAGCAAACGAAGGCAGTATTTGGGTTACATATTTTCACAAAGTCTATTCATTTTTCAAAAGATCTTTCACATTACTGATTTGATATGTGAAAGATCTTTTGAAAAATAAATAGATTTTATGAAGATTCGTAACCGAAATACTGTCTCTGTTGGTTCATACTTTCTTTCACCATTCCGGTTTTTCTGCATTGCTTCCAGCCTTCATAAATACCTACATAATAATAATAGTAATGATCGTGATGATTGTGTTTAACGTTCGTTTTACACGCTGGCATGTGTTGGACGGCTTTTAGAAATTGATTTCCAAACTAACGTATCTCTAGCCAGGTCTTTATTTATTGCTGAATTTTTTTTTTCTGCATTTGAATTAAAGCTGCAACAAATTTATGAGAGATAGAAAAACTGTGTCACCCTTAAATATCTAGAAATTTATAAAAATAAATATTCTTTTGTGAAAAAAAGTCTTTTTCTTCTACTTTTTTTGTTCACCTATATCAGGGCTCTGCAAAAATCTTTGTTGAAGAGGCCATATTAGATTAGAGATATGTTTAAGCTTTGTGGACGAACACGCAACATTAGATTAGGAAGCACAGTTACACTGATTGCATTGTTATCTGTTGGACACGGGTTCTGTTCAAATCCGCGGTACCTTTGACAAGTGTCGGAAAATCATATACCATGGATGGCTGGATCATTCTACTGCCCCAGAAGCTCCCTGACTCCTGATGCAATCATCTACCTGTATAAGAATCAGATACTTTCATAATATGGAGTACTGCTTTCTTATCTTGACAAAGTACAAAATCAACTTCATAATCTAGTGCGAACATTTTGTAAAAAACAAAATTTTGATATAAAAAAAACTGAAACAATTAAAACTTCATTAGTTTTTCGTTTTCTGCATTCTGTATGGAATAATCATGTTGACATACAGGTTCTTGTTAGATCACCGAAGTTAAGCAACGTTGAGCCTGGTCAGTACCTGATGGGTGACCATTTGGGAATACCAGGCGCTGTATGTTCTCTCCGCTGATCTCGGCATTGTTTCCAATCGTCTTGGATTTCTTCTTGCCACTGAATTTAAGCAATGTCGATTCAGGGAAGGTGTAGTTGGTATTGCGCAACCCTTGCTTCACTATTACACGTGTAGCCACCCTTACGTGGGCGAGGGTATCCATTGTCTCTCAAGACTGAAGAGAGGCCATGATGATTCTTTTTGTAAAAATAAAAAATCATGTTGCTGCCTTTTGAGTTTCCAAAATGCACATGTCTGAAACGTGTTTAATTTTGTCCTCTGGTGACGATTGAAGGTAAGGCTTTTCTTCCATCGAGATGACTCTGCAAAATACATGTAACTCATGCACTTTCGTAGCCAGTGAAGGGAATGTAAATTACAATGCACCCCTTTGATCAATTGTCGATTGAGATCCTTGACCCATGAACACTGCAATTTAATCGCCATAGCAATCA
Organism: Sepiola atlantica; assembly: GCA_963556195.1. Classification (NCBI taxonomy): domain Eukaryota; kingdom Metazoa; phylum Mollusca; class Cephalopoda; order Sepiida; family Sepiolidae; genus Sepiola; species Sepiola atlantica. The sequence continues at coordinate 173,907,945 of OY744516.1, forward strand.
TGTTGGAGAGAAAGTATTTAGAAAAATTTATCCCATCAACAAAGGTCTTAAATGAAACAGGGTAATCGTAACGATCGACAGTGTAAACAGTTTCTTAAAAAAATTTGCATAAAATTAGTGTAGAGCTGATAATTTTTAAAGATTATGACACTAACAACGTTTTGGAGTTAAAATCAATGTATTATTACATAGTAATAGGAAAAATAGACGTTTTAATACTTTTTTCGTCATGAGCGATACAAAAAAAACCAACTTTTAATAATATTAAAAAAACAAAACAACATAAACCATTTTTTATCACTGATACACAATTTTTTATCACATTATATTCACACTGTCAATCTTTATGATTACCTGCAAGTGTACTTTTAATAATCTCGGTATCTTTCAGCTTGAATAGTGCTGTTGGCCTTCTCAGAGGAAATTTTATTTTTTTATTAAAAACTGTGTTCTGCGACTACGGTAGTCAAATGACATCCCATAGCTGCAATCAATCCTCCATGCTAGTCCCAGGCCATCTGGCCTTGTCATGCGCAAGTTGTCATAGGCAATGAAGTTGTTTCACTGTACGTAGTGGTCCTAGTCCCGCCTGCTTGAGGTCAGCGCGTAGTGTGCCCAGCAGATTTGTGCAGTGCCGTCCTAGTCGCGGTTGGTAGGTTTGCGAGCCAATAACGGCAAAGTCTAGTGCTCTCTGTGCGGGAGTGTCAGGGTCCATTCATAGGACATGGCCTAACATAGACCATCTTTGTTCAGCGAGGAAATCCATGTTGTTAAAGGAAACCACCCAACCAGTGTTTTGATGTTTTCAATTCTTCTGCAAATATACCAAATTCTTGTGCATTTGTTTGGGAAAATATTTGAATATCAGCCCTACAAACAACCAAAGCTTTTGATTTCCTTTCAACAACCTTTGAAATTATATGAATTTGGGAAATTTTCATCATTATCATATTTGGTTTAACGTCCATTTTACATGCTGGCATGTGTTGGGCGGCTTTAAGAAATTGACTACCAAACTAACCTATCCCTGACCAGGTCTTTATTTATCCTTCTTTCTCTCGAGTTTATTCTTATCACTTTCTCTCATGGTTTCCTTGGCCTCCTCCTGTGAGCTGGACCTGCTACCTTAACTGTTCTACATCTACTAACCCAAGAACTCTCATCCATTCATTCAACGTGGCCATACTCTCAAAGGTGTCTGTTCTGTACACATCTCCCTATACTGTCCAGATTTAACCTTCCTCTGTGCTCATCAGAACTAAGCCTGTCTTTAAGACTCATATTACACATCCATTGTATCATTCTCATATCATTTCTCTCCATGCAATTCATGTCCTCAACCCTCACTTCCATACATTACACTATGTACACATGCCTGATCAGTCTCTATAAAGTTAGCAAATTACATTGCGATTTCCGAAATTGTTCATTGTTAGATTAGATCATTAGATTACTGTGTTATATAGGTAGCGACAACAGTATTAATATATAGATAATTCATAATAAAATGTACCCCCTCCTCCCCGCATTTACATATCCTTTGAAAAGAAACCCAACTAACTTTTGAGATTTCTAATTGGTACATATACATTTCACAGGTGGCATATTCCAACTCGGAAAATAGTGGTTATTGATCTGATCTCAACTTGCATTTTTCTTTTTCCTTTTGCATTTCCCTGGTCCATGAGTTTATTATAGTCTGATCGCCATTTTGGGCCATTCGGTGATTCCAAATTCTTGTCTTTACAGAAAACAGTAAGATTCTTGCTCACTGACTCCTCCATGATTCCTTTCTTGTACTTGACTGAATAACTCTTTCTTGCACTCATCTTGTCTTTTGGGTGAAAATGACCAGATAATTGATTTCCTATCCAATGTTGAATTTTTTGATACTGGTACAGCTTTTGAACCAGACAAAACCGACTTTTGTCAGCATAGAAATACGTAAACAGCTGGATAAAGTCGAATCAAAACAAAAACGGCGTTAAAATCAAACCGAGGCAGATTTTTAACAGAAAAAAATAATGAAAGAAAAACACTCACCGTATATTTATTTTTTTGACAAAGAAAATCAATTAAATATTTTTTTTCCCACTGGAAAGTGAAAAATCTTTCTTTTTTTTTTTTTGTTGATAAATTGTGTTTTTTATGAATAGACTAAAGATTGTAAAGAACATGATCAATCAAACAACGAGTTTTATAGATTTTTTTGGATACAGCTTTTGAACTGGACAGAAACTGACAAGGTTAGGGTTAGTTTAGGGTCAGGGTTACTACTTGAGCAAATCTTTGTGGGGTCAATAGTCATACCTTTTTTTCCCAAATACTTTGGACTTTCACCAAAATACTGCATTCACTCTATGATTTAATCCTTACTTACTTTGTGAAGTGATAGCGAGCTGGCAAAGCTAGTTAGTATGTATATGTGTGTGTATATATATATATATATATTTATATATGTAAAATGAAAAAAGGAAAGCCAAAAACTGTGATTTATGTATTCATCAACGTTTCGTCTTTATTGAAAGACTTCCTCAAGATGAAGAAAGCAATGTAGAAATGTAATTATATTGATTCCATGACCATGTAAAAATCAATCCAAAAATATAATTTTCATAAGTTCCGTCAATTTTTTATTTTTTATTTATTTCAACACCTCGGTGGATATTTATCATTCCAATTTTCATCTTACATATAAAAAGCAATTTTTCTATCTTTAATCTTTTGCATTATTTTCACGTGTTTCTTGGCAGATTGGGACAAAAATTACAATTCAGTAGCCCATCTGTCAATCTTCAGAGAACAGTAGAATGTGTATTGAAATTTTAGCAACAACTTATAATGCCAAAAACCAGAAGGAAAAAAGGGGAGAGATTAAAAAAAAATGAGTGTTCCGATAAAAGCTTGGTAATTTGGAGTACATGGAAGTAAACTCACATGAGGGAAAAGGCAGCAAAAACAAATAGACTCCCCCCCTCCCGAAAAAACATTCAGAATTCGAAAGCAATCTCACATACAGTGATTTTATATACTAGCAAATATATGCTCCCTCCAGTCGGATATTTTTCCTAGGTCGGGAGCATGATATCATAATGAACAAACTGCATACATTGACCCACTCCACAGGAAGAGGTAATGACTAAGAAGATTATATCATGACGAACGAACACTACTCCTTCCCTCAAAAGAGGAGTTAATGCCTGGGAGGATGATGTAATGAAACAGAATAGATAGTAAACTACCCCGACCCCCTAATAAAGGGAGAAAATCATCCTGGGACAATTATCTCATGAGGAACGAACATATATTATACTGTCCCCCTACCCCCCAAAAAGAGAAGGTAATGCCCGGGCTAATGTATTATGAGGAATGAAAATATATTACACAAACTCCCAAAGAAGGTAAAACGTCGGAGTATGCCCTCCCACACACACACACACACATAAAAAAAAAGGGATGTGGTTATGCCTGGTCGGAAATACCCCCTCCAAGATAGAGGAGGTAATATCCGGGAGTATCACCCCATAAAAGGAGAAGGTAATTCCTGTGAATATGGCATGGCAAGTTTATTGTACACGTAAAATGCCGAAATGTAAAGTGGCTGAAAAATATAGTCGCCATCTTTATAAACAAAAAGAAGTATGCAAGTTAACGAAGAACGATAACTTCCTTTCATAATTTTTTAATTAAAAAAGACATGTTTATAACCATGAGTAATCGTTCTTCCTTAGCTAGCCTCTTACTTGACTTGTTTAGATGGCGACTATATTTTTCCGATCTAATTTTTATTTTGGCGTTTCACGTGTACGATGAAAATTGATATAAATTCGGGTTTTTAATGTTTTTTTTTGTACTAAAACATGGTTTAAGTAAAAAATATATAAGTTCATTATGAGTAATGCCAAAATTTATTTCACTTTAAATAATTTACGTGACTGAAATAGGAATTAACGCCAAATGAAAGGAAAAATATCCCTTT
>OY744516.1:173919423-174006923 GCA_963556195.1 Sepiola atlantica
ACCCTGTATATATATGTATACATGAAGCTAAATTCCAGTGGCCAAGATTTTATTCATTTTACTGTTCATTTTCTCTAAATTAAAAATGTTGATACATTTTGACAGACTGTTTCGCCTATAGACGAACAACCAAATTAATTTGTCAATTCCGGATCTTTTCACCATGTGCTCTTCAGAAATCCAAAGTTCTGTTGTTAAATGTTAGCAATTATTGAGCTTTTACCTTGAAAAAGTTGATCTGTACAAAAATTAAAAGTATATGCACAAACATATATTTTTTCATATATATATATATATATATATATATATATATATATATATATAGTAAGCAATGAAAATATATATGGCAATCAAGCTACACAGAGGCTCCCGTGTTTCATCCCCGGGGGGAATCGTCAGGCTGAATGCATGGAGTTATTTTTGAAAACTAATACATAAAAAATTATATCTCCTCATAATATTTTATGTGGATACATGAAGTACTAATATATATATATATATATATATATATATATATATATATATATATATATATATATATATATATATGGAAATTGAAAAAAGGAAAACCAAAAGATATTTATGTTTTCCTCTTTTCAATTTCCATTACGTCGGAACACTATTTCCATTCTTTACCAAACACACATATATATATATATATATATATATATATATATATATATATATATATATTTTTGGGGAGGGCTTAAAGTTTCCGAAAGAGATTTGACGATCTGATGAATTTCTTCTGCCGGCGTAAAGAAGATTTACGAATGGTGATAGAGACGGAATACACATGTGGCGACAGCTGAAACAAACATGTGTACTCAATTTCTACTTACACGAAAAACAACTCTTTCTCTCAGGAACGTTCCTTGGACACTTTGAATTCTCATTCTTCACGGACTTTATTGTCTTAACAAGTTGTCGAATAAAATGAATTGATTTGGTATGGATAAACTTTGTAATTCTTTCTTTCGATATTGCCTTTCCTCTCTATAAATGTTTTAGATGGTGAGAGGAAGGGCTAATCGGACAAGAAGTGGTGGGAAGAGGAGTGGGAGAAGGAATAGTAGTAGAAGGAGAGTAATAAGATGACGTAAATAAATAAATAATGTGAATAAAACAGAAAAGGATAAAAACTAATTAATGTACAACGTACCAACGTTGACCCATTATTAGTGAAAACTCGCTAATGTTTGTTGAATTGAAAGCATAAAGTAACTTTATTCTTTAACTCTCTGGCAGTACTTTTTAAATATCTATTAACCTTCACTATCGGTTAACAGCACTAAATGTACCAACGTTGACACAACAGGTCATGGGTCGTTTAGTTAATATATAGACACAAATGGTAGTTTAGTGTTATATATATAACAATATTATGATAAATATTTTTTATTAAATTCTTATCCACACACACATGTGTTACGTTCTTTTCCGGAAAAATCAATGTAGAGAATGATTGTTCTGCCGGTCACACGATTCGAACCTCAGACCCAGGTCAACATTTTAACTTCTGTCTGAACCTCTAGAACCATGTGGCCAATCTAACAACTACGGAGGAAGGAAGAGAATTAAGGTCGATTTATGTCTTTACAAGCGGTCGGACGGAATTTCACATCACGCATTAAATTTTATGCATTAAATTTTACAGCCTAATTATTATTCTCTTAAAGGGCCCATCCTAGCATTAAGGGGGCTATAAACAATATTATGATAAATATTATTTTTTTATTAAAAATTAAATCAACATGTTACCATAGGTTTCAAGCCGGGAGCAGACACAGATCGAAAAATAGTGTTTTTGTTTTTTAGTTTATTTATATTTATAAACAAATTGCTACTTCTTCAGCATATTTGATCTCAGAGGAAGCAGCAGGTCATTTTGGAAGGAGGGTGTTGTTTTTTATTAATATTTATCTTTTCCTTTTGGTATTTAATTAGTGGGGATCTTTCTGCAGAAGACTTCAAAAAAACAGATATGAGATTATTCTCTGGGAGTACTTTAAAAATATCTACATATTTACCATCATAATTGGTTAACGGCACTTAATGTATACACTTCTTCTTCTTTGCGTGTCTTTGAAGCATGAGGTCATCTGACAGTTTCCCACATTTTTATGCAGTCCTTTGCAATAGTGTTGTACTCTGCAAGATCTTTCAAGCTACACCGGTTGGGCAGTAGGGGGCAGACTAGGCAATGTTGCATCGTATGGTCCTCCTCTTCACATTCACAGATGGTTGGGTCAGTTTTGTAACCCCATCTATTCATAGCAACTTTTGTTCGTACCAACGTTAACCAAACAGGTCACAGGTCATCTAGTATTATATTAATAATCAAATGGCAATATATAGAATATAAACAAGTTTTTACTGCTTTCGTATATGTAGCACTATTGCCCGGGGGCGCTTTTGTGCGGGATCTTCATTTTAGGCACTGTTGTGACTCTATCTGATATGGTCTTAGCCTTATTGTAGTACCACAAAAGACTCATTCGTCTGGATCAGTCCCTCGCCCATAGTTCTGGTCCCATGTTGTGATTAGACCCTCAAGACTTTTTGAGTTTGGAGTCACTTTATATGGGCGATGGGCGATGGCAAGCATCTGTTAGCATTAATCATTATTCATTAATTCTCTATCGGGTCAGATAATTAATTGTCTTGACTTCATTTGAGTTTACCGCTGAGAATGCAATAATGAATAAGAATTAGGACTTTCGTCTTGCTTTTTATTATTCATTCGTTAAAAATCTATCTTATTTCTAGCCAAGCTATTTGTTTGTCTCCGTGCCTAATGGATGATGTCATAAAGGATGACATCACAAAAGCATGGCATCAAAAATAATGATGTCACTAGAGGATGATGTCATTCATTAAAACAGAGATGGGAATAACTCTCTGGGAATACTTTTAAAATATCTATATATTTACCTTCACAATCGGTTAAGGGCACTAAATGAATAAACTAATGTACAAAGTACCAGCGTTGACCCAACAGGTTACGGGTTGACTAGGATTATATTAATAATCAAATGCCAATATATAGAAGATAAACAAGTTTTTACTGCTTTCATATATCCAATAGTCTTGATCAATAAAAAAAAACAATAATCCAATTAACCTTGATATTGATGGTGAGGCGACAAATGTATCGATCATTGTGGGATGAATGCCAACTGACACAACAAACCGGCTATGTAGATTGATGTGGAGTTTATTTATGAAAATCAAACAAACACTAATGGGAAAATTAGTTTTGCAAAAGAAAAAAAGAAGAAACCCCGCCAGTCATGTGCAGTGCACACACACGCACACACCTTTGACCTACTTTTTTGAGTCTTGGCTAGACATACTTCAGCTTAGAGCTAGGTTACGGTTAGGGTTAGGCTGTATAAAATAAAGAATAAACGTCACTGTGGAACGCATTGCGGAATCGTGGAAAGCTATCTGGTTAATCTGGAGGCAGAAATATATGGGAAATGATCTTTTTATGTAAATTCTCAAATCCTGTTGAGTAAGTAATATAACATTTGTTTTAATACAACCCGCATTTTGTCTATTTTTTTTGCGGGGGGGGGGGGGTATTCTGGAGGAGGGGGCTCTTTTACAAAACATCCATATTTGTGACAAAGCCTGTGACGGTTCAAACAAAGATTTCAGACACGGTACATACCAGTCAAGGATCTGTTCTCGACAATCAGTTTGACAGAAACTGGGACATTTCGATGGCCTTTTATCTGTCGAACTGTGGTATCAGTTCTGAGTAATCCTAAGAGGTCCACACTTTCCCTTGCCTTCCCTTTTTGAGAAGGAGTTAGTTAATTGTGAAACTGAGGCGCCCCCACCGGCAATTTTAAAATCACTAACTGAGGGAGAAAAAGAAATTATAATACAGGAAACGGCTAAAGGAATTTCCCCTGGTGTAATTGACTGAAAAATAAGTTGTCATGTAGATACTGTAAAACGATTTCTGAAAGACCCTTCCTCTAGGAAGAAACGATCAGACGTTGGAATATCTAAAACTGTCACCAACAGGGATTTGAGGAATATTGGCCGTCAACTCTGTAGAAAACCTCGACAATCAAGCAAATCAATCTTCATAGCAGCTGGGTGTCCTGATGACCAAAATCAACAACGAATGCAATTCTTCAAACAATGGCTTCTGTGAAAGTTTCTCTTAAAAAGTCTCCTCTTACACTAAGATACAAAAATTTGAGAATAGAATGAGCAAAGAAATATATAAAGATGAATATGAGTAAGGTTCTTTTCACTGATGAGACTTGGGTAACCCTTGATGGATCTGGTGGCTGGACAAAAGGATTGGTTTATTCTGGAGATGAGAGTCACCATCGTTTGAGACGACAATAAAAGGGTGGAGGAGTCATGATATGAGCGGGTATCATTGAAGATAGACTTGGTGGTCCTATAAAGTACCTAAAAAAGTAAAAATTACGTATGTTGCCTATTGCAATCTCTTGACAGTATCTCTGGTACTTTGGCTTGATGACATAAATCTTGCTCTACTGAGGAACTTTGGTTTTATGCACAAAAATGCACCTTCTCACTATTCTCATGTCACCCAAGCATTCTTAGCATCTTTGAGCATCAAAGGTACAAAGTTGATGATTTGGCCTTTATGCTCCTCAGATGTGTAGCAGTTACATAATTACAATTTATTTTCTCTCACAATTGCACGTTCTCACTCGCGGAGTGATTGGTGTTGGTTCGGTAAGAACACACTGGCATGTTCTCACTTACGTAGTGATATATATGTTGGGCGATAAGGACACAGGGCGTGTAGGAGGCAACTACTGCTTCTGCCCAAACCGTTTCCAATGAATTATAAACAGTCCTGTTTGAAATGTAAATGCGACAAGATGTCTTCTTTCTCTCCTCGTCTCTAGCAATGGTTTTGCTAGACGAGAGGAAACCCATGGACTTAATTCCATTTCTATAGTACAAGCGAAATGGCAACAGACAGGAAAAGTTGGAAGTCATTCATGAAGCGTCTAACCTCAAGTATGAGACAAGAAAACGAAAAATGGAAATAATAATAATAATAATAATAATAATAATAATAATAATAATAATAATAATAATATACCTCACCCTATTTGGTATTTCTGTTTTTATAACTCTTTCCGGACCATGTTTTGTGTTTATGAAACTGTTTGAATAAAATTGATTTAAATTGTAGAGAGGAAGTTTGTCCTTTTAGCTAAAACTTGGTGACCCTTTTTCTTCATATTTCTTTGATAGAAAGGCTGCTTCCCAACCGACTACAACACGGTCGTTTTCAAGTCCAATGTAAACAAATTCTTGTTGAGCGGTCCACTTAAATAATCAAATTCTGATCAGTTACAACCATCGTTACCAATCATCAATCATGTTTGTCTCACCATCCACCTGACAAACTCATTAACCCTTATCCTCGAGTTGCCTTTGGGCCTTAATAAGCAGTGATTTATTAGTAAACAAAAAAGGTCAGTAGGATGAATACCGACACAGCAACCCTACTACAAAATGGCGAGCTCGACATCTTCTCTCCCAACTCGACAACTCTTTATTCCCTATTACTATTTGTACATCATTCTTTATTACTTTCCTAAGTAAAATTGTTCAATTAGTATACACGGTTGTTTTTCCTTCTCTTCAAAAGCTGTGCTCCCAATTCAACTTTCAGTATAATTTCTATTTTCTCTTGAGCGAGAAGTGAACGTTTTTTCAGGGAAAGAAATCACCAAACATGTGACATATAGAGACTGCAGCAACGCCGGGTAGCTCTGCTCGTATATTTATATATGTAAAAATTTTAAATTGTTTGAAAGTTATTTTATGTGCATAATTGTTCATTTGAAAAGTAAAGGTCTTATCATTATAGAAAGTTCGGAGTAAGAAAAGTTACGAGTGTTAGAAGAGTGAATGTGTGTATATGTTTGTTTCCTGTCAGTGTATATATGTGTGTGAGAGAATTAGGCATTGTATGTGTCGCCTTTTGTCAGTGTGCGTATGCGTCTAGCCGTGTGTGTGTAAGTCATTATGTGTGTGCTGCTTTTGTTTACAAATTTCTTATCTCTGCTTTTGCTGGGGATGGGGTATCCTACTGGATGCTAGACATTCACCCGCTATTTCAGAGATTCCAACCGAGAGATTCTTTTAAGATTCTAACCGTCCCATTTAAGCGCAATTGTGTGTATCTCTATTGCACTTGGTTCACCGAGTATATTCACCAGGTAGTTTTTAAAATTCTTTTTCATGAGACCGGTTGCTCCTATAATTACTGGAATGATCGAGATCTCTCTAAGATTCCAGTTTCTTTTCATGTTGTACATATGACCTTGGTATTTCGTTATTTTCTCCCTCTCAGCTCTGTTTAAGTCAGCATCATTATGAACACTGACTTCAACAAGGGTTGCTACTTTCTCCCTCTTGTCCCATATCACTATGTCAGGTTTAACAGCTCCGTTTTCTAAGGATGTAGTTGTAAGAATTGCATAGTAATAGTGGATGGTGTATGACTTATTTCCAACTGTTCTTTCTGGTATATGTTCCCAGGACTTACTGCTACACTGGATATTCAACTTTTTACAGATGGTCCAGTAGAGATATTTACACACTCCATTGTGTTGCATTGTATAGTAGCCGTCACCCAGCAGAACCTTACAACTGGACGTTGTGTATGTATGTACGTGTAAGTTGAGAATTGTAATTTGCTCTCCCTACTCTCCAAAAGACAGGGAAGCTGAGCATAATATCGTGTTAGAACTGTCCTCTTCTTTGTCCCCCAACTGTTTGACTGCTGAAAATACTTAATCATCGGTTTGAAAAGAATAATTTTTACTTCCGGCACCAAAAGTGATTTTGAACACACAAGGTGATTTTTAATGTGCAGCGGACGTGAGAGTAGAGTCACATGGTAAATATGTCTCTGGGAACCAGTTTTGTACGAAAACTGTAATTTCTTTTATTTTAAATAATTTTTGGGCGTGGCTTGTGTGTGTTTCGCACAAGCCATTGATTAATTAATATATGTATAGGATTGGGATACATGTCAATCCTATCGGTGCATGGTGTGGGGGAAGTGATGTTAATGGTGAATGTCGGTAAGAGGTAATATCAATATACAACGGCCGCTATACGACACGTAACCTGTGTTATGAAAGCTTTAGTGTTGTGTAATAATGGGAAGGCAGTCTCGTGACGGGAATCTTGCAGTACTAGTCAATGTAAGCGGATGAGTTGACAGACAGGAATTATTCTTGATTGGAGAACAAGGCCGTTTGTGTTGAAAGTATTTTTGTCTTGATGTGTGTCCATCTCTCTCCACAAAAAAAATGGAGTGTGACACAAGACAAATTTTAAATATAGGGTAACACATTTATTCATTAAATTATATACTTTATCTATCTATCTATCTATCTATCTATCTATCTATCTATCTATCTATCTATCTCTCTCTCTCTCTCTCTCTATATATATATATATATATATATATATATATATATATATATATGTATGTATGTATATATATATGTATGTATGTATATATATATGTATGTATGTATGTATATATATATATATGTATGTATGTATGTATGTATATATATATATGTATGTATATATATATATATGTATGTATATATATATATATGTATGTATATATATATATGTATGTATGTATGTATGTATGTATATATATATGTATGTATATATATATATATATATGTATATATATATATATGTATATATATGTAGTTATATATATGTATGTATATATATATGTATATATATATACATATATATAGATATAGATATATAGATTTAGATTTTTCACTTATAAAATAGATCATTCAGTGAAGACCGGGGTTGTTCCAATAAAAAACAAGCTCGATGATACTCGATTACAGAGTACAGAGCATTTATATGTGATTTTATGAAGGCTTACCAAAGCATTCCTTTCAGGACACCAATGATCACCATTAAAGATATTTTTTATTACAAATACTATTTATTCAAATTAAATGTTTTTTCCTACACGTGTTTCACTACCAAGCAGTTACTTGCTTGGCAGATCATCAGGGAAATTAAATGTCTGGAATACTGGTTTCAACTGCCGACAAAACACAATGTGGCGTTGTAATAGTTGAGGTCACTTAAGAAGAGAGGAGGAAAAAAAAAAAAAATAAAAATAAAAATAAAAGTAAAAGTCAAATTTAAAAAGCAAGGAAGAACAACGATAAAAAAAGAAAGTCCTAGAAAAGTCTGAGAAAAGTAGCTCGTGCATTATTTCTTCCACCAAGCCAACAAGCAAATAATCGGTCCCAAATACATTCAATAAAACCATAAAACCGGAACAATGTGCGATAATACACTTTCACGTCGGCCGGTACAATGATGAATAAATCCCCCCCCCCCACAAGAAAACAAAAGAACTAAATCATTCAAGATATAGATATATATGTATGTATATTACTATTTCATGTATCTACATAAAATTTTATAAGGAGATATAATTTTTTATGCATCAATTTTCAGTATTTACTTCAGCAGTGCTCGATACATAAGTAGAGCTGGGTAGTAAGCTATGAAAATATATTTATGGCAATTAAGCTACACAGAGGCTCTCGCGTTTCATCCACGGGGGAATCTTCATGCATTTTAGCCTGAAGATTCCTCCCGGGGATGAAACGCGGGAGCCTCTGTGTAGCTTAATTTCCATAAATATATTTTCATAGCTTGCTTACTATATATATATATATATATATATATATATGTATATATATATATATATATATATATATGTATATATATATGTATATATATATATATGTATGTGTATATATATGTATATATATATGTATATATATATGTATGTATATACATACATACATACATACACATATATGAGAAGGATGTTGTAGTTTGCTTGAAGCATTGTGCGTAGTCTGAGTGACAACAAGCCTCCTCAGATTTCTAGTACTCTTCACCTCTTTTCTGATATCCATTGCAAATGACTTCGTAGTATCACAATAGCCGCTTATCATTGATTTCTCTCCGTACTCTTCCAGTGGAGGTCTGGTTAGTGCTCTCTCTCCTCGGTCTTCTCATTCTCCTTGACCCTGCACAACGATTTTGTGTAGTATCAGCCAATGCTGGTGCCATAATTTTTTGGGAGGAGGGGCAGTTTATAAAATTTCTTGCTGTTTCTGTTTCTTAGGTTCATGTGGTGGTCTTGTTCCTGCGGTTTTGTTTTCTTTCTATTGTACCTTGCATGTGATTGATTACCGTTCAGAGATTATGTGGGTTGGTTTCCGCATTCAAAGATTTTCTTTAAGATCGCAGCTGTTTTTATCATTGTTGTCCATTGTATAGTCTCAGTCTTCCCTTTGATTCCATTTTCTCCCAGTTTTTTTTCCAGGTTTTTCGGGATTGTTCCTAGTGCTCCTACGATTATTGGTATTATATTAACTTTCTTCATACTCCATACCCCTTTCCATTCTCTGGCGAGTTCTGTGAATTTGCTTCGTTTTTCTGTCTCCTTGGTCTTCACCCTGTGGTCTGCTGGTACAGCAAAATCTACGATTTGGCAGAATTTTTCTTTCTTGTTGACTATTATGACATCCGGTCTCCTTGCTTGTATGAGTTTATCTGTTTGCACCTCCATATCCCAGAGGATTTTGTGTTTTTTGTTTTCGACTACTGTCTCTGGTTTATGTTTATATTATTTGTCTGAGTGTCTGAAATGCATTTGTTTGCATAGCTCTGAGTTTACTGCTTTCCCCATGCAATCATGCCTATTTTTGTATTCTTTTTGGGCCAGTTTTAGACATTCACTTATTATGTGATTTACTGTTTTGTCTGCACAATCTGCATTTACTGTTTTCCTGGGTTTTATCTATTTTAGCTTTAATGTAGTTAGTCCTAATCGCATTGTTCTATGCAGCCACCAGTAAAAAATCCGTTTCTCTTTTCATGTGTCCTTTTCTTAGTCGTGCCAAGCTATTTTTGTGGGTCTCTTCTGTTGTTAGTCTTATGAAACGTCTATGTAGTTGTTTTACTTCCCACTTTTATTTTCTTGTCTGTTTGTGTCCAGTTTCAGTGCTTCCTGAGTTGATTATTGGGACAGTGTCTCTTGCTGCGGTGATTAGCCTTTTTGTGTTCTGGGTTATGCATTTTTCCAGCTCCTTTTTTTGTTTTGCAGACAGTCTTCTATACTTACCAGTCCTTTTCCCTTTTCGTTTCTTTTCACGTAGAGTCTGTGTGTATCGTTTTTTGGGTGTAGTGTGTTGTGCATGGTCATTAATTTTCTAGTCTTCTAATCAAGGTGGCTGAGTTCTTCTTTAATGGTCGAGAGTATCTTATTAGTGATACTGCCAAGGTGTTTATTCTTTTTACTAGATTTCTGCTACATAATTTTGTGTCTAAGAATTTTCTTGTTCTTTGCAAATATTCTTTTCCAATCTTTTTTTTCATTTCTGTAAATTTGATAGTGTCTGTTTCCAGAACTCCCAATTATTTATAGCTATCCTGTTCGCCTAGCGCCTGCATCTCCTCTTGATTGGGCAGTGCCATGTTCTCTGTTATTTTCAGTTTTCCCCTTTTCATCGCTAGCAGTACACACTTTTCCATTCCGAATTCCATTTGAATGTCCTGGCTGAAGATTCTGGTCGTATTTATCAGCTTTTCTAGTTCCTTTTTTCTTTTTGCAAATAGTTTCAGGTCGTCCATGTACATCAGGTGGTTTATTCTTTGTTCTGTGTCTGTAAACTTGTATCTGACATCACATTTCCTGAGTATGAAGTTGAATGGCATCATGACTCTGATAAACAGTAGTGGTGATAAGAAGTCTCCTTAGAAAATGCCTCTCTGTAATTTTATTTCACTCATGTGTTGTTTTCCAGCTGTCAGTTCTAGTCTCCATGTTTCCATTGCTTTCTTAATGAGATTAATAATCCTGTTAGGTATCTTGTTCATCTTTAAGCATTCAAGTATCCATGCTTGAGGGATTCTGTCGTAGGCTTTCTTGTAGTTAATCCATGCTATGGGTATGTTCTTTTTTCTGCTTTTTACTTCCTTCAGGGTCTTTTGATCTATGTATAGCAGATCATGTGTCCATCTTTTCTCTTTCCAGCATCCTTTTTCTTCCTCAGAGAGCAGTCTGTGATTGTTAAGAGAGTGGTAGATTTGCTCTCTCAGTTGTGCTGTTAGGATTTTTCATATCGTTGGTAAGTAGGTTATTGGTCTTTAGTTACTTGGGATCATTCCCTTTTTGGTGTCTTTTTTGTATTAGTGTTGTCCTTCCTATGATCATCCACTCTGGTACGTCTGTTTTGTGGATACATCATCACAGTTTCTGCGCTAGCCTTTCATGTAGAATTGTGAATTTTTAAAATCAGTATGCATGTATTCAATCGTGCCCTGGTGCTTTCCAGTTTGTCATTTTCCTTAGGGTTGTCTATTATTATTATTATTATTATTATTATTATTATTATTATTATTATTATTATTATTATTATTATTATTATGTGTACTCACTAGGAGTTCTCACACATGTTATCATCAGTGATTGCTCACCGACAACAACCAGTGGTGTTCCCTGGAGTCTGAGTGACAACAAGCCTTCTCAGAGTTCCAGTATTCTCCATCTCTTTCGATAACTACTGCAAATAATTTTGTTTGCGTTATCACAACATATTCTTGCCATCGATCTCTCGTTAGTAACGACCATTAGCCTTCTCTTGGATTTGGATGGTAATAAGCCTCCCTAATGTCCCAGTGCTCTCGGCACTCTTCCAGCAGAGGTCTGGTTAGTGCTATCCCTCCTCGGTCTTTCCATCCTCCTTGACCCTTCCCAACTGTTTTGTGTAGTATCATCCGGGGCTGGTGCCATCACTTTTTTTTGGGGGGAGGGGTAGTTTACGAAATTTTTTGCCATTATCGTTCCTTGAGTTCTTGTGGTACTCTTTATGTGATTTACTTTTCTTCCTATTGCAGCTTGCATGTGATTGGTTAGTCTTCGTAGCTTATGTAAAAGGTTTTTGCATTCAAGGATTTTCCTTAAGATGTCAGCTGTTTTTATCATTACCGTCCATTGTATGGTCTCAGTCTTTCCTTTGATTCCAACTTCTCCCAGTCGTTTTCCCAGGTTCTTCGGAACTGTTCCTAGTGCTCCTACGATTATTGGTATTATATTTACTTTCCACATACTCCATGTCCCTTTCAATTCTCTGGCAAGTTCCGTGTATTTGCTTCGTTTTTCTGTCTCCTTGGTCTTCACCCTGTGGTCTGCTGGTACAGCAAAATCTACGATTTGGCAGAATTTTTCTTTCTTGTTGACTATTATGACATCCGGTCTCCTTGCTTGTATGAGTTTATCTGTTTGCACCTCCATATCCCAGAGGATTTTGTGTTTTTCGTTTTCGACTACTGTCTCTGGTTTATGTTTATATTATTTGTCTGAGTGTCTGAAATGCATTTGTTTGCATAGCTCTGAGTTTACTGCTTTCCCCATGCAATCATGCCTATTTTTGTATTCTTTTTGGGCCAGTTTTAGACATTCACTTATTATGTGATTTACTGTTTTGTCTGCACAATCTGCATTTACTGTTTTCCTGGGTTTTATCTATTTTAGCTTTAATGTAGTTAGTCCTAATCGCATTGTTCTATGCAGCCACCAGTAAAAAATCCGTTTCTCTTTTCATGTGTCCTTTTCTTAGTCATGCCAAGCTATTTTTGTGGGTCTCTTCTGTTGTTAGTCTTATGAAACGTCTATGTAGTTGTTTTACTTCCCACTTTTATTTTCTTGTCTGTTTGTGTCGTCCACACAGTCTTCTATACTTACCAGTCCTTTTCCCTTTTCGTTTCTTTTCACGTAGCCCCTTCTTCCTTCGTTTCTCTTCACGTAGAGTCTGTCTGTATCGTCTTTTGGATGTAGTGCGTTGTGCATGGTCATTAATTTTCTACTTCTCTAGTTAAGGTGCCTAGGTTCTTCTTTTGTCTAGCTTATGAATGATTATTATTATTATTATTATTATTAGTAGTAGTAGTAGTAGTAGTAGTAGTAGTAGTGTGACAAAGTATCCGGAGCCCCATGGGGATCGGGTACCTTGGTGATGCGCTAGTGTGCGTCTTGGTGGTGATGCTATGCCGACCAAGGGCCCTGCGTCGAGACGAAGTGGAGATATAAAACTAGTATATATTTGACGATGTAGAAACGAACTTATTCAACCGACAGGAATAAGGCGCCAGTTAGTCTCGTGAAGTTGTGTTTTATAGTCAGAACCGATTACCACCAGAGGCAAGGAAACAGTTGCCAGATGGAAAGAAAAGATTTAATTCTGAAAAATAAATAAGGCGATATTATTGTTTGGGTAAATGATATGTTTTGGATTCACGATTCTGTGAGGGCTGTTTTGACTTGGCAGATATTTAATTGGGCCTGTCATCGTTAATCACGAACTCGGTCACAGATCATCTCCAGCTGTGTGACAGAATGAGAAAGCATTTGTTTTGGCGATAACGCCAGGCTAGAAAGAAAATTCCATTTATTTTAGGGAAGGGGGGAGTGAGGCGCGTGTCCCCACCCTCCTTGAGAGAGGAATAGACGCAGAAAGAAAGATGGCAGAGAAGGAGGTGTACGACGATAGACATCTTCAATAAAAGAATGTGCGTTTTTCACGTCGCCTTCGCCTGTTGATTTGTGACTAAACAACTACTTGTGTAACGAATTCACGCACACAGAGAACCAATGAAATAACTTAGAGACAACACAACCTTTTGCTAAGGACATTTACGAGTACGATAGACATTAATCCAATGTAAAATCAATTCTTTTATTTTATTAATAATTACTCTTCTATACAAAAAAACCCGACCGAGTTGTTGAACATTGTTCTTTTCCTTTTGTTCTGCTTTGAATGATCTTTCACCCTCACAGAGCCAACCGGTTGCTGTTCGCCCAGTGATCGCTCGCTGATATAAACAGTTTCAACGTCGGAGTTGGACGAGACGACAAGATCGGCGACGTCATCATCATCATCATCATCACCATCCCGGCCTAGAGGAATTTCGATCTACATATTTTTTTTATTGCCACTACGACGATCGGCACGAGTGGGAGTCACAGTCTGGCACCGCGACCAGAGTGTCACACCTGTGAGGTTGACGAGACCACCCTGCACACGAGTGGTGTTCACAGTAGTAGTAGTAGTAGTAGTGTTTTGTTACTTTTATTATTATTATTATTATTATTATTATTATTATTACCATGCTTATATTATGTCAGTTAACTTTAGTTAATTTTTAGTTAATTTTTAGTTAATCTTGGTTTATTTTCTTCTTACTATTATTATTATTGCTATTTTATTATCGGTAGCAACCAGTTGTTCTTAGCTCAAATTAATAAAAAATTTAAAAATTAAAATTAATAAAAAGAAAATAGAAAGTGAAAAATCAACCTAATTAGGTCTAAATGACTTAAACTATAAGGATGACAGTTGTTAAACAAGACGGATGACAGTTGTTCGTCTTCCCCTTTTTGCATAAAATCGACCTCTTAATACATATCGACGGCTTGCTGGATATCATCTAGACATAAGAAAGCCTTGAAATGTGCCACAGGAAATTGACCTTTTTATTTTTATCTTTAACATGAGTTCACAAATGTTTATTTCCAGTTTTCAACTATTTCAAGTTTGAACACGTGACTTTCCAATCTTGAATTTAGAATTTCGTTTCTTTTTTCTATTTTTCCACTTCATTCTTTCCAAATATCTGAGGGAAGGATCAGATTTTCTCTCCGTCTGATGAGATCCCAGTTTCTAATAGCTGTTGATCGATAACATCAACATGCCAGTGTCGTGGATTATGTACAAGGGTGTATAAATAAAAATAACAAGCCGCGCGTGCGTGGCCCCCCTTTGTATGTGACTCGATGTGGCAAGTGTAAAATGCAATAAATTTGGGCAATTTGGGGCATTTTTGAACCCCATTGTACTCCCTGGGGGCGTGAACCAGAATTTTTCTGACGTCAAGGATGCTCATTTTATATCCAGATCAATTACCTCTACATTCTGGCCAAGTTTCAGAAAAATTGAATGGATGGATCAAACGTTATGGGAGAAAAGGGTCATTTTTTGCCATTTTGGGGGCTTTTGACCCCCGGGGGGGGGGGACCGGATTTTTCCAAGGTCAGCGATACTTATTTTCTATTAGAAACAATTGCCTCCATATTTTGGCCAAGTTTCAGAGAAATTGAATGGATGGATGAAAAGTTATGGGGCAAAAAATGACATTTTTTGCCATTTTGGGGCCTTTTGACCCACTGGGGGGCTAACCAGATTTTTTTTCAAAAATCGGACAATGTCACTTTCTAACCTGACAAAAGTTACAACTTCATGCAAAATTTCAGAGAAATTCAATGGATGGTTGCGGAGAAAAATCCGGACAGACGGAAATGCCTCAAAACATAGGTCCCCCGATTTTATAAATCGGGGGACTAATTATATATAAAAGCTCTATTGAATATTGATCACTCTTTATAAGACTGGTTTAAATTCTTTGGATTTTTATCCTGTGGATGTTTACTTTACCTGGATGACTATATATATATAGTATAAATTTTTATCTATACAAGCATTTTTGGTTACATATGTGCATACATGTTTTAGTTGTCCCCCTCTTTCATGAGTCAGCTTCCTCAGACTTTTAGAGAAAATGAAGGTCTGAAGAAGTTGACTCTCGAAAGAGGGGACAACTGAAACATGTATGCACATATGTAACTAAAAATGTTTGTATAAATAAAAATTTATACTAAAAAACAGCTCTACTTGTTATTGAGCACGTTTTTATAAACACTGGAGTTTCATTGGATTAACAGCTATAGAAACAAATATAATACAGGTACTATATATATATATATAAAATATGTGACTAAAAGTATACTTTTAGAGAATTGAACCTATAGTGAAATGGTTTAAGCTCAATATACGAGATAGAGCAATTATAAAGATAAATGAAGGAAGAGAGATAAAGATGTGTGGGTGACAAATCTATTTAATTTTCAAAGATTAAAATCTTATCATTAGAGGAATTACATAGGTGGAAAGGGTTAGTAGTTACTTCGATCGAATCTAAGGAATGAGAGAAAATTTTCTGGTTGAAGACGAAGCCAGTAAAAAGTGGGAAAGGATGTGAAATTAGAGAAGTGGGAGGAGAAGGTTTAGTGGATGGAACTATGGCTGATGCTGGGAGTAGGGTAGGCTTATTTAGTTACAGCTCATCGCTAGTAAACATATAATCGCTAGTAATGTAATTCCTCTGATGATAAGATTTTAATCTTTGAAAAGCCTGGCTTAAGGAAAGAAAAATAAACATGTTTTTATCGAGTACACTTTGCATTAAACAATCGACGGTGAAATAGGTTTGTCACCCGCACATCTTTATCTCTCTTCCTTCATTTATCTATCTATCTATCTATCTATCTATCTATCTATCTATCTCTCTCTCTCTCTCTCTCTCTCTCTCTCTCTCTATATATATATATATATATATATATATATATATATATATATATATATATATATATATATATATATATATATATGACGAACAGTTGGACTCGTCCATTCTAATAAAATACTGGAAGCATTTAGGCTTCTCGCAATTCGATTCAACTCCAGCGTTATTCTCTTTGGTGGTTTGATTTTTATTTGCGTTATCCTATTGTTGATTGTTATTCTCCGTCGTCGTTGTTGTTGTTCGGTTACTCTCTATTAGTGCCGAACTATTTTTAAAGTTGGACTATTGGTTATGGCAGCTCCATGCCCTGTGCCTAAGGAGAAAGAAATGGGGTCATTACGTTCCCTCCAACCGGGAACGTCGGGCTGGACGAAACCCCGACAGTAAACATAAATATGGAGGAATTCTAAGCAAAGATGGATATCTGAAAGACAAAAATTACCGACACTGGACTTATCATCAACCTTCCGAAGTTAGAAGAAATCCAAAGAAAGACCCTTACAATGTTTGTAGTAGACAAAAGAACCAAGAAAGCAACAAGAGCCTCTGTGGAGATTATAACGAAACTTTTAGCTTCAGTCAAAATCATAAAGAGTTGTGGTTACAATAACTGGTCCACATTTTTTTCGTCGGAAGACGAATGCTTAAAACTATAAAAAAAAAGAGATAATTACCCAGGAATACATACTTCGAATGGAGAACCTGAGACGTCGAAGAACCACCATATCTGTATTTCATGTCCCCTTCTACATTAAAGGGGAACACATCGGAGCATTTCTAACCAAATATGGAGACCTGATGTCTGTGTCTTGTGATCAATATCTTTCCATCTGGAATTTCGACATCCTTATTGATTGCAAGGCATTTACAGAAATACCTTACTATTTGGAGGTAGGAGATGAGAAGTTGCCCGTTATTGTCGCAGGAAGAAGGCCAGCCTGCTGGGCATGCAGTGCCATAGGGCACTTAACTTTCGACTGTCCTGAGAGGAAGCCAAGAGGGCCTACGAACAACCCAAAAAATAAAGTAGGCGAACATTTAGGCAATAAGGTTAGTCGTTTACGAGTTGATCCCCCCTCTAAATCTCCAGAAAAGGAGACAGGTTACTCTCCACTTGTCCAACCAGACGAAAAAGAGGAGAGATGGATGCTAGTGACGAGGAAAAAAACACTTGGAAGATTCGCCCTGCAGCAGATGAAGAAAGAGGAGGAGGAGGAGAAGGAGGAGGATGAGAAGGAGGAGGATGAGTACAAGTACAAGTACAAGATGTCAAAGGATCCAGGGCGAGACAAATATGTTGAAGTAGTTTAACTTAATAAAAAAACTGAGAGAAACCAGCCCTTACTCTCCCACCAAAACTCAGACTAGCAAAGTGAACCCTAAGCCCAGCCCCAAATATACATCCACAACAGCACTCGTTATCCCACCTGCAAAATCAAACTCACCCCACAAAACGCTGTCTCCAGTCACTGCTCCCATAAAAGAAAGGGAGTACAAGCTAATCCCCTTAAGCCCAGCTACCTCATAAAATAGAACTGTCTCCCCTAGGCCCTCTCCGTTCGTCTCTCCCCAACTGACCCCAAGAAATACACCGGCAACTTCCCCCCAAAAGACACCAATGCTCCCTCCCCCATCTCCTTTCCTTAAACATGTCCTTACCCCCACCCACTCTCTAATGAAAACAGACCTCAACATCCCCCTCCACGCCCCAAATGAGTGAACTAACTGCCCTCGTCAAAGAAAAGGGGAAGAAAGGTCAACTTTTCTTCCCCGGGGAGAATATTTGCAGAATTTCGACCAAAATAGTCACAAGGGCAAGAGGACATCACCTCGTCGACTTAAAAAAAATTCTTGCACTCACATAGGTGGAGGGCAAGGCAGTTGAAGACCCCTACAACTTCCCAAATGCATCCCGAATTTTGACCGTTATATGGAAAAGAGAGGAGGCAAAACCAATTTGGCGAATGCTGGAAGAGGCAAACATCACGTACGACATATCACCCCCGTTAGCTATTTATAAAAATACCAATTTACGTAATTTAAGAAAATCATGTTTTGGGAGGGTCCCCTTTTTATTACACTCATCCTTATATCGAGCAGCTAAATTAATCTTCCCCCTAGATGTCGGCGGCTTGTCCCAGGTTGGCGTCATCACCACTGAGATGGGCACTTATTCTATGGGAAAGGCTGTCAGCATCTTGACACCGTCAATGTTTGTTTCTGGAATCCAACCCTTAAGTACCACAATGTCCTTCAATCTTACTAGTGTGAATGTCCGGGGGCTGAGGGCCGGTTTTCGCAAAATTCGAGTTCGACAGTATCTTCAGCAGCTCGAAGTGGATATATACTGTATTAAGGAGACCCACTTAATTGCAAGTGATTATCTAGGTATTTTCGTGTCTATTCAGTGTACTCCGATTCTCGCTCGAGGGGAGTTTCCTGGCTAGTAAAGCAAACCTTAGATGCGTCGTGTGTCCCTTGCTTCATAGATTCGGATAGAACGCTTTGCATTCTGGATGTTACCATAAATGATAAGGCATTTCGATTAATTGGGGTTTATGTGCCCAATAGCCACACTGAGCTTGCTCGCTTTTTTTGGCGAATCGAGCAGTTTATAAATACTTTTTGAACAGTTATCTTAGCCGGAGACTGGAATGCGATCCTGGATCCCGATTTAGATCACTTGGGTAATCATTTTAGGGGTACTAACCCAAACCGGGATGCTAAGGTATTTCGTGAGTGTCTCGATAAGTTTGATCTTGTCGATAAATTCTGAAATGAGAGGCCTCATGATGTAGTATGGATTTGGACAGTTAGCCGCCGCGGCTCCGGTTTGTTACAACTTTCGAGTTATATTGACCGGTTCTTAATTAGGAGAGTTGACATAGGAGTATTAGAATGTCCAAGTTTTCATAATATAGTTTACGTATGTCGTAAATACATGTAAAGTTTGTGCCTTGGCGGCAAAGGCACCTCATATCAAACATAGTCCGTGGCCAAAGAGAGACCGACCTTGGTCGAGGGTACACGTGGATTTTGCGGGTCCATTGGAAGGATTCTATTATCTAATAGTGGTCGATAGTTTTTCCAAGTGGCTCTCGAAGTATTATGTTGTAAAAAACGCACTACAGAGGTGACAATCAACTTCCTGCATGAATTGTTCGCCCGTTTTGGGGTTGTCGATTGTTTGATTAGCGACAATGGAACGCATTTTACGTCATCTGACTTCAAAGAATTCTGCGAGATTTTCCAGATCAGACACATCACGACTCCCCCGTATCATCCTCAGTCAAACAGCCAGGCGGAATGATTTGTGGACACTCTAAAAAGAGCCCTAAAAAAAGCTTGCGATACTCCCATGGAAAAGGCCCTGCAACAGTTTTTGCAGAGATGATGTTTGCACGGAAAGTGAAGTCTGTTTTTGAAAAATTACTGCTTAAACAGACCAAACAAAGTCGAACCTCTACTGTACCAAAGAAACGATACATCCCAGGAGACAGAGTATATTTTAAAATGTTTAAAAACAACGCATCTTTTTGGGAACCTGGTACAATAGAGAAAAGGATTGAATCTATGGTCTGCATAATCCAAGGACCTCAGTTCTCTCATAAGAGACACCTAAACCAGATTAGGAAAAGACTGTCAGATGACACTGACAGCTCTCCCCAAGTAGAAGAAGTGATGGACGTAATATACGACACCTTTGACTTACCAGTACCCCAAGCAGCCACAGAAAAGCGGTAGTCTAAAAGGAAACGGATAGCTCCGAGTTATATCGAAATAAATCCAAAACGGAAACGATATTCAGACTGCTGAGGAGGTAAGGCTTGAGAGGGGGTGTTATGGTGCCGTACATATATGACGAACAGTTGGACTTGTCCATTCCTAATAAAATACTGGAAGCATTTAGGCTTCTCGTAATTAGATTGAACTCCAGTCTACACTGGCAGTCAGGACTGATATACAACTTCTCTTGTTCTCTGTACATATCTTTTCTTCAATATATATTGTTCATCTTATCCCGTGCTCCGTGTCTTCATTTCGACCCCTAAACAGGGTCACAACATAATTGTTTCTCAACGAGTAAAATGCAGTCATTATATATATATATATATATATATATATATATATATATATATATATATATATATATATATATATATATATGTTTGCATTTATGTGAATGTTATTCAGTATGAAAATTCATATCTAAAGTAAATGTTTGTTTATTTTTATATTTCTGAATATAAAACTGTGTACATTGTATTGTTAAATTTGAATATTATCTTCTCTTTGTATTAACCATATATTTGTGTATTATTTTAATTTATGGTTTGCTTATACTTCAAAAGACTTTCTTATTATTTTTTGATTTTTGGTATAATATTTTTGTATAATATAATTTTTTTGTATAATATAATTTTTTTGTATAATATTTTACTTTACCCACACTGGGTTCTAACCGGTTTGTGAACCTAAAAAATGGTACTTTCTCAAAAGAAATATGTATTTTAAAATATTTTTAATTTATTTAACTTTGAATTTATGAATTTATGGATTTTCTTCTTTTTAAATCTCTTACCAATATTTTTTCTATTTTATTCTTTTATTTCATTTTATTTTATTTTTATTTTCATCACTATTATTAATATTAATAATATTATTATTATTGTTTATTATTATTATCATTATTATTATTTAAGTTTATTATTTTATAATTATCATTAAACTTGTTTCTACTTAGCGTAACTGTTAAACTGTTTTCTCAATTTTTAAATTTTTATTAAGGTATGTTTTAAGATAATATTTCTTGAAATTGTTATATTAAAATAACATCTCTTCAATTTCATTAATGGCAAATATATCTATTAATTAATTTTTCACTATAAATTCTCATATTTTTGTATATTTCTCCTTTGGAAAAGATTTATTTTTTTGTAAAAAATGTATTTTTTCTATTGTGTATTTTTCTTCTATATTGTACTTTTGACAGTCTTTCTTTCCGCTAGTGTGTCGTTTAATATGTTCGATTTCATTGTTTTGTATACTATCAGAAGTGGAGTGTAATTATCATATCCCAACTCTCCCTCATCTTCTCGAATCGCTGTATAACAAAGAGTCTTGATGCTATATTTTAACTTCGAACTTGGTGTCTATATCCTGTGCTGATGAAGACTCTTGATATCAATAAAAATCCATATCGTCCCAGAAACGATCGTACACGAAACTGTTCTTTATGTTGAATTCTTGGAACGTATATAAATGAATATGTCATAAATTTTACCTCTGATCTATTCTATATATATATATATATATATATATATATATATATATATATATATATATATATATATATATATATATATATTTGTCGCTCCTAGAACAAGTAGGGCACTGTAAGTGTAGTATTAACACAGCATGACGTCACTAGCTTTAAATGCATCGTTCCTTTCATTAAAAAAGTAGAACACTCTGGACGTTAAGCCGCCACATAAAGTATTAAAATTATCACAGTTTATTCGCCGAGTGGTTAAGGCGTCGGATTTGAGTTGCAAAATACTCGTAATCCGGGGTTTCGAGTCACATGACCGGTAGTGAATAGTCATATCTCTATGCTGATGAGTCCCGATTATAAAAGGACGAAACGAATACGTACATAGATAATAAACAATAACAAATATTTATTATTTGTCGCTCCTAGAAAAGGTAGAGCACTGTAAGTGTAGTATTAACACAGCATGACGTCACTAGCTTTAAATGCATCGTTCCTTTCATTAAAAAAGTAGAACGCTCTGGACGTTAAATCGCCATATAAAGTATTAAAATTATCACAGTTTATTCGCTGTTCAAAATTGTCCGAGTGGTTAAGGCGTCGGATTTGAGTTGCAAAATACTCGTAATCCGGGGTTTCGAGTCGCATGACTGGTAGTGAATAGTCGTATCTCTATGCTGATGAGTCCCGATTATAAAAGGACGAAACGAATACGTACATAGATAATAAACAATAACAAATATTATATATATATATATATATATATATATATATATATATATATATATATATATAACATGATCTATGTAAACACTTTTACATGGTCAATTTGTGTTATGTATGTATGGAAATATATATTTGCGTATATATATTTTAAGAAAATTTACCAAAACTAAAACTGTTCAATGTAAAAGTTTGATGAATGTTAACATTTAACAACAGAGCAGATATAAGTAAGCAATGACCAAATATTTATTGATTCATTTTTCTTACCAAATTTCAAAATAATTCAATATAATTTGACAATTGCTTTGCGCACAAACAACCGGGAATAAACATATAATTATCAGGACCTTTCATTCATGCAGCTTATTAGAAGACACTCAGATCACGTCAGGAAGAAAATACTCAAGCACAAAAATGAAAATACCTTGTTTACTTAAAAATGAAAATACCTTGTTTACTTAAAAATGAAAATACCTTGTTTACTCAAAAATGGGAATACCTTGTTTACTAAAAATTGAAAATACCTTGTTTACTTAAAAATGAAAATACCTTGTTTACTTAAAAATGGAAATACCTTGTTTACTTAAAAATGAAAATACCTTGTTTACTTAAAAATGAAAATACCTTGTTTACTTAAAAGTGAAAATACCTTGTTTACTTAAAAATGAAAATACCTTGTTTACTTAAAAATGAAAATACCTTGTTTACTTAAAAATGAAAATATCTTGTTTACTTAAAAATGAAAATACCTTGTTTACTCAAAAATGAGAATACCTTGTTTACTTAAAAATGAAAATACCTTGTTTACTTAAAAGTGAAAATACCTTGTTTACTTAAAATGAAAATACCTTGTTTACTTAAAAATGAAAATACCTTGTTTACTTAAAAATGAAAATACCTTGTTTACTTAAAAATGAAAATACCTTGTTTACTTAAAAGTGAAAATACCTTGTTTACTTAAAAATGAAAATATCTTGTTTACTTAAAAATGAAAATACCTTGTTTACTTAAAAATGAAAATACCTTGTTTACTTAAAAATGAAAATACCTTGTTTACTTAAAAATGAAAATACCTTGTTTACTCAAAAATGGGAATACCTTGTTTACTTAAAAATGAAAATACCTTGTTTACTTAAAAATGAAAATATCTTGTTTACTTAAAAATGAAAATACCTTGTTTACTTAAAAATGAAAATACCTTGTTTCCTTATATATGTTGTTGTTAAGAGCATAATATTCATTTATTAATGGTGTTACAGAAGATCGGGTGAAATCAACCTGATACTATCGGTTTCAAGCCTGGAACCTTTTACATGCATCTCCCACATGTAAGGTAAGGTAAGCGGTCTGAGGAAAGAATCTATTTGAACTGATATGGGATTTCACTTCTAGTGTAATTGGTCGGGTGTATTTACATTCGGGGGGAAGGGGAGGGGGAGGGGTATACAAGTGCAGTAAGTTCGTCAGAGCACATGCAGTGGAAGTACTTGTAAAACAAGCACATGGATGCCAGATTGCATCGATGGAACAGGGGCTGGAGCTTGGTAGACAGCACGAGACCTATGAGATTATAAATTCTCTTTTGCACCTTGTCCAAGAGGAAGAGACGAGTGGTTGGTGCACCAGTCCAGATGTTGTAACAATACTTCATAGATACGCGAATGGTGGCCTTATAGAGATATAGTATACTGGTAGGTGTGAGATATTTTCTAGCCCGATAGAGGGAGCCCACTTTCTTTGTGGCCGACTTGGCAGTATTTTCTATGTATTTGTTCCAATACATGTTGCGTGTGAATGTTAGGCTGAGAAGTTTGAACGTTGGACTCTTGGGAAGGGTGCTATCAGCCATGGCAATCGGTGGTTGGAAAAGTTCCTTATAATTCTTAACGGAAAGGACCGTTGTCTTGTAGCATAGAATGTCACCATCTATTTGTGGCACCAATCTAACGTCGGCTCTATGAAAATATATTACATAGTTTACATAAACAAAATTAATAAAAACAGACATAGAGAAACAAGAATATAAAGCAGTCGTGAAACTGACAACGTAAGGATAGGCCAAAGTTTTATCTGGGCCTTATTTATCCATATTATATGAAATATTCTCGAAATTATGCTTTGCAAACATTGATAACTCAAAAGTTATTTATTTGATCAGGCTGAAATTTTGTATGGTGGTTACTGTTATCAAAGAGCATCAGATCCATACATCAAATTTGAAAAAAATCGGAAGTTGAAATTCCGTAAAAATGTCGAACTGAATCCAACATTTCAAGGTCAATATTAACAACTACGGTCACTGCCATATAATATGCGGGACTTCATTGGCTATAATATTGGTAAAGTAGCGAGATTCTACGGTGGACAGAATGAAAGTTATCGCAAAAAGTGTGACTTTTGCATTTTCCATGATCTTGATATTATATCTTGATATTATATCCTTCAATTAAAAAAAGTTGTAGATGACACTATGACCGATAGTTTGACCAAGAGTGGTGACGATTGGTCAAGCGATGTGGACACTAGGCTGTAGACAAAAAAACATAGTGACAAACCAACAAACAAACTGGACCGAAAGCATAACCTCCTTGGCATAGGTAAAAAAGAGAAAAATGAGTTGCTGCGTCTTCAAAACCTGTTGTTATCAAGATACACATCCCCAGGGATAGAAAGACGAGTTGACAGACGGGAATTATTAATTGCCAGGGGGTCAGGCAATAAAACAAGGCTTTGTTGAAAGTATTCCGTTTTGATATTTGAACACCACTCCACGAAGGCGGGCGGATTTTGACACAAGGTCGGTGTTATATGACGAGAACTAGACAAACAGGAATTATACACAGCCTGAAGCATTCTTTCTTTCTTCCTTTTTTCTTTCTTTCTTTCTTTCTTCCTTTTTTCTTTCTTTCTTTCTTTCTTCCTTTTTTCTTTCTTTCTTTCTTACTTTCCTTTTTACTTTCTTCCTTTTTTCTTTCTTTCTTTCTTTCCTTTTTTCTTTCTTTCTTTCTTTCTTCCTTTTTTCTTTCTTTCTTTCTTTCTTCCTTTTTTCTTTCTTTCTTTCTTACTTTCCTTTTTTCTTTCTTCCTTTTTTCTTTCTTCCTTTTTTCCTTCCTTTTTTCTTTCTTTCTTTCTTTCTTTCTTTCTTCCTTTTTTCTTTCTTTCTTTCTTTCTTTCTTTCCTTTTTACTTTCTTCCTTTTTTCTTTTTTTCTTTCTTTCCTTTTTACTTTCTTTTTTTCTTTCTTACTTTTTAAAGTTTTTTTCTTTTTTATTCTGTTAAATATAGGATAAATATAAGGTACTCAATTTATTCACTCTTGTTTTCATGTTACTTCAATAGGTAAGTTCTCAGAAATCAAGGAGCCCCTTTACTGGGGCTAACACTTGATTTCTATATGAGTGTTCAATCAAGATTCTCTTCTACTCCTAAAACGTTGAGTCAGTAAAAAAGTAAAGAACATTAATTTTCCGCTCTCGAAATCACCAGTTAACTATGTTATAATATATCTTTCTTTTGGTCTTTTGGTCTTTTGGTATTACCGGATTCCAGGACAAGAATTCATCTAGTCTGGTGGAGTATCCAGCTAAGCGCTGTTATTTTAAGTAACATCACTAAGAGAAGGTGCACAATTCCTCGTATGAGCTAGTGTGATTTATTTGGCACAAACAGTTCCTGGAGAGATGCTACTGAAACAAGACTCTATAAATCTGTTCTCGCCTCTTGGAACTCCGAAACTCAATTCTCTTTCTATAGCCAATGCCCGTCGGCCAAATGAACCTGTCTTATATTCTTGTGTTATTAACTTCTACTGGCTCCTATTCTGTGTTGTTGAAACTGTTAAATAAAGTTAATATAGATTGTAGAGAAGATGTTTGTCTTTTTAAATGGAACCTGGTGACCCTTTTCTTCTTCTTCATCTCAAGCAAGCCAAGTCAAATGAGGCTACTACAAAATGGCTATCTCAAACAAACATCTCAACACACCAACCTCTACAGGTTGATATACCGTAAACCAAAACAAACAAACAAGTTTGTGATGACGGCAATGTTGCCTCATTTAACGAAAAGCAGGAGTTCGTATTGGTGCTAATTGTGGCCTTCATGGCTTTCTTAAATGTAGCAAAAATGCTTTAATTGGCCAATTGGTTTAGTCGACTTCCCAACTGCTTCACTTACTTAAACCATTACGGCACGCCTACTTGAGGTGGAATTAGTCAAACACACGATGCTTTTCAGACATTTTTACAACACTTTCCAGATTTTATCCAAACAAAATTAGCAGTAAAGTGTCAACATGGAAAAAAATCATCCTTCGCCAGTGTTCGCACTAATATACATATAAAATAGCGTCTCAATTGGTGAAGTTGAAAAAAAAATACGAAAGAAAGAAAACGTTTCAAACGGGTAAGCTTTAAAAAAGAAAGGAAAGAAAAAAAACGTATAAATTGGTATAGAAATCAGAAAGAAATAGGAAACGTCTCATTATAGAAATAGATTGAAGATGGGGAATTGTCTGACTTTCTATTTTCTTTCTCAATTTCCCTAAATACTTGCAATAGATTCGTCCGGCAGTTTTTTACTTGCTAACTTTTGTGTGACAGACACACATATATATATATATATATATATATATATATATATATATATATATATATATATATATATATATATATAGTAAGCTATGAAAATATATTTATGGCAATTAAGCTACACAGAGGCTCCCGCATCTCATCTCTGGGGGGAATCTTCAAGGAAAGACCGAATAACAAGAAGTACTACGTGGGTATGACCTACCTAGATTTTAAAACCAGATATTATGACCACAAAAGCACATTTACAAACAGAAAACGACGAATTAAAACAGCACTAGCAAACCACTATTGGGAGCCCAAAGAAAATGGACGCTCACCAATAATTGAATGGAAAATAATACAACAGGCCAGTACATGTAGAAATTTAGACGACCCGTGTAGATTATGTCTGAATTAAAAATTTGAAATCCTAAACTTTAAAGACACCCAAAATCTATTAAACTGTAGAAGTGAGATAGCAAACAGCTGCCTGCACAGAATTAAATTTACCTTAGGCTAACAATACATAAATAAATAAGTAAACAAATAAACAAACAAATAAGTAAAAAAAACTAAACTAAAACCTAACAATTTAAAAACTAAAACCTAAAATAGAAATACAAGAAACCACATGTTAAAATAAGTTCACCCATTATATTGACACAGCAAAGAAACAGGATATAGTCCACTCTAAAAAAACAGAACAATAGAACAGGATATAGGAAGTAAAACTAACCGGAACTTTGTTCGTGGGAAGCCCAACGATTGGCTAAGAGAACAACAAAGAATCTGATTAGTTAACTAGCTAGCCATGTATATAAAAAGACCCAGCAAAACTAATTCCATGCAGGTTAGCCTGAAGATTCCACCCGGGGATGAAATGTGGGAGCCTCTGCGTAGCTTAATTGCCATAAATATATTTTCATAGCTTATTACCTAGCTCTACTTACGTATCGAGCACTGCTGAAGTAAATACTGAAAATGGATACATAAAAAATTATATCTCCTTATAAAATTTTATGTGGATACATGAAATAGTAATATATATATATATATATATATATATATATATATATATATATATATATATATATATATAAAAGAGTAAGGCTACCAACATTTGTAAAAAAAATTTTTCAACATTTATTTATTATTTTGTTATTTTATCATTTTATAATTTTATATAACGTGTTTCAAGCGGTGGTCGCTCTCATCAGATATGTAAATCCATTTGAAGAAATGTCTTCCGATTTGAAAAAGTGTTGTTTCATTTGAAGAAATGTGTTATTGTTTGGCGTTTCTGCACATGTGTGGGTTTGCGGGTGTGTGTGTATGTGTTTTGATATTTTAATATTTTTTATTTTTATTTTTTATCATTTTTTGCTTCTCTTTGTTAAAGTCGTGTGTGTTTATTAAGTACGTGTGATTTTGACCTTTATTTTATAGGTCATCTCCGTTTCTTGAAGTGTCTTCTTTTGAAATCTATTATTTTTTATAACTCTGACGCCGCATTGGCTGTTGTGCTCATGTGTGTGTATGCGTGCGGTTAGTTCTGAATCTTGTAGATAGGTGAGCGACATACACACATACATATATGTGTATACACACATACATAGGCGCATGGTTAGATAGATAGATAGAGAAAGGTAGAGAAAGGTTGATAGAAAGATAGGCGTATATATAGAAGTACATGTGTATTCAGATCAATTTTTGTATGCATGCATGTGGACACATACACATATACACCCGTGTGACGCCCATACATTCTATGCATGTCGGCGCCCACATGCACATGTGCACATCTACATGCACGCACATGTACGTGGGCTCTGTCCGTTCATATATGCGTGTATCCCCGTCCCCATATGCATGTAGATGTGTGTGGTCCGTATGGTGTGTAGTTTGAGTTACGATCTGTTCAATGCTGGATTGAATTTAAATATAAAGTTTTTTTTTCTTGTGTTAGTTAGTATGTGCAATCTTTGCTTTGTAAAATTGGCATTATTTAAAATTTTCCTCTGCTGCATGAGTGCACATGTTGGGAGACGAATAATTTACGGTTTTCTTTGATTTTAATGTTGCTTTTATGTAAAGATACTTAAAAACCCAACACAAACATTCACAATAAAAAAGACCTTAATTGCACCTCCAAGAATGTTGTCTATGTACTAGAATGTACAACATGCAACGAATCTTACATAGGCGCCACCAAAACATTTAATAAAACATAAAAATAAAAATATCAAAATATCAAAATATCAAAACACATACACACACATCCGCAAACCCACACATGTGCAGAAACGCCAAACAATAGCACATTTCCTCAAATGAAACAACACTTTTTCAAATTGAAAGACATTTTTTCAAATGGATTTACATATATGATGAGAGTGACCACCGCTTGAAATGCGTTATATAAAATTATAAAATTATAAAATAACAAAATAATAAATAAATGTTGAAAAGTTTTTTTTACAAATGTTGGTAGCCTTACTCCTTTATATATATACTTTTCTCTCGTTGGAACTGCTCTAATATTGCACTACCCTCTTATATATATATATATATATATATATATATATATATATATATATATATATATATATATATATATATATATAATTAATTATTAAAGACAATATATGTACTATCATATATCATCAGATCCTTTTATTTTGTAGTCTCCTTTGAGGATTCAGCTCAATGTTTGTCAATTATTGATAACAGAGCAAAATATAGAACAGTTTTTTATTATATTCCAATAACCATGGTTTGTTTTATTACTTTTATTTTTATTTTTCTGATGATTTTGTAGTGTTGCAGAGACGATATTGACATACAAATGTTGTTTGGCACAAAACAAATGAAACGGACCGTTAAATATATCTCACAGAAATTTGGAATTTTTGGAAATGTGAAAAAAATAAAAATAAAAGTAATAAAACAAACCATGGTTATTGGAATATAATTAAAAAAACTGTTATATATATATATATATATATATATATATATATATATATATATATATATATATATATGGTTGTTGTTTCCTAGATATTCATCCAATGAAACTACAGTATTTATGAAATAGTGCTCAATAACAGGTAGAGTTGTATTATAATATAAATCTGTTATTTATACAAACATTATTTGCTACATATGTGCATACATGTTTCAGCTGCGACTTTATTCCAAGTCCAGCATCCTCAGGCCTTGTTAAGTATACTCCCCCCATATCTTAAGTAAAATTAACAAGGCCTGACGATGCTGGACTTGGAATTAAGTCACAGCTGAAACATGTATGCATATATGAAGCTAATACTGTTTGTATAAATAAAAAAATTATACTATATATATATATATATATATATATATATATATATATATATATATATATATAAGTAAACAATGGTATGTAAAATTCCAGTATAAGTATACTCTCCCCCATATCTTAAGTAAAATTAATAAGGCCTGAAGATGCTGGACTTGGAATGAAGTCACAGCTGAAATATGAAAAAGCCGTGTTCTTGGCATGGAAATAATGTTACAATAGCAGGAACAAGTTAAATATGATTTCCAAGTGAATGAATATTCTGATGGAGTTGAGTCTCTGATTACAGTTACGGCCTACGTAAACTAGTTTACGTACGCCTCATCTCACTTCTGGTCCTGATTTATAGTGGGACTAAGGACCACTACCAATGACATCATCAGAAAATCTCGACTTAGTTGAAAAGCTTTAGTTTATGTAGGCCTCAATTAGGCACCCTTGGATCAATAAACAAATAGCATTTATTTCCTAACCTTTTTACTTTATCCAGATTCCTTATTAATGTGCATAGTCCGAAATAATTAATTCATGGTGATAGGTATATTATGCACACATAAGTGCTTTAGGAACTGTATTGGAACTGTAAATTATCACCATAAAGTTTATATTTGCAAATTACGAATTACATTTTTTTTTAACTTAGTTCACCCCAAACAAGGCAAGTTGCCACTGTAGACGTATGGGACTACTGAGAATTAGAGTGAAAGTTTAGGGGATCATCCTAAATTTTCTTTTTCAAGTCAGTGTGCTATTTTTTTCTAAGCTACACTGAAGAAGAGAATTTAATTTTTATAAAAATGAGATTGGATTATTTTTCCTCTTAAAAAAAAGAAATAATTATTGAATTATTCGGACTACATTTTGGATGTTAATAACTAAAGTAAGGCTATCCTCTATCTCTACAAATCTACTATCAGACCATGTATAGAGTACTATTGTCTTATTTGGGCTGGTGAACATCTGTCCCATTTGAGGGTTCTTAATAAGGTGCAGAAACGTATCTGTAATTTGATTGTTCCCCACCCTTTCTTCTTCTTTTCACCCTCTCTCTCTCTCTCACTGACGTGATGTTGCTAGTCTCAGTCTTTTCTATAAATACTATTATGACATATGTTCTTCAGAATCGTCTGATCTATTCCCCGCTTCCTTTGTTCTAGCTCGTTTGAATCGTTGGTCTAGTGGTCTCCATCAATTCGCTGTTTTGATACTTCATTGTATTACAGCTTCCTATTCCAGTGGCTTTTTTTTCCAAGAACTGCAAGCTCGTGGAACTCTCTTCCTGCTGACTGTTTTCCTCCTACCTATAATTTTGGTCTTTTCAAGACTATGGCCAATGGACATATCCTGTCTTTGCGATAATCATATTTCGCTCTTGTTAACTCCTTACATCACGTGGCTTCATGCCTTGTCTGGAGCGATTTCCATTAAAAAATATATAAAGAGGCCATTTTTACAGCATTTAAAACCTACTATCATAGTAGACTGAAACGGATATGTTTAACAGATTATGAATTTCTTTTTAAGCACAAAGAAATAAATCTTGGATTATTCGATCTACTGTTCTCATTTACGATGTTAATAACTTAACTACTCAATTCAAATATGTAAATTAACCATCCAAAAAGCTCTACAAGCGTAAATTAGCTATCTATCTATACATATGTATTAAGAATGGGCCAGTCTATTATATATATATATATATATATATATATATATATATATATATATATATATATATATATATATACTTTTTGTTTGTCGGCGTGACAAAGTGGAATAAAAAATATTTGTTGATATATGAAAGTACAGAGGTAAAATTTGGTTGTGATCATTCAACGACATATGAGGATGAGGAAATTGTAAAATCAGATGAAAGGTATGGTTATGGATTGATTTTTCTCCTTTGGTTATTAGAATGCCCCTATAATTTATATATATATATATATATATATATATATATATATATATATATATATATATATATATATATATATATAAATGAAGGAGAATGGAAAAGAATACCTGCTCTATCCTGGATATTGAGCTGTATACTCTTCACAATAGGGTTTTACCTTTCCTAAAAGTTCGCTTTTAGTACACCTCTTTATATATATATATATATATATATATATATATATATATATATATATATATATATATATATATATTAACCAAAATTATTTACTAATTTAAATTAAATACTGAACTATTTAACTGATGTATGTGCCAATCCTCTCAATTGTCTAGATGGCTTAATTCTATGTGTACGTCAGGCCTAAAATAGGAGAGTCTATATCTAGTTTGGTGCAAACAATTTTGCAAGATGTCTTGTTTCTTATTAGTTAAATTATCCTTGGACGATATTATATAATAAGTTTTAAGGATGCATAGATTCATTTTTAACGCTACAAAGAGTGTATTTATTTGCTTTACCTACTATAAACTATTTCAATTCGAATTGGACATTATTTTTCTGTAATTAATAACACACTTAGCTAATGACGTAGGATTTTCCTTAGGATCCGAGTTAGGCCATACTTTGAAAGAGAATTATGGTTTCTATAACTATCCTTGAAACTACAACCAGTGGACCCAATGTATACCCTAGTACTATTTCTCTCTAAAATGTTGCATTTATACACTATATTAGAAGTTAGACACTTAACTTCCAGAGGGCATTCATCTACATTTCTACAATTACAGTGGAATTTAACTGCAGAGTTTAGGTTGTTATTCAATCCACCATTTTTTATATTATGGTTTATTTTAGTATTGTTATAAGTTATAATAGTTGAGGCTAGGTTTATTGATCTAAAGAATAACAATTTAACTGTGTTTTTATTAATAATCTTCCCTAGCTTGTTATCACTAGGAAAATTCTTTTCAACAATCCGGTAGAATTCCTTACGAATATGGTTAAGGATGTGCTTACGCTATGTAGGATAAACCATATAGAATTACGAAACCTGTTTTTCTTCCTCCTAGCATGGTCTAATGCGGGCTGAGCGGATTATGTTCTATGTCCATGTCTCTTACATAATTATCACGGTTTCTGTTAACTACCCATAGCCATATCATGTGATACAATATGAGATAGTTTTCCATTTGCATAGTTAATCCCCACTATTCCAACTGTTTCAATTTTAACAAAATTTCTTTCTTTATTATATCCATTGCTTATTTTTATTAAATAATCGTTCGTTAAAGGATAGATTTGATATTGTTTGAGAAATACTGGGGTCAAGAACATTTTTCATAGATTGCGGAATGGTTGGAATTATTATCAATATAGTATAATCTGTGATTAGGTTTATGGTAGGGTTCAAAAGTGTTATCATTTAAATTTAGTGTTATGTCCAAAAAGTTTACTATTTATTGGTTATGCGTATTTTATTAGGGAAGTGATCTTGAACAGAAGGTTGAATAATGGAATGGATAAATGAAACATGGACAGTGTAATTATCCAATGAAGTAGATGTCCCGGTGTTTGATGAGGAAGTGGTAGTGGCAGTGGCGTAGGACAGGTCTTCTTGCTGGTCTAAATCCGGTTGTTAGCTCGCCATATAGAATATCCTTTAGGATCCTTCCATCGTCTATTCGCTTGGTACGACCAAGAATTATCCAATTTTAACAACGTTGAGGAAGTGCCGAAAGTGTGGATTATGTGAGTAGGATGAACAGGTGTACATATCATCGTGTGACTGATTTCGATGCACAGTATCACGAGGGCGATGTAGAACCTCCAGTTAGAACTTGTAAAACATTCTCCATTAAAAGCATTCTTTTTAATATTTTTTTATAGATTCTTACTTATATATATATATATATATATATATATATATATATATATATATATATATATATATATATATATATATATATATATATATATATATATATATAATCTCCCCACGGTAAGAAGAGGCTTGGGTTTGAGATATACGGATGCGGATTCATAATGTAAAATGATGAGTGTTAAGTGAAACACAAAATATATACATGTTTATGGATATTTAAAAATATATATTTATAAAAAGTAATTATATATATATATATATATATATATATATATATATATATATATATATATTGATAAAAATTGGAATAACAATTTTAGACATACGGTTTTGTATTATTAAATCTTGATTTTAATCTTCACACGTTGACATAAAAGTGGTTAAAAACTATTCTCTTCATGGAATTATATATATATTTGACGATTTAAATAACTTTCAAATCATGTTTCAAATAAATAGCATACACAAAGGTATTATAGTTCTTTACAGCTGTTTCAAGGCAGTGTTTTTTTTTTTTTAATTTAAAACATCTTCAAAATATAATTTTCGTAAGTACACAGAAAAAGACACCAATATCAATGTTCAAAAAAGTTAACTTCACACCAAAAAACGAAGCAGAAATCACGAAAAAACGAAGCTGGCAGGTGTGTATATATTGAAAGTAGTCGGGCTAGGTTAGTGACAAATATGAAACCAGATAGAAAACCAAATTACACAAATGTCTGTACATGGAGGAAGGCATGTTATACTGAAATATATGGATTAAAATAAGAATGTTATGCCGAAATATATTAATTAAAATAAAAAATAAATGTTTCATTTATTTGAAAAAATCTCGCACCATATAATCTAAATGTTAATATTTTGCAGGATTTGTATTTCTTTTTGCACTTTCATTAGTTAAGAGAAATTACTAAGTTATTTTTGCTGCATCTAAGATATGAGATAAAAATTGCTTCATAGCATAGAAATATTTATTTTCCCTTAGATTATTTAATGCAATTTTTAATGATTATTTGCTATTAGTTACTTTAATTACTTTATTGCAAGCACATCCACGGACTTTTGAGAGAACATGATATCTGTCAATAAAAATACCCATAATTTCTCACATACAGCGAAAGAGCAGTTGAATTATGCAGATTGCAAATTCAGGGGAGATAATTGATGTGCATTAAACAGTGTCGCCTGTCATGTGTGTTGAGGATATCTAAATTAATCGATGGTTACCATGTTTTCATTCTTGCTTTATTATAATTCGGTGATAAACACCTCTGTAACGTTGTTAGAAATAGCAGCGGCTGTGAATGTAGGTTTTACGTATCGACTTTCGATTTGTTCTGGACACGTTTGAAACGTGATTGATAATGAGTTTTCTTTTAATAATCGAGCCAATTCAATTTAAAAGATATTCGAAAGACATTTTTCAACCTTTTTGGATTGATCAAACTAAATTGTTAGAAGCAGCATCGACAGTAAATGTTGGTTTTTACTTTTTACGTATCAACTCTCTTGATTGGATAAAAGCTCAAATCAGCAGTTTCCTTCAACCAACCACAACTAAATAAATATTCACTCCGAATTCCAGCACGTACTATAAAAACCCAAACAGATTTCTTTCTATTTTCCTGTTTTTCTTTCACAGACACACACGTGCGTACGACACATTCTGCCTAGATCCTTTGGGGTGTAAAGGCTCTCAGCAATAGCACACACATAACGAATAACATTCAGAAACTACTGTATGGACAGCAAAGCACACACACACACCGCTCACCTTGCATACGTACACATAAGTTTATACATACACTCTCTTACTAGCAAAAGAGGCATGCTAATATACACACACATCTTCATGCCTATTCAATTTACACACACATGAATGCATACGGCACCAGCCGAAATGCACATATGTACTCAATTTCTCCTTACAGACAAACACCTTTCTTTTACCAGAACGTTTCTTGGACACTTTGAACTCTCATTTATTTGCATCACTTTATTTTACATTGTCTTAACAAGTTGTTTAATAAAATTGATGTGGCACAAGGCCGAAAAGTGGGTATAGTAGGCCATTGCACAAGTGGTGGTGCACTCTGACCCCGTAAAAATTGCCTGAGCAGACCAGCGTTCTCTGGTGAGGGTACCTCAGGCAGTTAGCTTTAAACTAACTCCTTCCCAAAATGAGGAGGTAATGCCTGGAAGGGTGAACTTCCTAGAGCTGATAGAAGAAAGGTCAACGCCGTCACAATGGCCCAGTCTCCATTGGACTGATTGTTGAGGATGTATCCTCGACTGGTATTCTTGGCGTAAGAAATTGGAGCATAAGGTGGAGCAGATGCTGGAGTGATTGCAAGAGTTAGGAGTGGATGGAGTAAGTTCAGGGAACTTCTGCCATTACTAACCAGCAGAGTGTAACCACTGTCGACCAAGGGAAGAGTCTATGAGGCATGTGTACACAGTGTGATGATGTCTGAAACCTGGCCAGTGAGAGTTTAGAACATGCGTTGCCTGGAGAGAAATGATATGAGAATGATATGATGCATGTGGTATGTGAGTCTTAAAGACAGACTTAGTTCTGATTACTTCAGAGGAAGATTAAATCTGGACAGTATAGGGAAATGTGTGCAGAACATTAGACTTCGATAGTATGGCCATGTTGAAAGAATAAATGAGAGTTCTTGGGTTAGTAGACATAGAACAGTTGAAGTAGCAGGTTTAGTTAACAGGGGAAGGTCAAGGAAAACATGGTAGGAAGTAATAAGAGTGGACTTGAGAGGAAGAGGGATCAATAATGACCTGGCTAGAGATAGGTTAGTTTAGAAGTCAATTTCTTAAAGTCGTCCAATGCATACCAGCATAAAAATTGACGTTGAACCGATGAAGAAGAAGAAGAAGAAAAAGAAGAAAGTCAGATGGTGGCTAAATATCTTCTAGGTAGGGCGAGTTCATTCTTGCAGAGGGCGTGGTTGTGATAAGCCCCTCAATCATCCCTTTTGTTAAGTAGAAGTTATTATATCCGTCGTCCTGTCCTTACTAATCCATTGAGGGGGAATATAAGAGTTGTACAAAACTAAAGAGAAAAAATATGTAAAATGAAATTATTTTTCGTGGTTTAAAAAAATATATGCACTTTAAAAAAATAAAAATAGAAAAGGCGTCGCATATTTTGTAACTTACATGAGGACTTTCGAAGATGGTTGTTAAATATCTTGTAAGTAGGGCGAGTTCATTCTTGCAGGTATCGTGCCTGTGAATAGCCTCTGACAAACCACTTTTGTTGAGACAAAGTTATTACATCCATAATCTTACTATTCGACGTGGAAAATTCCAGTTCAAAGCTGG
The DNA here is from genome assembly GCA_963556195.1 of Sepiola atlantica. Classification (NCBI taxonomy): domain Eukaryota; kingdom Metazoa; phylum Mollusca; class Cephalopoda; order Sepiida; family Sepiolidae; genus Sepiola; species Sepiola atlantica. The sequence continues at coordinate 173,956,988 of OY744516.1, forward strand.
GGGCTTTTATTTTTGTAGTGTTTTGTTGTTGACATATCAACACCTTTGGAGTAATTTTCGCAGTATTTACTTCCTTCCCACCGCAGGAAGATGTGACACAAGGTTGGAAGGTGGAGAGAGTCAAGCCAGCGCATTTAAAGGAGAAGCACTCTGGCCTTTTAAAAATTGCCTGGGCAGACCCGTCGGCATTCCCTGGTCGAGGGACCTCAGGCAGTGGCAAATGAAGTAATTTTGAAAAAGGTCTTTATGTTACAAGTCCTTAAATTGTTTCAAATATTTATGCATGATTTTTGTTTTAGCTCAGATAGATTGCTATTTGGGTCTGACTTTGAAAAATTCACAAGATAACTTTGTTAGACTAGCAGGGCTACCTGGCGTTGCCCGGGAAAAATTGTAACATATTTCTATTAAAACTCGTATCTCTCTATCTCTCTCTTATTTCCCCCTCCACAACCATATCTTTCTTCTTTGCTCAGCCCATTCCATTCTAGCTAAACATACACACAACAAACTCTCCTTTATATAGATTCCTTGATGAATTAGTCGGCATAAGTGAATTAACTCCTTGATCAAAAATCAGAGTTACTTCCCTTTAGTACATAAAATGGCTGAATAAAATGACTGGAAGTCCAAGCCTCCCTAACAAAACCTGGATCAGTTAACCCCTAAAGAATCAATATATATTTTTTAAATGTTACATATTATTTATTCCGGGCAACGCCGATCAAGAATATACCAACTTTGTGGGTCTTTGTTTTATAGTTTTTTTAAATTTTAGCTGGACATACATACACACAGACAACTCCCTTTTATATAATAGATTATTATTATTATTATTATTATTATTACTACTATTATTACTTGCAGAACTCTGTGGAAATTCCACGGTGCTTCCTACATCAATCTGTATAATTTACTGTTAATAATAATATTCCTTTTGAAATTATAACTGTCTCTCAGGATTAATAGTGTTAAGAAAAAAATGACTCTACAATGACTCCGTAAAAATAATTGTCATTCACAGCTCAATACTCTTGAAATAAATAAAACGAATATGTCTCTTCTTTATTTATTTCTTCAAAATTGTAGCAATTTAATTATTTTTAAAGCAATAAATATTCCCTGCCTTCTTTTTGTAAAATTAATTCTCAGCTAAATATTCTTTATATCAATAAAACGAACGTTAAAAGGTATTTATTTAAAATTGAACTATTTTAGTGTACAGGACGACATAATTTGATTTTGGAACAATTCATTTTAAAATGGGTAAAGTCGATAATGTCATACCGAGGACAGATTCTATTTAACCTATAATGGGACCCTGACAGGTACTACCACTCTTTGTCGAAGTGAAACTGGAAGAAATAGAAACTATGGGGTGACTCCGCACTAACAAAGGCTCCCAAATTAGGGTCTCATCACTGAATGCAGTTTCATATATTGTATGTAAAGGGCAGGTGACGTGCTCTTTAGCCTTGGTGGGAAATCATCTTGAGATGGTGTCTCAATAAATATCCTGGTCATCTCACTTTGTTAGCGTCAGAAAGGGCATCTGGCCTGTAAAATTTTTACCTCAATTAAGAAAATCTCTTTCAAAGAAAATCAGCCTAACTTGAAGGTTGTGCAAAATTTATGGATTTGAGAGAAAGAGGAATAAATAAAGAGAGATGTGTGCAGAACAGAAGACTTCGATGATATGGCCACGTTAAAATAATGGATCAGCGCTTTCCGGTTAGTAAATGTAGAATAGTTAAAGTAGCATGTCCAGTTCTCGGGGAAAGGCCAAGGAAAACATGGGAGAAGTGATAAAAATGGACTTGAGAGAAAGAAAGATAAATATTAACCTGGCCAGAGCTAGGTTAGTTTAGAAGTCAATTTCTAAAAGCTGTCCAACACATGCCAGCATCTAAAACTGACGTTAAACCGATGGTGGTGGTGGTGGTGGTGGTGGTGATGATGATGATGATGATGATGATGATGATGAAGCAGCAGCAGCAAACAAACAATATTTGACAAGATAATTCCATGCTGTCTTTTTTATATACGATATAATCACATTGCCACACTGGTTCTCGATAGATCACCGAATTTAAGCAACATTGAGCCTGGTCAGTACCAGATGGGTGACCATTTGGGAATACCAGGCACTGCATGTAGGAGAATGGCGAACCTTCCCTGCAACAACTAAAGTCGTTAAATCATGTCCCCTGACTGTGATATACATGACTGGGATCCACTTGTAAATTTAATATTCCCTGGAAACTTCCTCCTTTTGAGGACGCTGGCTTAACCCACCCAGGGTAAATGCCATACAAAGACAGGGATGCTGTCTTTTCATATTGAATTTTTTTTTTACTAAAAGGGGTCACCACTTATCAAGGAAAAGGATTAATGAGATGAAACGATTGTCAGGAGCAAGCCCGAATATTTGAGGCGGCGGTTCTAGATAGGAATCTGTTGACATTGGCTTTGAAGACGACCAAGTTATAATCTGCGGGGAAGCAGTCCCGCAGCAATGCATTCCACAGGCGGGAAGCTCTGGCGAAGAAGCTTAGTTTGTTGAAATTTCACCTGATGCTGCTGTTGCTGATGATGATAATGATGCTGATGATGATGTTGCTGCTGCTGCTGCTGCTGATGATGATGATGATGATGACGACGACGACGACGACGATGATGATGCTTAAGTATTTGTGTACAATTTGTTATATTTGCATTTCATGCCTAACTATTTTTGTCGTTTTTTTTTAATCTGTGTATATGCATATAAATTTAAAATGATTCCTTTCTTAATCAATTCGCCGTTTTTGTAGTCACGTTGTTTTGTAGTTATGTGAGGTCTCCTGGCCGGAAAAAGTAAGAGTCTAGCTGTCGCTCCCTTTTATAATCTCTTGTCATGTGGTCAGCTCACATGAGAGATGGCCCCTGATTGGTCAAGCCAGAATGACAGTTAAATGCTTGCATCAATCAGCGCCGAGCTTAGAAATTAATCACAGATTCAAGATCATAATGGCGGCTGTCGCTGTAGTTGTACCGTTGCTACAATGTAATGAATTCTAGTCATTCTAAACACTCTAATGTTGCTAGGAAATTACACAGGATTTCATACCCTCGAGACGTTACTTCTCTTGTGGCTTACTTAAATTATTTTATCGTAATTATGTTAAAATTCAGCCACAACAGAAGCAATGTTTGACGATTGCCTCTGCATAAATGAAACCCGGTGTAATTTGGAACTGTGGGGTAAGTTGTAACTTTAAGAATTATATATATATATATATATATATATATATATATATATATATATACAAGCAAATATATGCTCCTTCTGTTCGCATATTTTTACTGTGCTAGAAGGATGATATAATGGTGAACGAACTATATACACTGAACCCCCCAAAAAGAGAAGTAATGACAGAGAGGATGATATCATAACGAACGAACACTACCGTCCCCCCCCCCCACACACACACACCAAAAAGGAGGAGTTAATGCCTGGAAGGATTATATCATGACAACAGATTAGATAGTACACTATCCCCCCCCCCTCCAAAAAGGAGAAGGTAATCCTTGGAGTATGGTATCGTGAGGGACGAACATATGCTATAATGCTCCCCCCCCCCCAAAGAAGAAGTAATGCCTGGGAGGAATGTATCATGACGAATGAAAATATATTATACTATCCCCCAAAGGAGGAAATAAACCCTGGGAGGATTCTTCCTTTCCCCACAAAAAGTAGCTGATAATGCATGGGATGATGATATCATGATGAACCAACATATACTACACTAACCCCAAAAGGAGGAGGTAATGCCTGGTAGGATAATATCATGACAACAAAACAGATATACTACAATACTCCTTCTAAAAAGGTTAAAGGTATGATCCCCCTCCCATAAAAAGAGAAGGTAATGCCTGCGAGTATTGTATCATGGAAACAGAAAAGATACTATACTATCTCCCACAACACATACACACACACAAAGAAGAAGGTAGTCCCTGGGAAGATGGTATGATAATAAAAGAACAGATACTATATTATCCTCTCCCTCAAATGGGAAGATTATCCTCACCCCCTTAAAAAGGAGGTAATTCCTGGGAAGACAGTCTTATGGCAACAGATCCGGTATTACACTACCCACCCCCATTAAAAAATAATACAATAATAGATTAAGTCAGATTTTTTTTTCATTAATTTAAAAATGCCTAGTCATAGAATATTATTTTTATAGTTCCTTGGACTTTTGGCTAAGTATCAAAGTATCAATGAAATCTTTGTATATAAATATACTTATGTACCGACGCACTCTATGGTGGTTCATTTCAGACGGTGGAGTTTGTCTGACTTGCTATTTGCTTTCCAATGTAAATCTCTGATGCTTTTTTTTCAATAGAATATGACTGAACTATCGTGAGTTGAAAAACAAAACGTGTGTCATTTGTGATTTCCCAAATAAAAAAAAAACACCAACCTTGATTTTGCTATTTTTGTTTGATTATTGGGCTTAGACATAAAAAAATGACGTCGGATGTGAAAAACATCAAAGACGTTAGTGGAAGTGAAATGGTTAAAAATGAAGAAATTGAAAGAGAACAATCGTCGCTCACATAAAGAAATAAGAAAGAAAGAAAAAAGAAAGAAAATGTCTCAAACTGGAAAGTTTGGAAAAAGGAAAGAAAAAACGTATAAATCGGTAGAAAGAAAAAAAAGAAAGGAAAACGTTTAATTATGGAAATAGATTTGCATTTTCTCTCTTCCTTTTTTTGTCGAGCAGACTTTTATGTGACAGGACGGATATATATATTTACAAATAAATACACATTGCTCTTTATTATAAAGTGGGGGATTATTGAATAAGTGACTTAGCAAAAGAGTGACAACAGTCGAGGTTTGAATGATAAGATCCATCTACGGTCTTTCCATTCTCTTAGACCCTCCACACCCATTTCTGTGGTACCAAACAACGCAATTTATTTTGGAGAGGGAGGGTCAGATTATAGTACTTTTCTTATATATCTACACAAACAGTCTTAGTTCCATTAGTTTCGTCGTTGTATTTTCCATCTAAATTTCTAGATGTGTTTACCAAATTTTTTTTACTGAGTGATCACCGTTTATCAAGGCCTGAGAGCCACTCGAGGATAAGGGTTAAAGAGATCGTTAGTTAAACAATGATTGCCTCCACAAAATGACCGGAAACAATGGGTGGGATGGGGAGAAGATTACTTAAGAGGAATTTAATTATCCAAGGGGATGGCTCAACAAGTGTTTGTTCACTTGAAGATAACCACGCTGTAGTCGGTTGGAAAGCAGGCTCGTGGTATCCTATTCCACAGGCGGGACGTTCTCGGGCAGAAACTTTTTTCATGGAAGTTTCTTTTGGTTTTTGGTAAGGAGTGAGAGAAAGGAAAGTTCTCTGCTGTGGTTGAGGAAAGACAAGTTCTTGTCGTGAATGTTTTACAAGGGGGGATACCAGGTGTTGGAGCTAGTTTATTCGTTGGTCAGTATCATCTTCCTATGTGGGTTGGTTTTTACACTCTAGGATTTTTCTTAATATTTCGGTTGTTTTCATTAGTGCTGTGTTTTGAATGGTGGTAAATTTTCCTTTGATTCCAATTTCTCCTAGTCTTTTTTCCAGGTTTTATGGAACTCTTCCTAGTGTAGCATACCCCCCCCCCTCTTACAGTTCACAATCAATTTAGATATACGTGTTCATAAACGTACCTTGTTAGCGCATGCTTCTCACCATCATAACCACATCACATTTTTCCTCCCAATGACTGAGGACACCCGCAATTAATTATTTCACAACTACGAAAAATGAAGAACCATAGATTTGAAGGAAGACCTTTAGGTTAAACTAAAGTGTTGCATCCAATTCATTATCGGTAGAAACTTTTTTTATCCGTATTAATTTGAGACTTGTTGTAAAAGTCTGTTTTGTTGTTTCACAAGATCTTTTGTATTTTAATTTTTTCATTTATTATAAAAAAGTATTTCACAAGATTTTTTTTTTTAATTTTAAATTTTTTATTATAAAAAAATATTTCAGAAGATTTTTTGTTACTTATGTAAAAAAATAAATATTTCACAAGAAGTATTTTGTATTACTTAGGTAAACTGAAATGAAACCAGCATTAAACATTAGATTAAAAAATAATGCAACACAGCATCTCGCTGAATTTCTTCTGACTGAAATGTTTTAATAAGTAACTTGAAGTTACTGATAAAAATAGACTATTTCACAAGAACTTAAAGTTTTAGGTGAAGTTGTTTTAGAAAGAACGAATAAAATTAATACAACAGAGTATCTAGCTGAATTTGCTCTGGCCGACTCTGCCTCTCCAAATAAATTGCGACAAATATGAGCTAAAGAGCGTATCTGAGGTAATAAACTGTCGGCAAAGTTTGCATTTGGCTCCATCCATGTAGTCTCAATTAATTGTGCATGGAATGTAGAATCATCAGGATTCACAAAATTTCCTTCATGGACCACTACATCGTGGTTGTATACTCCACTGTCTACCTGTGATAAATTGGCATATGCAGACCAACCATCGCTAATTATTCTATTGCCAGGCAGTATCCACTGTCTGATTATGGGAACAAGAGTCTCCCTTTTCCAATCGGCCACTTGCCTCAAGCAACAGCGACCCGATTGTCTATCAACCGCGCCAAACACTCAGTGTTTTCTTCGCCAATGTCCTCTATGATGTTTCGGATGATAGAACTTGCTTTCGTCTATTTCCACTTCTATCGGAGTTCCATCATCTGAAATACCCCCTCCAATCTTTGAGGGTTTCTGTCCAGAAATTGTGTGCATGCCTCCCTCAAAAAATTGCACCAATCGATGATGGTTACGTGGCTCAAACCAGTTTCTTCCATAATGTTTTTTTGCGGAAAATCTTTACTCCACAGATAAATCACCAAAACAATTGTTCTTAACGGGAGGTTGCTTTTCTCAAAAAAAGAGTTTTTTCGTATTGAAAGTCAAAAATTGTCTTCTGGACAACCCCATCTTCATGCATCACTGGATCTCGAATACTGTGTCAAGGAGCAACTTACATAGCAGATTGCACAACTACAGCAAACGATGCTTTGCAAGCCATCCAATCGTTTCCAATTTGTCAGTCGGGTTTCTGTCAAGTTGGAGTAATGATATATCTTCAGTTCGTATGAAATCATTATCATATACTTCATTTACGATACATGTTCGTCGCATGTTTCTTGTGAAATACTTTTTTATAATAAATGAATAAACTAAAATACAAAAAAAGTTGTGTCATTTTGGCCATCCGTACACGATATTTTCTACCGATAATGAATTGTGCACAATCCTTTAGCTTAACCAACCTTTATTTGACCCTGTAGATCGACACTTTCTTCTGTCAGCGGCGGGGGTGGGATGCATTCTCGGTTACGGATTTGTTGTTGTTGTTGTTATGTTCGAATAACAGCCATTTTACATGTGTGTTGTCTCTTGATGCTCCCATGCGACTGGTCGCTGCATCCTTCTCTCCCCCTCGGCTGACGTCACATCTGCTCCCAGCACACTCAGGGTCAAGATGACATTCGAAGGCACTCACTGACCCAACGACATGTGTACATGTCGAAAATAGACTGTGAATTAAAATCACGAGATGAATACTAGCAAACGTACCCACTACTATGTAACACTAGTGCTCCTACAATTATTGGTATTAGTGTAACTTTCTTCATGTTCCATATTCCTTTCAGCTCTCAGGCAAGCTCCATGCATTTGCTTAGTTTTTCTGCCTCTTTCATCTTTAACCTGTAAACTACTGGGCCGGCAACATTTATTATTTGACAGAATTTGATCTTTCAAGAAGACGGCTCAACAAGAATGCGTTTACATTGGATTTGAAAACGACCATGTTGTAGTCAGCTGCGAAGCAGCCCCTGCAGTATTGTGTTCCACAGATGGGTAGTTCTATGAAAGAAACTTTGATCATGGAAATTTTGTTTAATTTTAGGCAGAGAGAGAGAGAGAGAGAAAGGGAAATTATTGACAGTGGTTGTAGCTAGACAGGTTTTAGTTGTGAATGTTTTACATGGAGGGACCATAGATTGAAGCTCAGTTGAGCACCTGTCATGAAAATAACGATAGAGTAGAAAAAGACTAGCAAGGTCTCTTCTGCGAAGAAGAGGTAGTAGGGAGGAGAAAAGGACATTGCACACTAGATTTTAGGGCCGGTTTTGTACTCTGTTAAGGCAGGAAAGGGTGCTCTAAGAAGCACCTCCCGAGATGTGTTAAGAATGCAGTCATTTGTATATTTCCCAGCGGACTATCTTCCAGACACAGTCATGTCTGTTTTTATATTACTCTTTGGGCTAGCTTTCAACTTTTACATGATGTGGTTCACCATTTCGTCTCCTTGTCCCCAGATTCTACATTTATAAATTGTTGTGGTCTTGTCTATCTTGGCTTTTATGTAGTTCGTTCTGATGGTGTTGTTTTGTGAAGTTGTCAGTAGCGATTCCGTTTCTCTGTTCAAGTGTCTTTTTCATAGCCATCTATATATCTTTTTGGAGGTTAGTCTTACGGATCGTCCATGGAGTTGATTTTCTTCCCATTTTCTTTCCTTATCTTTTTTGTTTTCCATTCTGCTGCTCTCTGTGTTGTGTATCTTGGTAGTTCTTTTCTAGTTTTTTTATCGCATCGTGCACGCTGTCTTCAATATTTACCAGTCTTTTTCCATCTTCTTTCTTTTTTACACAAAGTCGGTGAGTATAATCCTTCAAGGGATTAGTTTCCTATGTCTTTGATCAGTGGACCTAAGTTCTTCTTTTATCCAGTTTATGAAGGGTCCAAGATATCTTACTAGGGATACTGCTCAAGTACTTATTCCTTTTATCAGGTGGAGGTCTGGATGGTGCTCTTCCTTCTCTGTCTTTCCATCCTTCTTGACTCTTCACAATCTCTGGCACCAACCGAAGCTGTTGCCACTGTCTTTTTTTTTGTTTATGGCGGTGGGGGGGGGGATTAGATTATATGATTTCTGTAGTTTCAGTTTCTTTGGTTTCGTGTAAAGTTCTTTCTATATTTTTCGTTCTTGTTCTATTTCAACTTACTCTACTCTAATAGTTTCTTCCCTCGAACTGCTAGACTTTGGAATTCCCTCCCTGTTTCCTGCTTCCCTGAATGTACTAACATGCAGAAATTTAAATGTAATGTGAACAGACATCTCGCTGCTCCCTACTTCAAGTGTCCCTGTAGGCATGGTCCCTAATAGTAGTTCCTTACATCCAAGTGGCAATATGCCTTGTTTGGGGTGAAAAAGAGTAAAAGAAAAACAAAAAAATACTTACCTGTTGTTTGTCAGTGATGCCTGGTTATGTGGGTTGGTTTCCGCACTCAATGATTTTCTTTAATATTTCAGCTGTTTTCATCAGTGTCGTGCTTTCTATGGTGCCGATGCTCCATTTGATTCCAATTTCTCCTAGTCTTTTTTTTCTATTTTTTTATAGAACTGTTCCTAGTATTCCTACAATTATTGGTATTGCAGTCATTTTCGTCATTTTTCATATTCCTTTTAGAGCTCTGCCAAGTTCCATGTAGTTCCTTATTTTTTTCTGTATCCTTAATCTTCACTCTGTAATCTGCTAGGACTGTGAAATCTATGATTTGGCAGGCTTTTTACTTGTTGTTGATTATTGTCATGCACAGTCTCTGTGCTTGGATGAGTTTGTCTGTTTGTATTTCCATGTACCAGAGGATTTTATGATTTCCATTTTCCAGTACTGGCTCTGGATTGTGTCTGTACCATTTGTTTGTATATTCAAAGTGCAGTCTTTTGCATAGTTCTATGTTATTCTGGTAGTTTCAGTTTCCTTGGTTTTGGTACTCTTCTTTTCTGTGTTTCTAGTTGTGCTTACAGAGTGTTGTTATATTTCAGTTTATCTGTGATTGGTCAGAATTATCTAGTTATGTATGGTGGATTCCGCACTCAAGGGCTTTTCTCAATATTTCCGTTTTTATCAGTGCTGTGCTTTGAATGCACTTTAAATCTAATTTATCCTAGCCTTTTTTTTTGCCGGGTTTTTCAGAACTGTTCCTAGTGCTCTTACTATTATTGGTATTACAGTGATATTCTTCATGTTCCATATTCCTTTCAGTTCTCTTTGCTTTAAAAGTATTTGCTTAGTTTTTCTGCTGTCCTTGGTCTTCACCCTGTGGTCTGCTGGAACGGCTAAATCTACTATTTGACATGTTTTTCCTGTTTGTTGACTTGGATGAGTTTGGCTGTTTGCATTTCCATGTACCAGAGGAGTTTATGATTTGTATTTTCCAGTACTGGCTCCGGTTTGTGTTTGTCTGTACCATTTGCCAGTATGTTCAAAGTGCAGATGCTTGCATATTTTCCTGTGCACTGCCTTCTCAACACAGTTGTGTCTGTTTTGCTATTCCTTTTGGACAAGTTTGCTGCTTTCACTCATTATGTGATTTACTGCTTTTTCTCTCTTTGTCCCACAGAGTCTACATGTACTGTTTACCTGGGTCTTGTCTATCTTTTCTTTTATTGTTGTTCGTTCTAATCGCGTTGTTTTGTACAGATCCCAGTAGTGATTCCGTTTCTCTGTCCAAGGTCCTTTCTGTAGCAATGTGCATGTTTTTTTCTTGCGCTATTTCTTTGGTCAGTCTCATGAATCGTCTATGTAGCTGCTTCTCTTTCCATTTGTCTTTTCTTGTTTTTTTGTTTCATTTTTTCCTGCTCTCCACATTGTTTACTTTAGTGCTACTTATGGTGGCAGTAATCAGCCTCTTTATATTTTGTGTTATGTATTTTTCTAATCCTTTAACCACATCGTTCACACAATCTTTAATACTTAGCATTACTCTTCTTCCTTCTTTCCTTTTTACATAGAGTCGATCAATATTATCCTTCAAGTGCAGTGCGTTGTGTATGCTCAGTAGTTTCCTGGTTCTTTGATTCATGTATCTGAACTCTTCTTTTAACCAATTGATGAAGGGTCCAGAGTATCTTACTAGATATACTGCTCAAGTATTTCTTTCTTTAATTAGGTTTCTTGATATATAATTTTGTTTCCAGGAATTTTCTTGTTCTCCTCGCTATTCTATTTTTAACCATTTCTTTCATCTCTATTGACTTGATGATGTCCGCTTTCAGGATGCTTAGGTATTTATATTCTATGCCTTCTGTTGTTTTCAGTTTTCCCATGTCATCTCAAGCGGTGCACATTTTTCCATTCCGAACTGGCTGAAGATCCTAGTTGTGTTTCCAGCTTCTGAAACATACTTATCCAAGTTCCATGGGTAATATAGTTTCAGAATATAAGTGATTATGTGGATCTATCTCCAAAATCCAAGGATGACTTGGTGAACAGACAGACAGAGATTACAACTTTATTATATAGACTTCGGTTGCATATTATTAGTAGTATATATGACGAATGAGCGTATATTACACTGCCCCCTCAAAGGATGAGGTAATGCCTGTGAGAATGGTATCATGATGAACGAACATATATTAGGCTACCCACCCCCCTCCACACAAAAAAAAAAACAGGAGGTAATGTCTTGGAGGATGGTCTCACGGCAACAGAACAGATACTACACTACCCACCCAAAGGAGGAGGTAATACTTGGAAGAATGGTATCATGATCACAGAAACGATACTACACTATTCCGCCCCCCCCCCCTATAAAAAGGAGGAGGTAATGCCTGTGAGAATGGTATCATAATAAACGAACATATATTACACGTCCTCTCCTCAAAACAGAGTAGAATCTTAATATTTTTTAGGGGGAAACTATGCTGGGTGTTTTTGTAAGTGGCCAAGAAGTGGGTGCTCAATTTCCGTTAAAATTATATAGGATAGTGATCCCTCCATTTAAAATCTAAAATTATGAAATTTTAATTAATTTTTTTCTTTGCGGATATTTTTTAAGGTTGTTTACATGTAATTTGCCCCAAAAAGTATAATCTTAATTTTTTTAGGGGGAAACTGCGCTGGGTGTGATTCTATAAAATTACGATGTCTTCAGTTAAATATAACTTTCCTTAATTTCAATTAAAGCAAAAAATATATAAAATATTGTTTTTATTTTTAATTATAATGGGTTTCTAAATAATGACGTTATTATTTCAGCATGGTCCGTAAACTGCAAAAGTACCGAGAAAATATTAAGTATAGCATAAAGGATAATACACTTAATAAAAAACCGAAAAGTAAAAAAAATACTTAGTAATGTGGGGAAATTCATCAACGTTAATTTTATTTTGAAAAGTAACAAAATAAAAATAAACCGAAAAGAAAAATATTGTATTCATGGGAGGGGGAGGGGGCAATAAAATGACAATTCGCTGCTTATTTTTAATAATGAAGATGATTCTCTATTTTTAAATGATTGCGATTGATTCGTTCATTTGAGCCACGTGAGACAAATCTTGGCGGATAGTGGCGAATACAAAAAGTGCTGCCGTACGTACCCGTGACGGAACGCATATATCGTATAACGAAATCCCGTAAATTGATCAGTTTTTTTTTAACAAAAGAAAATCAAATTTTATCAATAAAATTCCACTCTATTTATCTAGTTCGCAAAAGTTTGACTTACCTCCCTTGAGGTTCAATATGGCGACGATATATCAACGATATTCGTTTACCGATAAAATTTGCTTTTTTTTATAAAAATAAAAGACTACTTGATCAATTTACGTAATTTTTGTTATATAATATATGCATTCCGTAACGGGTACGTACATTATACAGACATTTTTTATTTTTTCTTATTTTTAATTTTTCCATGACGTCCCAATTCTAAACTTGCACCATTATTTATTGTGGGAGAAAGATAGAATATGATTACAATAAATAAATAGGAATAAAAATAATATCGGCTATGAAAGAATTTTAAATATCTGGTACAACTAAGTGCTCTAAAAGAGTTAATTAATATCGGGTACAAATTTGACTTAACATCGGCAAGAGGCGACAATACAAAACCAAAATTAACCGAAACGAAATTAGTCCAGTCAAGAAAGTTCAATAAACCCACATTTTTATAGTGAGTAAACATGTTCGATGTTTTCTTCGATTGTCGCTTAATGAGTAACGCTTACCGTTAAAATGTGGAGCACAGCAGGAACTGCCCTGCCAACAAATCCTTAACGCCAGCCGAGAAAACTATTGATGAGTTGCAAAAAAAAAAAGAAAAAGAAAAGAAAAAATGCGGCATCACCACAATATCGATCGCTTCTTATTAGTCATTAATTTGATAAGGATATTGTGGGGGATGCTAACGCATTCTATTCCTCTTAAATATGGTAGAAAACGAGCAAGAAAACGTCAACATTCCACACAAATGAAGGAGAAACAAGATATTCAATATTCAAACATTTACATTAACAAAAACAATTTATTTCTGTATTTTCACACATAAAATTATATTTCATGTTTTGCGAAGGTCTTTTAACGTCTTTTGAATAAATGTCTCTTTGACGGCTTGAAAGAAATAAGTGTCCTTTCGTTATTTAAAACAATGTCTCTTTAAATAAGTTTGTATGGAGAAAAAGGGACGCACGTGTGTGTGTGTGCGTGTGTGCGTGTGTGCGCGTGTAGTTGAAAAAAGGAGAAAGAAAATGTCAATCTTACTGTGAGTGTCCTGCAGTCAGACAAAAAAGGAGGGAGAAGGAAAGATTCTCCGTGGCTGGTAGTCGTCGCATAACTTGCGAGTGGCCGATGGAGCGAAACAATTCTCCCTGTCGTGTCTGAAGAAATCTGGAACCAAGAGACCGGATCTGTCACTAACGACGTTTATATATGTCCTAATCAGCAGGGGCAGTGACCGGAAACATATGATCCCTATTTTGGCGTTTTCTGCGGGGTGTTGAAAAACTCCTGTCGACTGCTGTTGAAAGGTGAATTCCATAAAACCCCCCTCAGATTGAAAAATATTGAAAGAAAAAAAATATTTTCAATATGTAACATATTGTTTTAAGTTGGCAGGCCAATTTACTCTCCTGCCGGATTTTGTCCTTAGCTTCGGTGTAGGTGGTGTGCTGCTTATTGTAGTATCTTGTTCGCACACGTCAGTGTCTTGTGAAAGTGTGAGGTGTTCCGACACGCTATTTTTCGATAGATCCAAATATGCCGGTTTTAACCTGTCTATGGCAACCGTATCTTGTTTTCCATTTTTTATAATAGTGAAATACTTTGATTTCCTCTCGACTACTTTGAAAGGTCCTGAATATGTAGCACAAAGAGGTTTTTTTACTGCATCTATGCGTACAAAAACATATTCGCAGTTGTTGAGGTCTTTTGGGATGTAAATTTCTTTTGTCTGGGTCCTTGTAGGTGTAAAAACCAAATCATTCATCCTTTGCTTAAAATTTTGAACAAAGTTTGTAGTCGGTTGAAAATGACCTGTTTTTTCACAAAATTGGCCAGGCAATGTCAGTGTGGTCCCAAAAACCATTTCGGATGATGTGCACCCTAAATCTTGTTTCAACACATTTCTGATGGACAACAAAACCAAAGGGATGTTTTCTAACCATGTTCCGGAATCGTTATTTGCTGTCAGAGCTGCTTTCAGTTGTCTATGGAAACGCTCGACCATTCCGTTCGCACAAGGATGATAAGCCGTAGTGGTTATGTGTTTCACTCCCAAAAGTTTTGTGAACTCTTCGAAAAGTGTTGATTGAAATTGTGCGCCGCGATCTGTTGTTATTACGGATGGACAACCGAAATTAGCTATCCAATCCTGCAATATTGCTTTCGCGACGGAATGTGCGGATGTATCACGCAAAGGAGTTACGACAGGCCATCTGGTAAATCTGTCGATTATTGTCAGTAGATATTGGTGGCCCTTTGCTTCTGGTAGTGGTCCAACTATGTCGATGTGCAAGTTGGTGAATCTACCATCAGGGTGAATAAATTGTCCAGGAGGAGATTTTGTATGTCTGCCTACCTTGCTAGTTTGGCATTTTAAACATACTTTAGTCCAGTCAGTTATGTCTCTATGCATTTTAGGCCATACAAAACGATCACTAATTAATTTTTTTGTAGCTCGTCTGCCTGGGTGTGACAAGTTGTGAAAATGTTGGAAAACTTTTTGTCTTAGTGAAGGTGGTATGTATGGTCTGGAATAGCCTGTGCTCGTGTCGCATAGAAATGTTTCTGATCCGAAAGGGACTGGTTGTGCCTTTAATTTTAAGGAAGTGTTCTTTTTTACTTCGTCTAATGTCACATCATTTCGCTGTTCTACTGCGATTAGATCGAAGTTGAGTGTTTCCGATTTTATGGCATGAATAGTGGAACGTGACAAAGTATCTGCTACAATGTTATCTGTACCCTTGATGTATTGAATATCCGATGTAAATTGGGCTATATAGTCCAGTTGTCGGGTATCTCGTGGTGTATATCTTTCCATGCTTGTGTGTAAGGCGTATGTGAGGGGTTTGTGATCCGTGAAAACTGTAAAGTCTCGACCCTCGAGAAGATGCCGAAAATGTTTGATCGAGAGATAGATCGCAAGTAATTCCCTGGAGAAAGCGCTGTATTTTTGCTGTGCGTTATTCAATTTCACAGAAAAGAAAGAAATTGGTCTTTCTGTACCGTTTTGAAACTGGTGTAGAACTGATCCAATCGAATCTGAAGAAGCGTCCGTAGTCAGAGTGAGTAGTGAATTATCCTCATCACGGATGTAGGAAAGCTTTGTGAAATCTGCTAGTGCTTTCTTCGAGTTTTTAAATGCGATCAATGCTTCCCCTTCTACTGCAATTGTTGCATTTTTCTTTTTTTGTTTGCGCAGTAAATTTGTGAGTGGGGTTAATATCTTTGCGCAACCTGGAATAAATCTGCGGTAATAATTGATAAGACCGAGGTATCTTCTCAGTTGTCGTAATGTTGTTGGTTGTGGAAACTGCTGTATCGCTCCCACTTTTTCTGGTATGGGCGCAATTCCTTGCTCATCGACTACATGACCCAAGAATGTCAGTTGAGGAACTGTAAAAACACATTTGTTCACGTTGATTTTTAAACCAAAATGTGCCAGTCTCTCAAAAACCTGTTCTAGGTGTTCGTGATGTTCCTGCATACTTCGGCTACCGATGAGAACATCATCGATGTATGCAAAAGCAAATGGTAATCCTCTCAAAACTTCGTCGATTAGTCTCTGGAAACTTTGAGCTGCGTTACGTAATCCAAAAGGCATTCTTGTGAATTCGTATAGGCCGAAAGGAGTAGTGATTGCTGTTTTTTTTATGTCATCTTCCGCCACTGGAATCTGATAGTATGCTTTGACCAAATCAAGTTTGGTAAAAAGTTTAGTTCCTTGCAGACCCATGGCAAAATCGTGGATATGTGGAATAGGATATCTGTCAGGAACTGTTTTAGCATTGAGGTGTCGAAAATCTCCACAAGGCCGCCAAGCCCCTGAATCTGGTTTTGGTACCATGTGTAGTGGCGAAGAGTATGGGCTACTTGATGGGCGGATGATTCCTAACTTTAGCATGTGTTGAAATTCGTCCTTTGCTATTTTGCACTTATCCGGGCGTAGTCTGCGTGGAGATGCATGAGTTGGTGGTCCGGTAGTCTTAATGTGGTGTTTAGCAGAATGGCGAATTTCATCCGTGTGCTTCAAAGGAGTCATTATGGATGGAAATTTTTTAAACAATTCCTGTAAATCACTGTTAGTTGGTAAAGTACAGCTGATTCCTGTTGATTTGTACACTGATGTTATTCCTTTCATCGACAACTGTGTTTCGTTGTCGATGAGACAGTGTGTATACATGTTTACTGATAGACGAAAATGAGATAAAAAGTCTGCCCCGAGAATGGGTGTTTTTACTTGGGCTCGTGTAAAAATCCATGAAAAAGGTCGTCGCAGTCCCAAGTTTAATGTTAGTGATGTCTCACCGAAGGTTTGGATTT
This sequence comes from Sepiola atlantica, assembly GCA_963556195.1. Taxonomy (NCBI): domain Eukaryota; kingdom Metazoa; phylum Mollusca; class Cephalopoda; order Sepiida; family Sepiolidae; genus Sepiola; species Sepiola atlantica. Next base: position 173,973,906 of record OY744516.1, read on the forward strand.
TTGATCCGTTTGCTGCTTGCAACGTGTATTCTGATGGTGTAGACTTGCTGTTGGGTTCTGGTGGTATTACACTTATTTGTGCACCCGTGTCGACTAAAAAATGATATCCGGTATTTCTATCCCGGATGTAAAATAGACGACTAATTTGTTTGATTCCAGCAGTTAATGTCGTCTTTAATCGCTGCTGGAACGTCCGTTTCCCGCCTGAGTCTGGTCAGCATTGAAATTGCATGGTTTTATGCATTTTCTCGCTTTTTTTCCAAAATTGAGATGATACCAGCAGGTATCGTGCGTTTGTCCCCATCTGGAGGAGGAATTTGACCTGCTCCGGCGATTCCTATGTGGAGAATAGGAATTGTCTCTGAAACGTCTCCGAGGTCGGTAAAATTGTTCTTGGTTGTTAAGGAGACTCTGGACCTTGAGCGTTAATTCTGACATGTTTTTTTCAAGCCTGGCTACAATGTCAGGTGTGTCTGTTTTTAGTATCGGCACTGAAGACGCATACACGTTCTTTTCTGGGTTGTTACTTTCGTGTATTTTGTCAGCTACTTCTGCAAGTTTCTCCAAATTTAAGTCGTCCGGTAGTGATGCCAAAATTTGTGTAGTGTGGGCCTGGAGCTTGTCTGTCCATAACTTTTTTAGAACCGTGTCGGACATTGTATTTGATCCCAACAATGTGCGCATTTTTCTTAAAAGTTGAGATGGTTTCATGTCTCCTAAATTTAGGTTGTTGAAAAGGTCATGGAGTCGCCTTTCGTTCGATTTGCCTGTTCGTCTTATTATGGCATCCTTCAAAATGTCGTATGGCTTTTCCAGCGGCATGTGGTCTAAAAGGTCTACAACTTCTGTAGCTACGTCTGCTGGTAGTTTTTCTACCACGTACACGTATTTTGAATTTTGCGAAGTAATCTTTTTCGCCGTAAAAATTGCATTCAGCTGAGAAAACCACGTTTGTACGTTTGTAGGGTTGTATGTTGGCAAATTCACAGTCAGTGTACATTCTGTAGGGTCGCTAAAAGCCATTGCTGTTTGAATACTGGAATCTTATTAAATAAATGTTCAACGGGGTCACCAAATTGTGGGGGATGCTAACGCATTCTATTCCTCTTAAATATGGTAGAAAACGAGCAAGAAAACGTCAACATTCCACACAAATGAAGGAGAAACAAGATATTCAATATTCAAACATTTACATTAACAAAAACAATTTATTTCTGTATTTTCACACATAAAATTATATTTCATGTTTTGCGAAGGTCTTTTAACGTCTTTTGAATAAATGTCTCTTTGACGGCTTGAAAGAAATAAGTGTCCTTTCGTTATTTAAAACAATGTCTCTTTAAATAAGTTTGTATGGAGAAAAAGGGACGCACGTGTGTGTGTGTGCGTGTGTGCGTGTGTGCGCGTGTAGTTGAAAAAAGGAGAAAGAAAATGTCAATCTTACTGTGAGTGTCCTGCAGTCAGACAAAAAAGGAGGGAGAAGGAAAGATTCTCCGTGGCTGGTAGTCGTCGCATAACTTGCGAGTGGCCGATGGAGCGAAACAATTCTCCCTGTCGTGTCTGAAGAAATCTGGAACCAAGAGACCGGATCTGTCACTAACGACGTTTATATATGTCCTAATCAGCAGGGGCAGTGACCGGAAACATATGATCCCTATTTTGGCGTTTTCTGCGGGGTGTTGAAAAACTCCTGTCGACTGCTGTTGAAAGGTGAATTCCATAATATCATCCCATGTAATAACATCAGTTACCAATGCAAGATATATCAAAAGATATTTGTAAGATATAACCCATGTGGAGGATAGTATCATGACCACAGAAACGATACTAGACTATCTCCCCCCCCCCCCGGGCTTCTAAAAGAAGGAGGAGGTAATGCCTGGAAGAATGGTATCATGACGAAAGCAGAAGGTAATCGACAACACAATAGATACTATACTACACCACTCACCCAAAGGAAGGAGTAATTCCCAGGAGAATGGTCTCATGACAACAGAACAGATACTACACTACGGCCCCTTCCAAAAAAAGGATGAAGTAATGCCTGGGAATAAATAATTTGAATGTAATACTGTCGAAAAAAATTTTTAAATCCAAGAAGTAACATGCAACCCTCCCCTTGAATTTTAGCTAGCCATTGGCTTAACACACATGTGAACACACATTTATGGAGAGTTTGAATTACCTACAAGACACCATTCTCGAGTGTCTTCAATGTCTCTGTACAAGGGTTTGTCAGGACAACCTGACATGAGGATACTTCACCCTACAAGTAAACTCTGACCAAATATACAAAATAACATAGTATTCGAAGTCCAAATAAGAACCCCTTGACACGGCTATGCACTGGCTCATATGAGGAATCGGGCACTTATTCCTAGTGATGTTACCTCAAGTAACAGCACTTAGCTGGATACCCTGCCAGATTAGATGAATTTTTGTCCTGGAATCCGGCAAGACCAAGAGACCACAAGAAAGATATACTATAACATAGTTAATGGGTCAATTGGGGAGAGGAAAATTAATATTCTTCACTTCTGTACTAACTCAACGTTTGAGAGGTAAAGGAGAACTTTAGTTGAACACTCGGATATCTATGTATCTCATATAGAGATCAAGTGTTAGCCCCAGGAAAAAGTCCCTTGATTTCTGAGACTTTACACTGAAGTAAGATGAGAATAAAAAAAGTTATACTCTTTTTTTTACTATGGGAGTAGTGACATTGATCAATGGTATAAACTAAATATTACTCATGGGGAGGTTTATCACAAGAATTTGTTGACATTGGATTTGAAGACGACCCAGTTGTAATCAGCAGGGAAGCAGTCCCATAGTAATGTGTTCTACAGTCAGGAAGCCCTTGCAAAGAAGCTCTGTCCATGGAAATTCCGCCTGACACTAGGCACATTGAGGGAGAATGGAAAGTCTTTTCACATTGTGGTAACAAAACGAGTTCTTGATGCCAATGTCTTACAAGGTGGAACCAAAGGTCGGAGCTCAGTCGAGCACCTTCCAAGGAAATAATGATAGAGTAGAGAGAGACTCGCAACGTCTCTTCTGTAAAAAAGTGATTGTAGGGAAGAGAGCAGATCCCCCTACAGACACTAGATTTCGAAGTTGCTTTTGTACTCTTTAATGTAAGGGCATAGTAACTAACTAACTAGAGCATACTCTCTCCAGAGAGCTTCGCCACATGATTGAGAACAGAACTTGTGTGGATTACTGAACTACTTGCTAAAGGCATCTTCAAGGCTGTATTTTTTTACAGAGAAGGTTTCTCCATCCAGCCACATACAAGCGCTTGGTATTCCCAAATGGTGACCCATCTGGTACTAGCCAGGCTAAACGTTGCTTAACTTCGGTGATCTAACGAGAACGTGATTGTGCCGTATATATGTGGAAATTAGTAGAACAAAATTTTAAAATGGACTCAAGTTTTTTAAATTTAATTTTTTGTTTTATTCACCCCAAACAAGGCATATTGTCACTGAAGCGTGAAGGGGCTACTGTGATAGTAGTCAGATTTTTAGGGGGAGGTGGAACCTGGGTGGAGAGCTAGGGAACAAGATGTTTGTTCACATTAGATTTAAATTTCTGCATGTTTGTACGGTCGAGGAAACAGGAAGCAGGAAGCAGGGAGGAAATTCCAAAGCGGTTTTAGGAAAGAAGCAATCAGAGTAGAAAATCTTCTGGCATCTATGGACTTTAACAGTGAAGGGGTTAGATTTTGCTGCTAATCGGGTGGGTTGAGAGCATTTATGTTGGGGGTGGTACAAGTGCAGTAAGTTCATCGGAGCACATTTCCGTGGAAGTACTTGTAAAACACGCATTAGGGATGTGACAATGCGACAGGGGTGGAGATTGGCAGAAGAGGAAGAGGGTGCATGTGCTCTGTTTTATTTTTATTTAAAAATTTATTTTTTTTACCAATATTTAATTTCTTATTCAAGATATTAATTTGAAATTTTTCTAATAGAAAAATCACCGAGGTGTAGTTAAAAATATGGCAGGGTGTAGTTAGAATGATAATTTCTGATTTCGAGTAAAATGCGACAATTTTTTTTTTTTTTACATTTTTATTCACCCCAAGCAAGGCATATTGCCACTGAAGTGTAAGGAACTACTATGATAGGGGCCAGATTTATAGGTGGGGGGGTGGCAATCTGAGTGGGGAGCTGGGCAGCAAGATGTTTGTTCACAGTACATTTAAATTTCTGCAGGTTGGTACTGCTCGAGGAAACAGGAAGCAGAAAGGGAATTCCAAAGGCAAGTGGTCTGAAGAAAGAAGCTATTGGAGTAGAAAAGGTTTTGCGCAAAAGGAATGTCAAAAACTGAATCTTCATTTTTATGCGACAGAACAATCATCCGTACTTCCGGCTAGGATCAAAGTGTAGCACCTGTTATGTCCTCAGTCAGAGGAGGAGATATCCTTCTACGCTAAAGCAATTTAAAATTTTGTCTTAATCAAGAATGCCCATTTTGGGGAGCTAGATTTTTTAAAAACCGACCTTGTGCCTAACTTTGCCCTCGTGGTTGGGGAAAAACAAGTAAATAGGGACGAAAAAATCTTCAAACTGATTTTCACACCACAAAAACTATGAGAAAAGATTGTGACCCGCTGTGTCACCCATTGAGCTCGGTTTAGATTGTTTGGACCTTTTCCGTTTATGCCTACCATTAATGAAAATTTTGTTACTACACTGGCCCCTAACCCTAGTACCAGCTAACCCTAACCATAACCCTAGCTAACTCTAACACTTGCTCCCCCTCCCCCTCCTAAAGTAGAAGTGCAATGCCTAGGAGGATGGTCTTATGACAACAGAACAGATATTATACTGCCCCCCCCCCTCAAAGGAGAAAGTAATAACTGGGAGGATAGTATCGTGACGAACGAACATATACTATACTTCCCCTCCCCATGGAGGAAGTACTGCCTTGAAAGGTAGTATCATGACGAACGAACATATAGGACACTGGCCCTAACCCTAACTCCTAACCTAAGCTCACCTCCCTCCAAAAGGAGATAACCGGAAGGATGGTCTTATGAAAACGGAACAGATACTATGCTACCATGCCTCAAAGGAGGAGGTAATGCCTAGGTGGATTGTATCATAACGAACAAACGAACAGATACTATGAGGGAAATATCACATGACGGGCGTTAAACGGAAAATACCCGATTGTTTGAATCAGGAAAAAGATAAAAAGACATAATTCAAAATTAGTGTTTTTCTGCTTGCTATATCTCGCCTTTCTCTCTCTATCTCTTTCTCTCTCCAGCTACATGTTAAATAATATTACTACATCTGGTGATATTCCCTTTTGTTTATAATGGACTATTCCAATCTATTTGTTCTTTCCTTTCTTTATTACTTTTGACTGTTAACAAACAGAGAGAGAGAGAGAGAGAGAGAGAGAGAGAGAGAGAGAGAGAGAGAGAGAGAGAGAGAGAAATAGACGACGCATAGAATAAGAGCGAAGGTTCAAATAACATAGTGAAAGGAGGTGAAAGTGATAAGAAATTAGTAAGATAGGAGTCTCTCGATGAGTTATTTGTAAATTACCACTAATTAAAGCAATAAATGGAAGTTTTTTTTTCCAAACATAACTCAATCCCAAAACTGGGGAATATTTTAATCACACATTCGTTTAACAAGTATAAAAAAAAATTCTCATCACATATGTTTCAAGTTTATACACCATCTCCACCTCTAACAAACACCTTCCAATCTCGAAGTGTCTCGCCTCACACACACGCACGCACGCGCGCACACACACTTTTTACAAGCTAGAAATGACACCGCCTATGTATGGCACATAACTTATAAATAAAATAAAAAGGATATGAAATCTTATTTCAGTTTTGATCAAAATCCATGACATCATTTTTTGATTCTAGAAATACCCAATTTTAATGAAAGTTTAGCATTTAGTCAATAAATTATGTATCTTATAAGCAGCTAGCTGTACTTGCCCGGCATTGCCCTGGATACAATGTAGTCATTTTAATTTCAAATTTTTATTTGTTTGCACAATGCTACTAAACCTTTTCTCTAGAATCCTTATTCCAATTTTGTTCAAAATCAATTACGTGCTTTTTATTCTAGAAAAAGTCTCAATCAACTCAATTGAAAAACGAAACAAACAAAAAACAACTACGTTTTGCATGTGCATGGTTTCACGGCTATACTAGTAACAAAAAATTAAAAAGAAGAAAAAAAAGAATGAACACTATCATTTAAAAAAAAAAAGAAAGAAAAGAATGTAGAAAAGAAAATGAACCACTGTAGATAAAAAGAAAATAATTTTAGACAAAAATGATGCATGCGTAAACGAACATTACATCCTGGACCTTTATTGAAGAACCGTTGAAATTTGTAGGTGAATTCTTTTTTTTTTCTCTCTTCTCTTCAGGTTTGTCCAGAGGTAATTTTGTTTGCTCTTTTTTTTTTTTTAGCAAAATTGAGTGAAATGCTGCAAGAGACAGCATTTCCCATATGGGGATGGGTAGGGATGTAAACATGCACTAGGTTGCATGTTTAGTGGGTTGCATGCATGCGAATAGCAGACTTGCTGCAAATGAGTAATATTTAATAAGGAGAAAAGGGGTTACACAAAGAATTGAAAATATCTCTAATTGTGAGTTAGGCCACCCAAGAAATGTTTTTTTGTTTAAAATAAAATAAATGCCTCATTACACGGGGGTTCATGCTGAGAGCAATCTACTTGAGAAAAGTAATGTCCTAGATTGTCTGCAGATAAGCCCTTTTGAGTGGACATTGCCTGACTGTTATTTCTAGGGGATATCTCAAGTAGCCAGTTTCTGGGTGGTCTAATGGGGACGACTGAGAAAGACTGGAATCTAAAATTTCCAGTCAAAAGTACATATATTCCAGCCTATGGACAGGGGAAGTCAGTTAAATCCGGCTGTCCAGGTGGGAATCAGTCAGTTAGAGTTGAACGTCTGAGAGTCAGTTGGATGTGTGTGCCTCTAAAAGAGAAGTGGGCTCTTAAGCTCTAAACTAAGGGACTTGTGTTTTGATTTGGTCGGGCAACAATCTCATTTTGCAAGTCTCCTATTCAACCTAAGAAAACGAGTACCATCGTAGTAATCTTCAAAGAAAAATAAAGCTTGTTTATTGTTTTAGACTGGAGTTATGGTTTTATTTGAAGTGAGAATGTTTTGTTGCAACACTTACTGAATCGAACAACAACTTTGGACCGACGCAGCAAACTAACGATCATGGTCTGTACAGTGGACACACACATGCATGTGCATAAATGTGTGATAACGGCATCTAAGTGTGAAAAGCTTAATAATAGTCAGAAGAGACTGCAGTCAAAAGGGAAGAGGAAAAGAATGCGAAACACAACTTTGTATTTAAGTGGAGACACCTTTGGTTGGGTTAAAATATAAACATTCTTGTATTTATCAGCTTTACCAGAAATGCTGTGTGGAATCACCTGCGTATGGAATATTTTAAAACACTTTTTATTTGGACATCACATGGTGAACATCCAGTTCTCTGTACATCACTAAAAACTTGGCATATTTTTTGTTAAAAAATCTTGTTTTAAAATTTTGATTTCCGTCGTGAAAAAGGGCCAGTGTTTCAGTCTATCTCGTTGTTATGCATGTGCATAAATGTGTGATAGCCGCATGTAAGTGTGAAAAGCTTAATAGTGTTCAAAAGTCTTGATTTTTGTTGCGAAAAAGAGGTAGTGTTTGAGTTATGGCTATCTACCCTATTGTGTCACTACATGGACTCTTCCGGACACTATATAGTGTTTAAGAATTTTTTAGATAAGGATTGATAATTTATATTATTTGGATTATTCAGACTACTGTTCTCATCTTGGATGTTATTCTCACAACGTTCGGTTGATGTAACCTCTGACCTTCTTCAGGTGCATCTTGTCGAACTCAGGAATCTTTCTGCCGAACTCGGGAATCGCTACAGTTTATTTAAAAAAAGATATAGTCCCACCTGGACAACTGGTAATATTGAAACATCTTTCAATTATGGCTGAAAAATCAAAATGAGCAAAGGGAATAACGCATGATTTTAATTGAAGAATATAAAAAAGAGTTGTCTTCGTTACAACTAAAATTTTATTTATTTTCTCGATTTATATAAAGTTATCTATGTGTATATGTTTATGTATATGTGTATATGCTGATATATTTCTATGTATACGATTCACTCCTAAAATAATTAACTGATCACTATGAATTTTGGAACACAGCTGCTAGGCGTAAGGGTCGATAATGTGGACTATATTTAGTTTAATTTAGTTTCGTGCAAAGGAGGTGGAGAGTGGGGTGGAATCTCTTCGGTAAATTTCAGATACCTTCGATTTTTTGTGAAATTGTAACAATAGATATTAGACATCAATTAATAAATATGCCCCAAATTTCAGTTTCTTTGGAGTTTTTAGAGGGCATTATAATATGGACACAACCTCCCATTTGCAAACAAATAAAAATTAAAACGGGAAATGCCAAATCGAGGGTAGGTACTCGACAATCAGTCCGACAGAATCTGGGGCATTTGAGTTAGGTGGCCCTTTTTTTTTTGTCGGACTGAGGTATGGTTCTAGGAAGTCCATCTTCCCAGGATTTATCTTCTTCGCCTGAGGCTCCACTACCGGGGAATGCAGACGGAGCTGCTCAAGCATTTTTCTTGTAGGCCAAAGTGCTCTGCCTCTTGGATGCAGGCTTTTCAATCGTCACCTTCCCGCGGTGGGAGGGGGGTGGGGTGGTAAATACTAACTTTCATTAAAATTGGGTATTATTTGGTGATTAAGCAAATTGACACGTTGATTTGTTTACAAAATAGTAGTTCCTCGTGCGTGCACTGGCTATAATGTTATGTAGATATGGCTAGAGGTGTGGGGAGGGGCAGTTTTATGGACATCGGATAATGCGGCCACAGTATAACATACATCGTATTATTCACCCATTTGCTTTCGAGTTATGAGTCACTGACTGTTGTGCCGCAGCTATTGTGTGTATACATAGTCACATCGCCCTTACTTCATCAAATAATAATATTAAGAATAGACGAAAAGCAAACAAAAAAAACAACAACGAAAAACGAAAGAAAGAAAAAAGACAAACACACAAACTAGACAAAAAAACAAACAAACAAACAAACAGACATACAAAAACAAGCAAATAAAACATAGAAAAAAAACAACAAAAATAGAAAAAAACAAAGAAATACTCTTTCTTTCTTTCACAAATTAACGCAACAGTTATAATTGGAGGGGGTCGCCGTGCGGGCCGTCGTGCATGCCGAGTACGGCTTAATGGACAAAGCAAACAATGTCATGAAATATGAAAGGGAAACACTAAAAAGTAAGGGGGGTAGAAGTTGGTGTTATTGATCTTTCTTCACTAGAGCAATTTCGTTTCGTCTATTCTCCGTTTTGTATTGTCTCATACTACCGATGTTAAGTCAATTTTATACCCGATATTAACTCGTTCAGAGCACTAATTACATCTGAACAGGATAGGGAAATGTGTGCAGAAAATGAGACTTCGATGGTATGACCACGTTGAAAAAATGGATGAGAGTTTTTGGGTTAGTAGATGTAGAACAGTTAAGGTAGCAGGTTCAGTTAACAAGAGAACGCCAAGGACAACATAGGAGGAAGTGATAAGGATGGACTTGTAAGAGGGATAAATAAAGACTTGATCAGAGATAGGTTAGTTTGGAAAGCAATTTCTTAGTCGTTCAACACATGCCGGCATGTAAAACGGACGTTAAACCGACGACGACGACGACGACTGAAATGTTATTAGGGGTTCAACATGGCTGAGGAAGCTTCTCCTTGACTTTTGTCCTTAGACCGTTGGTCCACGTCCATGAAGTAGATGGCGTTCATCACTTTCCAGCTGATAATGGCTATTGGCTTTCTCTGTCTTCCAGTACTCTCTGTGCCGTTCTGGTGGAGGTCTGAGTGGTACTTTTCTTCCTCGGTATTAACAAAAATATGCTCTCTCTGGTCGCATATTTTTGCTAGCATATATGAGGTACGAACATATACTAAACTGTCACCCAAAAGAGGAGGTAATGCCTGGGAAGATGATCTCATGATAACAGAACAAATACTACTCCCCCTTCCAAAGGATGAAGTAATGCCTGGGAGAAAGTATCATGACAACAGAACAGATACTACACTATTAATAAAAGGAGAAGGTAATCCTTAGGAGGATGGTATCATTAAAGCTCACAGCATCAGTGACGTCACCAATTTGGCCGTTCCTGAGTTCGGTTGGTCACCCGGTACTGCTCGGAAAAAGTTGCCGCTCTGATGAAGGCTGAAGATGTCAAAAGGCCTGGTCCAGCGATTACCGCACTCCCACGTTGTGATTGATAGATCAGTGGGTAATCATCCGGATTCGGTCAGCAACTTAGTACCACTGTGAAGTGAAGGGTCAATTCAAGCAGAACAAGTAAAATAGTAAAAAAAATAAAAGTATTCAACAACTCGTTATGTTGGGTTTTTTTGAAGAATAATTATTTGGCAAGAAAATAGAAAACAAAAGAAAACTTGTATAATTTCAAGACAAGACAGTGCTATAATTTCTACTCCCACCTCTGTGTTTTTGGACTAACGCTCTAATTGTTAATGCATGGTTTTTAGGTTTTTGGCGAAATTGCAAAGTCCAGTGGAGGGGTCCGTCTCAGAGGGACTGTGGATTGGGTGGGCGAGCAAAAACGAGTCTTTCTATGTGTCTCAGACCGGTAAAGTCCCAATACCAGGTCCGGTGGGGGGGGGGGGAGGGAATCCGTCTCCCACCGTCATGGATCCCAGTGATGAGCAAAAGCGAGTCCTCGAGGCCTGTTGCGCATCGCCTTATATTGGAATCGGTTGTACCTGGCCCCACCCTTCTCCTAACACAATTCAGTCAGCGAACAAAAGAAAAGAAATGTTTTTTTTCCTTCGTTATCCTTTTCCCTGCCATAATTGGGATTCTCAATCGCTCTCCCATCCCTCACCAATCACTGGTGAGAGGAGGGTGGGGTCCGTCTCAGAGCGCCTTATTCACAAACAACAGAGAAAATGTAATTCCACTAATAGCTGCAGGTCCTCCCAACTTATGTACACTGAAATCAGTCTGTCAGTGAGATCCTTGGGTGGTTGCTATCGGTTCAAATCACACCTGTCCTGCATCTAAGCCCCAACTTGGAGCGCAAACATGACATTCTTTCAAACCAAATCAAACATTGCGGTGCCCAGCCAACATCTGTCTTATGCAGTGGTCGTTACCTTGATACAACAGTGACAATCAAGGCTGTCGTTCTAGACCGGCTGGCGCCCTTATCTACTTTTATCGGTTTTTGGTTTAATGAAAACATTTATGTCTTTCTCTGTGAATTCATACTAGCGCGATACTCTGATCGTCGACCCTCATAGGCACACTTCTAATTCATACTAGTGTGTATTTTGGCTTTCATCTTTCGTAGGTCTGCTCAACATTGTCACATTCGTCCCTTTTATTTCTTGTCATTTACTTGTAATTGACACCTTTTTTAAGCCCGTCGTCCAAAAACACAGAAAGAGAAAAATAGATGATATAGTAAAAATAATTTAAAAAAGCAAAAATAAGAGTTCATATTTTTGCAAAAAAATATTCGCTTGCTACTGCTGTTGTTGTTTTTGTTGTTGTTAAGCGTGTCAGACTTCTGCAAAGAATTCGCAAAGATTATGCCTCAAGATTGTCTGGTCTGTATAAAGTCCCCCTCGTTGGTCACAGCTATTCATCAACCTGCAAGCTTGCAGTATTTTTACCTCCGACACCAAGAACAATAAGCCTCAGGGGTTGCATGCAAAGTCGGGGAAGGTTTGGCCCAGAACACACAAAGGAATGGTGCAGAAAAAACATTGTTACTTTCACTCCATCAATTTGACTCATACATTTGCTTCAATGACATGCAACATCTCAATTACTTACATATTTTCACCCACGACTATCATGCGAGATATTACAGAGTGGCGGCAGCATTGTATTTGGTCTGATGGCCATTCTCGAGTCGACCGTCAGCATATATGAATAATAAAAAAAATTATTGCTGTTTTCCTGCGTTTCATTTCATATGAACATCACAAAAAAATGTCTGATAAAATCTGTATAGAATGAGATGCATAAAAACAGATACGTTTTCGGCTTTGTCTCTTGAAATTCTGATTGGTGTTGATATGTGAATCTGCACAGGCCTTGATTATCTGCTCATTGTCTTTGTCTGAATTCGGTGCTTGATTAAAAAATTGTTTTTACTTATATTCACCCCAAACAAGGCACATTGCCACTGGGACATAAGGGGTTATTCTAAATTAAGGGTCATATTTATAGGGGGCATCCTAAGTGGGGAGTTGTGTAGCAAGATTTTTGTTCACATTACATTTAAATTTCTGCATGTTAGTACAGTCGGGGAAACAGAGAGCAGGGGAGGGAAATCCAAAGGTAAACAGTTCAAGGAAAGAAACTATTAGAGTAGAAAGCTCTCCGGCATCTGGGGACCTCAACAGTGAAGGGGTGGGATGTTGTTGATTGTCAGATTGGTTGGAGGTATTTACGTTAAGGAGGCACAAGTGTAGCAAGTTCATTAAAGCACATGCCATTGAAGTACTTGTAGAACAAGCACAGGAAAGCAACATTTGCAGCGATGGGACAAGGGCTGGAGCTTGGTATACAGTGAGGGACTTATTAGATTAGAGGCTCTTTTTTGGACTGTCGAAGAGGGAGAGACTAGTGATTGGTGTACCAGCCCAGATGTGACAACAATACTCCATGCATACGCGAATGGTGTCTTTGTAGAGATATAGGATACTGGCAAGTGAGAGAAGTTTTCTACTTCGGTAGAGGAAGCCCACCTTCATTGCAGCAGACTTGGCAGTATCTTCTCTGTATTTCGAAACTGGCCGTATTGTCAATCGTGTGGTCTTTGTCAATGCTGTATCAAAAGAATTTTTTTTCCAAACAAAGCCAAAACTACAGCTGAAAACAAGTAATTGTGTTTTATTTTGAGAAGTTACAATGATACTTGTTTTTTATACAAAACGACAGACTTGCAATCAGAACTTTCAGCTCGCCCGAATCAAAACACAAGTTCAACTGAACAGAAACAGTCCTTCAGCTTAGGGCCCAAAGACTCATCTCTGTCTCTCAGGCCAACATAGATCTAACTGACCCCCTCTCCTCGTCCTGCTTAAATATATATAGATATTGGTCTCATCTGGGGGTAGACCACACAGCCAGCCTACTTGAAGATAATCAGCTGTTTTATCACTGGACATAAAAACTTACTGACCAGAGGGTCTCATATCTGGAGGAGACATTAATTTTTCTAGTATTTTAAGTGGTTTGATTTCTCAGCATTAACCCTGTTAAAAGATTCTCTGTGAAAATCAAATTTTGGGTGGTCAAATCCTGAGGCAGATATTTCCCCCATTACCGGCCTGTCGCCTGCATGCATGGCAACTATGCACCTCACTAAACATGTAGCATTGCACATGTTTATATATCTGTCTATCTATCTGTCTTTGATTGGTAAATGTGCATTTCGTATCTTTGATTCTATGCATGTTTATATACTACTAAAACCTCTTGGAGCTTGTTATCTTGTTTGTTTGTCGCCATGCACACTTTGTGACATCATCCATTAAAACAGAGAAATAGGGGAAAATCGTGCACAGCGAATGACTTCACAAAATGATTATATATCCATCAAACCAGAGAGAGAGAAAGAGAGAGAGGGAGAGAGAGAAAGAGAGAGAGGGAGAGAGAGAAAGAGAGAGAGAGAGAGAGATGGGGAGATATCTTTTATGACGTTTTATTTAGACGACCTGGATTTATTCTCGTGCAACGTTATAGGACGTGCCCTCCTGTGCTGAGTGGAAGTTAAGAAAACTCGTTCTGCCCATGGGTAGGAAATTCAGAACAAGACTGGCTCGTTCTGGCGTGTCATTCAAAACACGGACGATTCACTCATGCTCCTTCCCAAACTCTAGCAGGCTTTGCTTGTAGGGAACGTCTCCTGATAGCAGTCGCATAAACTCTCAGTAACGAACACCACAAGGTGAGTAACATTTACTTATTCATTACTCGCGTATGTTCTCTATCTATGACCCTAACAACGTGTGTTATTTCTTATTGTATTTGAGACCTTAGTGCATTCTTGTCTGTTATCCTCTTGCATATTATATTGTGTGTGTTACATGTCCCGTAACCCCTTTTACATGTCCTTTTTACATTTTACATTTGTCTTTGACAAACTGTTTTTGTGAATAAATATATAATTATGTAAATCCAACTGTTTCTTCACTATTTTCTCTTTATTCCGACACACAACACGCAAAATGGCGACCTCGTGCGCATAAAAGATAGACTCGAACACGTGCGTTGCTAAAAACGGAAAACAGAATATAAAATATTCGTAACTTTTCAACCCCAAAAAGGTTGATCTGTACGTGTCGTAAAAACAAACTAAATCAAACCAATATTATTTCCAAGAGAGAGAGAGAGAGAAAGAGAGAGGGGGGGGGAAGAAATCTAGAGAAAAAGAAAGAAAGAGCAAAAGAAAGTAGCAAGAGAGAGAGAGGAAGAAAGAGAGAGAGAGAGAGGGGGGAAGCAAGAGAGAGAGAGAGAGAGGGGGGAGAAAAAGAAAGTAAGAAAGAGCAAATAAGAAACAGTAAGAAAGAGACAGAGAAAGAGAAAGAAAGAGATGGAGAGCAAGAGAGAGATAGAGAGAGACAAACAAAGAAAGAAAGAAAGACAGAGAGCAAGAGAAAAGGAGAGAGAGAAAGAAAAAAGAGCAAAATAAATCAACAAGAGAGGGGAGAAAAAGGGCGAGTGAGTGAGAAAGAAAGAGAGGGGAAAATAAAACAGCAAGTGAGAGAGAGAAAAAGTAAGAGAGAAGAGGGCGAGAGAGAGAGACAAAAATAAAGAAAGAGATAGAGAGCAAGAGAGAGATAGAGGGGAAAAAGAAAAAGAAAAAGAAAGAAATGAAGAGCAAGAGAAAGTAAAAAGAAAAGAAAGCAGCAAGAGAGGGGGAAAAAGGAGAGAGAAAGAAGATAAAATTCGAGAGAAAGAGAGAGAACAAGTGAAAGAGAGAGCAAAAGGAAGCAGTAACAGAGAGAAGGGAAAGCAAGAGAATGAGAAAGAAAGAAAGAAAGTAAGAGAGAGCAAGCGAGACTGAGAGAAAGAAAGAGAAAGAAAGAAAGAGTAAGAGAGAGCGAGAGAGAGTGGGGACAAGAGAGAGAGAAAAAGAAAGAAAGAAATGCAGAGCAAGAAAGCGAGAGAGAAAAAGAAAGAAAAAAGAACAAAAGAAAGCAGCAAGAGAGAGAGAGAGGGAGAGAGAGGAGAGAGAGAAAAAGGAAGAGAAAAAGAAAGAGAAAGAGAAAGAAAAGAAACTATGTATTCCTTTTACGTATATTATTATTGACAATATTGTGATTATTGTAAATTTGCCAAGGCAATAATGGATTTTTTAACGTAAATTGTGCGTGCAGATAAACGTTCTGGTTTTTATTAATACATTTTATTTTATTTTTAGAATATGCTACAAAAACAAAAACATTCCTACTTTTTTACTTACAACGAGAAGTATTTTTATCCCTTCCCCATTCCCGCCCATGTTAGCTGCTGGAATTCACCAGACTTTCCAAATCTCTACATTAATAAAATTATGAGACAACTTCTCGTGTGTCTTTGTATGCGTGTGTGTTTCTTACACATTATTTATTGAAATAAAAAATTCTAAAAAGTAAAACGAATTTTTTTAAAAATCCTATTAAAAAATAATAATTAGGAGATTAAATCCACCATAATGCATTTATGTTTCTTCGTAAATAAGTCAGCTTTGGGTTTGTTAATAGTTGAAGAAAAAAAGAGGAAAGAATGAATTACTTCCTGACCTTTGATTTGAAAGGAATTTCGAAGCATTAAAATTGCCGAATAAAAGTCATTGCTGACTTCAAAATCCTTAGCAAATCCTCATGTATTAAATTGAACATTTTGGAAGTTACTTACATCTAATCATTTTATAAATAGAGATTAAAACAAAATTATTAACAAAATTAGTTACAGTCTTATAACAATTTGGTTCAATTAATAATTTACTGACCAAACGATATGATCATAATTAAATTTAACTTTCAAAAACCTATTAAAAATAATTTGGTAAGAAAAAAAAAACCAAAACAAAACAAGAACCAACAGCATTGTTTAAAAAAAGCGAAACAAAAATGAAAGTAAAAATACTCCCAGGCAACGCCGAGTATGTACAATGGTATACCTCTTCTCCTCGCCGTTTTATTTTTGTTGGTACTTGTAAGAAATGAGCACTCAGAGGATTTCAATTCTTATGGAGTTAGTTCCGCGTTTTGACGGAGAATAATGAGTCAGTCCCGTAAATGGCCGAAGCAGTTTACGATTTAAAAGCCACCTTTTCTTTTCTTTATATTTATTTTATCAACTTTATTTATTTTAAGGGGCTAACATTTTTTGAAACCTCTAACCCTAATATAGCACGTCGCATGCTTAGTGTCGTCTGCCTTTGTACATTTTTTTCGCTGTTTTCAAATCGTAAACGGCTCCGATCATTTCCGGGACTTCCCGGATTCCCCGTCAATACTCGGAACTAACTTCATAAGAACTGAAATCCTCTGGATGCTCATTCCTTACAAGTACCCCTTTTTAATAGTAGGATTAAAATTCCATTGACAATTATTGCAGCGTTCTCTCTTTCATGTATGCGGCTTAATAGTGTTGTTTGTTAGCATCGGTGGAACATGACGTTCTTTCTCTAGATCTTGCGCAATAAAAACAAATTATACACATTTTTCGGGGGAGTTATACTTCCCCAAAAAACCCTATGGTAGAGAAATAAAACCGGATGGTAGGGAGTATGTTTAGGGTGCCGTATTAAAGTTTTCTAACTGTGAACTTGTCTTAGAGAAAGGAAACATGTTCTCGTTTATGTTTTTTGCTTGTTTTAATTATTTGCCATATCGAAGTGATTCCAATCGGTTGGAGCGTTCTAAAAGTTAGACGAACGGAAACCACGAGAGAGAGAGAGAGAAAAGGAAAGCTGGAGTTTGAAATGGCGGGAGTTGTACACACAAAACCGAGCACACGCGCGTGCGATAGAGAGAGAGAGAGCGCGAGAGAAGGAGGGAGAGAGAGGGGGCAGAGAGAATTGATTGATTGAATGGAAATGGTATTCAAAACGAAAAAAAAAAAGCGGCATTGAAGAAATGACTGCTGTCATTGACAACTAAAATCAGAGAGGGTGAAGTTGGGTCGTTGTTAGAGAGAGAAAGAGAGAGATAGGGGGGGGGAGAGGCATATTGACCGATATAGAATTACTATAGATCTCAGAGAGAGAGAGAGAGAGAGAGAGAGAGAGAGAGAGAGAGAGGTAAGGAGAGTGGTGAAGGGGAAGGGAGAATAGATGTTGAAGAATATTAGGGAAGATGTGTGTGGGGGAGATGAAAGAAATGTAGAAAAGAAAACTCAAGCAAAGTTAGGATAGCTAGAAAAAAAAAGAAGAGGAAAGTAAGAGAGAGGGAGACGAGTAGTAAAATAGAGGGAAAGGAAAGAGACAGCATAATAAAAAGGTGAGAGAGTGAATTATAGAGAAGGGGCATAAAAAAGGAGAGGAACATACAAGAATATGACCAAGGAAGAATAAACGCGCGTGCGAGAGAGAGAGAGAGAGAGAGAGAGAGAGAGAGAGAGAGAGAGAGAGAAACACGTGGTTCATATATATATATATATATATATATATATATATATATATATATATATATATATATATATATATAACAGTGCTCAATTATTTAAAAGTCTTCAAAAATTGAATACAGAAGATCAAGTCAATTCAACATGATACCGTCGGTTTCAAGTTGGCGAATTTCACCGACTATCATCAGTCACTTATATATATATATATATATATATATATATATATATATATATATATATATATATAGAGAGAGAGAGAGAGAGAGAGAGAGAGAGAGAGAGAGAGAGTATAGGGAACACGTGGTTGATGAGCAAAGTGTGGTATCTCTTCTGATATTACACTTCATCTTTCCTGTCCTCTAGGCTGACGCAATTTTTAATTTTTGTTCCAATCCAGAGTGCCCCTGTTTTCGGAGTTGGATTTCCTCCACATTAAAAACCGACTCTGCTCTCGTGGGGAGCAAGTAAATAGGAAGAGAGAGAAAGATAGAAAGGTCCAGCGAAAGATAGAGAGAGAGAGGGAGAAATAGTATGAGGGAGTCTATCTAGCAGCAGTAATAATATCAGCCGCCGTGACAAAACCTGACGCCTTCTCTCTCTCCTCCGTAGAGAAAGGCATGTTCCACCCTGAGCCGGAGAAGCGGTTCTCTGTTCTTCCTAGCAGCTGGCCAACAAAGGAAACAACGAAGGGGGGTGGAAGGCATCGCCGGCGTTCTCCTGCTCCTCAGTGGTAGAGAGGAGATCCCTTCGATATTGGCAGGTGTTCTCCTTACAAAGAAGTACAAAAACCCCTATTTGATTTTTTTTTCAAACACAAAGTGGGCCACTCCTTTAAAAAGGAGAAGAAGAAGAAAAAAGCCGATTGCCATTGATACTATTGCAGGACAAGCGTACCGGTCCGTCTGCTAGTCATTTCCTCCTCTTGCCGAGGTCTGATCTTGCTACACACGACGTTTTATTTTTTTTTATTTTAAAGAAAAAAAGAAAGACCGGGTGGTCAAATCATGACACAGTCATTTCTTATTCACGTTTCTTATATAATAAGAGAAAACTAATGTTTGCACCTTTGTTTGTTATTAGTAGCAATGATAATTCTTACTAAGTAAAAGTACTCTAAGAGTTATTAGTACGACCGTTTTGGTTTCCAGTGTGATTCCATCTGCTTGGACGGTAAACAAGACGTTGAAATGTGTACAGAGAAGAAGGACCATGTGGAAATTACTAAAACGCAAACTAAAGCAAGTACGAGGCCCGACCCCCAGGTAAGTGTGAATTATTTATTCATTTGTTATAGCGCAAACTTCAGAGTTACTTGCTCCGTACTCGTAAAACAGAAATCTTTCTAGACGGAGGCAATTTTAATTTTTCTCCTAATGCCGGAAGATTTTCTATCTATTCTGATAGTCACATTGAAGGGGGGAGGGGGGGCAAACGCGGTTGGGAAGCTGAACACTAAGATGTTTGTTCACATTACATTTAAATATCATTTTTGTACGGTCGGAGAAACAAGGAGGGAAATCCAAAGGCAAGCTGTGCGAGGAAATATCCTCGGATAGCTTGCCTTTGGATTCCCCTCCTTGTTTCTCCGACCGTACAAAAATGATATTTAAATGTAATGTGAACAAACATCTTAGTGTTCAACTTCCCAATCGCGCCCCCCCCCCTTCAATGTGACTCTTATCACAGTAGCCCCACACTTCACTTGTTTGGGGGTGAATAAAAGTCTTGTTTTGTTTTACCTCTAGCACAGGTTATCTGGCTTACATTAAGCCTGGCTTAGTTCGGTTTTGTATCAAGATATCATCCTTCCAGGCATTACCTCCTTGTTCATGGGGGGGGTGCCAGTCGTCTGAAGCTCCCCTACCGGGAATGCCGACGAGTCCGATTACGGCAAATTGTGCAACCATCCAAAGTACCCCCCCCCCTCAAACCTTTTTGTAGGGGGGGGGGGCTACAGATTCCCCCATTTTAAATCGACCTCGTATCATATCCACTCTCGGTGGGAAGAAGAGTAAATAAACATACCACCACTGGTCTCCACGTGTCCCTATTTTCTTGCCTCCCCACGAGGGCAGAGATAGACACAAGGTCGTTTTTTTTAAGGTGAGAAAATCCAGCTTCCCCCAAAAAGACACTGTGCATTGAGTCAAAAAATAAACATTACCTCAGTCTAGAAGGATTTCTACCGAAAACAGAAAACGCGAAGTCTAGTATCAGAACAGATACTGCACTTTGTTTTTAGTCAAGAAGTCAACTCCACGTGTTCGTTGCCATTCGACTTTTAAAAACCAGGGTACTTAACTCGGTAAATCTGTCCCTATCCCCTTTCAACTCCAGTCGGATCTCCAACATTTTAATTTTGATACTTCTAATGTTTCCGATTGCGATTTACGGAACAAGTCGAAAATGACCGAGTCGTTGTTGAACAGTCAATTAGTACAGACATTAAATGAAACAACTTTTTCATTTTTCCCTGATGAAGTCTAGGATCAATTAATTGTTAAAAATGGGTTTAATAATTTTCTCCAAATCATTAAGTGAATCAACTTTATTTTTAAAATGAAAACATAGTTCTACTCTTGAAGCATCGTTGATATTTAAATTATATTTAGAAAACTAAACAAACGATGCGGTTTTTATTTGAATTTTTTTAGGAAGTTTTTTTTTTTTTTCAACTTTTTTAAATTATTGAAAAAAAAAACCCAACTAAACCTAACCTGTCACCTCGGTTAAATTCATTTTGGGGTTGCATACCGTGTGCTTGAATGTCATCTGACTTTTACATTTTTTCTCACGGCTTTTAAATCATAAACTTCTTCGGCCATTTCCGTAAATCGCATTCGGATCGATATGAAGCACTACAATTTTATACCGAGGAACGAGTTTTTTTTTGTTTTTTTTTCTAACGCAAGAATTCTTGATCGATGATAAGTGTTTAACCTTTCTTCTCTTCATTATACAATTGGAGAAATTATACTTTTTATTTGTCCTTTTGGAGTGAACGTAACGAACATGGTGCTGGTGTAATCCCCAATTTTTGGCCTCGCTCACACGCCCCTATTCCGAATCCGTTTATTATTACGTCACAAATCTTTTTCAGGAAAAATTTATTATTAAATATTATGGACACCTTTGGTTTCCTTTTTATTTATTATCAAATTTGAACTTTGACATCAGCTTTTAGTATTTAAAATGTATCACAATTTGCTGGAATAATCTTTTAAATGATTACTGGAAAACCATCAAATAATTCGAATAAACCGTCTAAATTACACTTAAAACGTTGTTTATGACCGTTGGCCACGAATTCGGAATAGGTGCGTGTGAGCGCGGGCAGAAATTGGAGACTACACAAGTACACCAGCACAAAAAAAGTCTCAAATTGGAATGTTTAAAAAGAGGAAATAAAAGTATGAATCGCTATAGAAAGAAGAGGTATAATTATGGAAATAGGTTAAAGGCGGGGATTGTCTGACTTGCTATTTGATGTCTCAATTCCCCTAAATACTTTTTTACATGCTAACTTTTGTGACAGGACGAATATATATATATATATAATGACAAGAGTTGGGGGATGTTCATATAACTTGTACTTTGTTCAACTCTGCTCTGATTTTTTTCTCCAGAAATATATGTAAAATTTCTTTTTCTCCGAAATTGACATTAGCACAGTATGATATAACTCTGATCTGTCATTTTATTTATTTATAGTTCTATTACAATTTCTGAAATAACTCTTTAAATATTGAGCTCCATTTTGCTTTGGAAATTGATCCATCTGAACAGTGAACTATATAAAGAACGAATAGCTATGTTTCGGAATGTGAGATGAGGATTGATAATATTCGGACTACTATTCTCAGTTTAGTTATATTCTCGACGTTTCGGCCGATGTAACCTCTGACTTTCTTTAGTAGTGTAAATTCCGTACAGGTTCCCGGATTTGATAAAGATTCTCAAGCGCGAAAAAGGTGCACCTGAAGAAATTCGGATGTGCCTATTTACTTGCCTCCCCATGAGGGAAGTTAGACACAATGTCAGTTTTGAATGTAAGGGAATCCAGTTCCCCCACCCCCACCCCCACCCCCAAAAGGCATTCTGGATCGGAACAAAAATAAAAAATTAGACGAAACGTTGTTGACATAACAAAAAATGAGAATAGTAATCCAAACAGTTCTTAGAATTATACTTGTATTTAACACGAACAAACTTGTATTATTGTTTGATTTTATTTCGTTGAAAAAAAAATGTCTTTCGTGTTCGGTAAAAAAATAAAAATCATACCCCCCCCCCCTAAAAAAAACGTTCGCGTACTGTACACTGTTTTTTTTTTTTTACTATTTACTTTTGTTAGTTATATTGAAGATTTTAGCTTTAAGATGGCTGCCATTGAAAGAGAATAAAAGAAAACATTTATCTTAACAAAATTAGTTATAGTTTTATAACAATTTGGTTCAGGTTCAGGTTCAATTAATAATTTAATGACCAAACAAAACCGTAATAATTAGTTTATTACGGTTTTGTTTGGTTATTAAATTATTAATTTAAACCAAACACTATAACTAAGTTAAGAAAATGTTGTTTCAATGGCAGCTATCTTAAAGCAAAAGACTTCAATATAACCACTTTTTTTTAATCACGTGTATATATAAAATGCTCGTTATAAAAGCTGACGTACATCGTGTTTCAAGAATCTATAAATTGTCGACAACTTGCTAAATCCCTTTTTTACTACGGCTACTATGGGCCTGTTTGTAAGCCCACTGTGTTCATTGTGTAGTATGTTGTGTTAGAGAGATTTTCTGTCTGACATTATACTTTGTGTAAAGTGGAAGTGTCGCTTCCAGGCTGACCGATTATTACATTATAAGTTTTGCGCTTGTGAAAGAAAATGCAATTACTACTGTTTCATAATCGCCGTATTTTCGCTCTGGGTTTTAGGGCAAAACTGGGGAAAATCAAGTTCCCTAAAAAAACCCACAAAAAACAGGCACTCTAGATGAGAATTTCTCCTGACTTTCTTAGCCTTTTGGCTGGACACAAAGTATAGTATCTGTTCTGATACTTCTGTCCTCGGTCAGTGAAGGAGAAAACCTGAAAACCTTTTAAACTGAGATAATTTTTACTTTTATCCCAGTTCACCCGTTTTTAGCTGGATTTTCCTCGCATTAAAAACTGACTTTGTCTCCAACTCTGCCCTCGTGGGGAGGCAAGTAAATATGGACTAATGACAGAACACATCCTACACTTTGAAATATTCGCAAATAAAATATAACAGATACTACACTTTTATCCGAAGGCCGGGAAGTGCAGGTGTGTGTGTCCGCGCACACACACAAAGTTAAAAGAATAACACGAACACACATGCACAGCTAAAATGTTTATTCAATTTAAAAAAATTCCCATTTATTTTTAACCAATAAAGACCATCTTTTTAAATTATAACCCCCTCCCCTAAAAACCGGCTTGTTCAATTTTTATATGGTGTTAACGCAAAACTTGCCCCTCCTTCGCTCTCTTTTTTCTTAAAGTTGTTTAGTTTTTAGAGAATCTTTTTCAGATTTTAACACTAAATTCTCGGATTATTTAAAAGTGAAAAAAAAAGAACTTATTGTTCAGTGTTCACTGTTTAGAGGGGGGGGGGGAGATTTTGCTATCTAAGTTTAACGTCGTAAAATTACCCTCCCCTTCCTCCCGCTCGAAATTCAGAAAAGGCGTCTGTACGCTTTATTTTATTTTTTTAATTTGCAGTAAGTTGTTTTGAAATACTGTCGAGCGGCATTTTTTCTTTTTAAGATTCCATCAAAGTTAATGTTTATTGTTAACTGAAAATCAGGGGGGGGGGGCATTATCTTACGTTAAACTTGCATAGAAACTAAACTGAATTGAAACACTTCTTGCTAAAAATTTAACACAATTTTTTTTTTCCATTTGTATTTTATTGGTACTTGTAATGAATGGGCACCCAAATGATTTCAGTACTTTGATGAAGAATCGAGTCAGTCTCGGAAATGACCGAAGTAGTTTACGATTTGAACAACTTCATTTATTTATTTATATTTTTTGAGAGGCTTATTTTTATTTTATTTTTTTTAACCCTAACCTAACGGTTCACATGTTTAGTCTCGTCTGCCTTTTTACATTCTTTTTCACGGCTTTCTAATCGTGAACTGCTTCGGTCATTTCCGGGACTATCTCTGGATTCTCCGTCAAAGTGCTGAAATCCTCTGAGTGCCCATTTCTTACAAATACCATTTTATTTATTTTTTTGAAAATGTAGTTCTTAATCGATAATCAGTCAAAAAAAAAAGTGAATAAGCAACTTTTCCAGATCGGCTCCCCACCCCATGTTGTATACGTTCGCAGGAATCTGTCCCTAATGTACTGCATGCGATTAAGTGCTTGCTTTCCCAGTAGTAATAAGCAAGCGTATATATCAAGTTGTCTTTTAGAACGCATGAAAGGATCCATATTGTTGTAATTTGCTTATATATATATATATATATATATATATATATATATATATATATATATATATATATATATATATATATATATATAAATGCCAAAAGAGAAGGAAGCTCTCGTTAACCACAAGAAGAAGGCTTCTTGAGAAGACAGTCATTGCATTCAGGAAGGCCAGGAATGGCGCTCAACAGATCGCTCGGCGCTGTGCCAATGACTACTGGCTAAACCTCTGTAAGAGTATCCAGGTCTCTGCTGACATGGCATGTACGATGGCTTGAAGGCGTTTGACCCAATCATAAAAAAGATCGTACCCCTGAGATCAAGGTCCAAAAAAGAGTCGCCAACTTAATAGGTCCCTCACTATCCACCAAGCTCCAGCCCCCGTCCCATTGCTGCAATGTTGCATCTTTGTGCTTGTTTTACAAATACTACAATGGATTGTGCTCCGATGAACTAGCTGCTCTAGTGCCCCCTCGATGTAAATACACTAGACCAACTTGACAATCGGCTAAATCTAATCCATTCACTGTGGAGGTCTCCAGATGCCGGAGAGTCTTCTACTTTAATAGCTTCTTTCCTTGTGCTGCCGGCCTCTGGAACTCCCTCCCCGCTCTCTGTTTCCCCGACTGTACCGACATGCAGAAGTTTAAAACTAATGTAAACAGACATCTTGCTGCACAGCTCCCAACTTAGGATGACACCCAAAACTTCCACCCTAATTCTCAGTAGCCCCTTACGTCTACAGTGGCGGTCTGCTTTGTTTGTGGTGAACTATGTTAAAAAGAAGAAAAAAAAACTGCCGGTGATAAAATATTAGACTACAGCAGACAGATGGAGAGGTGGGCTGAGCACTACCAGGAACTTTACGCAGTGGAAAACGTTGTCATGGACACAGTTGCCAAGAGCACCATCAACCTACCTGTTAAAGAAGAACTAGACGCCCTCCTCCCTCTGTAACAAAACGAAACAAGGGTATTGACTCCCTAAACTGCGGCAAAGCTCCAGGCATCCCACCTGAAATCATCAAGGTGGGAAAGAAGATAGCTCTGTTCCACCAGCTACTGCAGCAATGCGGGGAAGAAGAAACAGTTATATAGGAAATGCGTGACACAAACATCATCACTCTGTACAAAAATAAGGGTGACCGCAGCGACTGCAACAACTGCTGGAATATCTCTCCTCAGTGTTGTTGATAGGCTGCAATTACTTGCAGAGCGTGTATACCCAGAGACACAGTATGGGTTTAGTGCAGGAAGATCAACTGTTGACATGATCTTTTCTCTACAACAGCTCCAGGAAAAATGCCATGAACAGAGACAACCACTGTACAAGTCCTTCATCGACCTAACCAAGGCCTTTGACCTTGTCAGCAGAAAGTGACTTTTTCACTGTGCTGTAGAAGATTGGATGTTCCCCCTAGGCTCCTGATCGTCCTTGATCTGGCACACATTCTGAGCATGTTTGCTCTGTTCACCCAACGACAACTCCTGTGGCTTGGCCATGCCAGGCAAATGGACGATGGGAGGATCCCAAAGGATATTCTTTATGGCGAACTCACAACCGGTTCCAGACCAGTAGGAAGACCTGTCCTACACTACAAGGATGTCTGTAAACGAGACATGAGAGCAGGTGGCATCGACCCAATAGGTTGGGAGTCAATTGCTGAAGATCGCAGCCGCTGGAGAAGAGCTGTAAAGGCAAGCTGCAAGAAGAGTGAGGAGAGGAGAGAGCACAGACAGCAGAGGGCTGCAACAGAGCTATTGCAACCAGAAGACACCACCTACATCTGTGGCAACTGCAACAGAGCCTGTCGATCTAGGATAGGCTTTAAAATAACTCAAAACACAAAAGCTTAGCCAGGTAGGTAGAATAGTATCTTATCTTGCCTTTCTTAAAATTTATTTGTTGCCTATTTGTTTTGTTTTTCACCCCTTTTTTTTCAACTGTTGGACGTAATAGGACCCCTCCCCCTCCGCTGGCTTTTCAAAACCCCACCTGAACTTGTGCCTAACCTCCTGCAGAGATAAATAAACATATACTCACTAAAGTACTCGTACACCCGTTCAGGTTAGATTAACTGGCGCGTGAGAAAGTTAATGTTTTTTTTATTTATTTATTTTTCTAGAAGCACGGATGGCTCAGAATATCAATACCACTTTTTGATTTTTGCCTTTAAACTTGAATTCAAGTCAAACATTACTCTATATCTGCCAGTTTAAAGGATTCAAAATTACTTTCTTTTCAAAGTGTTACAAAGTAAAACACATGTCGGTCATTTTTTCTTTTCATATATTAAACTATTGAAATAATTTTTTTTTTTAATTATCGTAGTAATTTTTAATCCTTTAAACTGATGAATATAGATGCATTTCTGACTTTGATTAATCTTAAAGGGTAAAAGTCAAGTATTATAGTTCATTTGTGTTCCAAAGCCAAAATAAAACATGAACTTTCTCATGCACCCCTGTCGTAACCAAGAACCGATTAATTACACCCCATATATTTTTTTTTCTTAAGTAGGTTAAAACTTGCAAATATTGACTTATTATATTGATTCATGTTGAATTGATTGGCCTATTATTTATGATGGCTTTACCTGTGGAAGTTAACGTAGGTAGATAAGTAGGTATTGACAGAAGTGTTAAGTTATGATGATTCTTATTTTGACACATAGTTCTTGTGACTCAAACAACTTAGAATTTTTCTTTTTCTTTCGCTCTCTTATTTGTACCTTCCGTATTTACTTCCTTCCCGCCACAGAAAGACGTGGCACAAGGCCGGAAAGTGAGGAGCTATAGAAAAGCTGTTGTATTTCTGCTGTGCTTAAAAGAATGACAGCAAGCACTGATGTATAAAACTACAATAATATATCTTTATTGTCAGTGGCGGTGAACGAGTGAAGACAGAGCATGCATAGGAACTAACGGAGTGGTTTTCTCAAACTCGATCACCAGGCGACTGTCGATCTCAATTTCGGGTTAGCTTATATAATAATTTTGGAAACCCACACATTCATCTGTAAACGGTAATTCTGGGATTTTGCCTTCGCTGTCAATGTAGCCATGCTCTATAGTGTTTATTTAACAGCGGGGTATTCCTGTCTGCAGGTAACTTTTTGCGGATAAGGATAACCTTTGCAGGTGGTTTTGAATTGATAAACAATTATTTTATTTCCCAAAAAGATATGTTTTTGTGTCAATCAACCGTGTTTTGCTTCTTCCGGCCAGGTGTGTGTCTGTCAAGTACGTTTTATTCCTGCTACGTGACATTTCTGATACACTCGGCCCGATATTCAACAAAGCCAGTGCACCGGAAGAAGGGAGTATTCTGGCTCTGCAAAAATAGATTGAGCAACCTTGTTGGCATTCCCTGATAGAAGTTCCTAAGGCGATTGGCAATGAACTAACCCATTTTTAAAGAGAGAAGGTAAAACCTGGAAGAGTGCACATCCTAAGACTGAACAGAAGCATACCTCACCCCCGACAAAGCAGGTCAAGCTGATGCCATAGTCGGATTAATTGTCTAAGACATATCCTCGACTGTTATGAAGAGGTTCATTATTTTTGCCTTATTCATTGTGTAATGTTTTCTTTGAATTAATAACAGTTATTTTACATCTGAAGAACATGTAGCAAGAGTGGTGGTACGGATGTTGTTGCTGCAATGGCATTCACTTTGGTCGGGTTGAGTCGGCTTTTTCTCTGGCTACACTACATCTCGAATCATGACGGCCCACACACAGTGGTCCTGATCAAGGTCACTTGAGATAGCTATCCACTCGCAATTCCACCGTCAAAGGCTAACCACCAGTGGACCTATGAGTTCAGCCTAGTCCTTGATGTTTGGTGTCCAGGTCCTCAGCTGTTCACCGACACGCTTGCACCACCCAGACAGTGTAGGGGTAGGGAGGATTACATCATAGATTAACTCTTCCTTCGTGCGACGAGACGCATGTCCAAATCATCAAAGATATTGCTGTAACAGGACATATGGCAGAGACTTAAGACTGTGTTGGCGGGTAACAACAGTTGAGACAGTCAACCTACCGGCAGGCTGACACTGTCTCACTGTGCTGATAACGATGTCCAATGTACCAACGACTCCTGCCAATAAGAAAAGGAATCAGAAGGGCATGTGATTAACATGACAACAATCAAAAAAGAAAACGAATGGGGGGGGGGGGTACAACAAAGATAAGAATCTTTTTCAACCACCGATTCCCATAGCTGATAGCACCTTACCTAAGAGTCCATCATTTAAACTCCTCAGTCCAACAATCACAGGTAACATGAATTTGAGCAAATGCATAGAAGACGCTGCCAATTCGGCTGCAAAGAAGGTGAACTCCTTCTACTGTGCTAGAAAACTACTCACAAACTCTCTACAAAGCCACCATTCGCCCATGCATGGAGTATTGTTGTCACATCAGGGGTGATACAATATCTACTAGCCTCTCCCTCTTAGGGTTTAAAAAAAAGCCTTTAATCTAATAGGTCTCACACTGTCTACCAAGTTCCAGCCCCTGTCCCATCGCCGCAATGTTGCATCGCTGTGCTTGTTTTACAAGTACTTCAATGGAATGTGTTCTGACGAACTTACTGCACTGGTACCCCCTCGACAATCAGCAGAATCTTACCCTCTTCACTGTAGAGGTTCCCAGATGCCGGAAGGCGCTTTCTACTCTAATAGCTTACCTCTATTGCTAGCCTTTGGAATTCCCTCCGTGTTCCCTGTTTCCCTGACTGTACAAACATGCAGAAGTTTAAATGTATTGGGAACAAACATCTCGCTGCACAACTCTTCATTTAGGATGCCCCTATAAATATGGCCCCTAATTCACAGTAGCCCCTCATGTCTCGGTGGCAATGTGCCTTGTTTGGGGTTAAGAAAAGTAAAAAGAAAAATTTTTTCGAGAGTTTTTTTTTATTTAATGAGAAATAAAAACATCTCTAGGAAAGTAGATTATGCTGCAAGCAAGATAGGAGGCTGTTGCTATTTGATGCGGACAGAATCGCTTTATCTCTCTCTCTCTCTCTCTTTATCTCTCTCTCTCTTTATCTCTCTCTCTCTTTATCTCTCTCTCTCTCTCTTTATCTCTCTTTATCTCTCTCTCTCTCTCTCTCTTTATCTCTCTCTCTCTCTCTTTATCTCTCTCTCTCTTTATCTCTCTCTCTCTCTCTCTTTATCTCTCTCTCTCTTTATCTCTCTCTCTCTTTATCTCTCTCTCTCTTTATCTCTCTCTCTCTTTATCTCTCTCTCTCTTTATCTCTCTCTCTCTTTATCTTTCTCTCTCTCTTTATCTTTCTCTCTCTCTTTCTCTCTCTCTTTATCTTTCTCTCTCTCTTTATCTTTCTCTCTCTCTTTCTCTCTCTCTTTATCTTTCTCTCTCTCTTTATCTCTCTTTATCTCTTTATCTCTCTTTATCTCTTTATCTCTCTTTATCTCTTTCTCTCTCTTTATCTCTTTCTCTCTCTTTATCTCTTTCTCTCTCTTTATCTCTTTCTCTCTCTTTATCTCTGGGTCAGTCCAGCCAATCTCAGTGAGGGCTTGGAATTGATGTTCTCCAAATCTCCTGAAACTTTCAGATTCTTTTAGTACCATTGAAAGGAGTAAATCCTGAAAATTTCAGCTCAATTCCTTTTTCCGTTCAAATTTTATGGCCTTTTGAAAATATTCATGTCGCTGAAATTTTTTCGACACTGAGGATTTTCTCAATTTTGGAAGCCAATTTTCAGAAATTGTTATATTTAAAAAGGTCTGGATGAACTGCTTTCAATTATGTCCATAGAATACTATAAGAATCAGTTTAATTCATGGTTTCTAACCAAATTGGAAAAAATTTACGGAGCTAACAAAAATGACAAAAATTGAAAAAATCACCCCAAAAAGTCAAATTTTGAATTTTTAAAGAGTAAGTT
The DNA here is from genome assembly GCA_963556195.1 of Sepiola atlantica. NCBI lineage: Eukaryota > Metazoa > Mollusca > Cephalopoda > Sepiida > Sepiolidae > Sepiola > Sepiola atlantica. The sequence continues at coordinate 174,004,050 of OY744516.1, forward strand.
CTTGCTAACAATCAACCCAAAATCCTTTTAATGCTTTAAACCTCATAGTATGCTATGAATACTTCCTCAAAAAATAAAATTTAGGTGTTGAAAACAAATAAATTTGAAATTATGGGGTACCAAATATGGCAAAAAGTCCGCAAAACTTAAATTTTACGGACTTTTTTCCATTTTAGAATGGTAATAACTCAGTAACGGTTGCTCAGAACCATATAAAACTATATATTTTCTTGAAGAACACCTTGAGCTCTATTCAAAAATGTAAAATAAACCAGTTTATAAACATCCTACTAAAATCTATGGGACATCAAAAATCACAAAATTTTAAAAATTTTAACTTTCGACGAAGTTCAGAGGCCTGGAACTTGTGGCCAAGAAAAAAAATGGATTCGATTTTTTGATTTTTTCAAAGAATAGACTTTCAGGTTTTAGAAAATTATCATGAGGATGGCAAACAGGGCTTTTACTCTTTAAAATGGTGCTTTCTATCATGGCACCTTTCAATATCCAAATCTGGCCTTTTCTACCATCTGCTTATAGTTTCGCAATAAAAAAACAAGTTTTAATCAAAATTTTCAACACATTTTAAAGAAATGCTATATATAGTGTAGATAGAATATCTTTCATTGGACAGAGAGATATTAATATAATAAACTTTGATAAAAATAAGAGTCCTAATCAAAATAACTTTCAGCCTTTCCCATAGTTATTTTATCGAAACAGTAAAACCTTCCTGTGCTTCCAGTAGATGGTGTATCAACTTCACAGTACACATCTTCAATTGGAACCCAACAAACGTCATCACGCTGTGGCCAATAAAACTTTTCAGAAGGTCCTTTAGGATGGAGGAATTTTACATTAACATCACCATGTTCATTTGATACATCATTCGCAACACAGAAGTACCAATCTTTATCGTACTGACATGCATAAAATCTACCTGGTTTGATGTCTTCAATTCTCAATTTACAATTCAATTCTCCCTTCAATTCTCCCTGATCAATTACACTTATCTGCTTCGAATGATCTGCAAAGGATGTCTTCTTCATAGTTAGACTCATGGTTGTGTTGTCAGGAATAAATTGGTGATGACTACGTGTACCTTTGAATGTACTTGATGTTGCATAAATAAATTCTCATAAATCGTATGCCTGCATTAGTGATCATAAAACTCATGACATTAATACTGTCTTCAGCTTCTTGAAACATTTTCACCAGAATTACATTACCAAGGAATTCCCATTTTTGCACAAGGTTTACTATTTTAGCGATGGTTCAGCAGCACAATACAAGAACTTTAAGAACTTGACAAACTTGCTGTATCATTTTACCGATTTCGATCTCCAAGCAGAATGGAACTTCTTTGCCACATCACACGGAAAGAATGCTTGTGATGGCGTAGGTGGCACAATCAAGAGATTAGCAGCACATGCTAGCCTTCAACGTCCCTACTCTAATCAAATTCTGACACCAAAGCAGTTATTTGAGTTTGCAGAAGCAGATATTGATGGTATAACCTCTTTTTTTGTGAGCACTGAGGAGGTTGCTAGTAACACTCAATTTCTTGAATCTCGATTTGCAACATCAAGTACATTCAAAGGTACACGTAGTCATCACCAATTTATTCCTGACAACACAACCATGAGTCTAACTATGAAGAAGACATCCTTTGCAGATCATTCGAAGCAGATAAGTGTAATTGATCAGGGAGAATTGAATTGTAAATTGAGAATTGAAGACATCAAACCAGGTAGATTTTATGTATATCAGTACGATAAAGATTGGTACTTCTGTGTTGCGAATGATGTATCAAATGAACATGGTGATGTTAATGTAAAATTCCTCCATCCTAAAGGACCTTCTGAAAAGTTTTATTGGCCAAAGCGTGATGACGTTTGTTGGGTTCCAATTGAAGATGTGTACTGTGAAGTTGATACACCATCTACTGGAAGCACAGGAAGGTTTTACTGTTTCGATAAAATAACTATGGGAAAGGCTGAAAGTTATTTTGATTAGGACTCTTATTTTTATCAAAGTTTATTATATTAATATCTCTCTGTCCAATGAAAGATATTCTATCTACACTATATATAGCATTTCTTTAAAATGTGTTGAAAATTTTGATTAAAACTTGTTTTTTTATTGCGAAACTATAAGCAGATGGTAGAAAAGGCCAGATTTGGATATTGAAAGGTGCCATGATAGAAAGCACCATTTTAAAGAGTAAAAGCCCTGTTTGCCATCCTCATGATAATTTTCTAAAACCTGAAAGTCTATTCTTTGAAAAAATCAAAAAATCGAATCCATTTTTTTTCTTGGCCACAAGTTCCAGGCCTCTGAACTTCGTCGAAAGTTAAAATTTTTAAAATTTTGTGATTTTTGATGTCCCATAGATTTTAGTAGGATGTTTATAAACTGGTTTATTTTACATTTTTGAATAGAGCTCAAGGTGTTCTTCAAGAAAATATATAGTTTTATATGGTTCTGAGCAACCGTTACTGAGTTATTACCATTCTAAAATGGAAAAAAGTCCGTAAAATTTAAGTTTTGCGGACTTTTTGCCATATTTGGTACCCCATAATTAAAAATTTTTTTTTTTTCAACACCTAAATTTTATTTTTTGAGGAAGTATTCATAGCATACTATGAGGTTTAAAGCATTAAAAGGATTTTGGGTTGATTGTTAGCAAGAACTTACTCTTTAAAAATTCAAAATTTGACTTTTGGGGGTGATTTTTTCAATTTTTGTCATTTTTGTTAGCTCTGTAAATTTTTTTCAATTTGGTTAGAAACCATGAATTAAACTGATTCTTATAGTATTCTATGGACATAATTGAAAGCAGTTCATCCAGACCTTTTTAAATATAACAATTTC
>OY744516.1:174011923-174021574 GCA_963556195.1 Sepiola atlantica
ACTTTCTTTGAGTATGTTGGCAACCTTCACGTGGTCCCACTTGTGATTACCTCATAATATCAATGCAAATCAATCCCAGCAAAACTGAATCAAGCCTGTCAAAGTATTGTAGCTTGCGATGTGGAAGTTTTACACTTCTGCATTTTTTCTCTTGGGATCAACTATTTTCAGATTATTAAACACACAATGTCTTCAACTTTTTGTGTTGTTGAGCATTTTACTCCGCCATCAGGTGTTAAAAAAAGAATATAAAAAAAAATCTGTTTTAAACTAGTGTCGATAAATGTCTGCATTTTTTTTTTAAAGCAAAACTTTGTTTGCTCTCAGGACAGATTTGTTGCCGTTAAGGATTTTTTTTTTGTAAATTAGCCCCAAAAGGCAAGCCGGACAACTTAATGAATTATTTACAATACGCATTGTCTCTGGCATATACGGCATAATCATGTTGACACACCGGTTCCCAACGTTGAGATTGATCAGTACTAAATGGGTGACCATTTGAGAATACCAGGTGCTGTATGTGCTCTTCGCTTATCTCGGCATTGTTTCCAGTCGTCCTGGAGTTCTCCTTGCCACTGGAATCAGTCGGTGCTGATTCAGGAGAGGTGTGGTTAGAATTGCGCAACCCTTGCTTCACAATTACCCATGCAGCCACCCTTACAGGGGGTATCAATTGTCTTTTGAGACTGAACGGAGGCCATGAGTATGAGTTGTCACTGAATTAACTGAAAAAAAAAAAGGTTTATATGCTATAAAGCAGACAAAAAAAATCAATAAATCGTTTACACCAGTTGCTAATTTGATTACTTACTATTATAGTTGGAGGAGATACCCCCCTCTCAGTCACAAATCCTCTTACTGCTACCAGTGTGTGTTGTTTGCAGTGCTAACTGTTATATTTCCACTTACCGTGTGGTGTATAAATCCTTTATACACCTGTGCCCTCGTAAACCCAGGTTTTTGATCGTCTGTAGATAAAACACTCGGACGCTGATGTTAATTTATAATAAAAGTTTTTTTGTTTTTTTTAAAAAGACGGTCACATAAAACATCAAAGTGACAGTAAATTTATGTACATGTGAGAGAGAGACTAGCTATGTTGTACACGGCCGCCCCTCACCCTCCCTGGGACTCCTCTGGGGACGCCCACGTTTTGCGTCTGCTTGCTTAAGTTATCAGCCAAAAAAGAGAACAGAGGTCCCCCCCCCCCCCGGTCTGAAGTCACGTGCTTTCATTGAATTCCGCTTTGAGGTCACCTCTGACCTTTCAGGGTGTCACTCAAACTCTTCCATCCAAACACTCCCTTAGCTATCTAACATAATAAGATGGTGGCTTTCCCAAAACGAGCAAAGTCGGCACAAACCCGGGAACACTTTGATGTTAACAAATAGTTAAGTAATCCTTGTTGCTGCGTTATTGGTTTATTTTTTTTTAAAAAGATAGTCACATAAAATATTAGGGTGACAGTCCACGCATTTGAGAGAGAAAGACGGGTAGGCAGATCACTTTTCTCGTTAAACTTTGCTACATTGTACATGAGCACCCAAGAAGCTCCTCAGCAGACGGCCACGTTTTGCGTCCGCTTGGTTAAGTTGTCAGTCAAAAATAAGCCAGGCTCAACTTCCACTCTGAGGTCACCTGACTTTTTGGGTGTCACTCAAACCCTTCCATTCTAATTTAATAAAATGGTGGCTTTCCCAAAACGAGTGATGTCTGCACAAACCCGGGAATGCTTGATGTGAATAAATACTTAAGTAATCCTTTTCGCTAGCTATGCAAATGGGTCGTTTAGCTAGCCAAACACTGTCGGTAGTTGAGTGTGGTGAGCGCAATAAATACCAGGCAAAATTTAGTGAAAAGACTTTCATATACTGGCGGTATCCTTGGTGTTGATGTCACTCGTATTTTGTGTTTCGTGCTACCACTGTAATTTTCGTGTGTCATTTACACTGTTCTTGTTTCTCGTTCCTGAAGATCTAAAAGTCCTTGACTCATTCCTGGGTCTTTGTAACCTACTGTTGAAGTGACCTGATCGAAAAACCAGATTTCAGAGGGACAATAAATAAAAAAGCCGACGTAACCTGAAATTTGAAGCCGAACTATTGTTATTAAACGGATTATTCAGACAGCCATTAGAGCATAGATTCCAAAATTGTGCGACACATCATACTAAAGCAACATTGACTGAAAGATTTAAAGACACATTTTTTAAAAATTCATATACTGAAATAAAATGGCTTTTACTTTGTCACATGTATAATCCATATCTCTCATAATATATATATTATATATATATATATATATATATATATATATATATATATATATAGTTTGGCAGCAAATTGTTAAGACAGGCTTCATTAAAATCCACGGGAAAAAAAAAATCTATACATATGTAAATCAATAAAACATAAATAAATTAAAGAATGAAGAAAAAAAGCTATAAAAATGGAAGCGGAAAAAGACCCATATTAGCTAAAATCAACCTCCTGAAGATGGACGAGACGTCTGAAAGCGCTCGAGATTTGACCCAAACCATAACGATGGGTGCTATACTGCACCAGCTACTACCACACGATCGTAAAATCGCTCGAAGAGTCGAACGACTAACCAAGAAAATCTCAAAAAAGCAGAACTCCGTGGATTTTAATGAAGCCTGTCTTAATATATATATATATATATATATATATATATATATTTATATATATAATCTCTTTTATAAAGTTAGGTATGTTTATATGCTTATATATTTGTATGTGGGAGTAAATATGAAATTAAAAAGTCATACAATATGGAAAACTAGTTTATGGAATAATGGATAAGCAAGACAGCATACTAGTAGAAATAGTGACACAAATACATTATTAAGGCTAGACAAGATATTTCAGTTGATTCGCTTGACCATATTAATTTGGTAAAATGAGCTTTATTAAACAGAACTGGACATTTTATACAGTGATAGTTGGAAGAAAACCCGGGGGGGGGGGTAGTAAGTGGGTGAGGAAGGAAATAGATGATGTATGTAGTGGGTTGGATACATGAGGAGAGAAGAAGGTGAAAATGTAAAGTAGGTAAAGAGTAGGAGGCAGGCAGTAAGGAAGATTCATAAAAGAAGAGTGGATGGATGAGTAAGCAAAAAGGGAGGTGAAACACGAGGTGAACGGAAAAATAAAAATAAATGAAAACACATGGAGAGACAAATAAAAATTTAAAAAATTTTTTTAATTTGTGCATACAGGATTCACTCTTAAACTAATTAACCGATCATTATGAATTATGGAACATAGCTGCTAGGCGTAAGAGTGAGTAATGTGGGTTATATTTAGTTTAGTTTTATGCAAAAAAAATGTGTAGAAACGTGGCCTTCGTAAAGAGAAGGCCTTTCCATTGAGTTTCGTTTTTCTGCTGACGTCACAGTAGTTGGTGCTAGCCGTCGCTTAACAAGACTTTGAAATACCTGAAATGAACTGCTATTTTCAGGGGATTGGTTCTCTAATGTTTTTTCATGTTGACTCGTGATCAGGATCACAGTATTAAAAAAAAAATAGAATGTTCGTCTGGAGCACTTTAAATTCTGTCAAATATTTTGTGTGGTAAGAAAAATGATAATAATAAAAACAAATTAAACAGTAAAAGAAAATTTCAAACATTCAACTAAATTATCCAATAGTTTGAGTTTTTTAAATTTATTTCTGCACTAGTAATTTTATTGTTTGTCTATATTGAAATTATTTGTTTGAATTTCATTTGTTCTGTTTTTAATTTTTCGTATGTTTTCATTTTAAACTAACTTATTTATCGTTTTTTTTTATTTTAAAGTAATTTATTTATTTTAATTTTAAATTACCTTATCATTTTGTTATTATTTTAACTTCTCATTTTGTTATTATTTTAACTTATCATTTTTTTATTATTTTAAACTAACTCATTCATTTGTTCTCATTTTAAACGGTTATATTGAAAAGGTTAGCTCTCCAAATAGCTGCCAAATTTTATAGATTTGTTTTGTCTGATTTACCAAGCGGTGAGGGGGCAAATTAATCCACCGTTTTAATTTGTTTATTTTAGCTTTAATTTTTATTTGGCAAATATTAATAACCAAATAATAACATCAAACTCTTTATTAAAAATGTTGCCATTTGGATTCAGGGTTAAGGGAGAGTATGCTTTGTTTTTGTTTTGTTTTTTGTAAAAAAAAAAATTATAAAATAAAACAATGTTTATTAAAAATGAAATAGAAAAATATATTTCAAATTAAACATAATACGTAGGTCGTGGTAGAAGGCCTTCATGAAAATTCAAATACTTTCGGTTTTTCATAAGAGGTATATTAGCATTATATCTTGATTTTAATCTTCGTAAGAGGACATAAAAGTGGTGCAAAACTATTCTGTTCGACTTAATTTTACCCATTTTGGAACTATTCTTTGAGTTCATTTATAATTTCCATAAAGTGATAAACTTTACACATCATATAAAGCATAGATGAAATAACTAAACCATAACTTGCCTGAGGGGGTCTTGCTTACAACTACGCCCCTGCCTTTTGATACATAAGGCCATCATGAGCAGACCCACGAAATGAATGGGACAAACTTAAACAGTAGGAGGAAAGAATTGCATAACTCAAATCTGTTTTGTATTATTTGGATTATTCGGACCAGTTCTCATCTTGGATGTTATTCAAGCTTCTTCAGGTGCATCTTGTCGAACTCCGGAATCTGGACGGAATTTCGAACAGAACCTTTTATTTAATACCTTTTCACCTTGGATGTTATTCTCACAACATTTTGTCCGATGTAACCACTTAAATACAAGTGTTTGAATAACTTGTAATACCACTTTTTTGTGGTATTCACCCAGAATTTACACATTCACATGGTCCCCAGTCAGCATGTATATCCTGGTTAGTAAAGATGACATACAATGCCTAGTATTTCTAAATGGGTAAGCCATCTTGTACTAGTCAGGCTCAATGTCGCTTAACTTCGGGAACCGGTGTGTCAATGTGATTATGCCGTATAGAATAGGTTAAAGACTCCTAAAATTCATACTAGAATTGTCCACAAGTGATAGTCTTCTGGAGGTTGAAGGTTCAATCCCCGGTATGGGCGATACTAAGAAGACAATTACGAATTAAGACTTCTACTTGGTCATGGTTGACAGAATAAGAGCAAGCTTGGATTAAATAAAGGGTTCTGTTCACATTCTGTAGTTTGACAGGACTCACCTGAAGAAGTTTGGAGGTTACATCGTCCGAAACGGTGTGAGAATAACATCCAAGATGAGAACAGTAGTTGGAGTAATCCAAATAATAAAAGTTTGTTTGTATTTCATAAATCCTTGTTGATTTAAAGTTTTTTCAAATAATTTGTGGAGGTGTGAAAACAAGGTCATGTGACTTACTTGAGAGTTAACAACTTCAATTTTCTTTATTGCAACAGTCAGGCCTTGTATACGGCGTGAAATTTGGAGGAGAAGCATTGTCATTAACCCATGAATTATTCAGATAAACATCTGTTTTTGGACAAAGAAACCTTTTTTGTCCTGACTTACATGTAAGATTCTCTAAGTGAAGAGGAGGCCTTCATACAGGCAATTCTTCTTAAAAAGGTTGGCGAATTTATAAAAAGATATTGTGCGACAACACTTAATGGTTGCCAAATGTAACATGTTCTTGAAAAAAAGCAAAGAATATTTCAAGTAGTGTGATAAAAATATTAAAGACAAGCAAGCACAGTCAGCATTGCTCAGGAATGAATGAGACCGTTTGTGTACTTCTCTTTTTGGACAAAGGACCCTTTTGTTCTGACTTACATGAAAGATTCTCTAGAAGAGTAAAAAGTGGACTTGTGTTTACTTTCGGCAGCCTCGTAACTTTCGCTTCCCTTATTTTGCTCTTTAGTCCTCACATTCCATGAGCGATGTTTCTGACAAAGGGGGGATAATTGCTGTTTTCTGGGGTGAAATCTATCCATCTAACACTTACCGTTGGCTGGTTTTTGACTTTGAAGTAGTATTTTTTTTTTTTTTAAGTTCCTTACATCAAGTGGCTTCATGCCTTGTCTGGAGCGATTTCCATTAAAAAAGAAAAGTGAACAGGAGGCCTTCATATAGGCAACTGTTCTTAAAGAGATTGAAGAATTAAAAAAAAAAAAAAATAAAAGAATATTTCAAGTAGCATAAAATTATTTAAGACTAGTAGACACTCTATGTTGCCCGGAATGAACGATAACGTCTGTGTACTCTTTCTACCCTATAGTGTAATATTTTTTATTATTTATAGAAAGTTTCTATAAATTTTATTCTAAATAAAATATTATTGTACAACACGTAATTATTGAATTTGATAATTAGGGCTCAACTGTACGACCAGTTGAGCAACAAGATAAGTAAAGACTCAAGTAACCGAAAAGCCAGTTTATATGGAAGCTGGACTGTTCCACTATGCCAAGTTGAGCAAGTCCATTATATAAATTCTGATTGGCTGCCAGTCTGAGAGTGAATAATTCTATATATAAATACTGCTTCATTCAAGCAATATTTGCCTATAGGATATAGGACATTGGAGCCGGTAAATGTTAATTTGATTCTATAGTAATATAAAATTAATGACACCATTTGATTCCTCATTACATTTTACTTAATCTTGGTATCGGGCTTTGTTTTCAATTTCAATCTTTCCCTCTTGACAGAGGTACTACATATATCGTACAGATTATTTAGTAAAAAGTAAAGTGGTCGACCGTAGTCGAGATCCGAAGGCACCCTTGTCATTAGCTACTACATCAAGATGTAGGGGAGGGCGTCACTCTTTTTCGAGGGTTACTCCACCTACCCTGTGTTTAACAAGGGGGCATCAAGTACCTTTTTGTTTTTTTAGTCTTTGGTATGACTTCACAAAGGATTGAGCCCTGGTCTCCCTGCCCATTAACAAACAATCTAGCTATTATGGCAAATGGGCCGGTTGGTGGACTAATTTAAATATTTAAACATGGCCAGACACATGCATACACGTACATCTGAACACATATAAAAACATTTATATTTGTAGATACACATAGCTGTCTAGAGAACCGTTGATTATTTCCCCTTGATTATACCTGAATGGGACCAGAGAATATTAAGAAATCACAGCTGTCAGACTTTCCCACGGGGCTTCCAAAAAACAAAGAATCCAGCCCCCCCTCCAGTAAGCAATGCTCCTATCTTAAAGATAGAGTAAGAACTAAATACATTTTATTGTTTTGTATAATGTACGTTGCTTGTCTTTCATAATTGTCAACTGTAAATAAATGTGTTAACGGTATTTTCGTCATAGTCTTTCGTTCTAATGATGGATATGTTTGGAATATGTTTAATACATGAGTTGTGAAATAAAATAACCTATGTTCAAACAGATGCATGCATTATATGTAGATATGCATGCATAAAATGCATAGACATATACAGGCAGAGAGATACATAGCATATAGAAAACACTCTTACCCAGATAAATGTTCTTGAGCAAAAACAAAGAATATTTCAAGTAGTGTGATAAAGATATTAAAGACTAGCAGGCACACTCAGCGTTGTCCGGGAATAAACAATAACATCTGTGTACTTCTGCTCCTAGCCCCGAACTCTATAGTAACATTTTCTTAATTGTTTTGTTAACTTTCTATAAATTTGAATTCTCAAATCTGTATATTTATAAAGTTTGGACATTTATTGCGCTAATGGTGAGATTAAAAGGCTGAATTCAAATTCATACAATAGACGAAGGAAAACATGGGAGGAAGAGATAAAAATGGGCTTGAGACAAAGAAGGATAAATAAAGACCTGGCCAGGGATAGGTTAGTTTGTAAGTCAATTTCTTAACTCTGTCATGCATGATTTTTTACAGGAATCCTATGCCTGATATAACTTATTCTTGAATAACGTGCCTTCAAGTTGAGATGACTTCCGAAAATGCCTATAACGACTAATAATGGAGGCAAAACGTATCCCTCGATGCTCCTGACTCTCACAAAAACAAATGTAAATAATTGGTCAAATCAAAAAATTTATAATTTATGACAACTTTATTTGTTATTGTGAGACAACAGTATGCATGAAAAGGTTAAAGCCACCTATAGAATGAAACTAGCTATCGGAATAGTAGCAGAAACTTGCTATGAAGCGAGCTGATAACAGAAGATATTGTTGTTTGGAAGAAACAGCTTACCCTGTGTGCTAGTATATATATATATATATATATATTTCCTTGGCTGTTTTACTGATGGAATACTTCATTTCAGCTTCCAGACAATGTCGGGTCATCAGGAGAGAATATGCACCTTTTCAGGGCCTTTCTCTCGACGGCTTTTTCGCGTATTGGCCCCCCTCACTGATGTGAGGCCCCATTATCTAAATCGCATTTCAATCTAACTGTTCATTGAAATGAAAACAACTGACTTTTTAACGGCTTAGCATCTCAGGTGTTGTTTGATGATTCAGCATCTGGTCTGTTTTTGTTTTTAACGGCTTAGCGTCTTACGTCTTTGTTGTATGAAAACGTTCTCATATATCGAAGAGAAAAAAACATTTTTTATAAATAAATAAATAAAAATAAATAAAATAAATAGCTAAGTAAATAAATATAAATAAATACTTAAATAAATAACATTCCTAAATTATCCAAATGGTTCAAGAGAGATAATTAATAATTTTAAATAAAAAAAAAAGAAAGTTTTCTTCTCACAGAGACAGTTATACAGTGAACACTTTCTATTATACCACCATATGATATTCTTTTTGCCCAGAGTCACTTATTTCTTAAGTTTTCCATCTCCCTCTATCGTCTGTTTTTCGTGACTGATGGTTTAGTAGATTTCCCTTTTTCACAATGCCATACAAATCCGGTATATAACATGACCACATTTTTCCAACCGTTGATCATATTTCTTTCTATCTAATTCTTTATGTAGTGCATTGCTTATTGTATGGTCAAGCATGCACCATTCTTCCGAACTGCTGGTCGGTGGGAATTTTATTCTGGAAAGTTTCGTCTCACTCTCTGGTGCAACTGCATAGATATCCTCGTCACTGTGGGTTGCATCCTGGCCTTGGTTTTCTGATGTCTTATCTGTGATAACAGAGCGCTGCTTATGAGTCATTGGGTGTGAAGCACATCCCATCTTGCTTCGATGAATCTTCATTCCTTTTTGGGAGTTTTCCGTCCACAGACGCATGGGAAGTCTGTGTATTGTTCTTTATTCGTTATCTGTTGGTCTATCTGAGTCGTTTTCCAATAGTTTCGTTTTGATCCATCATCCTCCCTCCCCAACACATACTAGCATGTAAAACGGATGTTAAACTAGATATGATGATGAGACGAACAATACCTTTCTGATAATGTGTATGTGATCTTAAGTCGTAATGTTAACTAATTTGCATATGGCTTTGTAAAAGGACATCTCATTGATTATTGTTTTTATTTTTTAATTCAATGATTGTTTTCATTAGTTTTAGTTATAAAATATATTTTATCATGGATAAAGGCTTAACATTGTCCTTTCCGGACAGTTTACTTCTGAGGGAGTATTTGCTTCAAAGAAAAATAATATTACTACTATTAAATATAATATATTTTCATATTTAAAAAAAAAAAATTCTTTCATTTGCTTTCT
>OY744516.1:174021774-174344274 GCA_963556195.1 Sepiola atlantica
TATAGAATGTACTTCAATGAACTTACTGCACTTGTACCGCCTAACGAAAATACGTCCAACTCGCCTGACTAGTAAGCAAAATCCTACCCCTTCACTGGAGAGGTTCCTAAATGCTGGAAGATTTTCTACTCTGGTGGCTTCTTTTTTTTTTTTTTTTTTGTGTACCACTTGCCTTTTAGTATTTTAGTGCCTATATTTTGACTTTACCTATATTAACTGTTAGTGAGTTATTCGGTTGTACATTTATACTCTACTGATTTATGTATATGTTTGTATATTTACAAATATAATCATCTACGGAAACCTGTTTTGTTTTACGACTCCGCAGTGTTGCTGAACCTAGCAAGATTCGAAACAGACACCCCATAAATGAAGCCTGACTCTCTACCACTGAGCTCTACCAAACACCACTAGTGGATGTAATCCATCGCTTTTTAGATTTTATTTATTTATTTTGTTTGCGATTCTTGAACGAATTTTATACGTAAAATATTTTACCTAAATGCTAGGTGGGAATAATTTTTCCTTCACCAATGAGATGCCCCGATACAGTGAGGGACATATATTTAAAAATATTATCCATGGAAACGTGTTTTGTCGTTACTTCGGCTCATCAGTGTGGCTGACTATGGCAGGATTCAAAACCTCAACGACACACTGACTGTAGTCAGGTGCTTCACCACTAAATTATGAAGGTCCTGTCTGAAATATTTAATGGTTTTATCACTTAAATTTTTTCTTTTTATAATTAGTTTTTCTTTTAGCGATAATATCAACTTTATGTAAGCTTTTTATAGTAATGCACTCACCTCAGTGCTTTGCCATAGTCAGCCATGCTGATGAGCCGCAGTAATGGTGAAACAAGTGTTTTATCTATATATATTATATATATATATATATATATATATATGCGTCTCTAGAAATAGGGGACGACAATGTATGCAAGGGAGTTAACTCTCTCTAAAGCATTTAGGTGAGTGAATTACTATAAAAAGCTTACATAAAGCTGATATCGCTAAAAGAAAAACTAATTATAAAAACGTATATATATATATATATATATATATATATATGCACACAGAGACATGCATACAACTTGTGTGTATGCACACCTATACACATTCAGAATAGAGGGCCATCGCAAACATTTTTACTTCCTAATTTGTTATAAGTACTTGTTATTTTTTTATCTTTTACATTTTTTATTACATTTTTGTAAGTCAAGTAGGCATGTCTAATAAATATTTTTAATTTCACCCTTTACCCACAAAAATGATCCCTCCCCCTCTAGTTTCCAGAGTCCCCCCAAACCGAAATATCATATTCTTCAACTCTAAGCTTTTCTGCACTAGTTTGACACATTTAAAAAAAAAAAAGATTTATAGGCCGTAGAAAAAGGTAACTTTTATAAATAAACTCTAAGAATACCCGTCCCAGGAGAGGTAAAATGAATTCCTTGAACAGAACAGTTTTGCACAACTTTTGACCTCCCCTTATGAAGATTAAAATCAAGATATAATGATACTAAACCTTATGTCTTAGAATCCTTATTCCAATTTTTATCAAAATCAATTACATAATTTTGATTCTAGACAATATCAAAAGGTTAAGACTTAAGCTTAAGAGGCTTAAGAAAAACATTTAAATTCAGGGAATCTTGCTTAATTAATGTCTAATAACTGAGAGGTTACTCCCATATTATGCCCCCTTAAAAATCCATTTAAAATATTACAAAGAAACTAAAATTTGGAATATTAATCAATTTATGTCTAATACGTATTAAAATTTCACAAAAATCCGAGGTATCTGAATTTTCACAAAGGGCTTCCACTCCCTTTGCATGAAACTAAATTAAACAAAATTACAACCTCTTATGCCTCGCAACTGTATTTCAAAATTCATGATCGGTTAAAGTGTTAAAAAACAAGTTACGTTTTTTTTTTCTTATTTCTTTTTTTTTTAACCATTCTATTTTCTTTTCCATGTTACCAGGCAACATTGGGTAGCCTTGCTAGTTATTTATAATAAGTACTGTCCTCATACGTCTATAAAGTTGGGTATGTTTATATATTTGTATGTACAGGATTCACTTCACCGATCATTATGAATTTTGGAACACAACTGCTAGGCGTAAGGGATCCGAATGTGGGCTCTATTTAGTCTAATGTATTCTATGCAGAGAGCCGATATTCAACACTTTTTGAAAAAAAAATTTTTATTTTTTTTATTTGTATTCACCCCAAACAAGGCAAATTGCCATTGTGACATAAGGGACTACTGTGAATTAGGAGCCAGATTTATAGAGGCATGCTAAACAGGGAATTGTGCAGCGACATGTCTGTTTATATTACATTTAAATTTCTGCATGTTGGTGGGATTTTTCGGATTGTCGTGTTGGTCGGGGTTATTTACGTTGAGGGGACACAAGTGCAGCAAGTTCGTCAGAGCAGATTCCGTTGAAGTACTTGTAAAATGAAACTAGGGATGCAACATTGCAGTGATGAAACAGAGGCCGGAGCTTGGTAGACAGTGTGGGACCTATTAGGTTAGGAACTCTTTTTTTGGATTCTGTTCAAAAGGAAGAGACTAGTGGTTGGCGCACCAGCCCAGATGTGGCAACAATACTCCATGCATGGGCGAATGGTGGCTTTGTAGAGATATAGGATACTGGTAGATGTGAGAAGTTTTCTAGTCCGGTAGAGGGAGCCCACTTTCTTTGCAGCAGACTTGGCAGTATCTTCTATGTATTTATTCCAATTCATGTTACATGTGAATGTTAGACCAAGGAGTTTGAATGTTGAACACTCAGGTAGGATACTA
This sequence comes from Sepiola atlantica, assembly GCA_963556195.1. NCBI lineage: Eukaryota > Metazoa > Mollusca > Cephalopoda > Sepiida > Sepiolidae > Sepiola > Sepiola atlantica. The sequence goes on from OY744516.1 coordinate 174,024,595, forward strand.
TTCGGACGTTAAACCGAATATGATGATGTATTTCTCATTTTTGCACCTTGTTTAAAAGATCAAAGTGTTTTTGCTTTTGTTTGCATCTAACCAACATGGGCTCTCTTGTCTTAATTTGGCACAAGGTTACTTACTACAAGGGATCTTCTAAGCGCACACGCAGTGCCTAATGCAAGGAAATTACCATTCCATCAGTCCAATGAAATATCATTCATGGCTTTTTATAGTAAAAGAATGAAATCTTTGGAATGGATCTCTCTAGAAAGCCTCTCAATGGGATTGGAATGCAGAATTCTGTCTATTACAGGCCTGCATGTCTTGGAATGGGATGCGGAGGGTAAGGGAGGGGGGTTTCTAGCAACTATCATTCAGAAGAATCCTTTAAAAGAGTCAATTATAATTTAACAAAAAGGATGGAATATCCAATGGAAAGGTCAAGGTCGTTTTTAAATACCCCCACCCACCCCGATTTTTTAAGAGTGACTGAGACAATCCAATCTAATATTCTTGCAAATCAATGACCCAAATTTTAATCAAAGAATCTTGAAATCAGTTTTGTTGGAATGGAAGTACCATTATTCCATGACAAGCAATTACCCGAATACGCAGGACAGTTTGGTGAATGATGAGATTTCTTTTATTCCATAATATATTTCATTTGCTGAAAGATCATCGTTGGAATTTTAATGACATTAGTATTCACATATATATATATATATATATATATATATATACATGTGTGTGTGTGTGTGTTTTTGGATAAATAAATATGTGTATGGGCATATATGATATAAGCGTTTGTGTGTGTGTGTATATATATATATATATATATATATAAATATTATTATCTACATACATATACGTTTCATTCTAACGTAATCTTCAGTATGAAGATAACTGTTCAAACCAATCGCATAATTTGAACCATGGAACATGAGTAACGTTTAACTCCATTCCGAGCGCTCTGATGAGGTCAATTCAAACCGTTATACGACAAATAGAGAAATAAATCCTATTTATGTCAAATTAAGCAGACAACCATAGTCAGACGTCTTAACAGTGTTCAACGAATCACGTAGATAGGAACTTTGATTTTTTTTTTTTTTTTTTTTTTTTTTTTTAATATTTATAATTTAAGTTCAAATATATTGATAATCTAAACTTAAACCAATATTTTTTCAAAAGTGCTCATTACAAAGTAGTGATTTATAAATAAAATTTTTATAAACATTAAATCAGCCTACATTAATAAATTTGTTTCTGTACTAGGCATACATCATTCAGGGCTGGTTGCTTTGACAATAATCAGCTCTAAATTTTGTATGACTAGTACAAAAACACAAATTATTAGTGTAGGCTGATTCAGTGTGTGTGTGTATATATATATATATATATAAATATATATGACCTCTGAGCCTGCAAAATCTTCCCGAACTGGATCGCTGATCCCACTGTTTGCTGCTGTACTATTCATGAAGGGAGCATTTCAAAGGAAGAGAGATTAAACATTAAATCCGCCTACACTAATAATTTGTGTTTTTGTACTTGGCGTACAACCAGCCCTGAATGATGTATGCCTAGTACAGAAACATAAATTTATTAATGTAGGCTGATTTAATGTTCATAAAAATGTTATTTATAAAGCTCTACCCAGCTGTGTATAATATATATATATATGTGTGATGATGTATGGAAGTGAAATCTGGCCGGTGAGAGTTGAGGACATGCGTTGCATGGAGAGAAATGATAATGATACGATGGATGTGTAATGTGAGTTTTAAAGACCTGGCCAGATATAGGTTAGTTTGGAAGTCAGTTACTAAAAATTTGGACAACTCATGCCAGCATGTAAAATGGACGTAAAACTGAAGATGTGACATTGTGTGTGAATGTGTGACACTACATGAATATGCGTGAGTGAGATCAAATTCTGTATGTCCTGTAAATTAGATTGGCTTTGATTTACTTGTGATCTGATTGCTTTTTGTTATGTCATTATTTTAAATTAGATTTGAACATTTCTCATTTATGCTCATCATGAAATCATCGCAATCAAACTTCATAAGATCAAAAAACAAAAAAATGATCGCACAGTTCGAAATTGAAAACTGAAGGAGTGATTGTCAGTTTAGAATGAGATCATGTGTGTTTGATAGGTTTTTTTTCTTCTTTTTTGTGAATTTTAAGAAAAACTTTTACTTGAGGGTTTGGTAATTCCTACAGACTCCCTCTTTATCAGAAAACTATAAATTGTGTGTATAAATAATGGTATTTTAAATTCCAATGACCAAGTTCTTATTCATATTTTTACTTGCCAGATTAAAAAAAAAATTCAGTGTAACTCTTGACAATTGTTTCGCGCAGAAATGAACAACCAGGAATCAACACATAATTAACAAGATCTTTTGTTCATGCAGCTCATCTGAAGATCGTCAGATCACTCCTGGAGAAAAATACTTGAGCAAAAAAATTCAAAACACTTTTTTATCCATAAAAGAATAGTTGTCCCAGAATGGGTAAGATTGATTCCCTGAACAGAACAGCTTTGCATCACTTTTATGTCCCCTTACAAAGATTAAAATCCAGATATAATGATCCTAAACCTTATGTCTAGAATCCTTATTCTAATTTTGATGATATTGATTTTAGAGAATGTCTCAAATTTTAGGCTTAATTTAAAGGGGTCTTAAGAAGAAACTCAGAATCTTGCTTAATTGGTGCCTAAGGACTATGGATCAAATTTAATGCAAATCTAAAATATTTGAATTTTCAAATGGGAGGTTGTGCCAATATTATGCCCCTTAAAACCCTTCAAAATACTCCCCCAAAACTTAAATTCGGAGAATATTTATTAATTGATGCCTAATGCTTATTGTTAAAATTTCACAAAAATCAGTTATCTGAATTTTCACCAAAGGTTTCCACCTCCTCTTTGTCCCTTTTGCATAAAACTAAAATAAATTAAATATAACCCACATTATCTACCCTTATACCTCGCAGCTGTGTTCCAAAATTCATAATGATCGGTTAGTTTAATAGTGAATCCTGTATACACCAACATCTCTTTATATAGAGAGTTATATATATATATATATATATATGTATATATATATATATAAATATTTGGTAATTTTTTTTGTTCATAAGTATACACCAACATATACACCAACATCTCTTTATATAGAGTTATATATAATTTCTGGTAATTTTTTGTTCATAAGAGTTAATCCAGTGAATTTTTTTCTTACTAAAATAAATAAAATCCTGCTTATCCAAAATATAAAGTTATTTTGTTGGATTGTCAAAGTCAGACCCAAAATAGCTTTTAAACTGACAAATCAATTTTTTTCTGACTAGCCAATTTTCATTTGTTATTGTTGTACCATGTTATTGGCAATATAATAACATACTTCATTACAATTCATTTAAAATATTACTTAGTTCGGCCATGACGACTGATGTGAAACACTTTTAAATAATCACATACAAATCAAAGTTAGCCAGGGGAATAACTCATATTTTTAATTGAAGAATATAATAAGAGTTGTTTATTTTGCAACTGAAATTTTATTTCTTTTTCTGTATAAGTTTAAAAAAATGTGCAAACAAATAAAATTAAAAACTGAAATAACTTCACAGGTAATGTCGGGCAGGTACAGCTTATATATATATATATATATATATATATATATATATATATATATGGTTTGAATGCTCTAGTAGAGGAATAACGGTTTCCACTTAGTGTAAAACAATACTCTTCTATATAGAATATTTGTCTTGGTAATCTGTAATCTGTAGCATTCTTACGGTTGGTGGCTAGTGACGTGGTGTAGAGGTAAGATTCCGGACACTGCTGACAAGTTGGAAGTGATCTTGTGTTCGGGTATTGAATCTTAGTGCGATAACACTTGTCACGTCTAACTACACTGAAGAGCCGTGATACAGAGAAACAGCTGTATGTGGATGATATATATATACATGGTGATTTATTTAAAATTTTCAACTGCTAATTTTATGCATATTTTTTTTACTGTCGTTGTCGGTTTCATCTTCATGAAAACGATGACTATATTTTCATTAAAAAAACATCTTTTTCATTAAAAAAAATTGATTATGGACAATTTTGAACCTTCATTTGTGGAATAGACACTTGAGTTTTTCTTGGAATCCAAACCAAAAGGAGAAATAAGATTTCAAGCCCTTATCGTCAGCTGGTGGATAGTAGAAAAGGTCAGAAAGCAATTGAAAGAATTGGGAATCGACTACGAGCTAAAAACGCATGATCGATGATCTGAAGCCGTCAGAATGCCGGAATGTACTTCGATAAACTTGCTGCTCTGGTACCCCCTAGACATAACACTTGACCAACCCGACAACCAGCTAAATCCCATCCATCCACTGTGGAAGTTCTCAAATGCCGGAGAGCCTTCTACTCCAATAGATTCTTTCCTCGAGCTGCTGGCCTTTGAAACTCCTTCCCTGCTCACTGTTTCCCCGACTGTACCTAAATGCAGAAATTTAAAACTAATGTGAACAAACATCTCGCTGCACAACTCCCAATTTATGATGACACTCCCACCCCCCTTATTCTCAGTAGTCCTTTACGTCTAGTGTCAACTTGTCTTGTTTGGGATGAACTAAGTTTTAAAAGAAAAAGAAAAAAAAAGTTTGTTGCTGAAGTTCAGGAGATCATCAACAATGAGGCCACCACTGCAAATGAGAAAGACATAGATGAAAAGCTCATTAGGCTGGCGGTTCATGAAGATATCCACTGTTTCATACAAGATGAGAAAAAGGAGATTGCAAGAATTCAAACACACAAAGAAACTGATCAACAAGTTAAAACTGGAGCCAGAAAAATGCTGTGGTTCATCTCGACAATAAAAACTTTTGCCAAGACCAGAAAATCAACTCGCAGAAGAATAGGTGGCTCACTGCCTCATCCAAAGACGTGCCCATAGTCATGCAGACAAAGTTTCAAGTGACATCATACCAGCCCATTTCTTCCCTGAGAGCCTCAGGCTGAACACTAATCGTTACACCTGCATTCTAAACAAGGTAGTAAAACCCTGGATCGACCCGGTATCTGTAGTTAGGTTACATTTCAAGATCTTGGTTACAAAAAGCGGCCATTTAAGCAAAATTTTCACTTTTGAATTTTATTTTTATATATACATGTAAAATGTTCAAAATTTAATGAGGATTTCAGAAATTCTATTTTCAATGCAAAACAAAATTATCAAACTGGGCAAATTTACCATTTTCTGGAGGTAATTAGAATTTTTTCCCTAAAAATTTGGGTTTTGGGAAAATGATCTTTATCACAAACCATGCAACATTTTGCCAGCTTAAGTTATCAGCACACTCCAAAAACAGTCTTATCATATGCATCCAATCAGTTAGGACCAAAGGAGGTGTTTTTGCCCTGCAAAAAACAAGAATCATAACTCCACGAAACTGGTTCAAAAGGTAATCAAATTGAAAAGTCATGTCAATGTGATCAAAACCAATGTTGAAATCATTAAACAAATAACTGACAGAACCACCAAGAAGTCGCAAACAAGAATCAGTCATTATGCAGATCTGATAAGGCCATGTTGTACTTTATGAGCATTTGTTCAGATGTTGTTGTCGAAGATGAGGCCTGTGCACGACATTCGTCAATGCGGTTTTGGGCAAGAATGTCTGTGCGGAACTCAACTGTACCTGTCCTCCCCGTACCATTTAACTGCAATAAGACCTTCAGGTGTCTGGAGTTTGCGTTTTAACGAAAGTGGAATTTCTTCAGGGGAAACAACTTTTGCTGGATACCATGTGCGAAGGTATCTTGCCCACACAGTATAGCCAACGTTACCAGTTGTATTATCAGTGTCGTCTATTTCGTTGTCGTCATCAGATGCATTTTGCTGCTCATCATCATCTACCCGTTCTCATCATCATCGTCTTCCTCTTCTGTAACTGCTGTAGGAGGGGCAATTTTGCACACTGGACACTGTGCAGATGGCGTACATTCGGGGCATGTTTGCTCATGACCAAGCAATCCACCCTCAACTACTTTTATGCTGTGTAACTTCAAGATGCTTGGCAGCACAATCGCATCTCGTTCTTTGGCTGGAACTCGAGAAATATCATCAAAGTTTTCAACAACCAAGAAAGAAAATTTTGCTGTGGCATCAGGCATCACAGAAAGAAGACTGACCAGTTCTGCTGAAGACCGAACGCCATCTGAATACTCTGACATAATTTGTTTTACTTTATTCTTCACAATGGAAACGTTTTTACCCTCGTGTGCCTCAAAGTATTCAAAAGAACAGTTGTCCAGTTTCAGCTTCCTCTTTAATTTGACAACCTCAGCATTACAAAATCTTGAACGGAACTCATGCCCTGCTCCATCTGTCCAACGCTGCCAGTTGACAATTTTTTGTGCAATGACAGGGACATTGGCTGCAACACCATTGTGATGGAGTGCATTAACTATACGCCTTGCATTTGAGTGGTACGGACATACATTGCGCCTGTTATCTTTCTCAGATGGTTTACTGCATTTTGAGGGAACTCACGCATGATTGTGCTGGCTTTAAATGGACATGAGGTGTGTTCTGCCAGAAATTCGGAGGCAATCACTGCCCGTGGCTTGCGAAGGATATACTTTGGTCGCCGCACCCCGTATAATAGAAACTGATTCCTGACCAGGTACGGGACGTGCATTCTCCGGCTTCAGAACATATGCCAAAATAAGATCAACCCAGTGCCGATTTGCATGGATGGAGTCACATCTTGTTTTTCTTCCAATAAAGTGTTCTATCTTATTTGCTGCAACAGCTTCCATCACAGCTTTAGCAAACTTTCGGCTGCAATGGGTATGCCTTGCGAGTAGCTGAATACCTCCTGGAGTTTCAAGGGTAAGTCCAGATGTATTGATAACTTCAGCAACATACCTGGTGCCAATAATTCGTTGGTCATTGGTTGTCTGGTCTCGTTTCAAGAAAGTACTTTGAAGTTGAGATGCTGCATGGGCCACTCGATAGTTCATCGGAGCATATTCAAGTGCTTCCCATGAATAGTCCTCAAAAACTGACATAACCACCTTGTTTTGTAGTAAAGTGTCCATCCAATACTCCAACAGTTTTTTAGCACCATGACTGTTCAGTTTCTGAAAGTACTTAATGACTTTATCACCCCTGTAATGAATCTGCCTTTCATCCATATTTCCCATGTGAGTGTATGATTGAGTGTTGAAGTCAACGAGGGAAGAATGAGATCTGCACTAGTGAACAAAGATGTCCAAGTTTACCAGTGTGTTATTGGTGAGAAGATCCCGGCGTATCTGTTTGCGCCGTCTCTCAGTTCGCTCACTGTCACATTCAGATTGGTTCAGCACGGTGCTGTCATTTTCGCGAGGCATATCACTGTCTTCCTCTTCCTCAGAACTTGACGGTAGATGTCTGTTTACTTCATCGCATAGTTCTTCAGGATTACTTTGCGACTCACCAAAATCAAGTCGCATCTGCCATCGTTTAGATGCGACATCAGATCTAATTTTTGACAGTTTCTTTTGTTGGTATTTCTGTTTCATAAGTGACAGACGCCTTGTTAAATAGGAGTTCGGAGTCATTGGATTATCTTCCAGTGGTGGGCGTCCTCTTTTTGGTGAAGTTGATCCAAGGCTGCTGACAGGTTCCTCGTCATCAACATCTTCAGCATTTCCTCCATGTGGTGGTTGAACTTCTTCAGTTCCCTGGCTTTTTCTCATCGCATGATGGAAATATCGCGTCTGCTCTTCAACAGGCTTACCAGCGATAGTATCTTCTGTTGCTTTAGTTGGGCAACCAGTGGTGTTGCGCTTTCTACTTTTCTCCTTGGTAAAGGGCATCTTTGTTCACACTGAAAAGAAAAAAATCTGTTAAAAAAAAACAATTTCCATTTCCTGAAACAGTTAAGGTGTTGGGGTGCTTAAAACATCCTGACACATTATACTTATAGTCTGTTTTTGCCAAATTTCTCAAAATCCGCCAAAAGAAAATCCATTAAAAAAAAAACAACACTTTTTTTTGAAGACCTAAATCCAAAAAGTAATTCATACAAACTATTCTAAATGTTGTCAGGCAACTTTTCTATGTGACAGAATTTTTCTTTTGGCCTTGAAAAAAAAGTGTTGTTGTTTTTTAACGAGTTCCCTATTTTTATCAGAAAATCCAATCAGACTGGCATAATGTCAAATATATCCCGACAGACTGTCTCGATGGTCTTAATTTTTTTTATTCCTGCGTAGTCAATACATCCAGCATAGAAAAAAACATAAACATAGGTTCTTGACCAACAATGAGAAAATGTAGAAGCTCTGAACTTTTCTTTCATGACAAATTGTAAAAATATCACATTTTTTTGTTGTGACAATTTTTTGAAAAAGCTGGTCACAAATATTTGGCAAAACAATTTATTTCCTCAACTTGTGTTTTTTTGTAACAGTCAATGTATATAGATTGAGTCAAAGCACAAAATAAACCACAACTGACCCCCACAGGCACAGAAATTAGCTTTACCTAAGGAAGGAAACTTCATTTTGTTGTGGAAATATGGCAATTTTGGGGTGTTTTTTTACCTTTCATGTGTGAAAAAAAGGTTTTCTAAGCCTCAAATGCTATACAACCCTACACTTTTCTGAAAATACAAAGTATATGCAAACTCATAAAATCAACATGACAAGTATACAGTGAGATGGGAAGAAATAGGAATTTTATCAGAAAAATGGCCGCCTTTTGTAACCAAGACCTTGAAATATAACTTAGGCCGTACATGTGGTAACAAGACTCAACACCCTGCCATACCCACCCGGAAGACCCAGGCCTGGCTGTCAGAACTTCGTCAACCACACTTCACATGACATCTAGCCTCCCAGCTCACCTAGCTGCAACCCCATCAACTTTGTGTGGGGTGTGGTTTAATGAAACATTAACAGAACATGAAGGACAGGCTAAAGGCCAGGATCACCATCGCCTTTTGGGGGTTTAAGTCGGGAGACAATGACGAAGGTCTCTGGCTGGGTCTGAGGTTTCCGAAAATCTGCCATCAAAGCTAAAGACAAGTTCATTGAGTGAAATCGACAAGTTTGATAAATAGATCTAAAAAAAATGAAACTACTTTGTAAGATTACTGTCTAGGAAAATTGACAAACAAATATCGTCTGCACTGTGTGTGTGGGGGAAGGGGGGGGGGCGATGGCACCCACCATGATACAATATCTTTCCCAAATGTAATAAAAAAAAAATAAATATATATAATATCGGTGGAGCTATAACAAGATTCAAACCCTGTGATCAAGGGTTTGAATCCCGTCATAGTCAGCCACGCTGATGAACTGCAGTAACGGCAAAACAGTGTCTGTGGATAACTATTGTGTGTGGGGGTGGGTGGGGACATTGCATATGTACGGGAGGAAACTTCCAAATGCTCAGGGAGCAGAAAGTATCAGAAGCTGTAGTACAGCCATTTGTAGCTAAAAATAACGTCATATATATATATATATATATATATATATATATATATATATATATATATTCTAGGTGGGGGTAGAGTATCCAAGAATTGTGAATTGCTGCTTGTGTCTACCCTAAAACAATCTGCATAGGTATCCTATATCTCTACAGAGCCACCATTCGCCCATGCATGAATTGTTGCCACATCTGTGCTGGTGCATCAACCACTGGTCTCCCCTTTTTGACAGTCCAAAAAAGAGCTTCTAATCCAATAGGTCCCACACTGTCTACCGTCGTCGCAATGTTGCATCCCTGTGATTGTTTTACAGGTACTTCTACAAAATGTTGCACTTGTGTTCGCTCAATGTAAATACCCCTGACCAACCTGACAATCAGCAAAATCCCATCCCTTCAGTGTTGAGGTTCCCAGATGCCAGAAAGCTTTTTTCTCTAATTGTTTATTTTCTCGAACTGCTTGTCTTTGGAATTCCCTCCCTGTTCCATGTTTAACCGACTGTACCAACCTTCAGAAATTTAAATGTAACGTGAACAGATATTTCGCTGCACAACTCCCCACTTAGGATTCCCCTATAAATCTGGCCCCTAATTCGCAGTAGCCCCTTACGTTTCAGTGGCAATGTCCCTTGTTTGAGTTGAATATAAGTAAAAAAAAAAATTAAATCATTTCTAATAAATTTCGTATTCTTAAATCTAATCATCTTAAAATAATTAACGAATTGTACCCTCACCCAACATTTCATATTGGCATATATTTTTTTCTCATATCTAAGTGTAGAAATAAATAAAATGACAAAATAAGAGAAAAATGAATAACAATTTAATTTGTAGAATTTGGTATATTCGGACTACTGTTCTCATCAAGATGAGAACAGTAGTCCGAATATACCAAATTCTGTAAATTATCAACCCTCATCTCAAAAATTCCGAAACATAAACAATTATTTCCATGATTCAAACTGTTATCTTCATCTAGGTTAACGTTTCGGTCGCTGTACTCTCCAGCCTTCTCAGATGTGGTGCTATTATTTACATGATTAGGACTGTTATCCTTCTCTTGGTTGTTATTATTTACATAAGGTTTAGCCGCTTTATTTTCTGGCCGTCTGAGATTAGATTTTATTTGGACTGTTATCTAAGTTTTGACTGTTGTACTCTTCAACCTTTTTCAGGTACCTTTTTGCATTGGAACTGGACCAGTAGCATGCAGAGGGACAGGTCTCATGGGGTAGTTGCCCCAGGTATTCAAAATGAGGGGTGATCCAATCATATTCAAACTATCTCTCTTTCTCATAATATTCTCATTACTAGGACTTATACTTGACTGTTTGGAGCATACAATCAAGAAGTTAGCCCTGGACATGACTAGGAAATCACCAGACTTCTGCACGCCACTAAACTGGACCCGTTATTTAATTCACTGCAATAAGCGCTTCTCAAATCCGTATTCCATGCCCTTTTAGATGTCTTGTATCAGATAATTTGTTTATTCTTGAGTTACTTCACCAGGGATTGAACTCGGATCCTCCTGTTGAATTCACTTTTAGCATATCTCTTCTCAGCCTAGTAGATATATGCATTAGTTATGCATCCGCAGGGCAATCTACAGCTGCTTTAGATTATTCTACTGGACGCATGTCCTAGTGAATATAGAATTTTTCTGAACCAATATTATTGGTGAATCATACCTGAAGGTTGTGAGTTCAATTCCTGGTGATTAAGAAGAAATGAATTGACTGATAAGATATCTTAAGGGCATCGAATGTGGATTAAACAAAGGGTTTAGTTTGACTGTGTCAGCAGATTAAAAAAAAATTTTGTTTTTTTCACTGATATTCACCTCAAACAAGGCACATTGCCACTGGGACGTAAGGATTTACTGTGATTTAGTGGCCATGTTTATAGGTGGGGAGTTGTGCAGCAAGATGTTTGTTCACATTACATTTAAATTTCTGCATGTTGGTACGGTCAGGTAAACAGGGAGGGGATTTCAAAGGCAAGTAGTTTGAGGAAAGAAGCTATTAGAATAGAAAGCTTTCCAGTATCTGAGGACTTCTACAGTGAAAGGGTGGGATTTTGCTAATCGTCAGGTTGGTTGGGGGTATTTACGTCAAGGGGGCACAGGTGTAGCAAGTTCGTCGGAGCACGTTCCATTGAAATATTTGTAGAACAAGCACAGGGACACAACATTGCGTTGATGGGATAGGGGATGGAGCTTGATAGACAGTGAGGGACCTATTAGATGCTTTTTTTTTTTTTTTTTTTTTTTTTTTTTTGGTCCCTGTCTAAGAGGGAGGGACTAGTGGTTGGTGCACCAGCCCAGATATGGCAACAATACTCCATGCCTGGGCGAATGGTAGCTTTGTAGAAATATAGTATACTGGCAGGTGAGTTTTCTAGCCAGGTAGAGGGAGCCCATTTTCTTTGCAATATCTTCTATGCATCTGTTCCAATTCATGTTACCTGTGAATGTTAGGCCTAGGAGTTTGAATGGACTCTCAAGTAGGGTTCTATTAGCCATGACAATCAGTGGTTGGAAAGGATTTTTATAATTGTTAAAGGAAAAAAGCTTTGTCCTTGTAGCATTAAATGTAAACATCCATTGATGGACACATTCCTCTACAGACGGAGGTAATTTTCTAAGGATTCGGCTATAGCTTTGGATATGTGTGCGTCCGTTTTGTCCACATGTCGAATAGAGAGTGGTGTCATTAGCAAGTATACTCATCTCGGACACAATTGCATCAGGGAGGTCGTTCAGCCATCGAGGACGACCTAGATCTTTCTTTTGAGTAAAAAGGATCTGATTATGTTAAATATTCGTCCAGTAATACCGTCCAAATTAATTTTCATGAGAAGACCTTCATGCCTGACCTTGTCAAAGGCGTTGGATATGTTAAGCACAAGATTAAACAAAGGGCTTAGTTTGACCAAGAAGAAGAAAGTCAGATCATATGACGTCTGAAACGTCGTGTAAATAACAGCACCTAATCACAGAAATATTGTTGAAGAATTCATACATAGAGATTTTGTCCATCTGTCAGTCACAATTTATTTAAATGTAATAAATACATTGCAAAATTTGTCACACTTCGAAATATCAGATCTTAACTACTTTTAGAAATGGAAAATTTTGCATTAATTGTAAAGATTAAATCCCCAACAAATAAAGCGGTTGCCATAACCGGAAATGGAAACCGAAACCTTGAGATCTTCAGTCTGAGCTATTTAGACTTCCTTATAAATATAGTTTAAAACATTACCATAACAAAATAATTATAGCTTTTGCATGACATAGATGTATGATTTACGTCATGTTTCAAAACATGAATTTAAACATAAGCGATAATAAAAAATAAATAAATGAATGGGTAAACATTATCAATAGTGTTGGAAATTATTTTAATAGTGCAAAACAATTTATTTTGTTTTAACTACGTATTGTATGTAGTTATTTTACAATAATATAATTCTTCCAGCCTAGCAAAATATTTGCTAGTATAAAATATTCTGAAAACTTAAATTTTCTATTCCTCATTATAAGCTTTAAGACATTTGTCATTTCAAATAACAACTTGACATTCCTATGAAAAGTCAAGTTACGAAAAGGTCCGTGCAAAAAGAAAAGAAATGACCTTTATATTTGCGTTTGTTACACAAGCTTCCAAGCGGCTTTTAATCGAGCTTTTGCCGAAGTTTATTGCAAGGCTGTCTGTGCAACATAATTAGTCTTTTATTGCAAAAAAAAAAAATTTCATTTTGTATAAAGTCATATGTTCGTAAATGAAAAACAACAGATTATTACAATAGTGTCCGATATTTCAATGTGTAATTTGATGATGATGATAATCTATATAATTAGAAGAATACCCATCACAGGACAGGTAAAATGAATTCCCTGAACAGTTTAGCGTCACCTTTATGCCTCCTTAAAAGACATTAGCGTGACCTGTTCAGGTCGTCGCAACCCGCATAGCGACTCTGAAACTCATTATCATGTAGGTGTTTAAGGCAGAGATATTTTTTTTTTGTAGTAATCGCTCCAGACACGGCACGAAGCCACTTGATGTAAGGAGCTAAATAAAAAAAATACTACTTCAAGATCAAAAACTAGCCAAAAATATGTGTTAGATGGATAGATTCCGACCCAGAAAACAGCAATTCTTCCTCCTTTGTCAGAAACATCACTCATGGAATGTGAGGACTAAAGAACAAAATAAGGGAAGCGAGAGTTACGAGGCTGCTGAAAGTAAACCCAAGGTCCACTTTCTACTCTCCTAAATTAGGGGTGATAGGTTGCCATTGCTTTCCAGATCACATACAGCGCCTGTTATTCCCAAATGGTCACCCATCTGGTACTGGCCAGGCTCCACATCGTTTAACTTCGGTGATCTAACAAGAACCGGTGTGTAAACATGATTATGCTGTATATGGCCCCTTACAAAGATTAAAATAAAGATATATTGATACTAAACCTTATGTCTAGAATCTCTATTCTAATTTTTATCAAAATCCATGACATGATTTTGATTAGAAAAAAATAATGGCTAAAATTCAAGGCTGAAGCTTAAGGGATCTTAAGAAGAAATTCAAATTCAGAGAATCTTGCTTAATTGGTGTCTAATGACTATAGATCAAATTTAATGCAAGTCTGATATATTTGAATTTTCAAATTGGCGGTTGTGTTCATATTATGTCCCCTAAAAACTCCAAAGAAACTGAAATTCGGGAATATTTATTAATTGATGGCTAATACCTATTGTTAAAATTTTACAAAACTCTGAGTTATCTGAATTTTCACTAAGGGAGCATTGATGACATTTCCGTTATGAAGCATATATAAATGGACAAAATTTGTTTGTTTACTGGTGTTGTCTTTTGCATGTGTTGCATTTACATTCTGGCGATTCTCCTCATAACCTCTTGTTCATGCTTCAGGTGACCCTGTTATTTGTGTCTTGCAACTGCTGTTCCTACTGCCAATTATCTCTTGTAACCTGTCTGTGTTAGTGGGGATCCCTGTTATTTTCATTTCTCGCATATGTTGTTCCTGTTTGCCATCTCTGTCCATTTTTAAAGATCTAAAAGGCCCCTGGTTCGTTCCTGGTTCTTTACGTAATTCAGTCCTTGAATTTACCTGAATGAGAAGAGAGGTCTATTGTTCATAGACTTATCATATTCGGTTTAACGTCCATTTTACATGCTGGCATGTGTTGGAATCCTTTTAGAAATTGACTTCTAAACTAACTTATCTCTGGATAGTCTAGTCTGGTCTTTATTTATCCCTTTTTCTCTCAAGTTTATCCTTATCACTTTCTCCCATGTTTTCCTTGAACTGACTCTGCTACCTAAACTGTCCTAAATCAACTAACCTAAGAACTTTCATCCATTCTTTCAACATAGCCATACCTTCTGTTCTGTTCTACATACATCGCCCTATACTGTCTACATTTAATCTTCTAAGATCATCAGATCTAAGCCTCACCTTACACATTCATCATATAATTCTCATATCATTTCTCTCCATGCAACACATCCTCTTAACATCAGTCAGGTTTCATTTGCGTACACACACATGCTTGATAGACTTTTTCCTTGATTGACAGTGATAACACTCTTATATAGTGATATTTAAGCAATCAAATAATGTTAATAGAGGCTGTTCATACAAGTTGAGGATGTGTCCTCAATAATCAGTCTGACAGTCTGGGCTATTTTGAAGTTAGGTGGCCTTGTCGGGCTGGGGTATGGTTCTGTGCAGTTCTCGGAGGTCCATCATTCCAGGTTTTACCTTCTCTCTTTGAGAAGGAGTTAGTTTATTGTTAAGGCGTCCTACTGGGGTATGGCAACAAGGCTGCTCAAGCATTTTTTGTAGGCCAGAGAGCACTTTCTCTAGTGCGTTGGCAATAATACTGTACAACAATCACAAATTAGAATTTGCTAGACAGAAGCAAAGTTTGATTTGTCAAATGAAATATTTAAAGTATGATTGATTCTTTGGGATTTAAAAAAAATAATTGACTGTTTGTTTGCATGATTTTAACTTAAGGTAGACTACTCTTATTATATTCTTCAATTTAAAATGAGTTATCCCCCTTGCTGATTTTTATTTCTAGGTGATATGTTTCATATTAGCAGTCGTCTGGGCTGAACTAAGTAATTATTTAAGTAAATCCTAGTGAAATAACTTATTATAGTGTCAATAACACAGTAATAAATGAAAATTTGCTCGTCAGAAGCAAAGTTTGATTTGTAAGCTTAGATACTATTTGGGTCTGACTTTGCAAACCCAACAAGATAACTTGATATGTTAGAACAGCAGTATTTTATGTTTTTCAAATTTCAGATGTTTTAACAGTTATTCTTCATTTAAAAAATAATGAAATATTGAAAAATTGATTTTTGGGGTATTTTAAAAGATAATTGACTGTTTGGGATTTTTTAATTAACTTAAAAATAAAAAATTTTTTTTTAAATTGTACTGCTAAAAGGATCTTGATCAATACAAGCAGATTATTTCCAAAAGATTTAGCTGAAAAGTCTGAAAATGTAGTTTTAAACTCTTTACAATGCTTTTCCAAGCAAGTAATGAAGTCTGTTTTGAAAAACCTTGAAACCATTTGAAACTTTAAAAAAGGAAGCCCAGGATTTTTTATTTTTTTTATTTTTAATGTTTGTATTTAAATTTATAGCAGCTGTGTGATGAGAGTTCTATTGTACTTGTAATGTCGTTATTGTTGATGTTATTATTAATTGATATTATTATTATTGTTGTTATATTGTTATGGTGTGTGTGTGGGGGGGGGGGTATATTACCAAAAGAGATTAAACATTTTTTTATGTTTGTGCACCAAATTGTTAGGAAATACGGATAATTTAGAATTTAAAAAAAAAAAAAAGGATAAAAAGGAAAACCAAAAGTTGTTCATCGACGTTTCGTCTTTATTGTTCAAAGATTTCCTCAAGATGACTGATTTGAAGAAAAACATGGATGTTAAAATTTGAAATGCGTGTTGCATCTATGACGTGGAAAGAATTTATTTCTTTTCGAAAAAAACATGGACGTTAAAATTCAAATATGCGGTGTGTCTATGAAGTGGAATGAATGATTCTTTTTTAATATCGATGTTATGCATAAAGTTTTGTCAGGAATTTACGCGAATACAATTTATCTTCTTTAATCAGCAAAATGATACTAAACGGACAAACCTTAGATCATCCAGATTAACTATTTTCACACCAAAACTTTATACATAATATCGATATTAAAAAAGAAAAGTTATGGAATAAATAATGCAACGTAATGAAGAATGAAAAAAGAAAAACCGAAAATGTTTATATATTCATCGACATTTAATCTTTATTGTTCAAAGACTTTCTTAAGATGACTGATTTAAAGAAAAACAGAAGTTAAAATTTGAAATATGTGATGCGTCTATGACATGGAAAGAATGTTTTTTTTTGTTTTGTTTTCTTAATATAGATGTTAGTAAGAAGTGGAAGGTACAAAGGTACACCACATTCACAATAAAACTTTGTACCATCCCATTTGTTAACATCTATATTAAAAAAAAAAACAATTTCACATCATAGACACATCATGTATTTCAAATTTTAACTTTTATGTTTTTCTTTACATTAGTCAGCTTAAGAATCTCTTCAACTGTGCTTTGTCAGAAACTTGGTATTGTTGGAATTTTTGATGTTTTACACACTCTGTTTCTCAAGTAGTTTGTCCAGGTGCAGCATGCCACCTCTTGCATGGCCAGGTGCAGCATGCCACTTCTTGCATGGCCAGGTGCAGCATGCCACTTCTTGCATGGCCAGGTGCAGCATGCCACCTCTTACATGGCCAGGTGCAGCATGCCACCTCTTGCATGGCCAGGTGCAGCATGCCACCTCTTGCATGGCCAGGTGCAGCATGCCACCTCTTGCATGGCCAGGTGCAGCATGC
Organism: Sepiola atlantica; assembly: GCA_963556195.1. Lineage (NCBI taxonomy): Eukaryota > Metazoa > Mollusca > Cephalopoda > Sepiida > Sepiolidae > Sepiola > Sepiola atlantica. The sequence goes on from OY744516.1 coordinate 174,042,046, forward strand.
CACCTCTTGCATGGCCAAGTGCAGCATGCCACCTCTTGCATGGCCAGGTGCAGCATGCCACTTCTTGCATGGCCAGGTGCAGCATGCCACTTCTTGCATGGCCAGGTGCAGCATGCCACCTCTTGCATGGCCAGGTGCAGCATGCCACTTCTTGCATGGCCAGGTGCAGCATGCCACCTCTTGCATGGCCAGGTGCAGCATGCCACCTCTTGCATGGCCAGGTGCAGCATGCCACTTCTTGCATGGCCAGGTGCAGCATGCCACCTCTTGCATGGCCAGGTGCAGCATGCCACCTCTTGCATGGCCAGGTGCAGCATGCCACTTCTTGCATGGTCAGGTGCAGCATGCCACCTCTTGCATGGCCAGGTGCAGCATGCCACCTCTTGCATGGCCAGGTGCAGCATGCCACTTCTTGCATGGCCAGGTGCAGCATGCCACCTCTTGCATGGCCAGGTGCAGCATGCCACCTCTTGCATGGCCAGGTGCAGCATGCCACCTCTTGCATGGCCAGGTGCAGCATGCCACTTCTTGCATGGCCAGGTGCAGCATGCCCCCCCTTTGCATTGCCAGGTGCAGCATGCCACCTCTTGCATGGCCAGGTGCAGCATGCCACCTCTTGCATGGCCAGGTGCAGCATGCCACCTCTTGCATGGCCAGGTGCAGCATGCCACTTCTTGCATGGCCAGGTGCAGCATGCCACTTCTTGCATGGCCAGGTGCAGCATGCCACCTCTTGCATGGCCAGGTGCAGCATGCCACCTCTTGCATGGCCAGGTGCAGCATGCCACTTCTTGCATGGCCAGGTGCAGCATGCCACCTCTTGCATGGCCAGGTGCAGCATGCCACCTCTTGCATGGCCAGGTGCAGCATGCCACTTCTTGCATGGCCAGGTGCAGCATGCCACCTCTTGTTTGCATCAACTTCATAAAATGCTTTGATACTGCAGACACTAATCAGGCATGGTAGACCAAGGAAGACCTTGCTTATATAACTGTAACAGCATTCACCGAGGTAGGGTGAGCTGGCTCTAAATGAGTTCACTGCATCTCGCGTCAAGGCGGTCAACCCCCGCTGATCTGCAGCGGAGTTCTTAACATACTGCAGCCATTCCTGGTTCCAGTGACGAACACCAAAAACGCGGGGGCCAGATATCAGCTCCATGTCTGTCTGCACTGTTCTTATTCAAGTTTTCAGTTGGTCGCCTTTGCGCTTCTTCCAGCCGGTGGGTGCGATTGGGACTACCAACTATTCGATGAATTCTTCCTCATAACATCGAAGAATGTGACCAAACCAGTGAAGTCTCATTTTAAGAAGAGTCTGTGATGCTGGTGGTGTTGCATCTTGCACGGATGGTGCGGTCTAGGATTTGGTCAGAGACAGATGCATAGGATGCGCCGAAGGCAATACATGTCTGGCTTAAGTACATAAGAAGTAATTTGACTGCATGCAGCATGACTGATATCAATCCCTTGGATCGGACCGCATGGAAAGCAGGCGTGAGATGTTGTCTGGTGTTGCCAACCCTGGAGTCTGGGACACTTGCAGCACCTTAAATACCAAAAGCACATGAGTTATCTTGAGTAAGTATTTGAACAATAAAGACGAAACGTCAATGAACATATAAACAATTTTCGGTTTTCATTTTTCATTATGTCGGATTATATTTCCATAACCATCATCATCATAATTTAGAATTAAAAAATATTTTTTATTTAAATAGAAATTCATTACTTGGAGGAGGGTTATATATTGTGATTAGTTTACTGATTTCTTTGGTTTACGGCATATCGATCCTTTTTGCGTTATTTAATGCCGAAACTCTACACTTCCAGGAAACAAGTCATTAAACAAAAGTTAGTACATTTGTAGACCTCCCAATGAGATTCTACTTTAAATTTAACATAAAATGATCCCCAAGTTCCAGGCTATTTTAACTTTTTAGGGTAGTTAACTAAATTTTCTTATCATTAACTCTAATTCCGACTGGCTAGGTCGTAAAACCACACATAATCGGCTAAGAAAGTACCCCCCCCCCCCCACAAAAAAAAACGGCCAGAATTTATCTACCATAACAATTTTTTTGTTTTTGTTAACTGCCCTAAAACGCTTGAATGACTTAGAAATGAGAGGATCATTTTAGGTTAAATTTATATGCGAAATTGATCCCCACTCTAAATTCTAAAAAAAATTGTTGGTTTTGTTTTTCTTTCTGCCTAGTTTTCCAGAGTGTTCACACATAATCGCCTAAAATAAAGTAAAATCTCATTTTTTTTTGGGGGGGGGGGGGGGGATTAGCTGAGGGTGTTAATCTACAATAATACTCGAAAGTCACTATTTTACCCATAGCCGGAGAGTAGTATTTATGCATTTTCCAATGCTAATAGAGTTTAAGTGAATTCAAAACCTCTGACTGGATTTGAACCCCGCTTAGCAGATTTTGTAGTCTGTGTTGATATCCATTACAAAACTTGTGCCGCCCCCCCCCCCCTCCGATATAGTTAAATAAGAATAGGATAGGGATGTGATGCAATGGATAACAATGTGGACTGCTTGGGAAAAATAGTTTGTGTTAGGGTTAAAAGCTCGGGTTTGTATTAAAGTGAGCATGTTGCAATAAAAGTACCTCCCTACTTTAACACTTTTCTTGAACTATTCCTATTTTCTCTCACAAGAGATTTTCGTTGTATCGAATTGAAGTGTAATAAAATCCACATCCTACCAAGTTTAGATTTTTGGCTTTTTACTTAATTTTCATACCCTTCAATTCCAAATGGAACGGTTTTAGACCAGATTGCTTCAACGCAGGCCCCAGCTCTTGCATAGGAACCAGCGTTGCGGAGTCTAAATGTATAAGGTCTGACTCCGACTCTAACTTCTAAGATTCCTCAAATTCTGTTTGACTCCTAGAATTCCAAAATATCCGAATTCAACTCAGACTCTTTATTTTAAAGTTATAATCGGAGTCTGATTTAAAAAAAAAAAAATTAAAAAACCCTGCTCCAACGCCTAGCATTAAGAGTCTGACTCTGACTTCTTCCAAAACCTTTGACTCCGCACACTCTCACTCATAGTAAACCGAATCTCTCGCCAATCACAAAAGAAATCTGTGTCGTAGTTGAAGTTTTATGAAAATAGTGCCATCACCTCCTCAGGCGACACTCTCAGCTCATTACAAATCGGTGCAGCGTAAACCATGTTTAACTTTAGAAGTCTTTCAGTGAAATTTTTTAAAAATGAGAAAATCGTCTGTTATGCTTTCATGTTATAATTAAAACGGCAAGCGGAATGTGTCATCGAATGACCTCTCACAGATATGTAGTTCCACTTATAGTAATGAGAGAATGAAGGTTGTCCATGATAATCTTTGCTATCCAGAAGCCTCATCTTATGAGGGAAGTTTAATTGCCAACCTGAACTCAAGGTTGGGCTTAATAAAGAGCATTTTTTGCTTAAAAAAGACGTGGGACCGTTAAAAGTCAATGTCATCAAACTACAAAAAAAAAATAATTAAAAAAATAAATCTATAAGAAAATTTATTTATTTTGTAATTTTCATTCTGGTTGTCATGAGGTAAGTGTAAAACCGTTTTTTGTGTAGGGGGCACCTAGACCTGTGGTGGATGTTTAATTGGCAACCAGTTTTTTTTTTTTTTTTTTTTTTTTGCTTAAAGAAGCTAGGTGGCATAAAAAAAAAATGGATAAATGCAGAACATGCCTAAAAATAGCAAAAAAGAAATGCGACGTAAAGACTGAAGTGATTTTATAAAAGGAATGTTCCGGTAAATAAAAGGAAAAGATGAACTCATCGAAAGCAATAGGCATTTATACTATTCAAAAGTGTGTGTTTATTTGTTTGTTTTGATGCAAAAGAAAGAAAGAAAACATGTCTGCATTACGAGACATGGGGAGATGTAAAAATGGGACGTTTCATTCGCTAAATGTGCCATTTCTTTTAATTTGTGTGAAGTGTATCTCCAAGCAAAAGCTCTGAAATAGATCTGTTAAGGAAAAAAACCCCGAAGATTATGATTTAGGAAGCAAATTAAAACAAAATTAGCAGCCATGTTGCATAGTCACATTTTATTTGCTGATGTGTTCGTAAATTAGATCAGGTGATATTCCCTTATTCTAGAATGTTTATAAACAGGTGAAAATCGAAGATGAACAAAAAAATGCAAAAAAACAATATTTTATCTGACACGGGAATGTAATTGTTATGATATTAATTATATCATGTTAGAAATGTTGAAAAAAATTCAGTAAGTACTTTTAATATAAAAAATGTCAGATGGTTCTGTGTTTTTTTTGTTTTTTTAATGTAATGGTAAACCGCGATTCCTGTATTCCATCAAAGGAAAAAGAATACTTTAAGGGAGCGATTTGTATTTAGATTTAAAATCTAGTATAGTATATAGACAATCATAAGAAGAAAAAAAATGAAATAATTGATGATTGAGCAAAAAAATCACCCTCTTAAGAACAGTCCTCGGTGACTGTTGGGGCTATGAGAGTAGATATTAGCGTGAGAGTGAAAATGCCTGCAACCTGTTTTGTAATTGATTGTGTTTGGAGAAGCAGCTTATATGGGGGAAAAATGTAAGAAATTTTAAAAACAAACACATATTTTCTGGAAACGAATTGGCCTAAGTAGCTGGCGGAATGGATTAGCATATGAAGATTTTTGTTTGAAAGCTATAATGGTCAATGAAATAGTAGAAAAAGTGACTTTACTTTATTATATAGATAATAGAACTTGATTTTATTAGCTATTTTTAAAAAGTGATCTCTGAATTCATTGTGTCACGAGCAGAGTCTGCACTACCTTTTGTGATAGTTTGGAAAACAGAAAAAAATGGTAAAACTCACAAAAAATATTCTTATAAGTTTCTCATAGCTGATGTTGTTACTTTGGCATGCTTCATTGGAATCTGCTTGTGTTCTGGGTAGAGCAGTCATTATATAAACATGAGGCTCCAAGTGATCTGCATCAGAGAAAAGTTAGGTCAACTGTGCTTGTCTGGGTCATTGACTCAGTAGCTAGCAATAGATTACAATTGAGCCACTCATGCTTAGTGGGTGAGGCTGATGGGCTGGCTGTTTAAGCACAATGGTGTCAGCTGATACGTCTACCGGGGCGATTGTTTCATTTTATCAACATGTGTGGATTAGCAGGTTATGCTGGAGTATTTATTTACCTCCTCTCCAGGAGGTTAGACACAAGGCCAGTTTTATCTTACTCCCACAAGTAAGATGTGACCCAAGGTCGGAAAAGTGGGGTTTGAAAAGCCAGCGCCCGAGAAAGTGAGCACTCTGGCCATAAAAATTGCCTGGGCAGCCCCGTCAGCATTCCCCGGTAGGGGCACCTCAGGCAGTAAGCAATAAACTTACTCCTCCCCAAAGAGGGGAGGCAAAGCTTGGGAGAGTGGACCTCCTAGAACTGCACAGGACCGACCCATAGACCGGCGTAAATCAAGCCCCGAAGGCCAAGACAATACCAGTCTGTGGGGTGCAGTATCCATCGGAACAGATACTACACTTTGATCTGGAGTACTTGCTAAAAACATCTGCAGGGTTGTATTTTCTTATTGTTTTTGGGTTTTTTTCAAGGAAGTTTTACGCTGTCATAAACTATCCTTCTCCATGGAAAATGTTAAATAGATGATATCCCCCATGCCTTACTTGTTTTGAAATAAAACCTCGCTTCTTCAAGCCGACTTCACACATACAGCATCTAGTATTCCCAAATGGTCACCCATCTGGTACCGGCCAGGTTCAATGTGACTTAACTTTGGTGTGTCAACGTGATTATGTTGTATAGCACATAATATGAAAATAGATAATTCCAAGCCGAAATATAAATACTGTGATATTTTTTTTCTTTGTTTCTGACTTTGTTATTGTTTTGGATTTTCTGCAGGTCGAGGAAAGAGGAGGAACGCCTTCAGACCTACTACGAGACGTCACCCGTTTCCCGCAAACGTTACAACATTAATGGAGTTCCCGTTGTGCTGGACTGTGGTACAGGCACATGCAAAGTGGGCTTTGCTGGAGAGGACTTCCCCAGGGATGTGTTCCCTACTTGTGTTGCAGAACTGCAGCAGGTGAGTAAATTTGCACATGCACACGAGTTCGTTGTCAGATTCACTTAACACGCACATACATAACTGGAATATGCAGAGAATCAACGTAATTTTGTCTTTTAACAATGGTTTAAACCTCTTTAAAATTAGAGGGTAAGCTTTTTTAGTTCATGCTCCCTCAGGAACCCTCTTTAAAAATGTCAAATGCTTGTGCTAGCAGATTAGACTGTCTGAAAATACCGGGTTTCTGACCTAAACGCGCTGTTGGTTGGGACTGTAGAATTCGCCAACTACACCTCTGCAGAGGGGTAAGATTACCACCCGCCCACCCCCGCCCAATGGGGCCACCTGTTTGCCGTGGGTGGCGACCCGTGATGTCTGAGGACAGGATCATGGTGGCTGAGCAGCCTAATGACTAGAAGAAAAGGCTATTGGCTGCAACACTCTACTTTGGCCTTTACTGGACTAGATGGGCGATCGGCGAGGTCCAATCCGACCAATCGGCTGGTCACGACAAGCCCTAACACAAAAAAAAAACAAACAAAAAAAACTTGTCTAAATAAAACTGCAAATATAAACCTTTTATATAAATGGACTTACCAAAAAGTAAAATAAACAAAATAATAAACTAAATATGAGTATTAGAAGGCGGTGGCTCAGGGTCAATCGATTCTGAGGAAGAAAGCCACAACATGGCTGCATACACCGGAGAGGCATCCCTGGATTTGGTCAGTGAGGCCTACGGGTTGCAGATGCTTGTGGCTTCCCCAGATGAAAGTATACTCTTCCTGTAGCCCTGAGGTGCCAAGGCGAATGGGTTTTCCCTCTGGTACCTCCCATGCAGTTGAGCTCTGAGGTGGGTGGGGAGCAGGAAGGATGAAATGGGAAAAAAAAATACAAATATACACACCAAAATCCACCAAGCGACCTCACTGCAAAAGCTCAGATAGCGAGGTTGAAATAACATATCAAGATACACCAACATTCGTTGTAATACAATCAATTGAAGATAGACTGATAACTGAAATATTGCCCTTTAAAATAGAACAAATCTTCTCAAAAAATATTAAACCTAAAACAATTTAAAAAAAGCTTTCAAATGGAACAATACTAATCGAAGTTTTAAAAAATCAAGTTGAAGAAATATTAAAGTGGGAAAGTTTTGTTAATATAAAAATCAAGGCTTATCTCCACTAATCTCTAAACTACTCAAAAGGTGTCGTTAAAAGCTCCAAAATCTCATTATGCACAATGGACGAAATAATCACTAATCTAAAAAACAAAATGTAATGGACGTTAAAAGAATAATTTTTTTTAAAACTGGAGAAACCATAAATACAAATACGTACATATTAAATTTTAATGTACCAAAACCACCAAGTGAAATTGAAGTAGGATATATGAAAATAAAAGTTGAAGCCTACATACCAAATCCACTCAGATGTTTTAACTGCAAAAGGTTTGGTCACCATAAAGATAGATGCAATAGACCTCCAGTATGCGGAAGATGCGGTGAAAACAACATAAAGCATACAGACTGCCAAAAGGAGGCAAACTGCTCTAACTGCAAAAAAAATCACCCCACAAACTCCAGAGAATGTGAAGTCTGGAAAAAGGAAAAAGATATATCTAGGTTGAAATATACCAAGAATATCCCTTTCCCGGAAGCAAGGAAAATAATTGAAACAACAAAATACGCGGAAATAACCAAAAGAAACATACCAAATACAAACCAACAAAGACACCAAATATACAACCAAATTGAAATATTACCTGATTTAATTACACAACTTATAAACGAGATGAGAGCACTAATACAAGAAATGAAAACTATTATTTAAATAGTCACAGAAAACAAACAAGTTCCCAAAGAAAACTCAAATACCAAACAAACAACCAACCAAAAAATACAAACAAAACCAAACAAGGAGAACTCGAAGTCCTCCCCTCATGAAACTCCTAGTAAGGAAACCGGAAAAGAAACCTCAACCAAGGGACAGGGTTACAGAAAATCAAGATCAACCTCAAGATCAAAAAATACAGATTTGAGACCCTGGAAACTATGGAAACAGGAAGAAATCTTACATATGAATAAAATACAAACAAAAAAGAAATCTGACTTTAAAACAACACCCACAAAAAATTCAAAACATGGCTGCTTATAAGAACAACACAAATATTCTGCAATGGAACTGATGAAGAATTAAGGCAAACTATGAAGAAATCAAACATCTGATGAACAACAACTTAAACATAGTTTGCTTACAAGAAACGTATCTAAACGAATCTGATAATATATCCTTTAAAGGATACGATATATATATAACAAAATCAATAGGTCAATGGCAGATAATAGACCTATAGGAGGCTTTTCAATCCTGATAAAAAAATCAACACCTCATGAGATACTTGAGCTAAACACCCACCTACAGGCAATAGCAGTAAAAGCTACATTCCACTGCACATTAACAATATGTTCAATATACATTCCACCAAAATATAAACTTAAAAAAGACGATTTAAATAATTTGATAAACCAATTTCAGACACTCTTCCTTTTAGTGGGAGACTTCAATGCCCATAGTGAAATCTGGGGATGTAACGATTCCAACCCAAATGGCAAAATCATAGAAACAATACTTGAAACAACAGATATGTTTGCTAAATAACAAAAGCTACACTTACATACACCCAGGAACAGGTTCAATGTCGGCCATAGACCTATAAATCTGCTCTCCCACCATTTTCATGGACTTTATTTGGAGAACCCACGATGACCAATGCGGAAGTGATCACACACCTATATTCATAGATATAAATAAACCAATAACAGGACAAAATACCCAAGTGGCAAATACACAAAGTCAGCTGGCCCCAATTTAAAGACCTCTGTACATCCCTAATCAAAAAAGAAATTCTCAAAGAACCAAACCCAATCACGAGACTGACAAATATTCTAATACAGATAGCAACAGAAACAATCCCGAAATCCTTAAAAATCTCACATATCAAACAAAAACCTTGTCTAATTAGAGAATGTAAAGAAGCCATCAAAAAACGGAAAAAAGCAAAAGGAATGTTTGAAACAAACCCTACGACAAGCAATTTACAAAAATATCGAAAAACCCGCACAAACGCACGGCGCATTATAAAAAAAAGCAAGAGAAGCTTGGAAACAATATATCTCCAAGATAAACACAAACACACCAATAAAGAAAGTATGGGACATGACTAGAAAAAATAAATGGGAAAATGACTACATCCAAATTTCACTTTAAAAAAAAATAAATGGGGGAAAATGTAGAGAAAGGGAAGATATTGCCAACCTGTTGGTGGAAGAATTTGAAAATAACTCCTCGAGCAAACAGTGCAATCCTACATTTCAAAAACTTAGGAACAATGCTGAAAGGCAAAAACTAAACTTCACATCAGACAATACAGAAAATTACAACCTCCCATTTACTATCACTGAACTGGAAGACTCTCTCAGAAAATCCAATGATACCAGACGATTTACTCTATCAATTTCTGAAACAATTATCAGCAACACCTCTAAGAATACTAGAGATTTTCAATCAGATTTGGTACACAGGCATCTATCCAGAAAAATGGTGGAAAGCCATAATCATACGAATACCGAAATCAGGAAAAGACCCATCAAATCCAACAAACTACCAACCTATTTCTCTAACTAGCTGTTTGTGTAAGACAATGGAGAGAATGGTGAATGAGAGATTGAAGTGGTATATAGAGAAATATCAGTGCATATCCAAATACCAAAGTGGTTTTCGACAAAACCGAAGTACCATCAACCAACTAGTACGACTTGAAACCTTTATCAGAGATGGCTTTGTATGGAGTCATGTTATCGCAGTTTTTTTTTTTATCTCGAGAAGGCATATGACACTACATGGAAGTGTAGAATTATGAGACATACAACATAGGTCTAAAGAGTAGACTAACCACATTTATACAAAGCTTTCTCTCAAATCGTATTTTCAGAGTTAGAAATGGATTAATGATGTGTCAAAATTACACAAACAAGAGATGGGATTACCCCAGAGCAGCATTTTATCAGTGACACATTTTATAATAAAAATAGTGTCATTCAGGTGGTTAATCTGTAATTTGAGAAAGCTCTATTTGTGGATGACTTCTCTATTGCCTGGTCATCCTCACACATGTCAAGAACAGAAAGAAAGATGCAAAACTGCATTAATAAAATTGAAAAATGGGCAAACGGAAATGGATTAAGATTTTCTAAAAACAAAACGGTATGCATACATTTCTGTAACAAAAGAATGCTACATCCTGACCCGCAACTCAAAATAAATAATACCAACATACCAATAGTTCAACAAATCAAATATTTAGGGAGTATTCTTGATAGCAAACTGAATTTCAAGGACCACATAGAATATTTAAGACAAAAATGTATTAAAACCTTAAATCTCTTGAAAATCATATCAAAAATTGACTGGGGAGCTGATCGTAAAATGAAGCTACTCATTTATAGAGCATTAATCACATCAAAATTCGATTATGGCAGTATAATCCATAGTGCAGCCCGTGAGCTATAGCTTAAAAGACTACAATCCATACAAAATCAAGGACTAAGATTATGTCTGAATGCCTTTCGTACCTTTCCTATGCAAAGTCTCCATGTAGAAGTCAACACACTCTCATTACATCTAAGATGGGAAAAGCTTTCACTCCAATATATGCTAAAAATTCAAAATAACCCTGATAACCCAACATATAAAAAATATTCACTTCACAATACACCCATCTTTACACCAGTAACCCCTAAACATCATACATCCTCTAGGAATACGCATTAAAGAAGCCAGCTCCCAAATTAACAATAACCCTCAAATACAACCTCAAATATACCACCATCGATGCTAACCAAACTGAAAATAGATCTCACACTGAGACAGGAAAACAAAAAGGAACTAACCCCTGAAAAAGAATACCAATACAGATTTGGAGTACTAGGAGAACAATACACAACACATATAGCAATCTATACAGATGGGTCTAAAGATCGGGAAAAAGTAGGAGCAACAGCCACTAGCATCTATAAACAAAATCTCTAAGGCTACTCAACGACGCTTCTATCTTTACTGCTGAAATGCAAGCAATAAACATGGCAATTGATCTTGTAAGGGAATTACCAGAAAAAACAGTTTATAATATTTACAGACTCCTTATCTTCCCTCATTGCCCTAGAAGAAAGAAGATTGTACCACCCTTACATCTCCAACATACTGGAAAAATATAACTTAGTAAAAACACAAAAGGGAAGTAATCTTGGCATGGATACCAAGGCAATGAAAAGGCAGACAAATTAGCCAAAAAAGCCCTTAACAATGATATAAATAATATCAAAATACCATATAAAGATTTAAAAAGAAATGTCAAAGGCCACATAAAATCAAAATGGCAAGCAATATGGAATACCTTTCCTCAAAACAAGTTGTATGAACACCAACCTATAGTCGGAACAGAAAACAAAAATATGACCACCAATCAAAGGGAAGACACATTATTAATCCGTATATGTATTAAACACACAAGACTGACCCACATACACCTACTTGGAGAAGATGAGCCTCTGTGTAACCATTGCAATGATGGACAAACAATAAAACACATACTAATCAAATACAAAAAATATTCACATATACGCATCAAATATTACAAAGCAACAAATATAAAAACATTATTTGAAAATATAGCTCCGTCTCAAATAGTAGGATTTCTTAAAGAAACCAACTTGTACAAAAATATTTTTTTAAAATAAAAAATCCAGTATTAACAAAATATCAAACAAGAAAAATACCAATTAACTTGAATAGGAAAGGTAATTATCTTGTCACCAAGCAGACAATTTGAAAAATTCTCTTCAAAAGAATGACCCAAATAATACCTTCCTTCCCAAAAGCATACCAAAATCTGAAAATGAAATAAAATGATCATACATCAAGAATAGTCAAATCCTACATGCTAAAAACAAAAAACAACTCCCCTAAGAAGAAACATTACAAAAACTGTCTGAATCCGAGAAAAAAAAAAGTTAGACCTGAGATGACCTTATAATCGTTGAAAGGTCGATAAACACCAGCAAACAAACAAAATCCTGACCTAAAATGCACCAAACATTGTTAGTTTTTTACCTTTCGCTTTGCAAAACTTAATCATGTTCTGCAAAGTCAAAAACGAAAACAATTTTCCTCTACAAAATGGCATAAAGCAAACACCATAAATAAACATTTGAAGATATAAAGAACTTGAAGCATAGACGCTTTTACCAAAATGACCGGATTTGGCATTAAATAACCCAAAAAGGGGTGATATTCCGTAAAACAAAACAGCCAAACCAAACTAAACCAAAATATCGAGGTTGTGTTGAATAATGGGTCTGGTGTAACAGACATAACACCTGGCCAGAAGAAATAACACCCGGCTGATTGACACGGACACTCACCTGGAAGTATAAATATCCAGCGATTTTTATGAAGAGACACCTGCATACACGGTGGACAAAAATAGATTCATTCGCTAAATAAAGGTTACTTCTACAAAATTTGAACCAAACTGTTTTTTTTTGTTTTTTTTAACCCTAACCCGAACCTAAATTTAAGGTTCGGCAAAAGTCAGTTTTGTTCAGTTCAAATTCTGTAGAAGCAGCAAATAAAGAATACATAGGGCACATGACTACATTGAATGAGTAGACGAAATCTCGTAATGGGGGAGTTGTGGATGTGTGAGTGTCAAAAATATTTTATATTAACTTGCCTGAATTGAGATTGGGAGAAAGCGGCTAGCTAGCAAACTGGAGAGATCAATTTTCTGCCAACTCGCTAGCCCCCCTTCCGCCCATTCTCACTCCTTGTTCGCCACAACCAAACATTCATTTGCAAAATAAAGAATACGTATGTTACAAAAACAAAGTGATAATCAGTGGTTGTAGTGTTGGAAAGCTTCCAAAAAGAGGAAAGTTCCCCTGCTCCGTTTGTGGAAAAGGTCGGGTGCAATTCAATCTTTTTGTGGTACCTGTAAGCATTGGGTACACAAGAAGTGCAGTTGAATTACTGGTAGGTTGAGAGAAGATAATCAATTTGTGTGCAAGAAGTGTAAGACAAGGGAGATGGATGAAAACTCAGATATGGAGAAAGTATATCTGGATGGGGAAGATAGTAACCTTAGGGGGAAAAAACTATTAATGACATAAGAGAAAGAATTATAAATGAAAGAGAAAAAGATTAAATTTTGTTTTCATCTAAATTTTATCAAAAAATAAATGAGTTATCAAAAGTTGAAATGGAAGGGAATTTCAATATATTTACCTATTTTTGCACACTAAACTGATTGATTTGCAAGACTTATGCACCTTCAACCTTGCATTCGTCTCCTATGAACAAATTCATGGCATATTTTTTTTAATAAAGGCCATATGTGACGGCTTGTGACTTTAAGTTTTGAGAATGTTGTCTCAGAAATTCAGGTTTTTAGACTTTAAGACTTAAAATCTTGTTTTTCTTTACAAAAACACGTTTTTGCATTGAATACGGTGTCACCTGGGAAAAGTATGCCATGTAACAAAGTTCCAGTAGCGAGCACGTTGTTTCCATCAACAGACACTATCTTTCCCTCTTTTTTTTTCTTTTCTTCCTTCATATAAGCTACTGTCTTTCTTTCTTCTTTTTTCAGCTTACTCTTTTTCTTACCTTTTTCACTTACTCTGTCTGTACCGAGTGGAAATGGGGTGCACTCAAATCAATTGCTCACTCTACACAAATGCAGCGTGAGATCCTAAAATAAAAACTCTTAACTCACATGTAAGTGTGAACTTGTGAATTTGCAACCAATGAGAACGGTTCCCGCCCATTTGAAAGCAAATCTCTTTGAGCCTATGTGAACTAGCTCATTCTAATACAAACATCTGCTCACTAACAAAAAAAAGTTTCTTGACTGACACACTCGTGTGTCCATATTCAGAAGATGACAACAATAAGTTCCCAACAAAGAGAAACGCGTCCTAAAAATACGTTTTCTTTTTTTTCTTTTATTCCTTCATTTAGCATACATATACATGGCCATTATGCAGTATAGTTAACAGGGGGGAAAAAAGGGTGCAAAAAAAAAATTTACAATGCAAGAAAATTTAATTTATCAACTCGCATAGTCTTTGAGTTTTAGAACTTTTTATAAGTGTTTGTGTATTTTAGATTTTCTATCATCGTCTTAAAAGCTTGTAAAAAAAAAATCAAAATGGCCGACTGATTTGAAGATTCGATGTTGTATGTTTGACAACTGAAAAGTCGAATATTAAACAAAAATAAAACTGTCACCAATCGGTCAAATATTTAATTATTGACCGATCTGTATATTTTTAGCTTACTGAATCTGTTTTTAAGTTATTTATTTCAAAATACTTTGCACTATACTTAACCATTCGATCTCATGTGGCCGACATTTTATTTTTCAAAGATAGCGATACAAAATCTGAAAAAATAAACACTTAAAAAAAGTTCTGAATCGATAGATTAAATTTTCTTGCATTTGATATTTGTTAATCTTTTTCACTTTTTTTTTTTTTTTTTTTTTTAAACTGCACTGCACAATCGCCATATGACTTTATGTACATTTGCAATTTGGTTTATTTGTTTCATTATTTTTATTTTATTTTATTTTTTTTTCAGTCGGGGAAATTTTGTCTGAAAGACAGGGACTCTCCCATTTTTGGTGCCAGCACTGATGAGGTGATCCAAAGTAACCCAATCCAGCGGGGAGTTGTAACCAATTGGGATGCGATGGAAGACGTGTGGCAGCAGTGTTATGACCGGTTAGGGGTTGCTTCAGACACGCAACCTGCCTTGCTCAGCGAGACACCATTCACACCCCAGGACAATCGGGAAAGACTCGCCGAGGTGCTCTTTGAGACTTTCGACATTCCAGCTCTTTACTTGATTCTACAGCCCGTTTTAGCCCTCTATGGATCGGGACATTGGTCGGGCGTCGTGCTTGATGCAGGAGAAGGCACAACTCATGTGGTGCCTGTTTTTGATGGTTACCCATGCAATGAAGCTATTGTCCGTTTCCCAGTTGCTGGGTGTGATCTTACAGAACAGTTGGGCCGATCCTTACAGGGGGATTCGGTTCCACGTCTGCGACAGTCAGTCGATACTTTTCGCTCAATGGTACATGATATAAAGGAGAAATACTGCAAGGTGATGAAATACAGTGAAGCTCGCAAAAGCACGATGCCCGTGGAGGAAGATGAGATGTACCAGTTACCCGGTTTAGACACCCGATTGGCTCTTAGCATGGAACGGATCCGAATACCAGAACTTCTTTTTCAGCCAGAACTTTGTGGTTTCACGTGTCTCAGTCTTCAGCAAACTGTTGCAAAATCAATTCTCCGGTGCAATGTTTCCTTGCAAGATGCGATGTCATCGAATGTGGTATTGGCAGGGGGGACAACTCTGCTTCCAGGTTTCCCATCTCGACTCCATGCAGAACTCTCTGTATTATCTTTATCAAATGTGAATATCACGGCGCCGCCTGTGCGTAAATATTCGGCCTGGATGGGAGGCGCCATTGTGGCATCGATGGACACGTTTCGGCCGATGTGGTTGCGGAAAGAGGAATATAATGATGCGGGAGCTGCTCTAGCACTCAGGAAATGTGCATGGAACAGAACCCCAAGCTCAACAAATCTTTCATTTATGCTATAAAGAACCCTACCCTCTTCTTCTCCCTGCCCCTGAAAAAAAAAAAGTCATGCAATTCTGAGTTTCCAAAAAGAGATACGAAAGAAATGGAGAGACGTGTGTACATGCACATCCACAAATGTATAAATGTGTGCATGTCTGTCTGTAAGTTTCTGTGATTGTATATATAGATACCCCTCTCTGTATCTGTCATATATATATTAGTTTGGTATTCCATGTATTTTGAAAATGATGGGTGGTATTTGAAGCATAAAAGGATGTTGCTGTTTTTTAATATTTTAAAATTTTTATTATAATTCAGTATTTCAAACACCCTGCGTTCTTCAGCGGGAATATATATATATATATATATATATATAATTTTTTTTTTTTTTTTTTTTTCAATTTTCCATGTAGTCCATTAAACAAAGAAAAGCCTTATAAAAAAAACAAAAAAATCCTGTTACTTAATATTTGCCGGACTAAAAACATGCTTCCTAAATACACTTACATACATATGTTTGTGTATGTATATATATATATTATATATATATATATATATATATATATATATATATATATTACAAAATTTATGATCCAATTAATTAAAATTTTCAATATTATAATCAAGTTCCGAAAAGCAACACTTAACAATAAACATTAAGTCTTTATTTTGGGAGCTTGATTATAATATTTAAAATTTTAATTATGTCATAAATTTTGTAATCTATCAAATTATAATATGAAAGCTCTGTTTAACATAACATGCTTACCACTGAGCTTATTTTTATCTGCAATATTTAATATATCCTGGGCATTCATAAGATCTAATTTGTGAATAAATTTTATGTTATTTGATATCCTGAGAATATCTTGAATAATTTTGATTTTTTTAACTTAAACCTTATATATATATATATATATATATAATTTCTAAAATTAATTCCAAATATTTTTATAAATTTCTTATTTTAATCTAATGTTACACTTTTACTTTATATTTAGTTTATTTCCTTTTGTTTACATGCTGGACTTCCCATCTTCCCCCCTCCTTCTTGGTCCGTTTGTGATCTTAACATTGTCCGCATGCACACACTTACTCATACTTAGCTTAAATTCCTAACCACCCACTTCCCTTTCACCAAAATCTTTTTTATTCAGATTCAAAATTTAGAACAGTTGAAAAGGCATCTGTTCAATCCCGTCTTCTGATCTTGTGAAAGGTCACCAAATCAATTTCTCCTTTTTTCTTTTCCGCTTTTAATTTGGATTTTTTGTCTTTTAATCTTTTAACGCTCAGTATCCTCAATTTCGTTTGTAATAGTGTCAATGGAAAGCAACTGGATTGGATTAGCATTTTTCTTTTAATGGGGGGGGGGGGGGGGGGAAGTCGTTGATTTTAGGATGCTACCCATGGTTACACATTTTCGATTAGCAATTTGGTCAGGTCCGAAATCAAACCAGGATCAGTCGCTTGAGACGCAGAGATTTAAAAAAAAAAAAAATTAAAAAATTAAAAAGTAAAAAAATTACCAGCAGATCTATTTTTATTCCCATAGCAGTGGAAACTTCTGAACTTATTGATCTTCGTTCTCTTGCGTTCCTTTACCAGATTGACTTGACTGCATCTTGGTTTAAGAATGAATGACATGAAACGAAATGGCTCTTGCAGCATATCTCACTGGCCGTGTAATGAGTACTGCTTTCACCATCATTGCGATAATCATCTTTCATTCTTTTTAGCTCCTTACATCAATTGCCTTCATACCTTGTCTAGAGCGATTTCCATAAAAAAAATATAAGATTTTCCAAATTTATTAAGGTGCTTCTATACAGTATGAACCAAACTAAACCGATTTTGGCCGAACTAAATTCTAACCTTAGGTTAGGGTTAAAAAATAGTTTAGTTCATATTGTGTAGAAGTAACATTCTTTATTATTAGTACTATTCACCCGGTGTTGGTCAGTATTGTTAAAAACAAAAATTTTATTTTCAATCAAATTCATCGATTTTTATAATTAATCGTGATCAATATTTGTTTTTTTATTAATCATAAATAAAGAAAAGTTGGAGGAGTTCTTACCTTCACAGTCGGAAGCCCTAATACTTCCACCCAGATCACCGGGTAATAATTTAATAACAGGTAATTCTTTCGATATTCACCGGTGAAAAAGAGGAAAAGAAAGTCTTGATTTGTTCTTTTTTGCTTTCTTCCTTTCCTTTCTTTGGTTGACTTATTATTGACCCTGAAGAGAGAGAATGACAAAGAGGGGGGAGAAAAGGGGCATTCTGGTTCATGTATATGGGTCATTCGGTTACTATGCTGTACTTAGAGGCAGAGTTTGTGTTCAAACCTCACCCGGGCCAGAATTATTTTTATTCTGATTTTGTCCCAAAATGAACTTCGACATTTCAAATTAAAATATTAAGCAAATTGTTTAGTTTGGCTTCTATTTTTCTATAAATTACAGAAATTAGGACCTCGTGCGACATCGGATTGCTTTGCTAGCAATATATAATTATGTATTTATATATATATATTATAGTGTGTTCTTCAGCTTAAATCAGAATAAACATTTTTTGTGTTGTCGTTTCATACTTCCTCAGATCCTTTATAAGAAAAATATGCCCCCCCCCTCCATCAGTAATAAGTAGGGGATCATTCCGAACAAATTTCATGTTCCTGTATCTAATAATCTATAAAGGTTATCTGGCAGATGGACGTCTCATATTAATCTAGATTAGCTGGACCCTGTGGAAATTCCATGGTGATTTCTATATACATCTGTATAATTTAGTGTTAATAATTCCTTTTGAAATAAATAAATGTCAGGGTCAATACTATTAAGAAAAGAATGACTCTTCTGTAAAAAATAATTGTCATTGTCAGTTAAATATCCTTTAAATAAATTTTTTAAAAATGTAATTTTTTTTAATATATTTATTTAAAATTAAAATTGAAGCAATTTAATTATTTTCAAAACAATAAAAATTCTGTCTTTTTACCATAAAAATAATTGTCATTTTCAGTTAAATATTCTTCAAATCAATAAAACGAATGTAATTTTTTTAAATGTATTTATTTAAAATTGTACTATTTTAGTCGATGAGATGACAAAATTTGATTTTGGAACAATTCATTTTAAAATGGGATTTTTTTTACTTTAATGACATCAGATAAATACGTGGAAATTCCATTGTGCTTGCTACATCAATCTGTATAATTTGCTGTTCATAATAATAATAATGATAATATTCCTTTTGAAATAATAAATGTCTGTAAGAGTCAACACTATTTTTTTTTAAATGTCCCCTTCCTCTTACGTAAAACTAATTCTCATTGTCAGCTAAATATTCTTTAAATAAAAATATGTCTCTTTATTTATTTAAAATTGTAGCAATATAATTCCTTTTAAAAACAATAAAAATTCTGTCTTCTTATCGTTAAATATTCTTCAAATCAATAAAACGAATGTCACGTTTTGAAATGCGTTTATTTAAAATTGTACTGCTTTAATTGACAAGACGGCAAATTTCGATTTTGGAACAATTCATTTTAAAACACGTAAAGTGGGAATCGTTTAACTTAGTAACATCAAATTAATCACCATCTTTGCTGATCAGACGATCTTATTTTTTTTTTTTTTAAATGTGTATGAAAGCTGATAACGTATGTACGAACATGAAATGCCTTAGTGTATTATTATATCGATATTATCTGTCATGCAGGTTTCGGGTGATATAATATTTGAAATGGGTAGGAAATGACACTTTGATGAATGAGGAGGAGAGAAGAGATCAAAAATGGTTGCCGCGTGTGTGTGTCTTCTTGTAACTGTTCAATGGAAACGATGATGATGAGCACAGGACACAGTCACCCCCCCACCCCTAGCCCACTTCCTACAACTTCCTGATGTGCCTCGTTACTTTTGGAACCCCATTAAAATAAAATCAGGCGGAAAACCCCCCTCTGCCGCCAAAACCTTGAAGCCCTAAAATTACCCCCTCTTTACTCGACTTTTCTTAGTTTACCTCTTTCTCCTTCATTCTTTCTTTCTCATTTGCTGCATCTCTCTTTCTAATTTCCCCCCCACTCTCTTTTTCATTTGCCCCTCATTCTCATTTGCCCCTCATTCTCATTGCCCCCCACCTTTTTTTTCTCCCCCCTCTTTCTCTCTTTCTTCCCCCTCCCCCTCTCTCCCCCTCTCTCTCCCTTTCCCCCTCTCTCTCCCTTTCCCCCTCTCTCTACTTCTCTTTTTACCTCCCTTTCTCTCTTTTTTCTATCCCCCTCCTCTCTCTTTTATATCCCCCTCTTTCTCTCTTTTATATCCCCCTCTTTCTCTCTTTTATATCCCCCTCTTTCTCTCTTTTATATCCCCCTCTTTCTCTCTTTTATATCCCCCTCTTTCTTTCTACTTTTTTTTCTCTTTTCTTCTTCCTATACACTCCTCCCTTTAATCGATTACCGTATTTAGAATCTCCCTCTTTCAAAAGTCTAAAATGGTTCTTCATTAATTTATTTTTACTTTTACTTATATCAACCACCATTGTCTATTTTCTTATTTGATCATTAGCAATCATATTATAGGGAAAACATTCCTCCTCAAGCAGACAAGAGGAAATGAACAACTGGTCTGAAATTAATGAAGGCTCCCCTGCTTCAAGACATGAAAACCTGGTCTGAAATTAATGAAGGCTCCCCTGCCTTTAGACATGAAAACCTGGTCTGAAATTAATGAAGGCACCCCTGCCTTTATACATGAAAAAAAAAAAAAAAAAAAAAAAAAAACTCTTGTAGGGGATCTGATATGTTTTTAGACCCCCTTTTATGATGTACAGACCTTACGGAAAGGACACAACTAATGCCTCATCTGCTGTTAAGTTAAAAAAAAAAATATATATATATATACAACTGCTGCATTTAAAAAAAAAATTAAAATATTTCTGGAGATATATATAATATAAACAAATATTGTATTCTTGTTTTTATATTTGAATTGCAAACAATTCCCTTTTTTTTTTTCTTGCTCTTTATATTTTCAGTAAATTACGTGATTTTTTTTTCTTCTAAAGCCATCTTTTTTATTTTTATATATCGAAATATATTTTCCTTTTTTTTTTTTTTAACTAGCTGGCTTTGCTAGGCTGCTATCGCTTCGCAAAGTTTGGTACTTGAAACATTAATTTAAAATAATAAACATTTCATTCATAAGTTTGTAAACATGAGACAAAATCTTTCTGATTTATTCATATAAATAGATAAACATTAACATTTTGGTAATTTCGATACAAATTTATCTTTTAAATGTGACCGTAAAGAAAGGAAAATAAATAAATAAATTTGCCTTTTCAGTTGCAATTTAAAAATAGTTCACAACTTGTTGAAAATCAAGTCGGTCTCTAAAGAAAACAACATTTGAACACATGCTAAATATTTTGCTAGGAAATGAAACAATATTGTGAAACAGAACTATTTGTTATATTAAAATCAAAACAATCATTGAATTGAAAAACAATAACAAATAGTGGTTAATTAATAAAATGTCCTTTTTCAAAACCAATATGCAAATTAGTTAACCTTGAGACTGATATTGCATATACATAAGCTGTATATAAAAAAGATGGTGTGTCTATTGTGTAAAGTTGAATTAACTTGAAATAGAACATTTTGACTTTATCGTTAGTGCAAGAAATGGGCCCAATTTTCACATTTATTCATTTAGATAAATTTAAAAAATGATATAACATATTGCAAAAAAAAAAAAAAAAATTTTTAAACCTTTGGCAGCCATTTTAAATTTTTTTTATTTATGTGTCTTAAATATATTTTCCTTTTTGTTAAATAAATTGTCAGAAATAGAATGAAAAAAGCTGATTGTATAAATAAAATCTATAATTCGAATTACTATAATAGTGGTTCTCAACCTTTTTTTACCCATGGATCTCTTTTCCTCTTAATTTATTTTGGTGGACCCCATAGCTCATTCTATTTTTTTATTAATAAAAAGAAAACTAAAGGACGGTTTATTTTAAAGGAAAACTGAACCTAGAGTAATGTTTAATGGACCGTGGAGGTCCATATGGACTCCGGTTGAGAATCATTGCTGTAACATGTTGTTCAAAACATCTACACATAAAAAATAATGAGCAAACAAATAAGGACTAAAATAACTTCACTGCATCCCGGGCAACACCGGGTAGGTGCAGCTAATATAATATATATATATATATATATATATTAGCCTGAAGATTTCCCCCGGGGATGAAACGTGGGAGCCCCTGTGTAGCTTAATTGCCATAAATATATTTTCATAGCTTACTACCTAGCTCTACTTACGTATCGAGCACTGTTAAAGTAAATACTGAAAATTGATACATAAAAAATTATATCTCTTTATAAAATTTTATGTGGATACATGAAATAGTAATATATATATATATATATATATATATAATAATCCAGGTAAAACATCCACAGGGTAGTAATCCGAAGAATTTCAACCGGGTTTATAAAAAGTGCTCAATATCAAATAGAGCTTTATATAAAATTATTTTTATTTACAGACATGTACAAAATCTGCGACAAATATGATCTACGGTTTAGATCAGATTCTAACTCTGCCTTATGAGATCTCAGTTTATACAAACTGTTGATCGATAACATGGACATGCCAGTGTCGCAGATTTTGTACATGTCTGTGTAAATAAAAATAATCTTATATATATATATATATATATATATATATATATATTAATTTTTAAGTATATTTAAAACAACAAAAGCTAGCTATATATATATATATTAATTTTTAAGTATATTTAAAACAACAAAAGCTAGCTATATATATATATATATATATATTAATTTTTAAGTATATTTAAAACAACAAAAGCTAGCTATATATATATATATATATATATTAATTTTTAAGTATATTTAAAACAATAACAAAAGCTAGCTATATATATATATATATATATATTAATTTTTAAGTATATTTAAAACAATAACAAAAGCTAGCTATATATATATATATATATATTAATTTTTAAGTATATTTAAAACAATAACAAAAGCTAGCTATATATATATATATATATATTAATTTTTAAGTATATTTAAAACAATAACAAAAACTAGCTATATATATATATATATATATATATATATATATATTAATTTTTAAGTATATTTAAAACAATAACAAAAGCTAGCTATATATATATATATATATATTAATTTTTAAGTATATTTAAAACAATAACAAAAGCTAGCTATATATATATATATATTAATTTTTAAGTATATTTAAAACAATAACAAAAGCTAGCTATATATATATTAATTTTTAAGTATATTTAAAACAATAACAAAAGCTAGCTATATATATATTAATTTTTAAGTATATTTAAAACAATAACAAAAGCTAGCTAAATAACAGGTAACAATATAAAAGCAAATTTATACAGTTCAGATTGATTAAAATAGGAATCGATTTCCAAAGCAAAGATGAACCTAAATGTTATGCATGTGTGCGTTCACTGCACAGGCCGTGATCGTCCTGCTCGTTGTGCTGGTCCAAAGTTGTCGTTCGATTCAGTCAGTGCTGCAACAAAAGAATTCTCCATCCAAATAAAACGTTAACTCCAGTTTAAAAACAATTAACAAGGTTTATTTTTCTTTGGAGATTACTACAATGGTACTCGTTTTCTTAAGTTGAATAGCAGACTTGCAAAATGAGATTGTTGCCTCGACCAAATCAGAACACAAGTCCTTTAGCTTAAAACCTAACAATACTTTTCTTGAGTAGGTTGCTCTCAGTATGACCCCTCCTCCCTGTTTAATGAGGCACTTATTTTATTTCAAACAAAAAAAAAACATTTCTTGGGTGGCCTAACTCCTCACAATCAGATATTTTCAATTCTTTGTGTGGCCTCTTTTCTCCTTATTAAATATTACTCACTTGCAGTAAGTTTGCTATTCGCATGCATCCAATACTAAACATGCAACTGCCTAGTGCATGTTTACAAATATTCAATATTTAAAAATTCTAATAGAGCTATTAATAGATAAATAAATTATTATCAAGGTTAGATCATTCTATAATTTAATGACAATTTCGGAGAAAAATAACTTTTATATATTTTTCTGGAGAAGTCGACAACATTCACGGGCAATCAAGGCTCTTACAAATGACTTCACCATTTATCAGAAGGGCGACAAATCTGAAGTATTCCATAAAAAAACGACAAGAATCTTGAGATTAATAATGGATGGGCAATTACATTGTTAGAAACGATATTAAGTAGAGAGGGAATTCAGTAACAAAATGGTAAAATCTGATTATCAAAGCAAAATATTGTTGGTAAATGTCGATCGCCAGCCTAAACAGTTTCTTTAAAAAATTTGAAAAAATATTAGTGTATAGGTGATTATATATATATATATATATATATATATATAGATGTAAGATTATGACATGAACATTTTGGGGTAAAAATCTATTTACATAGTAATAGGGGAGAGAAAGACGTTTAAACACTTTTCGTCTTGAGTGATACAAAAACCTGGAACGTAAACAATGTGTAATGAAACGAAATAAAGTCTGGTTGTGAATTATAAAAATAATTTATTTAAACAATTAAAGTATTTATAAAAATATTTCGTTCACAACATTTTTTATATGCATTCTAGGATAGTAGCCATTCTTAAATACTATTCCGAGAATTATTAAAATTGCTTTCTTGGGTAATGAAAGTGCTTGCTTCGTTTCAGTTTATGTGCGATCAGTTTTCTTTTTTACATAATACCCTACTTCCGGTTTCAGTAATCCAGCATATTTACACATTTTAAACATATTTTTCTTCAGATTGCATGCATAATACTAAATAGATTTTAACTTGAAATGGTTCGTCATGTAATAAAATAAAAAACAAACAAACAAACAAACATAAAGCCATTTGTATCTCCTATACACAATTTTTTAGTGCATTATGTTTATGTCGGCAATCTCAACATTTACTATACTTCAGAAAAGTATAGGGCAGAATACAAGGTTTTAAAGTTAAATCAGATAAAACGAAATAAAAATAATGTAAGCGTTTTAATACCAAAAATATCGTTTCCATTTTGGTGAGTTATACATAAATGATGATTTCCAAAACAAGGGCAGATAAGCCATGATCTTTATAGAGTAGAGAAAGGGAAGTAATTAAAGACATTTGAAATATTGTAATTATTTAAACTATTAATTATAATGATAAAATATAAATAATAATTTTTTTTAAAAAGTAAAGTAATTTTTATTTAAATAACGATTTAAGAGAATATATTATGTTAAAAATATATGGCAAAATTAATATACCCACACACACACACATACACACACATATATATATATGTATATATATATATACACACACACAATAATAAACTTAAATAAATAAAAAAAATAAAATAGAAAAAATAATGGTAAGAGATTTGAAAAGAAAAAAACATCATTACGAGAGGGGGGCGGCGGTTAGACATAAAAAAGACGCTGGATGTTAAAAATGAAAGAGAACAATCGTTGCTCATAAAGAAAGAAACGCCCCAATCTCTAAAGTTTAAAAAGGGAAGAAAAAACGTATAAATCTGCGTAGAAAGGAAAAGAATAAAAAAAACTATATGGAAATAAATTTACATTCTTCCTTTCCTCTTTCGTCTAGTAGTTTTGTACTTGTTAACTTTTGTGTGACGGGGCGGGTATATATATTTACAAATAAATATACATTGCTCTTTATTATAAAGTGGAGGATATTTATTTAAATTGAAAACAATGAGCATGATATTTTTTTTGTTTCGTAGCTCATAAATTTGTATTTAATTAAAAACATATGTGTAATTTAATGTTAAACCTAAAATGGAAACTTAATCCCCATGGGAAATTTTCTTGCTGAAGCATCATTCAGTGTGTATGGGGGATATAGGAGAAAGCCAAAGGGACATGTATCCTTTTGCCTTGGATAATTTTCTTTCTATAAAACATTTTATAGCATTGAAGAGAGGGGACATATATTTGGTAACTGTAACCCCGTTTTTATTTTTCAATTAATCATAAATTTACTCGTGTTTTATTCAACATAGACATCTAAGAATGCTAACAAAATTAAAATTTAAATATGTTATACACTTTTTATTGTAATAAAAAAATCAAAACCTGTGAAAATTAAAAAAAAAAAATTTCAGTAGCTCATAAATATATATTTAATTAAAGACAAATGAGTGATTTAATTATTTTACTCTTTAAAAATGGGAACTTAATTGTATTTTAAACTATAATTATTCCTTTTCAAATATCAAATTTACTTTTTAAATTTGATCACGTTTTAATAAAAATCGACGTTTTTTGTTTTTTTTAATATAACCATGTTCTTTTGCATCTCAAAATTTATTCAAAGAAATAATTATTCCTTTCTCTTCAACATAATCTGTCTCTTCCAAATATCCACCTTTTCTTTTTAAATATATTTTTTAAACATCAACTTCTCTTTTAAATATATATATTTTTAAAAATTCTTTTTGAATATGATTCTTTCCTTCTGAACATTATGTATTATATTGAGATATAATCCTTCTAAACATCACTTTCGGTTTTTTAATATAATCCCTTATCTAAAAAGCAAACTTTCTTTTTACGTATAAATATTCTCGTTTAAAGATGAGCGTTTGTGTTTAAATATAAAAATTCTTTGTGCTTCTCCAGTGTTACACCTAGATGAAATATGGCTGTTAGACATTAAATAGTTAGAAACCTTTATAATGTACTTACTTGTCAGCGAAAATAAATACCGTTCACCAAAATTTATGTAAATTGATCCAGTAGTTTTGTTTTTATAAAATAAATTCAATTTTTAGTAGTATGTCGGCATCAAAATCAATTTCGTCATTGCTTAACTCCGCTTAATAGATTAAAAATGAGATCAAATGTGAAAAAAAGGAATTCTCTCCCTTGAATATCATGATAATGGCAGCGGTTTTCTGCACAATACTAAAAGTTAAATTTATTTTATAAAAACAACTACTAAATTTTG
Organism: Sepiola atlantica; assembly: GCA_963556195.1. NCBI lineage: Eukaryota > Metazoa > Mollusca > Cephalopoda > Sepiida > Sepiolidae > Sepiola > Sepiola atlantica. The sequence goes on from OY744516.1 coordinate 174,068,917, forward strand.
GTGAATGGTATTTATTTTCCATCGCAAGTAAATACACCATAAAGGTTTCTTGCTATTTTCTGTCTAACAGCCATATTCCATCTAGGTGTAACACTGGAGAAGCACCGTATTCTCTTTTAAAGATTAATATTTTTTCCAGTTTTGCAGGCAGGAGTACATAATAAAAAAACACTGTATCAAAGTACGTTATTTAAGTTCTATTAAGATGGTTTTGTTATCAACCTCAATTTAGTTTCAACTGTGAAAATGTCTTGAGCTGAAGTTATAATTTGTAGAGTTACATATTTCTGATTTTCCATTTAATTGCTTTTTATCAAATTATCATCCAAATGATTGCAGTATCTGCCAGTAGAAATTTATATAGTCTATTTATTCAAGCAAAATAAATAATAATTATAATGACTAGCCGTACCTACCTGGCATTGCGTAGGATTCAGTGAAGACATTTTAGTTTTTAATTTTTGTTTGTTTGCACATTAAAAAAAAAACTTATACAGAAAAAGAAATAAAATTTTAGTTGTAAGAGAGACAACTCTTATCATATTCTTCAATTAAAATCAAAATTATTCCTCTTGCTAATTTTGATTTTTTTTCGGTCATAATTGAAAAATGTTTCCATATTACTAGTTGTCCGGGCAGGACTACATATTTTTTTTAAAATACACTAGTGAAGTACATTATTATAGTTCCAATAACATGGTACAATAATAACAAATGAAAATTGGCTATGTCAGCTTAAATACTATTTAGGTCTAACTTTTAAAGTCTCACAAGATAACACTTTAAAAATTATTTATGTTTATAGTAAGATCTTTCTTTATAGATCTTAATTTAGTGTCAGCTGTGGAAAAGCCTTCACTCGATTTCATAATTTGTAGAGTTACACATTATTTCTACTTTTCAATTTAGTATAAAATAATTTGTATTATTCTACCCTTACACCTTACACGATATGCTAGTTTAGTTAAAAAGAAAAATGAGTTTCTACTTAGTTTTTTTTTTTATTTATTTATTTTTTTGTTTCGATTACATCTAAACAACCTGAAAAACTTTATGGTAAAACTAAATTAAAAAAAAATTTTTTTTAATTATTATTTTAGAATTTAAAGTGGAGGGTTATTTTTGTATATAAATTTAACATCAAATGATCATCCACTTCTCGACAAAAATTTTTTTTTTTCAATCTTGGCCATTGGAAATGTTAGATGCGCACCTGACGAAGAGGCAATGATCACATAACCAGTGAACCAAATCACAACTGATAGAAAAAAGTTCCTTCATGTAAGTTGCTACAATACCTACTCTTTTAAATGATGAAAAGTAAATAATTATTCATTTTTTTATTACATGTTCATTTTTTCAGAATAAAAAAAATGGCAAAAATTTGTTACCAAAAAAAAAAATAAACACACACAAAATTCATCTCCCTTTGAAAACATTTGGTTATATATGTAATTATTACCGTCTGATGGTCTGGAAATAGGTGACTATTTTACGTTAAATTGAAAAAAAAAAAAAATTGCCACCAGGTTTGTTTACATGTAATTGCCTTTAAAAAAAAAAGAAAAAGTAGAATCCTTTTGTGGGGGTGGGCGAATTAATATATAATATAAAAGTAAAATTTTACCAAATTATCAACCAAATGATTTCCAGGAAAAATATATATTTATGTAAGTAAACTAATATATCTATTTATATAAGTAATAATAAAATAGTTTGAGGTTGATATTATTTCATTTAAGCTATCTGCCATGCGTAGACATAAAATGTTTTTGAATTTGTGAATAAAATAAATTTTTCGCAGGAAGTGAGAGAAACAAAAACAAAACTTTACAGAAATCATTACTCCACAATAAATAACGGTGCTTCTCCAGTGGTACACCTAGATGAAATATGGCTGTTAAAAAGAAAATGGCAAGAAACCTTTATGAAGTACTTACTTGTGATGGAAAAAGAATACCGTTCACAAAAATTCATGGAAATTAATCCAGTAATTTTGTTTTAAATAAATTCAACTTTTATTAGTACACAGAAAATCGTCACCATTTTCATGATACTCAAGGGAGATAATTTCCATAAAAGTTTCATTTCTCTCTCAAAAGTTTAAATTATCTCCCTTGACTTTAATAATGATGCCAACAATGACGGCAGACCTGTAGATAGAAGTAAAATTTCGTAAATAAAAACAAAACTACTCGATTAATTTCCGTAAATTTTGGTGAACAGTATTTTTTTATTTCATCACAAGTAAGTACTTCATAAAGGTTTCTTGCTATTTTTTTTTTTTTTAGTCATATTTCATCTAGATGTACCACTAAAGAAGCACCCAAAATAACCTGCTTTCTACCCCCCTCCTCTCTTCCTGGGGGGGGGGGGGGTTACAGACATCTGAATTTTGCCTCTCTCTTTGTTAGAAAATTTGTGTAACAGTTTTTTTCTCCAATAATCGCACGTTTTTAATTTCTGGAACTATCCTTAGTATCACCTAGGACCTGTAGCGCAATGGATAAAGTGCTAAGTGATAATCAATTCTAAGTGATAGTCTTCTGGAGGTTGAAGGTTCAATCTTCAGTACCGATGATACTAAGAATATAATTAAGAATTACATAAGACTTCTACCTGAAGGAATCTTCTTTCTTCTTTCTTGTGCCAGCTCCCTCAAAGCTGCAGCTCGGTGTTGGCAAGCCAGGTTCTCGTCTCGTTATCAAGGTCCGCTATGCCCTGCTCGCCATTGGGTGGTTTGAACTGTCGTGTGTAACTGTCTGTTCTGGGTGGCCACATTCACAGGCAGCACCCTCTCTCAGACCCCAGTCTCTCATTGTGGCAGAAAAACGGCCCACACCAGTTCTCAGGCGGTTCAGATTGGTCCATTGCCTTCGTGGCAGCTCAGCCCCTGGTATGACGTCTGGGTCGGTGATGAACATGTGCAGTCGGTGTTGGTCAGCTTGCTGCCAATCTTCCCTCCAGCGGTTCTTGGTCCACATCTGCTTTGAGGTGGTGTCTGGGACGGTTTCCAGAAGCTGATGCGCGTGCTGGGAGAGTGCGTAGCGTGATTTGAGGCGTACTGGTGGAGGAGGTTTGTTCATGATGTCATGGAGCAGATGTCTCTTGTCGATCTTGGCCTTGCGTGACAGTGCCAGGACAGTCGCTTCTCGTCGGATAGCGGGTGGGGCAATACCGGAGAGTATCGGTAGTTGGTTCGCCGGCGTGGCGCGGAGTGTCCCAGAGACTGTGCGCATGGCGGTGTTTAGAGCTGCGTCCACTTTCTTGGTGTGGGTACTTCGGCACCAAACCGGGGCGCAGTACTCGGCCGCTGAGAAAACCAGTGCTTGGGTGGATATCCGCAGGGTCTTGGTTGCAGCTCCCCATGTAGTACCGGCCAGACGACGAATCAGTGCAGCACGTGATGTCACCTTTGCTGTCACCTTTTCGATATGTTGACGGTATGTCAGTGAGCGGTCGAGTTTCACGCCAAGGTACGTCGGGGTGGCGTCGAACAGGAGGGCGGTGTTGTTGACCATCACTTTAAGCTTGCGTTTGGCCTCGCGGTTGTTGAGGTGGAATACCGCGGACATGGTCTTGCCCACACTGAGTTTCAGCCGCCAGTTCTTGAGGTACCTGGACAAGGTCGTCATGTCCGCAGTGAGCCCAGCCTCGATAGTCTCCCATTTTTTTCCCGTCTGTAGGATGGCTAGGTCGTCGGCGTACCCGTATTTTTTGGCTGTTGTTGTCGGTATGTCGTAGATGTATATGTTGAAGAGCATCGGGGACAAAACCGAGCCTTGCGGGACGCCGTTCTTTAGTCTCCGTAGTCTGCTGCGTTGGCCGTCGCTGGTGTGGAGGGAGAAGCTACGATTACTCAGCATCTCCATGATGAAACTCACCAGGTGTCGATCTGGAATGGTTTGCAGCAGCTTAACATGGAGTCCACGTAACCAGATAGTGTCGTATGCAGCCGTGAGGTCAAGTAGGACAGTGCCGGCTTTTTCTCCTCTATGGAAGGCGCTCTCGATGTCCTGGGTTAGCAAGGCGACTTGGTCTGTTGTTGACTTGCCACGACGGAAGCCGGCTTGTTCCTTAGGTAGTATGGTTTCCACAACCGGTTCGAGGCGCGCATATAGTAGCCGTTCCAGGAGTTTGTATGGGACACAGAGAAGCGAGATCGGGCAGTAGCTTTTGGGGTCATCGAGCGGCTTGTTTGGCTTGGCCAGAGCTATGATCTTTGCTCGGCGCCAGATCTGAAGGAATGAGAACAATCTATTCCCTTGGATTAAATAAAGGGTTCAGTTTGAAATAACTAACAGATTCCCGAGTTTGACATAAAGATTTTGGAGTTTGATAAGACGCACATGTAAAACATGGAGGTTATATCAGCTGAAACGTTGTGACAATAGCATCCAAGACAGAACAGTAATCCGAATTTTAAAAAAAAGTTTGTTTTTTTTTTTTTTTAAATAAAAAAAAGTTTGGAGATCGCTCCAGACAAGGCATGAAACCACTTGATGTAAGGAGCTAACAAGACCGAAATATGATTATTGCAAAGACAGGAGATGCCTATTGGTCTTAGTCTTGAAAAAAATAACCAAGGCTATATGTAGGAGGAAAACAGTCAGCAGGAAGAGAATTCCACAAGCCTGTGGTTCTTGGAAAGAAGCTATTGGAATAGGAAGTTGTATTACAATGAGGTATCAAAACAGAATTGATGGAGACCACTAGACCAACGAGCTGGAACAAAAGAAGCAGGTAATAGATCACACAATTCCGAAGAACACGTGCCATAATAGTATTTATAGAAAAGACTAAGACTAGCAACATATCCAACTAATACAAGTTATCTCTCTTGTGCTTCTTTAAATACTTGTGCATCAGACAAATCGATCATTACAATTTTTAACTATGCGTTTTTACCTTTCCGATGACTATTATATTACTAGTGTATACCCTCCAACGAAAACGAGGAGGGAAAAAAAAAATATGCTCCGCCAGTGTTTACACTCTCTATATATCTAGATCACTTACCTTTGGAATTCCCCCCCCCCCTCTGTTTGCCCAACAGTACCAACATGCAGGAATTTAAAATTAACGTGAACAAACATCTTGCTGCACAACTTTCCACACAGATAGGGGCCAGATTTATAGGGCGCAATCACAGTAGCTTCTTACGCTTCAGTGGCAATATGCATTGTTTGAAGTGAATAAAAGTATAAATTATCATTTCTGATGATCTAAAAGAAAAAGCTACGACCGTGTAGAAATTTTAAGTAAATCGTAATTGCATGTGGCACAATGGATAAAAGTGCTAAGTAAAATCAGTTGTAAGTAATAGTCTTCTGAGGGTTGAAGGTTCAATCGTCAGTACAGGCGATACTAAGAATACAATATGAAACATTGTGAGAATAACATCCAAGATGAGAACAGTATTCCGAATAATCCAAATTATAAATCCTCATCTCAAAAATTCTGAAACATAATTCTTATTTCCATGTTCCGGTTTTCCTGGGTTACAGTTTGTATGATTCCACTTCCAGGGGAATCAATACCTGTTATAACATTCTGACTAGCAATAGCGCCGAGCGTGTTTGCAAAGATCATGTCTGCACTGGGGGTGATTTCTGAGGTTTGAACAAGTATATATTTGTACGTACCTAGATGACTGGACAGTCAAAAAAAAAAAAACACGCTGTGGTTTTGCAACCCTGTGCTTTTTTACAAGTACGTCCGCAGAATGTGCTCTGATAAATTTACTGCACTTGCATCCCCTCAACGAAAATACCCCCGACTAGAAGCAAAATTGTGGCACAAACGAAAAGGCAACAGACAGGAAAAGTTAGAAGTCATTTATGAAACGTCTAACCTGAAGCATGAGACAAGAAGACGAAAACTGAAAATAATAATAATAAATATAATAATAAATATGGGTTCTTTTCTCGGACCGCTTGCCTTTGGAATTTCTTTCCTGCTCTCTAGCAATAGCCCAGAGGGTGTTTGCAAAGATCGTGTCTGCACTGGGGGATTTCTGAGGCCCCCAACAATCTTTGTCAACATGTAGTTTTGATACAGTAGTATCTATTTTGTGAGAAAAGGTCTGTAAGGAAGAGAAGTGATCATTCCCCACTAGATCACGGAGTCAGTTTTGAACTTTGTCTAGACAACCTCCCTAGATATGGCAGCAGTACTCCAATTTAGAACGAATCTGACTCTTATACAAAAGATAGGACCCCTCAAAAAGATAATATGGTACAATGGTAGACATTAGTGTTAGGACGATTAATCGAAATTGGAATCAGAAAAATCAGAACATTTTAGAATATTGGAATCGGTATTGAAATCTGAAAAATTTTAGCCTAATTTACGATTCCAAAAACGATTATTTTAATCATTTTTTTTTTTTGTTTAAAAAAATGATAAATATTTATTAATTTTAAACTAGTAGTAAAACTAAAATCAATCTATCATAATAACGAATTTAGGTAAAAATAGCACGAGTGGATAAAATTGAAAAAGTGAGACATATAGACGAAAATCTCACAATGAGTTTATCAAAATCTTGGATACAATACATAAATGGAAAACATTAAGAAGTTTTTCAAATTGAAAAGAAAATTGTATCTACATTTAAAAAAAAAAAAAAAAAATGAAATTCTACTTTTTCAGGCGACTAAGCGATTTTAGAGTCGGAATCGGTAAAAATATTGGAATCTTCCCATCACTAGTAGACACGAAGGGAAACTTCTTCAGAGAGGTCCTGTTACACCATGTAGAGTCTGTAGTTCTATGGACAGATACATTAGAGAAAGGCTGGGGAGCTCACTTAGACATTCATGGGAGAGCAGAAATATAGGATAAACACTATGGAAGGAATCAGATCAATTAGGTAGAGCTAAAATCCATGACCGGGTAGAAGTCTTAAGAATGCAATTATGAATTACTTAAGACTTCTATCCGGTCATGGATTTTAGTTCTAGCTGACGGAACCAGAGCAAGCTAACACTGGATTAAATAAAGGGTCCTGTTCGAAATTCCATACAGATTCCCGAGTTTGACAAGACACACCGGAAGAAGGTCGGAGATCATATTGGGCAAAACGTTGTGAGAAGAACATCAAAGATGACAACAGTTTTCCGAATAATACAAATTAAATATGTTGTTTTATTCTGTAGAGGGAAAGACAATATCAAAAGGAAGAATAACAAAATCTATCCATAAAAAATAATTAATTTTTATTAACAACTTTGTTAAGACAACAAAAGAGGAAGAGTTTGTGAAGAATAAGAGTTCAAAGAGCCCCAAAATTAATTATTTTGTATGGATAAACTTTGTCATTCTTTCATTTAATATTGCCTTTCTCTTTATAAAATTTGGTGAACCCAACGTCTATCCATGCAAAATAATTAATTCTTGTTGACAACTTTGTTAAGACAACGAAAGATCAAGAGTCTGTGATGAATGAGAGTTCAAAGTGTCCAAGAACGTTCTGGTGAAAGAAGGTGTTTTGTCTGCAAGGAGAAATTGAGTACACATGTTCATTTCAGCTGTTGCCTTGTCAGTTTATGTGTGTGTAAATGGGATAGGAAATGTGCACGTGTTAAGAGCGCGTCTTGTATATTTACGTGGGTGGAAATAGAATGCACATTATAGACGGGTGTGTATATTAGCGTGCTAGTTTTGTTAGGGGGTGCGTGTATGATCTGTGTACATGTGTTCAGTTAGTAGTGTGTATATGCTGTCACTATGTTTAGTAGTTAGTGTGTGTGTGTGGGTGTGCTAGTTGCCGAGCCCCTCCCCAAGACCCTAGATAGGATGTGTCGATGCACATGTGTTGTATGTGGAAGAAAAAACGGGAAAAGAGAAGACCCCCTCCCCCGCTGTGTTTGGGTTTTTATATTATGTGCAACATTTTGGAGTGAATATTTCTTGCGTTTTGATTGGTTGAAAAATACTGCTGATTTGAGATTTTGCCCAATCGGGAGTCCATATATAAATAACAACATTCGCTGCTGCTTCTAACCATTCTTGGTGCTTTTCCATAAAAACCTCTATATGGAATATTGCTGTTAAAAAGTAAATAGCCCAAAAACTTTATGATGTACTTAATTGTTAGAGTAACAAAAAATACAGTATACCAAAATTCACGGAAATTCACACAGTATTTTTTAAAACATCACATTTTATCGATAAACGACTTCTCGCAGCTATTTTATTTTAGACAACGTAGAAGTACGATAAGACATAAACATAAGATTTTATTAATTATCTCCCTTATCTTACAAAAAGTTTGAATTATCTCCCTTGACCTTCATACTTCTATGTTGTCGAAAAGAAATGACGGCAAGAGACTATTTATCGATAAGTAATACTATATTTAAAAAAAAAAAATGCTGCATGAATTTCAGTTAATTTTGGTGTACTGTATTTTTTTTTACCTCAACAGATAAGACCACGAAGAATTTTCTTTTAATTTTTTGGAATGACTGATTAAATTGATTTATGACTGCCTCTGTCCGCCACCAATCACAATCAAAGATTTGTCTCACGTGACTCAAATAGACATATTAATCGCAATAATTCAAAATTAAAGATAATTCGTATTCTTTGAATATTAAAAAAAAAAAAAAAATCAGTGATTATTTTTATGTGCCCTCTGAATATTTGCCAACTTTACAATAGTTTTTTTTCTTTTCAAGTTATTTTTATTTATTTATTTTTACTTTTTAAAATAGAATTATCGTTAAAGTGTGGTATCTTTTCTAATACTATACTTAATTTTTCTTTCTTCGGTCAGTGAAGAAGAAATCCTTCTAGACTGTGCCAATTTTTTTTGTTACTTTTCAAAATAGAATTAACGTTGATGGATTGTCTCCACATTAAAAATCGACCTTGTGTCTAACTTTGCCATTGATTTAAATATTTGCCGATTTAACAATCATTTTATTTTTAGTTGATTTGTATTCATTTTTTTACTTTTAAAAATAGACATAACGTTAAAGGAAAAGGTAAAAGAAAAATATTGTAAAATCGGTAAATATTTAAATCGAGGGTAGAGTTATACAAACAGTCGGTTTTTAATATTCGGAAAATCCATCAAGGTTAATTCTATTTTGAAAAGTAACAAATAAATAAATAAAATTAATTGGAAAGAAAAACAAATTGCATAATCGGCAAATATTTAAATTGAGGGCAGAGTTATACAAAAGTTCGGTTTTTTAATGTGGGGAAAATCCATCTGCCCCAAAAGGTGCACTCCGGATTGGGACAAAAATAAAAATTGTCGCAATCTAGAAGGATTTCTTCTTCACTGGTCGAGGAGAGAAAAGATTAAGTATAGTATCAGAACAGATACTACACTTTATCGTTAATTCTATTTTAAAAAGTAAAATAAAAATAAACCGGAAAAGAAAAATATTGTAAAATTAGCCAACATCTTCGATGTGTGCGGAGCTCTGTTTTTATTAAAAAAAAAATAAAACGAAAACGAAATTCGTATTGAAAACGCATACTTTTAACTGTATTATTGTATGTGCAACTTTAAGGAAAAGTTTATTTTCGTTTGTCTCTTCGATGCTTGCGAAGCTTTGCTTTTATTTAAAAAAAAACTAAACAAAAAAAACAAAAACAGCCAAAACACAAAACGACAACAAAAAACAAATGGCTGCAATTATACCAAATAGAAAAAAAGGCGTGATACCTTGCACGTGCAATGACAGATCGAAATTAGAAAAAAATCTAATAAATTGTGGATGTTGCGAGAAATGGTATCATCCTAAGTGTGTCGGTTTGGATGGACTCACAAAGTCGATATGTGAAAGAATAAAGGATGGAGATGTCCAAGTTGTTTTGAATTTGGAGGAAAAATAAAAGAACATTTTTAAATTACTGAAACAAGAGAGGATATAAAAGGTATGAAGAACGTAATAAAAAAGAAATTACGAATTTCGTACCGGAGATAATAAAAAAAAAAATGAGTTGTCTCTAACAAACAGTGTGTTGGAACAAAAAAAAGAAATAAATAAAACTTGGGCTGATATAGCAAAAAAGGGTCAAAAAGAAATAATGGAAAATACATCGGAAATAGCATTTAAAAAAAGTATGAACATAATAGAAACAAATATTTTAGAACAAACAAAAAAACGTACTAACAACGTCATAATTTCTAACATGAAAAAAGAAAACCTAAATGAAAGGGTTTTCTGTTTAATAAATAAAGAGAAGGGAATACCACAAAAATACATTATCAGAACGGTTAGACTTGGAAAACAAGTTAATAACAAAGACCGATTGATAATGGTCACACTAAGACATGAGAAAGATGCAAAGTGGTTGCACAACTACAAATTCGGTAGAAAAATATAAAAGGAAAGAAAAAAAAAAACAAGCTGCGCATGCGTGGTCCCCCTCTGTATGTGACTCGATGTGGCGAGTGTAAAATGCAATAAATTTGGGCAATTTTTGGCATTTTTGACCCTCTGGGGGCGCGAACCAGAATTTTTTCTGAGGTCAAGGATGCTCATTTTATATCCAGAACAATTGCCTCTACATTTTGGCCAAGTTTCAGAGAAATTGAATGGATGGATGAAAAGTTATGGGGCAAAAAATGTCATTTTTTGCCATTTCGGGGCCTTTTGACCCCTGGGGGGCTAACCAGATTTTTTTCAAAAATCGGAGAATGTCACTTTCTAACCTGACCAAATTTACAACTTCATGCAAAATTTCAGAAAAATTCAATGGATGGTTGCGGAGAAAAATCCGGACGGATGGACATGCCTCAAAACATAGGTCCCCCGATTTTTATAAATTGGGGGACCAATTATATGGATAAACCTAGATTTGACGACAACAGAAAGAGAAGCTGCTTTCGAAAAAAGAAAGCAGATAAGAGAAATAAAATAGTAAAAGCAAAACCACTGAGAATAAAAAAACAACGAAAAAGCGTCCAAGGAAATCAATTTAAACGAGTAAAGAAAATAGAGAACATTTGAAAATACTGTATACTAACGCAAACTCATTGAGAAACAAAATAACAGAACTAAAATTGATTGCTAACAAATATAAAATAATTTGCATTACAGAAACACATATGTCTACGGGGGGAGTGTAGAAGAGGCAGAATTGGTAATACCAAATTTTAGATTAATACGGGAAGAAGATAGGAAAAATAATACAAAGTTTGGGGGGTCTGCTATTTATGTACATAATACATTAAAGGCTTCTAGATTGGATTGGTTTAATAAAACTGAATCTTTGGCGTTAAGAATAATCGATGCTAATAACAGAGTCTTCGTCGTAGTATGTATATACAGATCTCCGAATTTGTTCATAGAGGAAGATTATAGATTAAAAGAACAAATGAGTGAGATGCCATTTACGTCAAAAGAATCTGAAGATATTATAATGGTCGGGATTTAAATTTGCCAAATGTAAATTGGACAAAGGATTTAGTTGTGTCTCCTATGAATTCAATTAGTCAACACTTTAGAATGCAGAACGAATATTTGGAGTTATTTACAACAAACGGTTTGCATTGGTATATAGAAGATACTAGATATAAACTAGTGGGAAATAGATTAGAAAAAGGTACATTGGATCAGATTTTTTCAAATAATGAATGCATAATAGATGTAAGTTTGAAATCAGCGTTAAGTAAATCTGATCATGCATGTATTGAAATCGAAGTTAAAATAAAGGCAGAGTTTGATTATATAAACAGAAAACAGAGGAACTGGTCTAAGATTACAGAACATTTTGTGTCAGAAAAAGGAGAAAATATCGATTGAAATTATAGCTCGAAAACATCTGATGTTAATTAAATGTGGGAGGAATTAAATGGAAAGATAAAATCTATAATAGAAAATATTCCTGAAGTTATTATAAAATTCTCCAAACAAGGGGATCCATTAGAAAAATTACCTTGTAATCGTCTATCTCGTAAAAGGAAAGGAAAAGATAAAGCTTGGAGGAAATTTGGAATTATGCCAAGTATGAAATATCAAAATACTGTAAGTAAACAAAATGAATATGAAACACTAGAAGTAAAAGAAAAGTTGAAACACGAAAATAAGATTGTTAGAAATATTAAATACAACTGTAAACCATTGTTCAAATATTTTAAAGCAAAAACTAAAATTCAAAAAAGTGTGAGTACAGTAAGAGATGATGAGACAGGGGATTTAACAGACACGCTAGTAGAAACAGCTTGTGTAATAGCAAGTTTTTGTCAATCTGTTCATTCTTTTGAAGAATTTGGTGCACTACAGGAGAGTTGTTATGGAGAGAGTAGAACAAAAATTATGGATGAACTAAAAATAGAACCTAAAGAAATAACACTATTACTATACAAGTTGGAAAATAACAATTTGTTTAGGAAATGTATGGAATATGAAAAGATTCCATATATTTGGAAAACAGCTATAGTAATACCGCTACATAAAAAAGGTTTGATACATTTAAAAAGTAATTACAGACCAGTTTCTCTAACATGTATTTTGTGTAAGGTATTTGAAAAAATAATTAGAAACCGCATATTAAATTTTATAAAGGATGATATAAATTGTAACCAACATGGCTTTGTCCATAGTAAATCAACATTATCTAATATTTTGGAAAGTATCGACATTATAAAAGAATATTTGATGGAGGAGGATAATGCAAATATCATATATTTGGATTTTAGCACGACATCTGATACGGTATCTCATTATCGTTTACTAGTGAAAATGAAAAATGTTGGTATTACTGACAAAATGGTAAATATTGTGAGGGAATTTTTGAAGGATAGAACTATGAAGGTAAAGGTTTGTAACAATTATTCTGAATCACAGTACATACCCTCTGGTGTTCCGCAGGGTTCAGTATTGGGTCCTTTGTTGTTTTTGATATTCATAAATGACTTACCTAATAATATGAATTCAGAAATAAAACTGTTTGCTGATCATGTTAAACTACTTGTGAGACCTTTATCAAAGGAAATAACAGAGATGGATCTAAATAAATTATGATATTGAGACATTTGGAAATTGGGATTTAACCTAGACAAATGTAAAGTACTACATGTAGGATCCAGGAATGTTGGAGTTGAATATGTACTAAACAACAGAGAAATCAAAGAAGTAGATGGAGAGTGCAATTTTGGAGTGGGGTTTGATAATACATTTAGGGCAAATAATCATATTTTGATCATTGTATCGAGGGCAAATAGAATGATCGGGTGGATGGTTAGGAATATTATTTCGAGAGAGACAAATGTTGTGTTAAGGATATATAAAGATCTAATAAGACCTCATATAGAATACTGCACCAAGGCCTGGGCTCCAGCGACTAGATATTGGAATGTAATATTGAAACTAGAAGATGTACAAAGAAGGGTGACAAAACAAATAAGTAAAGTAAAGGCGTGCAGTTACAGGGAGAGATTGGACAAATTGGGATTGACTAGTTTGCTGGAGAAAAGAATGAGAGGTGATATGATTGAGACTTTCAAGATAATTAATGGCATTTCTAATTATGGTGGGCATTTTTTTCGTATTTCTTCTAGATCTGGAAGGTTATTGTCAAGGCAGTTTTCAAAAACTAGATCTGTTAACTAGTTAAGTTTTTTTGCTCACAGAGTAATATATTTTTAGAATAAGTTGCCAGATCGGATTAAGAACAGCAATAGCGTGGATCAGTTTAAGATGAGGTTGGATGAATTCAGAGAAAGTGGTAAGAGGGAGAAATTGAGGGGGCACTTTTGGGAGTTGTCAAATGAAATATTTAACAGAATTTGATCTGTACTAAGAGTTTGTTTTTTTTAATTTTTAACAGTTGAATTAAGAAGATAGTTAAAGGGGAGATGCCCAAGGAGGCATAACAAACAAACAAACAAACAAATTAATGATGATTCAGAGGAGAGGTAAAAATAAGCACCGGTTTTATTTTATTTTTTCAAATATACAAGGCAGACGATTTTCTTTAATGTTAAATTGTTGCGATTGATTGGTTTATTTGAGTCACGTGGGACAAATCCTTGATTGGGCGAGCAGTGACGGCCATAAAAAGTGCTGCCGGATAAAAAGTTGATCATATTAAATCTAAGACAAAGTTGTGAATTGTTATCCCTTGGACTTTAAAATCGTATAGACAAGAGTGATCTCCCTTGTTATTGTTTTGACTCTAGGTGGTCTTTTGAGAACACGCTTGGTATTTGAAAATAAAAGGACTTGAAAAAAAATCAATTTTTTTAACATAGTTCACCCCTAACAAGGCAAGTTGCCACTGTAGACGTACGGGGCTACTTAGAATTAGGGTGAAAATTTGGGGGGTCATCCTGAATTGGCAGCTGTGTAGCGAGTTTAAATTTCTGCATGTCGGTACAGTCGAGGAAACGGGGCAGGGAGTGGGTTCTAAAGGACGGCAGCACAAGGAAATAAGCTATAGGAGTAGAAGGCTCCCCGGTATCTGGGAACCTCCACAGTGAATGGGTGGGATTTAGCTGATTGTCGGATTATCGAGTGCATCAGAGCAGCAAGTTCATCGAAGCACAATCCATTGAAGTACTTGTAAAACAAGCACAAGGATGCAATATTGCGGCGATGGGACAGGGACTTAAGCTTGGTGGATAGTGAGGGACCTATTAAATTAGTGACTTATTAATTTTTTAAATTTATTTTACGTTTAGTCACCCTAAAAGGGCATATTGCTACCAAGACGTCAGAGGTTACTGTGATTAGGGGCCACATTTATAGAGGGCATCACAAGTGGGGAGATGTTAAGCAAGATGTTTGGTATATTACATTTATGTTGGACAGATATATATTTACAAATATATACAAATTGCTCTTTATTATAGAGTAAAGCAACCTCGGGCGATTAGCAATAAACTAACACTTTTTCAAAAGGCGAGAAGGTAAAGCCTGGGTATGCACAGGACCATACCTCATGATTTTTTTTCGGCTGGCGCCATGTGTGTGTGTATAAATAGGAAGAGTGATGTGTGTGTGTGTATACACACACACACACACACACATCACTCTGCCTATCCCATTTATACACACGTACCTTTGCCTGTTTAGTTAGTGAGGGAGTATATGTATGGATTTGTGTGCGAGAGAATTCGGTTAGCAGTGTGTATATGCTGGCGCTGTGTTGAGTAGTTCATGAAAGTCTCTCGTTATATGTGTGCAATTTTCCAAGTTCCTTTCAGATCCAAAGGGCACAGGCTGGATTGTGACGTACACATGTGTGTTGTCTCTGGAAGAAGAATAGGAAAGAGGAAGGAAAGCACTGTGTTTGGGTTTTTATACTACGTACGAGATTTGAAAGTGGATATCTCTTGTTATGTGATTGGTTGAAAGAAACTGCTGATTTGAGTTCTTGTCGAATAGAAATTTGATACGTAAAAACAACATTCTCTGCCGCTGCTTCTAACAATGTCGAATACACGTGGTGATGCCTACAAAGTCAGGAAGCAGCATAATCTCCATGACTTTCATAAACATATTTTCATACTTAGAATAGCTAAGTTCTGAAACATGGAACGAGCTGCATCCGTTGTTGGCTGCCGAAATACTGCTCCCTTAAAAAAGGGCATCCTGAATTGATAGAAAAAAATATGTCCTCAGTCGAGAAGTATTTATTCTCTTGTGGCCAAGGACAGCACAAATGCTACACATTGAATTATTTATTTGCAAAAATTACACTAGTACAGATTAGGCACGAGGACCTAAAAAGTGTAAGGGAGTGGAGAAAAGATATCGGGGTCATCCCCTCTCGATCATACTCTTAACTGGACGCATTCTGACCTATTCGTCAAAGCACTGTTCCTTTCTCTTTTCACCATTTGTTGATCACTTTCACTTCAGCAGTCAGCACAATGCCACATTTACTCTATCAAGTTCTTAACGTAAAATATCCTCAATGGTTTTAAATCAATACACTTTGAAATCTAAAAACTGGACACTGGTGCTTCATTGTTCATTCTTGGTTCTCTTCAACTCTGAAAAAGATCATTTTCTGTAAGACCATTTTCGAAAGTTGAAAATGTTTGTTTACTTCAAACAAATAGTGTCCAATGAAATTTTGACTTTAAATTTTCCTGTAATAAGTTACTCATATTAAATCTAAAACGAAGTTGTGAAATAAGAGAAAAGCTGTTATGTAAAATGCGAACTTGGGTTGGACTTTAAAATCACATGGACAAGAGTGATCTCCCTTGTTATTTGTTACACAAGCCAGTCGAACATTCGATGAAACTTCATGATGCGTGCATTTTGGTTTCGAAAAGGGACAGCTTATTAAATAATTATTATTTGCTATCCCATTTGCCTTCTCAATATTTTATTTGATTAACATTGGGAACTTATAGAAACAGGATCGCAAATGCAGGGGGATAACTAGGTTTCACTAAGAAAATAAGCATAAAATGAAAAGAGAATTTGAAATAATGAACAAAGAAACAATGTTATGAAAAAAACTTGTTAATTAAAAATATTGTTTATATAAATACGGATACTTCTGCAGTTTAGATGTGTAATTTTAATAAAAGTACAAAAAATAAGTAAATAAACTGTAACATTATTATTATTTTGGTGCTTCTGCAGTTTCACAATGACATTAAAATATTTAAAGAAATGTATAAACTTGGTTATGTATTTACGTGTTAGCTGACAATAAGATTGTACAGAAAATACGCAAATTCAACTAGTATTTATTAAATTATAAGAAAAAGAAAAAAAAACGATCTTACGCATCTGTAGACATTTTAGCTTACTAAGTAGGCAAGGGAGATAACTTTCGGAAAAAGTAAAAATATAAGAAAAATGGTGACATAAAAATAAAATCGCTTTCTTTATTTTTAATTTAATAAATACTGGATGAATTTGCGTAATTTTTGGTGTACAGTTTTCTTTTCAGCTACAATGTAAGTACATAACAAAATTTATACATTTCTTTAGCTATTTCTTTTTAAGAGAGGCCTAACATGTCATTTTGAAACTGCAGAAGCACCATTTTTTTCTTAAATACTTGAATTTTTTTAGGAAAAATAAATTATATCACATATTGATCCCTGTACCCAATATTTAACAATTATCCTATTTAGGTAAGGGGGGGTCTATCAATTTGGGGGGGGGGGGGGATTTTACTTTTGTAGGCAGTTATGAATTTTTTTGTCGGGGGTGGGGGGGTTACATTTTTAGGCACTTATGTGTGCTTTCACAACCTGGAACAACTACGTATTTTTAAACGTATCTTTATCTTTAATATTTAGCTAGATGCTCAACGAATAAATGAGATACATCAACTAAAGAGATATAAAGATTTATTCGCCGGAACAAAGGAATAGAACATTCTTTATACATGGAGTTGAATATGGCAGACAAAACGGAATAGACTTTTTTCCTGGAGTTCGTCGACAACTCTACAGCAGGCCTGATAGAGAGCATAGGAACGTACGTCTTGTCTGTTTGGAATACCGGTGCAAACTCTTTAATCACGCTGGTCACGTGATTTAGGTTTGCGCCAAATCACGATTTATCGCGTGAATCTCGTGTAGTGAAGAATGCACTTCCGGTTATTCATGTAACTGCTACAAATAATTAAAAACATAATTTTCTATGTTAATTACTTTGGAAGGTTTCAAACTTATCGTTTTTATGGCAGCACTTTTTGAATCCGCTAGGATTTGTCTCACATAACTCAAATGAACCTATCAATCGCAATCATTTAAAAATAGAGAATCGTCTTCATTATTAAAAATAAGCACCAAATCGCAACAAATAAATGTTACCAAAGACAAGATAAATTACTCTTCTACCGACCTGTATCAGTTTATTTGTTTATTTTATCTTTTTATAAATGATCTTTTTATTTATTTATCTTTGTTTATTTATTTTTTTTTTTTTTTATTTATTACACTAAAAATGAAGAATTTGTCATTTATTTTTATTTATTAAAGAATGAGATTCGTTAAAAAATAATTAACATTGAAATTTATATATTTTTAATTAGTATTTACGATTAACTAAACTAAAGAAAAAAAACAAATTTCTTATTTTTAAATGAAGTTTTTTTGTCTCGTGCCAAAAGACATATACGAAAAATGTTGGGGACCAGAACTGAAATGTTCCACCTTCATCTAATGGGTTTCTTTGGCAGAAAAGAGAAAAGGGAGAAGTATTCCTGCATATAATTCTTGCAATCAGGGAGCAATATGTGATATAATTTCAGTTTTCGTTAATAAACAAGTTTATGTAATTTTTGTATTTGGTTAATTAACATTGTTTTATTGTTACAGTTTATTTACTTTTTATTGTTTTGTGTACGTTAATGAACAAGTTTTTTTGTTTTTTTTACCTAACATTGTTTCATTTTTCGATTGATTACTTGATTATCACTGTTCATGTATAGTATTCATGTAATCATTTTTTGATTAAAATTCCTAATGATAAATTGCATTCTAAATTCTCTTTTAATTTTATGCTTATTTTCTTAGTGAAACTTAGTTACCCCCCCCCCCCCCCTGCATTTGCGACCCTGTTTCCATAAGCGCCTATCAGTGTTTGTATTTTACAAATTGCTTTTTTGGTTTAATGTATTAATAATTTTTTTCATCTTTTTGTTTTGAATCGAAGTTGCGTTTTGAGAACACGCTTGGCAATTAAAAAAAAAAAAAGGACTTGCGACGAGATGACTGATTTTATGTTTTATTAACGTTGAACGAGGCCGCCGTTACTTAAAAGAAAAATGTTTTTAACTGAATTCTTCAAACTTTGCTTTACTATTTTGAATACATTAATTTCTTATGATTTTTTAAAATTTACAGTAAGTTTGTAGGTTAACACGTTCAGTTACCCCCCCCCCCCCCCAAAAAAAAGAAAAGAGATTGTATAAGTCACTTATATTCACACATCCCTGACATAGCCAGCTGGTCAATACTCCTACCCTCCAAAAATTTCACACCTAACCACAACAAAACTTCCCCTCCCCCTCCCCCCTCACCCTTTCGACTACTTCTTTCATACTCTTACCCACCCACCCTGCCTACTTTCAAGTTATCTTCATTTCTTCAAATCTTTTTCTAAAACTATGATACCACCTACATACCAAAGACACAGAGTTCCCCCCTTCCCTCCTCTTTCCCCAGCCTCTCAAAATCCATGCCACACCTCACCATGACAAAAACCTCAGCACCCCCTCTCCTCTCTTCAACCCTAAGACAAATTCACTAACTCTCCCACCCCTCCCTTTTCCATGTTGCCTTAATGTACCCACTCACAGCCTTCCATATTCATTTCACTCTCTGCTACTGACTGACTTCTCGCAGCCCGGACCCTGGTCCAGCGCTCTTAGTAGCCACGGCTACTACTTTTCCTCATCAACCCATCATGTCAACCCAATATTTCGATGTACTTGCATGACATTTTTCTTAAAATTATCATCCTAAGGAAGTCTTACAATAAAGATGAAACGTTGATGAATATATAAAAAAATATCTCTTGGTTTTTCCTTTTTCATTTCCCATACATTATATATATATATATATATATATATTTTGGTACAGAAAAATTAGTACAACATTAGTATCGTCTGTTTCAAGCTGAGAAGGACTTAGCCATTCGGTTCTCTTAAGCTTATGTTGTCATCTGTTTCAGAAATGTGAAGTCACATATCACTCTTGTTTGGATGCGTATATTTGTTTAAAATTAGTGTTAGAGAGGTTTAATATGGGTTGAAAAAAAGGAGTGGGGGGTGAAATGTAATAGTTGAGATTTAAAAGTGGAAAAAGATTTAAAAATATAAAAATAAAAAATATTTCTATACAAATCCTGTGAGTCAATGTTTATAAGGAGCATATATATAACAGCCAAATATCCGCTTTAGTCGATCAAAATTGAATTTTCATTATTTTTTTCAAATATTAACTTCTGCTTTAAGTTTAAATTTTGCCAATGATGTTGCCATCCTGTGTCACAGAAAAATTCAGAAAATCATTACTTTTATTACCAAGCTATTATCGCTGGTTTGTAGTATAAGTGTTTTAAAGTGAAAGATTAGCACTGGTTAGTGGCTAGTCAAGCTTTGATCACCTGAGCTATTCTTAGTGACAGTTTTATATAGTCTCTCTCTTACACTTATGCTAATTAGGCAGATTAATGTACCAGTATCACTACAGTTAGCATTGCCTAGATGTTGCACACTATTTTATTTTTTTATAATGAACATTTTGAGCTATTTACTTGAGCTCTTCAGTGATTTTATTCATTTATATTCCATAATATTTGTGACTCAACCCCCCCCCCCCCCCTTATTCTCGAGTTTCTAACAAAATAAATTACTGGCTGTTCATAAACAAAATTCTGATACTAAAAAAATACTTCAATGATTCTGGAATTTCGACTAGATTTAGAAATTAGGCCAAGGAAGATAAAGTTTAAATGTTTAGAAGTGAGACCTAACTTTAAAGGATCGTTATTATTATTTAGTCATAATCTTTTTGTCAATAAAAATATTTGATTTTTAAAAGATTTTTTAGAATAAAATTTGAAAGATTTAACATTACTATTAGTTTTTACAAAATTAAAAAAAAGTTTTTACAAAATTCTAAAGAAAAGAAATTGCTTTAACACCCTTATTTTTTCTCCAGTTTCTGACCGTCTTGTCGGGGTCCAACACATCACGACGTGTGTTTACTTTTGAAAAAGACGCCATCTTGAAATAAACAGCAGCAGCAGGAGTCGCTATTCTTTTTTTTCAATGACCTTTGAGAAACCCAGCAACAGCCGTAGTCGCTATTCTTTTTTGCAATGACTTTTGAGAACCAGCAGCAGCTTTAATCGCCATTTTTGTTTACAATGACTCAGCGAATATCTTCCTTATTTTTCCTTTAAGGAATACAAATGCAATAACCTCACTAATACATTCAAGGCACCGTTCAACTATGTTGTACGGCGAGAGATCTCTCCGGAATTTATTTGTCGAAATTAATCCTTTTCACAGGATCGGCAAAGGTAACTCAGCACAAATTTCATGAGATCTCTAGCTTTTCACTCAAAAGAGGCGCCCCTACAGGGGAATGCGGAAGGGGCTGTCCAGGCAATTTTTAAATGGCCAGAGTGCTCAAATTCTCGAGCGCTGGCTTGTTTCCCACTTTCCCGACCTTGTGTCACATCTTACCTTGTGGGAGGAAGATAAATAGACTCAGTTCAGCCGGGGGTATTACCCCATAGACCGGTATTGTCTTGGCCTTTGGGTCTTGATTTACGCCGGTCTATTGATTTGTCTGTCCTGTGCAGTTCTAGGAGGTGCATTCCTCCAAGGCTTTGCCTTCTTACCCTTTGAGAAGGAGTTAGTTTATTGCTAATCGCCTGAGGCACCCCTACCGGGGAATGCCGACAGGACTGCCCAGGCAAGTTTTAATGGCCAGAGCGCTCAAATTCTCGAGCGCTGGTTTTTTAAATCCCACTTTAAATAAACTCAGTTCAGCCGGGGGGTCAGGAGGCCCCCACGTCGTCGAGCCAGGAGGCGGACAGCAGCCAAGATACAAACAGCCCTTCTCAGGGCTACTATACTCTCTTTGCTACCTGCCTGAAGTCAACACTTGCCTCAGCCTGCATCTCCTGCTCCTCTCCTGCACCAGCACCCTGCAGTCCTGAGCTCCTGCACCAGCACTCTCCTGCCCCAACTGCACCAGCACCCTGCAGTCCTGAGCTCCTGCACCAGCACCCTGCAGTCCTGAGCTCCTGCAGTCTTGAGCTCCTGCACCCTGCAGTCCTGAACTCCTGCACCAGTACTCTCCTGCTCCAACCGCACCTGCAGCTCTGACTCCTGCACCAGCGGCTCCAACTCCTTTTTCCTTT
This sequence comes from Sepiola atlantica, assembly GCA_963556195.1. Taxonomy (NCBI): domain Eukaryota; kingdom Metazoa; phylum Mollusca; class Cephalopoda; order Sepiida; family Sepiolidae; genus Sepiola; species Sepiola atlantica. The sequence continues at coordinate 174,090,744 of OY744516.1, forward strand.
TTTTCCAACAGCCCTTATCAGGGTTACTACTCACTCAAACTACTGCAATATTTTTTTGCCAGCCAGCGACAGCAAGGGTATCTTATCAACATCCATCGACAGCTACCCAGCCTTCCTCTCCAACGACTCCACTCCTTGTCGTCCCGTTTTGCTGTCACCAGAGACGCCACTCTCGTCTTTCCAGTTTATCTTGTTCTAGTGACGTCATCTCAAATCCCATCACTCATTGTTATTACCATTTCTTATGGTAAATAAACATACCTTTTCTTTGAACTTATCACCAGTGTTTGTCCTCTCTTCGTTGTCATTGCTGCAACTTGCCTGTGTCTACTTTCTTAGTTATGAGGCTGATCGACTCCCGGTCGGTCCCGCAACAGTCTCTCTCTGAGTCATTGTGTATTGATATATTAGTGATCCACATATTTTCCTTGTGATATGTATGAAGATATTTAGCCGACCCATTTGGCATAATGGATCAGGAGACTAGGGTTCAATCATCGGTCAAGTCATATCAAAGACTTAAAAAATAGTACTTGATACCATCTAAAACACTCAGCATTTGTTTTATTCCTAAGTTTTCTCCTTAGCTATTCTTAGTGACAGTTTTATATAGGCTCTCTCTTACACTTATGCTAATTATGTAGATTAATCTGCCAGTATCAGTGCAGTCATAAAGCAAGTAGATATTGCATGTCAACATGCAATATTTCAAATACCTGACGGAGTTGGGACCCTAATCCCCTTCAAAGTAGGTCCCTTGTGCTTGCACACACTTAGCCCACCGATCCATCCACTGCCAGAAACACCTCTGGAAGTCTTCTTTTGAAATGATGTTCATCTCCGCTGTTGCGTTCTGCATTAACTCTTCTCTGGTCTCAAAACGGGAACCTTTCAGTGGCGTCTTCAATTATCGAAACAACCAGAAGTCGCAAGGAGCCAGGTCTGGAGAGTAGGGAGGTTGGTAAATGACTGAAATTCCATCTTTGGCCAAGAAATGTTGGAGTAATTGAGATGAATGTGTGGGGGCGTTGTCGTGATGCAGTTGCCAGTTTTTCGCCGTCCACATCAGGACCGGCGGGACAGTTATAAAAGTGTGTGTGTGTGGGGGGGCTCTCCTAAAAAGTGTGGGGGGGGGGCCCGGTTAAACACATGTATATATAACTTCACTATTGATGACCGTAAAGTGGGGGGGGCTTGAGCCCCCCCCCCTGCCCCCCGCACATGTCTGATCTTTTGCGCCAAACTGCATCACGGAGACGCCGAAAAACATCTCCTTTGTCACTGTTTGTCCTTCCGGTGCGTATTCGTTATGCACAATTCCACGGATATCAAAAAAGGCAGTCAGCATCACTTTAATTTTGCTTTGCAACTGCCGCGTTTTTTGGGGGCCTTGGAGACTCGAGATGCTTCCATTGCGACAACTGTCTTTTTATTTCTTGGTTGAACCCGTACACCCATAGCTTATCTCCAGTTATCACGGTGTTCAGAAACCCAGGATCAGTGTTGGCAGTTTCCAGGTCTTGTGCAACTTGAAAAGGGAGGTCCTTTTGTTCCTGCGACAACTTGAGCACAAATTTTGCAGCCACTCTGTGCATGTTTAAATCACTACGCAAAATCGCATGTGCAGAATCTTTACTCACTCCAACCTCTTGGGCAATCTCCCGCATGGTTGAACGACGATCTTCCATTACCAAATTTTGCACCCTCTCAACAACAGCAGCACTCCAGGCAGTTTGGGGCCTGCCAGAACGCTGGTCACTCTCCGCTGATGTGTGGACAATTTTGAATCGGTTGAACCACTCCTTAATTTGTGTTACACCCATCGCATCTTCTTCAAACACCTGCTGAATCTTACGTATTGTTTTGCTTTGAAAATCACCAAGTTTTTGACAAAATTTGATGCAGTACCGTTGTTCAACACGTTCAGTCATCTTGAGAGAATCGGTAATCCGAAAAACACATTGCGTAGCACCTCACTCAGCGACCGACAGGCAGCGACTAAAGCATGGGAAGGTGGTGATAAAATTCACACATGCGCATGAAGGTGTCTTCCTTCACTGTGTAGAGTGGCGCTGCCCTATCGTCTCTATTTCGCATGGAAAAAAATATTTGTCTGATACTTTTAAGACAGGCCTCGTCTATATATATATATATATATATATATATATATATGGAAGATGTTTTTTTTTACCTGCAGGCTTTGAAATATCTGACTAGTACATGGGCGCAGGACTACCCCTCTCAATGTGATGGACCAGTAGACCTTGTTAGGTTATCCATATAGCAGAAGGAAAACTGATATAAAAACTATGCTACTGACTACTCATGTCTTGGAAGCAAACTGTTGGGGGTGGGAGGCCTCTTTAGTCCTGATCGACAAACTTCGTAGAGCTGAAATCTAGAACAAAATATCCGGATTGCAATACTTAAAATTGCTTAAGGAGTAGATGGGCTCTGCCTATCACCCAGCCTTTGCACTCCTTCTTTGTCTATTAGCCAGGCGCATGGGTACTAGCACAGGGACACCTCAAAGATGCCCAGTGCTTGGCCTTGTTTCTTAACTAGGACAATGAACGTTGTCTCTCTTTCTCTCTATCTGGGCAACTTGGGGAAATTATTTTGTCACTAAGTCTCACATGACTAGTCTGGGTCGCTCTTGTTCCGACAGGTTAGACAGTTTGTCTGGCTGCTGTTTTCAACTGGTAGTACAAGAGCCCAAACTCTTAGGTAGCGCTAAGAAAAGCTGCTCCATCAACAGTTTTATAATATCGTGGGTAGCTGTACATGTCATGTCGCGCATGGAAAGGGTACCTGCAGTTATCCCTGATTGGCTTTCCCGAGGCCACAAACCCCATGGATCAAGTCTCGACTAATGATCTGGATGTGAAGGCTTATTAGCACCAAACAAGCAACCACTTTGCCCTCCCCACTCTATCTAAAACCAAAATGACAATACAAAGAAAGAAAAAAAACCTAAACCAGGCACCCACCAAAAAACATCTTCACCTCCACCCATGAAGCACATGTCTGCATGCGAAAAAATCTACAGCAAGCCCCACTATCCACAATGGTTCACCTCGAAATGTGCAGCTGCTATTGCACAGAGGCAGCAATCATTCTGACAATTCGGCTGCCATAAGTCAACTACGAATTGACAGAAATTTATAACGTCAAGAAAAAATTGTAAGGCAGTCATAGGTAGATGTAGAGTTTTGAGAGGACAGGGTCCAGTTAAGCAGAGTATTTCTTTATTACTATTACTGGTATAAAGTTGTCAAGGATTGTTATGATGTTCCAGACATGAGATGGAGTGATGGTCAGGTCATCAAGTGTGGCTTCAGTCTGAAATAGGAAATTTGGGAGAGAGTGGTTTGCAGAGTCCAAAGTGGAGTTTAAGGCGAAACGCTGGGCAATTAGTTCAGCTTTATCAGTTGCCGTGCAAATGACATCATTGTGGTTTGATAGTGGGGGGATTGTTGATTGATTGTCCATAGTTCACCACACTATTGTAGATTTTCCAGAAATCGTGAGTACCTAGTTTCTGTGACTCAATGCATTTTCTAGTCATCTCTGTATACCTTCTCTTTGTTTCATCTATTACAATCTTACAATGATTTCTTGACATTATAAGTTTCTGTCAATTTGTAGTTGACTTGTGACGGTTTAATTGTCAGAATGCTTGCTGCCTCTGTTCGAGGTGAACCATTGTAGAGAGTGGGGCTTGCTGTAGAATTTTCGCATAGGGACATGTGTTTTAATGCCTGCTTTGACCCATTCAGTTGTCTCATTTGTGCACTGATCAGCAGGTTGAGAAAAAATTTCACCCCAATGAGGCGTCTCTGATGTGATCTCTGATGGATTCCCAATCAGCCCACTTGTAGTATCTCGTCGTTTTGAGCAACGGCGCATCAGCCTTAGAACCAGATTTAAGGGTGATATCAATCATTACCACAAAGTGATCAGCATTCTTGAGCAGGCTATGGGCATTCGTTGCACAAGCCTTGGGCAGTGACGTCAGGAACAGGTCCAGAAGTGAGGCTTGCTGGTCCACACGATCAGGGAGGTGGGTTGGGAAAGTGACAGTCTGTAAGAGTGAGTGCACTATGGAGAAACTATACATGGAGTTACCAGCTGTGTCTGTATAGCTGGAAAATCCAAGCCAGTCACGGTGATGTACATTAAAATCCCCAAATACATGTATTTAGGCACTCAAGTCAAGTGAGAGTTCTGTATCTATGCTTTCAGGGACAAAGTTAAGCCGGGTACAGTCCTGGGTCGAAGGAGAACGGTATAAGAAATATAAGTAACTAACGCTGTAAGGTTAATTTAAAGCACATGTAGGCTTGATCATCTGATTCTAGTCTATGTTCTCTAGTCAAGGGGGGGGGGGGGTTCTGAACATAAACTTACAAGTATATAGAATTATGCGTTATTATTCTGCATCTTTTTTCAAAGGTGACAAATGTTTAGTTGAACCAAGCATAAAACACTGGATCTTTGAGTATTTTTCAGGAGCTATAGTACTTATAAGGTTGTCGCCAATCTTTGGAGAATCTTTCTTTATCTGCATTCAGTTTCACTTCATCATTGGTGAAGATTTGGGTCAGGGTATCATTAATAGCTGGAAATGGCTATGAAACACAAAATTTTTAGAAGTTCAGCTTCTGGGCGTTTCATTACAACCTAATGCCGAAAGCTAAAAAAAGTATAGCTGTTTACTTTTTGACTTGCAACGAAAAGAAAATATGATATTCTTTGTCAACGGGAATCGGGAAACTGATGAAAGAAGTAAGTTGCTTTTTTTTGTGGGATAATAATGCCTTCTGATTGCTTAGTAGAATATCATATGACTGATGACCTAGACAAGTCGTGTCAAATTTGCTTACACTGTCTGCTCTGATATATTCAGAAATTAATGGGGTCACTTTGACCTAATGCTGTAAAGTAGACAAAACGGACATGGGTAGTAACAGCCTGTCTGACTTATGAAGCGAAGAAGAAGAAAAAAGAAAGAAAACATCTACAAATCAAAAATACATGTCTTGCCCTTATGTCTGTTTTTTTTTTACTTTTAATTCAAATAAAATTTGGATATTAAACATGAGGACCAATGTTGATGTGTTCAATCCAAACGGTCAGACATTTTTCATCCTTTGTGATGTCTCTATCTGTCACTTTGTTCAGGAAGGCAATTGAAAACAACATTTTTGAAGTAAAAGTTTATGAAATATCCAATGGTGGTATTCATTTTGTGTTATCTTCTTTTCTTTTTTTTACAATAATATTATGGGGTTTGCTTTTGCATTGGAAATCCATAAATGGCATTGGATAGTCATTAACTATATATATATATATATATATATATATATATATATATTTATTTATTCATTAATTTATTTATTAATAGTGTTACAGAAAATCAGAACATATCAGCATGTAACTGCTTAAGGAAATGAAACATAATGTAACGTAAACAAAATCTACTGTTAGCCCTTGACAGCCATGTTTAAATTGACCATCTGGGAGAAATTTTATACCATTATATTTGAAAAAAAACAAAAAACTTTTTATTTATTTATTTTCTCTGTTTATGGTAATTAAAATTGTGGGCTTATTTAGAAATAATTGAAAATAATTTAAAATAAAAGTTGGTAGATAGGGACAAAGTAAACTGACTGACTAATCTCAAATCAAAATGTTCCTCTTACGGTTATTAAGAGGTGTGAAATATTTTTCTTTCTTTTCTTTTTTTAGGCATTACATCATTGGGTGTTATTTAGAAAAACAAATATAGTGAAAATAAAAACAAAGTTAAATAAATAATAATTACTAAATATTAGTTAAATGTGTTGGGTGATAAAAGATGGGATGCAAATATCTCTCTCTCTATATATATATATATATATTATATATTATCTCTGGGGTCCCAGTTTCGAATCTCGCTAGGTTCGGCTATGCTGATGAGTCGTAAAACGACAAAACACATGTCCGTGGATAATCATATAAAAAAAATATATGTCACTCCTCATATGGGGGCATTACATTGATGAAGGGAAAAATTATTCCCACCTAGCATTTAGATAAAATGCTTTTCCATATAAATAATTTAATTTGTTCAAAGTATCACAAATAAAAATAAACAAATAAATGACATCTATAAAAGCGATGCATTCCATCCATTAGTGGGGATTAGCTCACTGGTAAAGCGTTGCTCTTCAGTCTGTGGGGTCCTGGTTTCGAATCTTGCTAGGTTCAACCACGTCGATGAGTTATAAGACAACGAAACACGTTAATTATTTTGTAAAATATATATATGTCACTCCTCATATGAGGGTATCACATTGGTGAAGAGAAATATTATTCCAAATTAGCATTTAAGTAAAATGCTTTTCCGTATAACGAGTTCAATTTGTTCAAAGTATCCCAAATAACAATAAACAAATAAATGACATATATATTTTTAGTATTTGGCTTGCAATGATGAGAAAATATGACATTCTCTGTTAACAGGAATTGGGATAGAAGTAAATTGCTTTTTTTGTCGGATAATAATGATTAAATTGGTTAAGAGTGGAGCTCTTCCCTCTAGCATTTCTAATTTAATCAGACCTTCTGGTTCTATCCGTTCCCGCCTCTATGGTCTACCTAATGTTAAGACCCATATTATCTATGATAGGGTCCTTGCAGCATAAGGTAGCCAAATGGCTTGCCACTATTTTGGAACCAGTTCTCGAACGCTATAGTTTATTTTGTATTAAAGATTCATTTTAATTTTCGGATTTTATACAAAATTATTCTCACACTGACAGATTTATGTGTTCCTTTGATATATCAAGTCTTTTTACCCGTGTCCCCCTTATTAAGACGATTAATATATGTGCAGATCCCTTATATCCTAGTCAACTACGTACTCCTATTCAAAAAAATATTTTCATGGAATTAATGAATTTCGCCACTATGTCGGTTGAATTCAGTTTTAACAACATAATTTACAGACAGATTGATGAGGTCTCTATAGATTCTCCTTTGGGGCCGGCATTGGCCAACATCTTTGTAGGTTTTCATGAAGAAAGTCTGTTATCCGGTTTTAAAAGACCAGACGTTTATTTCTGTTATGTTGACAACACCTTTTGTTTGTTCAACAATGAGACAGAAGCAAACGTTTTTTTTTTTTTAATGTTCCTCAACAATATTCATCCAGCTCTTAAGTTTACTTTACATAAGGAAGCCAATTCTTTACTTCCATTTCTCCGGTTTTCTAACTACAGTACACCGGAAACCAACTTTTACTGGTCTCTACATACGTTGGAACTCATTTTGCCCACAAAACAACAGTTCAATTTAATTAAGACCCTTACTCATATGGCCTTAATGATTTGTTCTTAAACCAAACTGGATGATGAAATTCAATTCATTATTAAGACCCCTGTAACAATGGCTATCCATTAGACATTGTTGAATCTACTATCAAAAATAAAATTTCGAGTTTTTATAAAGCTAAAACAGCTTCTGTTGACAGATGTCCTATTTACCTTCGTCTACCTTGGCTAGGTAACATAAATGATAGATTCGCCAAACAAATCTCTTTGTCTGTACAACAATGTTACTTTGCCGCGAATACATGAGTTGTTTTTCCACCAGACCCATCTTGACGTCAATTCGAAAAGATGTTCTCGCCCTTCATAATAATTCTATTATTTATTTATTTAAATGTAGTTGCAGTTTGCACTACGTTGGGAGGACATAAAAAAAGTTCGACATCCAGGTCAAACAACACATACTCACAAAAATTCGCCAGGTAAATTATTTACCAACTGATGTCTTGAATAATGCATACAGGTCTTTCATCACCGAACATCTTATAAATAACCGTACCTGTGCCTCAAATTTCAGTGTTGACTTATTCTCTATTCTCAGTAAGTCACACTCTCCCTTTCATCTGAAGGTTCTAGGAACTATTTACATTAAGTCTTTGCAACCTTCTCTTTGTAAACAAAAAGAAAATCTTCTCAGACTTAATGTAGTTTCCATTTGATACAATCTTTTTTCTTTCCTCTTTTCCTCCCTATTATCTCCGTAGCATATTTATTTTTCTCTTAATCCTAACCTCGGTTTAGTTTTGTTGAGCGAGGTTTGAAACCGGTCAGCTGACCCTTTCAGTCTTCTATTTTTTAATTCATCATGTTTAAAAATAAATAAGGTCTTTATATAGCCATGATAAAGTTTTGTACCACAAAATAATATTTATATTTATATATATATATATATATATATATATATATTTATTTATTTAAGAAAACATTGTTAAACAACACAATTCTAATGCTTGATTATATGTTTTTATTTTTTCTATTTTTCTAATGTTTTCTGTGTCAAAATCAAAAAAATAAATAAATGTTCCATATGTATTACTAGCACTTTCGACTCTTTGTTGAATCATCTTCAGGTGACAAAAACAAATGAACAAAAAGCTTGAGAAAAGAAAACAAAACAGAATTTCAAAAAGTCAGTTAGACACCAAAAGAACAAACGGGTGCAGTTCCAAAAGAAACGTTTACAATTTAAATTTAACAACATTTTAAAATGCTTAAAATAATACAATTCATCCTGTGATGCTAATTCTGGCGTCCCGAAATTTAAATTATAAGCGTCTTTTGTGGAACTTAGACATAAATAGATCTTAATTCTCTTCCTTCAACGTGGTTGGTTTGGTGGCCGCATCGTCCTGGGCGTTCAGACAAAAGTTAAAAAAATGTTGACTTGGATCTGATGGTTTCGAATCATGTGACTGGCAGAGCAATCACCCTCCACACTGATGATTCCCGGTAAAAAAGGATGAAACACACGTGTCTGTGGATAAGAATCTAATAATATTTATTGTAATATTATTTTAATAAATAAATTTTAAAAAACATTTTAACTTTTCATGTCTACCACAAACCAACAAACAAAAACGACAATATACAATGTTATTCCCACCACAGCAACAAAATTAAAACAAGTCTCATGATTGGTTTCTACTTTTGTTTTATTAGAATATATCGCCTCAAACACCTCAACGAAACATACAAACAAATCTAAAATTCTCTCAAAACCTCAAATAAATATGCTAAAAGAAAAACCTTCAACATACACACAACTCTCAAATAGAAGAAAAACACACCCACTATTTCTGATATTCAAAGACACTCTCACCCTATCTACAAACATAAACAACACAACCAACTTCTGTACAACAGAATTAATTAAACTAGGAATACTAATCAAACTTCATCACAAACCATAAAAACATCTGCTGCTCTTGCAAATGTGCATCCTGTAACTGCAGACAAGTTGTAACTGCATTTCCTTCTTAAACTTTTAATATAAACAAAAAAACTGACATGCTTCAATGCTTTGAGATTTAAATGTCTAAAACATTTCAAGTACATAAAATTAAAAATATCTCTCTGCTAATAAATAGTAGTGTTATTATTCATTTATTATTTCACTCTCAATATAACAGAAATAATCAATTTACTCTCTATACTTTTATTCATCTCTCTCTCTCTCTCTCTCTCTCTCTCTCTCTCTCTCTCTCTCTCTCTCTCTCTCTCTCTCTACATTTAACATCACTTTTCCTTTATCTTGGGGTTCAACGATTTTTCATATTTTGCAATCTCACTCACCAGTTCTCATAGGTCAACTGTCTACAAATTCCACTCTGTAAAGTCTTGTCTAATAACTTGCTTCCAAGTTTTAATTGACCGGCCAACCTTCCTGCGATTCAAGAGATCCATATTTCTGTAACGGTATGAACGCTCCACATGACCGTTCATCCATCAAAATTAGTCATTTATTCAATAACAAAGCCATTTCATTTTCAACATTAGCACAACATAAAAAAGTACACATTCAAAGTCATTGCTGTTTTGGCCGTTTTGTGATTCATATGTGCATAGGCAAGCCTGTGGAGTTGGAGTCGGGGAGTTAGTCAAAGTGAGTTCATTGTAACCAATGAAGTCTCGTATGACCTTGACATGGCCTTGAAAAATTCGGTCATGATTGAAATTTTGATGAAATTTTAACTTCGATTTTTCAAATTTTATGTATGGATCTGTGACAATAAAGAGGAACACTCACCGTCAGGAAAATGAATGAGGTGTTTCGCATGTCGTGTCTGCAGATTAAAAAAGGACTTCTCTTCATAGGTGCAGGTTTTATGGTGGTCTCTGATTTGCATATGTGGAGATCAGCTGATATAAATGAAGAGGACAGCTGGGAAGGAAGGAGAAGCGATTTGGATTGGAGAGACAAAGGCAGAGAGAAAGTGGGTTGCACGAAATTCGGTTGGAAATTGAATTAGTCAAAACTTTTTGAGAGAAAGGCAGAGAGAAAGTGGGTTGCACGAAATTCGGTTGGAAATTGAATTAGTCAAAACTTTTTGAGAGAAAGGCAGAGAGAAAGTGGGTTGCACGAAATTCGGTTGGAAATTGAATTAGTCAAAACTTTTTGAGAGAAAGGCAGAGAGAAAATGGGTTGCACGAAATTCGGTTGGAAATTGAATTACAATCAAAACTTTTTTTTAAATTCTTTATTTTTCTGGCACAGTTAATTAACAGGATCTGATGCCCTTTGATATCAGTAACTACCATTCAAAATTTCAGCCTGATTAGATAAATAGTTTTTGAGTTATCAACGTTTCTATGGCATAACTTTGGGAATACTTCATACAATATGGAGAAGTAAGGCCCAGATAAGACTTTGGCCCATCCTTACGTTGTCAGGCGAAGGTATGCAGTCTCACGACTGATACTAGTAGAATAAAAAGATATCTTAGTCAAAGCGAAACCTTTTAAAATGAGAAAAGTTGGAGTTTTTTAAATTTCAAGGAGTCAAAATCAGAGTTGAAGTTGATGGTTTGGCCACAAGTTGTGTTTTTCTTGAAGGGGATGTGTGGGGTTAGTATTCAGAGATATTCCAAACTGAGTGTCAAATCTGTTCAAGATGTGAAGAAAAATTGATTGTTTCAAGAAAAAACAAAAACACAAATTAATTCATGATACATTAAACAGATTATTTCCCTTGTTCTTATTTAAAAGATCTCATCGGGCACAATAATGATGTCTTGTCATAATGACGCAGATCTGGTTCTTGGTGTTCTGCTTAAAGTATTAGGAACTAATTTGCTTCAAGTTTGGAGATATGGATTAGTGTTCATGTTTGAAGTAGTTGGATAGATTGCAGGTGCTAACTAGTGTTTGTTGCAAAGGAAGCGTTGTGAGATACTGTGTCAAGTGTAGGATAATCAGTGTCTGAACACTGCCATAATTAGTGCTACATCACAAATCAGGGGAGAGACGATCAGTGTTTGGCATGATGTGGCGTCTACTACTATAAGGTCCATCACCAACAAACCTCTTGACATCGTCCACGTGTCTTATCTAGGCTACAATAACAGTCTTACCTTCTTCCATAACTTTATAAGGTTGGTTCAGTTTGCTTGTTCAATGTTTATTTGGTTGAAATACTGATTGGATCAAAATACTCAATCTTGATTGGTTGCCTGTATCGGATTTCAACCAATCAGAAAGCAAGCAACACAAGCCATAATCATGGACTACTAAATATAGCAAACACTTATCACAGTCTCACAGACTCACTCATGAGAAGCCTACACACATGTGGACAGAACAACACTTTCTCTATATCTATATCTTAATTGATAGCTTTTTACTTATTGGCTGTTCCACATATTTGATCACCCCAATGTACGAGCATACGTTTGATTCTGTTCCTTTGAACTATTCCTAACTCTTTAATTTTGGTTGTTCTTATTTCAGCTAGATTCTTCTGGCCGAATATGAGATGTTACATTACTGCCTGGACCCGTTCCTGTTTATCCTGCCAGAAATCTAAAGTGCCCTAACATATATGAGCTTCGCTTGAAACTTTCAGTACTCCCAATGCACGGTTTAACCACATCCATATCGACCTAGTTGGACCATGGCCGGTCAACCAATGGTTATTTCTACCTATTAACTTGCATTAATCGTTTTTCTCGAGCTTTTCGTTTGAGAGATATTTCTGCTAATTGCACATATGAACCACTAGTTATCATCCAGTTTCCGATGGTACGATTGAGTGTTTCCATTGCCGCTTTACGTGCAGATCCTGATCCTTGGATAGAATATGTACCAAATGTTCTCCTTGGCTGCCGCACTGTTATCAAGAAGGATTTAGGATATTCCCCAACAGAATTCCATTATCATTGCCTGGCCAAATGTTGATCCCCTCTCATTTGCCTGTGATCGATACGGATCAATACATAGACAGACTCAGATGCTAATTTAAGTCTTCTACCGATGAACCTGTTACACAATCATTGGCAAATCGCAAAAGTGTGTGTGAGACTTGGAGACGTCTCTGGAAGGATTGTTATGTCTTGGGCACGGCACAACACTAGCTCTTCGGACTAAACGATAGACACATTCCTTTAATGAAAGGGTTAATTATACTAGTTTGGCTATTTTGCGGGAATTACAGTGACATAATTATGCGTTATTAGGCTGGCTTCATTAATTCTCTCCTGAGAATTCATCATCTGCTGGGACCATCGGCTTCTGGAAATCAAGGCTTTGTAATAATGAGGGAATAAACATATTACTTTATATATAAAATATATATTTTATTTTTGCATTCCGAAGAACAATTAAAAACTCGAGAGTTCGGCGAACTTGCAAACCATGTCTGTCGTATGCAGATTCAAAAGTCGTACTATTTTCAAACCCTTCGCTGCAGACTAAGCGAGAGGAGGAAAGAGACAGAGATGCCTGAAAAGAAAGGGAAATACAGATAATGTCACTGGTGCTCTCAATTTCAACTGTCTGCTCTTTTACCTTTAAAATGTACTGAGGGCCCGCAACTTCATAACAACTTGTCAACTTGAAGTTGTTCAAGTCTGATTGACGGCAAACTTTTTTCGTAGTCACATTCTCGGTGCGAAAACACAGTTGTTGAATGTTACGTCTCTCCCCATGAGGGCAGTCCAAGTTAGGTAAAAGGGCTATAAAATGTGAGGAGCACCAGTTTCCCCAATCGCTGTGCCATATCATTAATAAAGCATATCTTGTTTTTATCCGCTACAAGCCTAAGCAGGGGGTAATGTTGCAGTTATATGTTGACAAACTATTTATTTACTAGACGTAAGGGGCTACTGAGAAAAAAGGGTGAAGTTTTTTTTGTTTTTTTTTTCTGCCTAATTTGTGCAGCGAGATGTCAGTTTACATTAGTTTTAAATTTCTGCATGTCAGTAACGTCAGGAAAGCAGGGAGCAGAGAGGGAGTTCCATTGTCCAGCAGCACGAGGAAAGGAGCTTTTGGAGTAGAAAGCTCTTCGGTATCTGGGGACCTCCACAGTGTATGGATGGGATTTGGCAGATTGTCGGGTTGGTCTAGTGAATCTACGTCGTGGGGGCACCAGAGCAGCAAGCTCATCAGAGCACAATCCATTGAAGTACTTGTAAAACAGGCACAAGGAAGCAACATTGCGGCGATGGGACAGGGGCTGGAGCTTGGTGGATAGTGAAGGACCTATCAAGTTGACGACTCTTTTTTAGACCTTGTCTAAAAGGGAGAGACTAGAGGATGATGCACCAGCCCAGATGTGGCAACAATACTCCATGCATGGGCGGATGGTGGCTTTGTAGAGATATAGGATAATGTCAGATGTAAGAAGTTTACTGGCACAGTAAAGGGAGCCCACCTTCTTTGCAGCAGCCCTGGCAATGTTTTCAATGTATTTATTCCAATTCATGTTATCTGTGAAAGTTAGGCCGAGGAGTTTGAATGATGAACTCTCAGGCAGGGTGCTATTTGCCATGACAATTGGTGGTTGAAGAGGTTTCTTGTAGTTATTGAAGGAAAGTAGCTTTGTCTTTGCGGCATTAAAAGTTACCATCCATTTTTTACCCCATTCCACTACAGACTAGAGGTCATTTTCTAAAGATTCAGCCATTGCCTCGGATATGTGCGTGTCGGTTTTGCCCAGATGAGGAGAGTAGAGCATGGTGTCATCAGCAAATATTCCTATCTCAGTCGCAATGGCATCAGAGAGGTCATTTATGAAAATCAGGAACAATAGTGGTCCAAGAATAGATCCCTGGGTACACCAGCATTTATGTCATGTTGCTTAGAAGAACGGCCATCGAGTACGACCTGGAGCTTTCTTTTGTTATAAAGGATTTAATTATATTAAATACTTGTCCAGCAATACCATATGAGTGCAGTTTTATGAGAACCCCTTCATGCCAGACCTTGTCAAAGGCCTTGGATATATCAAGCGCTACCACCCTAGCTTCACCTGCCTTGTCCAGTTTATGGTATATGCGTTCAGAGATGACCGTTAGGATATCTGCAGTAGATCGTGCTTGTCTGAATCCGTATTGATGATCAGAAAGAAGTTTAGCATTAACTAGGTGCCGGACTATCACTAGATTGATTAATGATTCAAAGATTTTAGCAAAGATCGGGAGTAGACTGATTGGGCGTTAGTTTAGAGGATCAGTTCTATCTCCAGAATTCTTGAATACTGGCACCACAGAAGCAATTTTCCAACTATCAGGGAAGCAAGATTCAGTAAGGCATTTGTTGTATAGTTTTAAGAGGACAGGGACTAGCTCAGCAGAGCATTTCTTTATTATTATTACTGGTATAAGATCAGGCCCACAGGATTTGGAGGTGTCAAGGTTTTTTATGATGTCTCTCACTTGAGACAGGGTGATGACCAGGTTTTCAAGTGTGGCCTCAGTCCGCAATAGGAATTTAGGGAGGGGTTGGTTTGCTGAGTCTAGAGTGGAGTTTAAAGCGAAATGCTGGGCAAGTAGTTCAGCCTTATCAGTTGCCATGCAAACGACATCATTGTGGTTTGATAGTGGAGGAATTGTCGATTGTCCATTGTTCATCACACTATTGTAAATTTTCCAGAAATCACGAATACCTAGTTTCTGTGAGTGAATGCGTTTTTTGGTTATCTCTGTATACCTCCTCTTTGCTTCATCTATCACTACTTTGCAATCATTTCTTGCCTCTACAAATTTTTGTCTGTTCGCAGTTGACTTATGGCGGTCGAATTTTCGGAATGCCTTCTGCCTCTCAGCAATAGAAGCTGCACATTCCGAGGTGAACCATTGAGGAGAGTGGGGTTTGCTGAAGAATTTTCGCGTGTTAACTATACTGCAAGATTACCTATTTTTTAAAGTTTTTTAAGCTTCTTCTAATGTCTAATAAGAGTAATTTCGAAAGTACGGAGGGCAGAATAAAAGAATTTAGGAAAATTCGACAACGGAAAACTTGGCAAAAGAAAATTCGGCAATTATGGAATAAATATCGATTGAAAATAGATTTTAGAACCGTTTTTGCGAGGATATAGTTGTAAGTATGGGGGCTACCCCCTCCCACCAATAAAGAACACTTCTTCTTGTGTTATCTTTTTGGTACTTGTGCAGTTTACATGTTCGGCTATTTTTTAGATAAGATTTTCAAGTTAAATTCAATTTTTACGATATCTTTTGTTTATTAAATTGTTAGGTGAAAGTACAGAATAGTTAATAAAGCCCCCCCCCCTCTCCCCATGTTAAGAATGGTTTTCTAAATAATGTTATCATTTCAACCCAGTTCGTAATTAAGTTATGAGATTAAATCTATCATAATGCATTTAGGTTTCTTCGTAAACAAGTCAGCCATTTTAATATTTTATTAATAATTGAAAAAAATCTCAATTACTTCGTGTCTGTTCGAAATTTGAAAGGAATTTGGAAGTATTAAAACTATCGAATATAAATTCATTTAAACTGGCTTTAAAATTTTTTAGAAAATCATGTATTTAAAAAAGCAAAATTGTTTTCTTGTCATGAAATAAATGTCTAAGTTATTTTTTTGTAACTGTAATTCAGTGTTTTAATCTCTCACGGCCATCTTGCCTTAAAATAGTTTAATCTAAAAAGTTTATTTACTACTTTCTAATTTTTTTCTTCTTTAAAATAAATCGTTGAAAGGGCGGAAAAAAATCAGAAAAATACAGCTGATTCATTGCCCGCCATTTTGCCTGTGAAACGACGAATTAACCACTTTATCTTACAGTGATATTTACCAATTTTGAAGAAGAAGAAAAAATGACTCGACGAGCGGCCGATTTTCAACACATCCTCTCTCCCGTCGAGATTAAAACACTGAATTACAGTTACAAAAAAATAAATTAGAAATTTATTTCATGACAAGAAAAACAAATTTCCTTTCAAATTTCGAACAGACACGAAGTAATTGATATTTTTTCAATTATTAATAAAATATTAAAATGGCTGACTTGTTTAGCCCGCTCTGTAAACTGCACAAGTACCAAAAAGATAGCATAAGAAGTGTTTTTTTAGGGTGTGTGTGTGGGGGGGGGGGGTAGCCCCGTACTTACAACTATATCCTCGCAAGAACGGTTCTAAAATTTATTTTCAATCGATATTTATTGTATAATTGCCGAATTTTCCTACTTTGCCAAAATTGTCGAATTTTCCGGGCACCGAATAAAAGGGGGATTGCCTCCTTCCTGGAATGAAACTTGTCGTAAACTGTCAAAAAAAGGGAACCGGAAATATCAACAAAAACAAAAACGCCATCATCACCAGCATCCATGCGATAGAGAAGTAAGTTTTTATATTTGAAGATTTATTGATTTATTTATAGTTTTCGTTTGTACGACACGTTTTTTTTTTTTTATCGTTTCGTTCGTGACTCGTCGAATTGGCTTTTAAAAATTCATTTAAAAAATAATCTTCAATTTTTTAAAAGCCATATTACAAATTTACGACGCACACACATTGCCCCATCAGACTAATTAGAGTTAATTAATAAATGTATTCTGTTTAAGTAAAAGTGGCGTACATTTTAAAAGAAGACTAGCAGTACTTGGGATTAGACAAATAAAAGACAACACCAAGTAAAAAATGTCCTGATGAATCGATAAATGATTATTTTGTTCATTTGTGTCGTCGTCGTCGCGTTGGTTTGTCGTAGAATGGTAAAGTGAAAGTAGTCCTTCTTTACAATCATAAAAAATTTCATTAATGAAACGGCCCTTCTATCGGCCCAAATGTTTCTGATTGCAATTAACGGAACAAACCGGAAATGGCCGAAGCAGTTTACGATGTTAAAGCCGAAAACAAAATGTAAAAAGGCAAACAGAAATGCACCTTTTTAGGTTAGGGTTAAACATTTTTTAGCCTATCCAAACAAAATAAAGTTGAAAAACTTCATAAGAAAAAAAAAAGTTGATTCACTTAATGATCTGAAGAATATTATTAAACCCATTCTTAACACGTCAGAGAAAAAATGAAAAAGTTGTTTCATTTAATATTAGTACTAATTGACTGTTCGACGACGTCTCAGCAACTTCGGATCTTTTCCGTAAATTGCAATCGGAAACGTTCGGACCGTCATGGGTCCTCCTGCCCCCAGCCATGAACACCATTTTTATTCTTAGTTTTTAATTCTTTTTGAAATAAAGTAAAACGTTGTCTTTGATGTTTATGAATGAGAGCATTTTTAAGTGTAGTTAACAGAACAAAAAAGTGGTGAAAAAAAAAAACATACAAATGTGCAACAAATAAATGTTACCAAAGCCAAGATAAGTTACGCTTCTATTTTAACTCATTTTAAAGCGTTTTTTTTTGTTTTGTAAAAACAACCATAGTGTTCAGTTAGAACAAAAAATAAAGATGGCGCCGATGAGCAATGCACGTGTACCCCTGATAATCGCTTAAAATCGAAAATTAAACAAAATACTTGTATAAACACACCCAATAAATGTCACCAATCGTGTGAAAATGTAATGTTCTAACAGTATATTGTTTAATTTTCGATTTTTTAGCGATTATCAGGGGCCCAGAGGTACACGTGCAATGCTTATTGACGCCATCTTCTTTTTCGTTTGAACTGAACACTATGTTTTTAGCAAAAAAAAAAAAACCACTTTAAAATAAGTTAAAACACAAATAAACTTATCCAGGTAGGTAAAAGAGTAACTTATTTTTGCTTTGGTAACATTCATTAGTTGCACATTTATTTTTTCACCCCTGTTTGTTTTCCTGTTAACTACACTTGAAAATGCCTATGATGAAGGCATTTAGGAAAATTGGCAACGTAAAATTGGGCAATTTTGGCAAGGTAGGAAAATTAGGCAATTATGGAATAAATATCAATTGAAAATAAATTTTAGGAGCGTTCTTGAGGGGGATATAGTTTTAAACAGGGCTACCCCCCCAAAAAAAAATTATTTAAAAATAAATATTTTAGAATATTTACTGTTGTTTTAAAGCAAATAAAATCGATTTTTCAAAGTGTTAGTTCTAAGAACAAGGTTCTTGTATTATCTTTTCCAATTATTATATTAATACAAAAAAGTAGTAAATTAAAATACCATTACGAGATTAAATCCGTTATAATGCATTTCGGTTTCTTCGTAAACAAGTCAGTCATTTTAATATTTTGTTAATAGTTGAAAAAATAAATTGAAAGGAATTTGGAAGTATCTAAACTATTGAAGGCGGGATTATTTTTCTCAGGAACATCTCGGTGTGCATCGTATGTACAGGTCTAGTAAACTAGAAAGAGATAGCTGACATTTGCTGCATCGTTCCTTGAAGGACAGCCACGTGTGTTGCCATAAAAAACGAAATGTTCGATCTGGATGCGTTAAACTGCGAACAGGGAGGAATGACAGAGGTACGGTCATTCTGTGATTTTTTGTGACCAAGGTTAGTCTGCAATTACATTGATCGATCTAGTGTGAGTGATGTTAAAATTTTAGTTGTGAATTGTGGTCCCATCTTTTGGATTTTGGAAGTTAGCTGACTTGTGCACGGAGATGACTCTCCACCCCTCACCACACAGATAGAATCACGGGAAGGATGCAAACAGAAATGATGTTTGTTCCACATCGAAGAGGTTTGGTGTTAATTGGGGTGTAGGTGCACTCAGGTGCGCACGTCGGAGACAGATAAAACCATGGAGGGGTCGATTTAAAAGTATGTACTGATGTACTGTGTTTAAGTAACCTTGGATAGGATGAGAATAATATGTGGACCTGGTTTGGTAACCCAATGTTTTCTGGGGGGTAGTGTTGGAAGTAACTTTTCACCTTTTCACCATACTGTGTAGTTAGAACTGTGGGATGGGGTCCGCTACGATAAAAAAGGGTTGGGAGTTAGAAAGACAGGTGATAGTTCACGGACATTCCCACGGGGTGCTGAAGTGTCCAAAACGCATGGTCTAGATGTAGCGATTATGTATAGAAACGGTACCTTATATAAATTTTGTGGGCTGACCATGTAAGATGACATGTTAAAAGAAGAGCTTTTGTGTTTTTTGTTTCCCTATATCGCGGTAATACACGTGAGTTAGATTAATTGGAGATCGGTTGTATACAGATTCATTAGAAGAATGGTATGAGTGTGAGATGGATGCCCAGGGATAACATACGGACAATCCGGGGCAAAGTGGTCAGGCTGTTGTGAGGCAAGGGAACATTGGCCGTGTATTATGGTGTGGCATAGGCTGCTCCAGAAAGTGAACAGTGAGATGAGGACCAAGGGAGCCCGATAATCGATTATCACATAGGATGGCCATGGAGCTGATATCGATCATAAGATGACTTTTCTTACATCTCAGGATTAGTGTCATGTTGAGTCGATGGAATTCCGTCTGGATTGAGAGGATTATGGCTCAGTTGTGTTTTGTTCCCAATTCTGACCGGCCCCATAGATGAGTTTTTGAAAAAAAAATCATAGGATTGTTTTTTTCTGATAATGGAGGAAGGTATGTTAAATTAAGAGGGGCCCTATATTTCTGAAAAGGTGTACGTTAGCTAGTATGGATTGTGACCTGAGTGAAATTGATAAATTGAGTGCAGAGTTAAACTGACATATATTTTGGATAAATAAATCTGTTCCAACAAATGATTCATTCCCTATGAGACGACAGATCAGACAGGTGGAAGTCAGAGATCAAAGGACAGGTTAGGTAAAGGTTCAACTAAAAACGAGAAAAAACGCGATGATACGATTGGTTGATGAACAAAGGAACTGTGACGTCACTTGTTGTGGTTCGGGCGAGAATCGTAGTCAGTCCACCATGGAGTTCTAAGCTAATGGATGCAGAAAAATAAGATCTGAAACTTTGAGTAAGTCCAATGAGACGAAAATGAGCCACCTCCACCCTGTCGTCAAGTAGAAATTATGTAATAGTTAGGTCAGAAATCTTAGAGAAACAAACCAACTGAAAACGGCAACTCTCACCACACTAGACGATCGCCGTTTGAGAAGAGAGATAAGACAACCAAAATCCACGGCACAACGAATAGGACGAAAGCTAAGTAGAAGTTTGTGCGACGACAGACAATGATGAAATAGTGGAAAAGAAAATCAAAGGTAATTTTCTGTTATATTAAAAAGAGTAAAAAATGGTTGAATAGAATTTATGGGCATCGTATAATCGATTGGCCACGTTAAAAGAGACACGTACACACGCATAAACGCCACCGACACACATGTCCCCGTTAAAAAGAAACACCTGACCCACATCTGCCAACGCTGTAAAGAGAAAAGAACTGTATAATCGAAAAGCGAGTAATTGGTGACAAAAAGAATATGGACAGTTTAAAGGATTTAATGAAAATGAGAAAACATTTGTGTAAAAACGTTTTGAACAACTTTCGAATTTCAGGAAACGTGAATTAAGGGTTCTACTAACGATCGTTTAACTTGTATCGTTACAAATGCACTTGTTGTGGTATCCGTTCACAAACATTACCAACTCATACACCTATTTCAAAGCCACGCCTCTAAAAAAAAACAAATTGATTGGGTTTTACCATCACCCACACAGTTCAACTTCCTACACCGCTTTCTCGCAATAATCCGAGATATCAGCATCTAAAAACTGGACAAATTTTATGTAAACTCAGTCAACTAACTTTCCAGCTATTTTTGACCGTGATAAATTCGACCAGGAATTAATTTCAGTTGTTTTTTTGCTTCATGGGCTCTCCGGCTGTAATGCCGTTTCTCATAAATACATATTGCAGGTTTTTTCATACTAAATCGATGATACGTCCTCGACAATCCGTTTGACAGAGTCTAGTCCATTTGCTTTAGGTGGCCTTTTTTTCTGTCGGACTGAGGATGGTTCTGTGCATTTCTATGAAGTCCACTTTCCAGGCTTTACCTTCTCTCTTTGAGAAGGGATTACTTTATTGTTCATCGTTTAAATAATACTACCAGGTAATGCCGACGGGGCTGCTCGGGCATTTTTTGGTAGGTCAGAGTACTCCGCTTCTTGGGAACTGGCTTTTCAATTCCAACCTTCAGACCTTATGTCACATCTTTCTGCGGTGGGAAGGAAGTAAATACTAGCGCACCCCCTGGTTTTTGATTTTAAGATGTGGGGTTTTTCATACCAAGTCGAGGGTACGTCCTCAACAATCAGTCTAGTCCATTAACGATTGTTGTGATTTTAATACCAACTCTATGATACGTCCTCGACAATCAGTCTGAGGTCAGTTGAGTGAGGTGGCCTTTTTTCTGTCAGACTGAGGTATGGTTCTGTGCAGTTCTAGGAAGTCCACCTTCCCAGACACTACCTTCTCTCTTTGAGAAGTAATTAGTTTACGTGCGCCTATCAGGTAACGCTGACGGGGCTGCTCAGGCATTTTTTGTAGACCAAAGTGCTCCACTTTTTGCACGCTGGCTTTTCAACCACCACCTTCCGACCTTGTGTCACATCTTCCTGCGGTAGGAAGGAAGTAAATACTAGCTCATCTCCGACAGGATGAACCAGAAGAAGACACCAGCCGCACCAATAGCAATCAAATGGCCCTTTTGCAAGTCGAGGGGCAAAGCCTACTGGTATATTTATGCAGATGTCTGAAAGCAAGGCTGCTGGTTGATTTGCCAAGGCATCTGATGATGAATCTGGAGGCAAAGCCTAAATCACTGTTGAGTGGAAAAACGTACTTGCTTGTATTTATTTATATTTCTTTCCTTTCAAATCACAAGCTATTTCAGTTTCATGGAGTCTGGTAGAGTGAGACTGAATAGAGACATATACAACCCTTTAGTTGGGAAGGGGATATATCAGTTGTGTTGATAAAGAAGGTGAAATTGATTCCAAACTTCCAAATGTCCAGACCTTGCTAGTTTCGTTCCACTTTTGTTTTTGTAAGATTTGTTTGTTCCCTACCTTGGAATGAGTTTACAAGCACCAGTTGGACGAAGACATGATTGAGATCAAGTTAAAAAAAAAGCATTCACCGAAGGACTCTTTGAAGCATATGAAAAGTTCAAGAGAATTGGACTGGGGAATTAGTGGACACATATGCCAATAATATCAAAAGGTTGATGATGCTGGCAGTATATGTAGAAAGAGGACTAGATCAAACGACAAAACTAGCTTTCTAATAGGGTTTTTAGATGGCATATCATTGGAACTGCAACACGTACATGGTGTTGAAAAGATGGACTTCAGTGAAATGATGCTGACTACAATACTTTTGACAAGTAAAAGATTTCAGGAACCCATGACAGTAGCGGTAATTGCATAAAGTGCAGTGTGTAAAGAAAACAATGGTCAAATGATGGAAAATAGTGCACCTGACGTTGTGCTCATTTGCATATTTTAGTTGTATGCAAGGATATACCCCTCCTCCCTCGGTTTTTGAGATTCTTTGGAAAATGCTACCCAGAAGCGTCCACCTGGGATAGGAGACTGTATTCTTTCTAGAAAGGGTAATGTCCACTGCAAATAGCTGTGCCCCTGTCGGATGTATTTTTATATCCAAAATACAGTCCAATGCTGGGATTATACCCTTTCTTTCTTTTCTTTGATGTCAGCAGGAATTTCAAGAGAACTGAAGATTTAAAGTATGAGATAATTGAACACGGATGAAATAGCTAATGGCAAAAAAAACTGAAGTCAAGATGAATTTCCCAACTTGCCCCCCCCCATGTGTGTGTGTGTGTGTGTGTGTGTGTGTGTGGCACTAATGATAAGTACTAAAAACACATTTTAAATTATTTTTAGTAGAATCATTTATTTTCAGCATTTTTCTCCAATCAGTTTCAACTAAGTAAGTCAAAATTAAGTCAAAACACCAAGTGTTCATGTGGGGGAAGGAGACAAAGAATGCTTTGATGAAACAAAAGTCATCTATGAATCGTCTAAAGTCTTAGCCTTCACAGCAAAATTAACATTTTCAATTTTCAGAGAGAACTGTCATATGAGGGAAAAGAAAGGCAAGGTAAAACAAGATGGAGAGAGAATGAAAGAAAAACAGGGAAAGAGAAAGAAAGATAAAGCGAGAGATAGAGAGAGAGGGGAAGAAAAAGAAAAAGAGAAAGAGAAATAAAATCCAGCCAAATAACGACGAAAAATAAAAATGTAAAACTCAAGCGATTGGGCAGAAACCTTTTCTTGTTTAAAAAAATGCAGATTTTGACCAAAAAGGGGAGAACTGACATCCGTAGGAGGCTCTAGCGATTTAAGTGGAAATCCGCTTTTTCTGGATTAAAAAAAGCGGATTTCACTAAAAGGTGGAGAACTCACATCCCTGCGATGTCTATATAAGCTGTTGAACCTTAGTTGGCTACAAGAAGAGAGAGCCTGACGGCAAGGCTGGACAAACAGTGGGGCTCTCACATTTTTTTTAATGCGAACCAAATTAGGGAGATTAATTTTTCACTAATATCTTTCAATGTTACAAAATATAAACTCTATGAATTTTGCTAAGAAATGTCAACTCAAATAATAAAAGTTGTTAACTGTTAATAGCACAGTGTTGTCCCTTCATTTGGATCAGAGCCTTTTTATTCCAGCTTGCACGATCCATGCCACGGTTGTACTGAAATTGCACATTTATTGATTTGGGACAGGACAGCCACAATGATGACAATTGCGTAAGTCAATCAGAGATGATGTAATAGTGATGCACACACCCACATGTGTAACAGTGACATCAGTCAAGTCACAACGGAAGCATTGGGCATTCAGTGCCTTAGATATCAACGATTGCCTCGAATTAGAGAATGTAAAAAGCTGCTGAGATCTAATATAAGGTGCTACAATTGTAAAAGATTAGGACATCATGAGGCATTACCCTTAGGCTCAGGGAAATGAACAAAGGGAGATTTTGCGCCTGTAGCTACCTCTTTAACAGAACAATAGCACCGTATCAACTTCTAGTGGAAGTTTTAGTGGACAGTGTGATAGTGAAAGATCACATCGATACTGGATGCATAACTATTTGACTTGTTCCCAAGTTTGCAAGCAAATGAGGTGGAGTTGCACTGTGAAAGCGATTGACGGGAGGTAAAATGTAAAGGAATCTGGTAAGTGGAGATACAAGTATATGGAGTGAAGCTAAAACCGGAGGCAATAAACATTGACTGCATTATCTACGGGATCGATATTGTAGTCGGAATGGACGTGATTAATAATCTGGGAGGTGTGACCGTAAAAGATGGAGCTAAACTGCGCTGCAGTTGCCCAAGTCTCAAACTATTGCAAAATAAAGTCAAACTTCTACATACAAATTTTTCCAATAGGCGATGTCAAATTCTATCAAATTATCGACTCTACACCCGATGGAAAATCCAACATACGACGTTGAAGTTTTGTGGTCAGCCTGCTATGCGGCAGCACTCATGATGGGATGAAGAGTGCAGTTCACAGTTCCACTTCGGTCTCGGAACACATTAAATTTGTATGTAGAGGTTTGACTGTAAGTACATCAAAGTAGAGTTTGACAGAACGAGATGGAATAGAATTGGGTGAGAGAGTCTCCAGTATTAAAAACCAAGGTGGAGTACTATAAGAATTCGCTGAAAGAAAAAAAAGGAGTAGAGTTTGAGAAGGAGGTGGAAAGATGAATTGAGGAGAGTATTCTCTCACAATGGAAGTGTGAAGTGAAAGGGGTGTTACTACTGAAGGTAGTGATCCTGGCCACAAAAGAAAAAGTTAGGCCAATACTAGACCTTAGGAATTAAACGTTATGTAATGACATAACGTACCATACTCGGAGTGATATAATAGATGTCTGTGATAAGACCACAAGAAAGTCGAGGTAGATGGCAGGAGAATCTACGATTGTCGACCTACTTGTTGTTACACGTCACAAAGAAACTATGGCAGTACAAGCTAGTATACTATAAGGGAAAAAATTACTGTCTGACTTGGTTCGGGTTTGCACTCAACACTGCATCAAACATCATGGCAGTAGTTCTAAAAAATGTGTTCTAAAAAAGAGCAATATGATTAAAGAACTTATGATTAAAGAAGTTACCTAGAGGTGCAGTGTGCAGAGCCCACTGGTATGTGGATACGTCTCGACACTCACCAATCCAATCCCCGACCACAGGGCATAATGCTATCTTTGGAGTGCCTGTCACAACTTGGGTGGCAGTAGTGTATGTGACAACTCACAGGTAATATATGACATTGGTGCATGCTCAAGTGGAAACCACATCAGCCGTAGTTAGATGGAAATGGTGGAGGTCTTGGACTTCCCAACGTGTTCAAGTTGGCATCCAGTCATAAAACTGCCTCAAAAACTATGTCTAGTCGAAATATGATCAGACAATCAGGCCCCACCCTCATCAGAGGATTAATTGTGGTTTGATTCAACAAATAAACCGGATGATGACAACGACGGAGTTGTAGATGGATGACATCATGATATGGAGGAAGAGGTAGATAATCTTTGAAAATTTGGGTTAACAGCAAAACAACCAGAACCCTTTGAAGGAAGAACAGTGCTGGGCCTTAATCTGAAGAGAGGAAAAGTGGATGAGCTATAATTTGGAAGGTGCAATGATTTGGCAGGAATTGTTCTCCATTTGTGGTAAGCTGGTGGGACATTATTACAATATTGTGTTTCTTTAAATAATATTTCCTTTTTCCATTCTTCCTTCATTCAACTTTCATGCATGTTTTCTATCCGTTTTTCTGTTTTAAACATTTCTTATAACAATTCTAATGTAAGCGTGGATCTAAGCATTTTCTCTAAGATACAATATCTTAATACCCTTGGATCCGCGCACTACATGAGCACCACCAGAAAAGATTCCCAAATAAAAAACTCAGAGCACACTCATTTGCCCATGAAGCAGAAACTGGCAAATTGTATAGCTTCTATGAGTCATGCCTTGTGCCACCCTCCGAATTCCTTTCATTAACCTAAATGGAAAAAAAAAACACTAAAAACATTTTCACACAAAAAACAAACAAAAAAACTTCCATTCATTAACCTAAAAGAAAGAAGAAAAAAAAGAAAAACCATTACCCTCTTTTGTTGCTAAAAAGGGATTGAAATTTTTTGAAATATTTTAGATTTTAGAGTGGGGGATCACTTTCCTATATAAATTTAACGTAAAATGAGCAACCGCCTCTGTGTCAGTTAGCGGTAACGGAGACGTCTAACCAATTTTTTTTTTTTCAAGATTTGGGAGGGAAATCAAAATTTGTGGAAGATGGAGGGAGGTGTGGGTTAACTAAGCTTATATTGGAGGGGGGGGGGGCTAAAAAATGTGGGAGGGCAAGAAAAATAACTACACACTTTGCGTTAAATTACTTGAAAAAAAAATAAAAACAAGAAAAGCTTCCTTTTTATATCCAAATAACCAAAAAACAAACAAAATTAAACATAAGAAAAAATCAACACTTTTTTTTGTTAAATAAATTCTTCCCACCCTCCCCTTCCAAAATAACGTAACTCCCCACATTTCTTGGCCAACGACCTCCCCCCAAATATAAGCTTAGTTAACTAACACCTCTCCCCTCTCGCACACATCTTCCCCTCATAGTTTCTACACTATTTTTTTTATTGTATGCTAAAACATTAAATATTGTTTCCGCACATTATTTTATTGTAAAAATAAAATGCCCCCCTAAGCTTATTAACTCGCACCTTCCGCCATCTCACACAAATTCTAATTTCCCGCCAAAAAATTAAAAGAAAAACAATTGGTTACATGTCTCCATTTACTGCTAACTAGCCAGGAAGTCAGTGCTCATTTTACATTAAATTTATATAGGAAAGTCATCCCCCACTCTAAAGTCTAAAATATTTTTTTAAAATTTTAATTCCTTCTTTGCAGATATTTTTTTCAGGCTGTTTACATGTAATCGCTGCAAAAAAGTAAAATCTGATTTTTTTTTTTGGGGGGGGGGGTAAACTACAATGGGTGTGATAGTAAAAATTTACCTAATTTTTGCCAATGTTGAAACTTCGTCACATACAATGGTGGTCGAATGTGATGTCAGCACTTTAACACTAGTGGTAACCCCCCCAAAAGTATCTGGGCTTACTTAGGCCAGCAATTTGGGCCTTGATAAGTGGTGATCTTTATTGTAAAAAAAAAAATTTTTTTTTTTGATCAGTCACATGATTGATATCTATTTCCTTCTGTATTTACATGTAATCAGCCACATAGTGATTGATACGTGGTTCGGTTGGTTAAAACAGGCATGTGCAAACTCACATAATGATACACAGGCGATTAGAACACATCTATGCATGCGTGCTTTTTCTTATTTCCACTCAGCTTTATTTAGAGCAAATATGAACAGTTCTTGCCGAGAAGCCAATGTAGATAGACATGACATTTCCTTGCTTGCCTTTCGTCATGACTGACAAGAGGCAAAACTAAAGCAGAGACCTGAGACCAAAAACCCAAGACCAACAGATCTGGACTCAATTACATTTATCTAATGCATGCCGGTCGAACCAACCTGTCTTACATTCTTGTGTTCCTGTGTTGATGAAACTGTAAAATAAAGTGAATATAAATTGTAGAGAAGATGTTTGTCTTTTTAAATGGAGCTCTCATCATCATATTCAGTTTAACCTTGGTTTTACAGACTGGCATACATTGGATAGCTTTTAGAAATTAACTTCCAAACTAACCTATCTCTGGCAGGTCTTTATTTACCCCTCTTTCTCTCAAGTCCATCTTTATCACTTTCTCCCATGTTTTCTATGCTGTCTCCGGGATGCGTTTGTTTAGCAGCAACGTGCAACCGTCGGACAGCTAGCATAAACTCTTATCGACAAACAAAACTCTGAGGCATGGTGTATTTTAGATACAGGTTTATTATTCATCGAAAAAGAGTTTATGCTAGCTGTCCGATGGTTGCAGGTTTCTGCTAAACAAACGCATCTCAAGAACAGCATAGTAAAAACGGTGATGCCCAAAATGTCGAGATATGTAAGGGGGATAAAAATCTTTCCGTGAATGTCAGGTAAAAAAGGCCTCTAAACAAATGGAAACAGAGCACCGGCAGCTACTGGCTCATGTCGGGGCTAGAAGCATCCCTTACTAAAAGAGGGCTGACAAAGGGAGATAAAGCTAAGGTATCTATTCTAAACTAGACAGAACACTCCTCGCCTGACATCTTCGACGTCATAGAATTGCACTAGTCCTTGGCTCAGAGAAAGACAATCTTGGTAACGGGTCTGAGGAGCCGCTGCAGAACGGAGCTGGAGCTGATTTTATTATTTGTAAATTTGTAATATATTTCAAATCCAATTATAAAAACACTGCAAAACACTAATTGTATCATTTATTAATTACTATTTAACTGAAAAAAGAAAAATTTTGTAATATATTATTTCTTACCGCAAAACTCAGAAAACAAATTACTATTTTCCGACATAAATCAGCCAGGGTACTTTTAGGGAGTCATCACTAGCGTCAAAGTGCTGACGTCATATTGACGTCTCATTTGACTGCCACTGTAAATGACAAAGTTTCAACATTACTCAATTTTTTATTGCACTGCATGCTTTTTTCCTTTTTTGTGATTTGGAAATACTCGTCCTCCGAATGTATGTGTTCTGTACGATGCCCGTGGCTCTGGCCATGCCTTTGCCCCCTACGTTCGAGCACAGCCAGAAACGATGCCCCAATTAACCCGAATACATTAGTTTTCCCATGCAACAGAATGCTCTAGTGTGCTCATGCGCAGCTCGTTAATACAAGATTTGTAGCCTTTACGAGCCACGCCCTTACTGTTTGAAGAAAAAATGTGAAAAAAATATCAAAAGCCTAAAAAAAGCGAATACAAACAAATTTT
Source organism: Sepiola atlantica (assembly GCA_963556195.1). Lineage (NCBI taxonomy): Eukaryota > Metazoa > Mollusca > Cephalopoda > Sepiida > Sepiolidae > Sepiola > Sepiola atlantica. Next base: position 174,119,894 of record OY744516.1, read on the forward strand.
AAATGCAAAAAAAATTACTTGCGTGCTATTTTGCACAAGTTCGAAAAAAATAGTCACAGTTAATTACTCCCCACGCCCCCAATTGTTTAGACATAACATTAATGTTATTACCACTTGCGCGCTATTCCACGGCCACCGTAATTAACTATAGTGGCCGGGAATTGGTGCTGGTCAGGAAATGGGTGATTATTTTACGTTAAATTTATATAGGAAAGTAATCTGTCACTCTAAAATCTAAAATATTGGCTATCAAAAAAAAAACGGAATTTTTTTTTGTGGAATACTCAGTGAGTATACACAGAAAAAAAAGAATTGGCACTTCTGCATTTCAACCGTCACTTGGACTTAATTTGCTTTCCTCTTTTGAAGGCAGAGGCAGACAACCAACCGGAAGTAACCGAATTAGATGTTTTTATTCAAAATGACAATATTAACAGCAAAGAATAATAACAGCGAACAATGTATCGTTATTGAATATGAAAATATTTTATTTAATAATTTAAACATTTATAAAAATTAAAACTTTCTCTAAATAGTCAACAGTGATTTTTAAAATGAAAATTTATCATTAAAATAAATAGTCCGTGATTTTAGTCAGTGATTTTTTTTATTGTATGAATTAAAATTTTATCAAAATAGTTAACAGTGATCTTTTAAAACGAAAATTCAACAGTCAACATTCCAGTTGACTCGGTGGAATGAATGTAACTCTTCAATTATTAAGTCCAAGTGACGGTTGAACTGCAGAAGTGCCAAAGAATTAGTCAAATTGGTGATGGTCAGAAAGTGGGTAACGATTTTATGGAAAATGATCTCTCACTCTAAAATATTTGAGAACAAAAATAAAACGGAATTCTCTAGGGACATGGTCAGTAATTGTACACAGAAAAAAAAAGGTCCATTAAAAAAATGGCAAAACAAGTGGTGGGTTAATAAATACCGAAAAAGCGCCAATCTTTTTACCACTAACAGGGCTGGTGGGACAGTTATAAAAATGTGTGTGTGTGTTGGGGGGGGGGGGGGTGCTCTCCTAAAAAAGCCCACATGGCGCCCAGAATGCCAAATATGGGAATAAATTAAATATCTTGACTAAAAATGATCGTCCGATAGTGGGTGAGAGCTCGTTAGAAGCGGAATGGAATTCTCTTGGTGATAGAAAAAGAAAAATTAAAAATATTTCAATTTTTTCGCGTTTGGGCTCAAATTACCTTATTTGGGCAAATTGGAGAAAAATCACTGTTTGGGGCATATTTTGGTTTAAAATGATCGTTAGAAGCGGAATGGAATACTCTTGGTGACAGATAAAGAAACATTAAAAAAAAATTAAATTTTTTGGCGTCTTGGCCCAAACTACCATATTAGGGAATTTTGGACCAAAAATACTTTTTTTGACATAATTTAGACATGAAATGATCTTCTGATAGTGGTTGAGGTATTGTTGAAGCAAGTCGCTTCTGGTGAAAAAAGAACAAACAGAAATTTCAATTTTGGGGGGCCTGGCCCCAAATTACCATATTTGGTCATTTTGGGCCAAATACACCTTTTTAGACTTAATCTAGACATAAAATGATTTTCTGACACTGCTTGATGGCTCATTTGAAACATATCAGCAAGTCGCTTCTAGTAAAAATGACAAAATTCAAGAATCAATTAGTTTATCAAATATATAGAATACATAAAGTTAAAAGTATTAACTGACAAGGTGCATATAAAAGTACAAAAGTAAAAAGTATAAAAGTTTAAATGTATTAAGTATAAAAGTATAAATGTATGTATTGGAATTGAAATAGCTCGTTGGAAGCGTATTAACAAGGCAGACTTGCATTGTTTCTCTGTTCTTCACTTCAAATTGCGTTCATTGGACTTTGTTCAAAAGATACTGTATCGGTTGTTCTGGTGACAGAAGGACTTGAGGGAGGATGGAATGAATAACTTTAGATATTATGCGGATCCTCAACAATGTGAAAAAAGAATGTATCGATGCAATCCGAAAAATCACCGGTATGTTAATGGATGCACCATGTGCGAGTAGAGGAAATACAAATAATGGTCCGCTTTGCAACAGATTTTTCAGCTCTCAAAATCGCTTTTACGTATGTTCTCTCATCCGTAACAGCGTGGATAGCGAAAATTTTGAAACGTTCATGAGTAACACCAACATCATCCTAACTATCACCCAGTCTGTCACAAACAAATGTGTGCATCTGGAAGCATTTAAAACCTTGGGCATCGAGATAATGCTTCATCTCAGAATTGCCTTCGTCGATGAGAAGACTAAACCATGGATTATGATAATCCCGAGCTACCATGAAATGTGTACCCATAGTTCAAGTAGAATAACAGTAACTCGATAGCAAAATGGAGTGAGAGTCCAATAGAGTCTTGGAACAAGCACGTTCGGTCTTTCGTAAGTGGTCCAGCTTCATTGTCTCAGCAACTGTCCATCAAGGACAATATTCATGATATACTTCGACGAATGTTAATAATGTCTCACCCTGAAATCGCTTCACGACGCCCTCGACCTTACTGTAATATTTGTGATGAAACTGGACACACAGCAAGGTCAATCAGACATACCAAGCCTACTGCTTCAACTATGAAACAAGCTCAAATAGATTCATTGTATTATTTAAAAGTTTACTTTTGTTTGTTCGTTCATTGAACATTTTCTGCAAAATTTTACTTAAATACCGGAAAATTTAAATTTTCCTTGAATAATAAAGAATTTTCGAGAAAATACTGTGTTTGACTCCTTAATACCTTTTGATTGGTCTCTTTTTAATGATAATGTGTATAAAATCTATTTTGTAGTACACCAAGTCCTCACAGTGAGAAATTATGAGAACGTTTTCAAAAATTATGATTTTTAGGGAAAATTGACGGGAATTATGTGTTCTGAATAATTCACCCCTACCCGACTTCAAGTTAAATTTTTTAAAATTGAATGCAATCAAAGGTTTTTTCTTTCTAAATATTCAGAAAAGGGATAAAAAAATGCTTTCAGATAGATGGAAACAGAATTTTTCCATCTTGTTTCTGTTGATGACTGTAAAGTGGGGGTTTAAGGGGATGATGAGAGGATGAAAGGGGTTATCCTTTTATCTTCTCGTAAAAAAACGTAATTTTGGAGAAGTGTGGATCCTTAATGTGAGAAGTATGTTTTGAAAAATAGAGTACAAGGCTCATTCTATATATAGACAGTTTTTTGGGCCAATGTACTCGTCGACCACTATGTGTGGTGGTGACATAATTTTCTTTAGGGGGTTCTAAAAGTAAATGTGTATTTACAGTTGTCTGATGCACAGTAGGGGGAATATGGGGCTCAGGTGTTTCTGCGTTAAGAAAAGCTCTTTTCACCCTGTCGATGGATATGGTGTCTTTTTTGCCACCAATGTCAAGAGTGAAAAGTTTGTCAGTGCGCGAAAACATGCGATAAGGACCAAAATAAGGAGGAGTAAGAGGGGCTTTCAGAGTCTTTTCGCACAAAAACATGAGTCCACAAGGAAATGTCTTTAGGGACCAAAGATTTAATGGTCTATTGCCTAGGGTGCATAGGTAGGAGCTCATTAAAGTAAGCTCGCAGTCTGTTTATATACAGAGCTGTATCTGTTGTCGTTAAATCTATCGGGGTCAGCATCTGACCCGGCAATGATAGAGGTAGTCCATAGACCAGTTCGGCTGAAGAGTATCTGAGGTCCCCTTTGATCGCGGCACGACAGCCAAGAAGGACAACAGGTACATACTCACTCCATCGCTGCTGGTCAGGATAAGCACACAACGCGGCTTTCAATTGGCGATGGAAGCGTTCTATCATCCCATTGGAAGCTGGATGATAGCTGGTTGTACGGTTACGTTTAATCCATAAAATCCTGGAAAGATCCTGGAATAGGTGGGATTCAAACTGTCCACCATGGTTGGTGGTAATAGTTGAGGGGACTCCATAGCACGATATCCAGCCCGATATAAGGGTTCGCGCTACGGATCCAGCCGAAATGTCACTTAGAGGGATGGCTTCAGGCCAACGTGTAACACGATCTATGCAGGTCAGGAGATAAGTAAATCCCTGACTGACAGGCCATGGTCCAACCAGATCAATATGAACATGGCTGAATCGAGCGTCTGGAGTGCTGAATGTTCCAAGGGGTGCACGGATATGCTTGTGCACCTTTGACTTTTGGCAGGATACGCAGGAACGTGTCCAGGCAGTGATATCACGCTTCATATTTGGCCAGAAAAATCTAGCTGAAATCAGCTTCACTGTGGCTTTGAGTCCGAGGTGTGCCAAGTTGTGAAGGGTATCAAAAGCAACCCTACGATGAGTCAGTGGAACAAAAGGGCGAGGTGAATCTGTTGAAGTGTCACAGATGATCTGCGTGTCCGAAGTGGGCACAGGCAGGTATTTGAATTTGCAAACTGAGGTGACGACAGATCCAGAGTGTCCAGACATGGCTGGTCTAAAGCTATCTGTTGTAGATCGATATCCGAAGGTGAAGACATAGAATTTATAGGAAGGCGGGACAAGGCGTCTGCCGTCGCATTCTGTTCACCAGATATATGTCAGATATCGTTAGTAAATTGCGAAACAAAATCCAAGTGGTGAGGAGAATATTTGTCCGGCTTAGCACGCAGTGCATATGTAAGTGGACGGTGATCACTGTAGATCACGAATTGACGGCCCTCGAGTGAATGCTGAAAGTGTTTCACTGCGAGGTACATTGCCAGTAGTTCACGGCCAAACGTGCTGTAACGTTGTTCTATCGGTTTCAGTTGTCTCGAAAAGTATTCGTGAGGTTGCAGTTGGCCTTGGTGCTGCTGTTGCAACACTGCACCTACAGCTGTGCCCGATGCGTCAACGACCAGTGAAAACTGGGCATTGGACACAGGATGTGCAAGCAAGGATGTCGTCGCTAGTTTTTGCTTCACTTCATTGAAGGTTTTCAGCTGAATATCATTCAGTGAAATCTGCTCGTTTTTCTTCTTCCTGTTACGTAACAGGTCGGAAAGAGGAGACAGGAGATCCGCACAGTGTGGGATAAAACGTCTGTAATAATTTAACAGACCCAGAAAGTGCCTTAGTTGGCTAAGTGAAGTGGGTGGTTGAAGGTCTTGTAGAGCTTTAACCTTTTCAGGCAAGGGAGATATGCCTTCAGGGCTGATAATGTGGCCCAGGAAAACTAGTGACGAAGCACCGAAAACACATTTACCAGGGTTAATCCTCACCTGGTATTGCTGAAACCGTTCGAACAGTAGGCGGAGATGGGTGACATGTTACTCAGGTGAGGCACTTGCCACAAGTATGTCGTCTATGTAATTATAGACGAAGTCAAGATCTCGCACTATTTCGTCCATGAAGCGTTGAAAGGTACTAGCCGCGTTTCGCAAACTGAAAGGCATAGTCAGGAATTCAAACGCTCCAAAAGGAGTTGTTACCGCCGTTTTGGGTATATCGGCCGGATTCAGTGGAATCTGATGGTAAGCCTTTACTAAGTCCAGTTTGGAGAAGGTCTTACAACCATGCAGAGGCGAAGCAAAGTCCTGTATATGTAGGATTGGGTAACGATCAGATACCGTCATAGGATTGAGTTGTCGATAGTCCCCAGTCGGACGCCAATCTCTGGAGCGCTTCGGGACCATATGCAAAGGAGAAGCGCAAGGACTGGACGAGGGGCGTATAATTCCCAGTTGCAGCATATGGTTAAATTCCGCCTTCGCCGCTTTTAGTTTCTCTGCAAGTAAACTACGAGGGCGTGAGAACACAGGAGCTCCTGTGGTCTCAATATAATGTTTTGTTGAGTGAGTTGGATTACTCACAACAAAATTAAGATTCGTTAATTCTGGGTAGGAGTGGAGTAGGGTCTGGTATGGGTCATCAGTTGCGGCAATAAAGAATACCGGGCTGACAGATGGGGTGTTTGATTTAAAACCCGGTACGGAAAGTTCCGTATTAGCATCTATCAGCCGTCGTCTGCACATGTCCACTAATTAAAGTGGTGCAGAAAGTCCGCGCCCAGAATGGAGTAGGGTAAATCCGCGACTGTAAAGACCCACGTAAAGTCTCTGCGCAATTCCAAATCTAAAAAACGAGAAATTTGACCGTACGTGGGAATAGGGGAGTGATTTACGGCTTGCAGTGAAATGGGCGACACTGGTGGATTTTTAGCTAGTAGTTTCAATGGCCAAATACTGCAAGCGGCCCCAGTATCAACCAAGCAACGTGCTTTGGATATTGAGTCCCTAATGAAATATGCACGGTTATCATGAGAACCTAGTGGAGACCGTGCTGTACTCGGGTCATAGCAGATAAAGAAGAGACTTCAACCTGTAGCTGACGGTGGGAAATGGGGTTATGTCGAATGACACAATCCATCACTTTATCTGCCGACACAGCAACTACGTTGACAGAGCTCGTCTCCACCATAGGCGCCAGAATTGCCTTGACCTCATGCGACAGCCTAGAAAAGAAAAGCTGCTTTATGAGGGTACTATCAGCGGATGTCTCTCCTTCCGCCAGTTCTCTCATTCTGCGGAGCAGCTCACTTGGCTTGCGGTCGCCCAAACGCTCGTAGTGGACCAGCGTTTGAAAACGCTTTTCTGCTGAGAGCGATGTGCGTCGTAGGACCTCCCGCTTAATGCTGTCATATGTAGAGCCAGGCGGAGTATCTGTTATTAAGTCCTTGATTACTGGTGTTAAGGATGCAGGGAATGCACTAAATAAAATGTGCAATTGCCGTTGCTCAACGACATTATTTGCCATGTAATATGTCTCGAGTTGGGCAAACCAGACGCGAACGTCGCCGGCGAATGCAGGTAAAACGCTCATTTTTTTTTTAATGGAACCCCAGACCAAGAAAAAAAATTGAAAACATCGTCATGGACACACATTTCAGAGAGAAAAAACGAAAGAGGAATTTTGTAAGTGTAGAAAGCCAAGAAGTTAAAAAAAAATAATAAGTATGTATTTTTTTTTTTTTTTGACAGAGGAGATAGATATATTTGAGTGTATCTATTTGTGTGTAAAAGGGAAAATACTAATGTACTTACTCTTTTAAGGGGCCTTTAAAAAAAGTTATTCATAAAAACAAGAGTCCTTTTTTTTTGTTGTTAAAGGCAAAAAAAATGCTTTCTTTCTTCGTTTGTTGAATCTAATTTCTTCGGTTGAAGTCAAACGAGTTGGTCGGCGCTGTTTTTGAGGGTGTGTACGTCGCGTCGTCGAAAAGTCTGGCTGTCTAAAGTTGTTTGAAACTTGTTTTAAATTCAGAAAAAAGTTTTTTTTTGTTAATAGTTTTATATTTTAAGGTATTTTGAAGTATTTCTCTGTCAAGAATTCATTCAGTTAAAGACAGAAAAATATTTTATAAAAGAAAAAGTTTCTTCGATGCGAAGTACGCCTTTACTGTGATAGAGAGAAAGAGAGAGAGAAAAAAAGGGATTGCGGTAGTTTTTTTTCTTTTTTGGTGTTAAAAATAACTGTCCTTTTTTCTTTTTTTAAGCTTTTAAAAAGAATTTAAAAAGTTTCCGAATCTCTCAAGGTTGAAATTTTTTCTTTTTCTGTTTACAAAAACGCGGAGTTTCGTTTCTTGCTCAATTTGTGACTGTTTTTTTTTTTTTTTTAAACGACGGAGTTTTTTTTGTCGCCGTGGGGTTGAGTTTTAAAACCTTTTCGTCGCCGAAATAACTTTTCGAGGGTTTTTTTAAATTTTTTTTTATATATTCCGTTTTTTCCTTACGTTTCGTATATCAGGTCTGTTTTTTTTTTCTTTTAGCGTCGGGTCACCATTTGTGTAGGGGGATGATGCGGAGGGGGATGAAAGGGGTTATCCTTTTATCTTCTTGTAAAGAAACGGAACAACGAAAAGTATTTCTGTAACTATAACAAAAAGGGGTTTTATTAACTCAAGGTTACCTATACCGTTTGGTATAGGTAGAAGAGAGTGGGACGGTGTCCGTCTGAGGAAGAGGAAGAGGAAGAATATAAGAGTTCTTAGGGCCGCCCGTGATTTTCTTCAGGTGAAAATGGTAGTAGTCATCAAGTGGCGACGGCGGTAGGAGAGAGAGCGTTTCTTCGTTCCTCGCTGGTGCTCTCTGCGATGTGTCCAAGCTGGTGCCAGGAGGTCGTCTGATCTTTTTCTTCGAACCCTAAGGGGACATAAGTAGTCCCTTAGGGAACTAACGATATTACTGCGCCCTGTGATTTGATTGGACAAGCCAGCTCACAGGGACAGTGATTACGCATTCAAAAGTAGTCCCTATTGGTGACTGCTACAGGGGGGGGGGGCTTCAGCCCCCATCCCCGGTTCCGCTGTCCATGACTAACCATAAGTCTGACTGGAAAAGTCGGTAAACCACATGCAATCGCTAAAACAGGTAGACCCCCTATTGGGATTAAAATAATCCTGAAATAAAGTTCAATTCTCCCACGTGAGAATGGGGTAACCATGTGCAGATAAAATCATCAAAGATATGTATAGGACGGAAGTCTGAAGAAGGAACACAAAACACAAGGGTGTAATTTCATATCAATTTAGTAAGAAAGAGAAAGATGGATTGAGTATTTACAGTTTCAGAAAGTTCATTTAGGCATTGGTAAATCATAGAGAGGATGGAAGAGAGGGGGGTTTGAGGATGGTTTCGAAAACGTGGTTCGCGAGTGTAGGGAACATGAACATGAAGAGGGCTTACTTGCGAAACGTCCTCGGGTTTGCTTGTCCTGTGCGCTGCGAGTGAAAGAAAGAAAGAAGGAAAGAAATCCAACATGGCGTCCCTGAATGTTTATTACATACAGTTCACGCAAAATCTCGCAAAGTCTCGTTGCACGTATGGAAATTAGGTGTGACTGGATATTATAAAAAGCGAGTCTTGTACCGTCTCAAAAAAACGGAGTGTGCGAAGCGAGTGCACGTGTCGAGCAGTGAGAGCTGCTTTGGAGGTTAACAGTGATTTGCGACCTTCGTTATTACTACAAGCTATTTCGGCGATGGACAAATTCGACTTGAGATTAATACCCGAGTTCGACGGCTCCCCCTCCGGACCCTCTGTAGTCGAGTGGTGGGAGAAAGCCGAGCGCGTCTGCAGACTTTGCAATATAAAGGATCCTGCACTGGTCATCCCGCTGAGGCTGACCAAAGGAGCATATTTGGTGTATCAGCAGCTCGGAGACGAACCAGGCCTGGAGGAAATTAGGCAGGCGCTATACGCAGCCTTTGCTGTGGACCCTTTCGTCGCCTGGAGGCAGTTCACCGAACGGCGGCTTGGGCTAGATGAGACTGTGGACGTCTACCTGGCCGATTTGAGGAGGCTAGCCGCGCCGTTTGGTGGAACAAGTGAGCGAATACTGGGATGCGCTTTTCTGACTGGACTCCCAGACGGCGCCAGCAGACTGCTGCGAGCATCGTCCAGACTCAGTGAGATTGGGCTTGACGAGTTGTTGGCCAGAGCCCGAAACATTTTGAAAGAGGACACAGAGCCGGTTTCGGCAGTTGCGGAAGCGTCTTCACCACCAACAGAAGACGTGAGATGCTACAAATGTGGCGGGCCGAATCATTTTTCAAAAGACTGCCGAAGCCGAAACGGTGCAAAGGACGCGCCCGATCGAGGAACGTTAAAACGCGTGCGTTGTTACCGGTGCAACAAGCTGGGTCACGTGGCAAGAGGTTTCCGGGAAACGGGCAAGGGGAGTAAGCTATAGCGCCAGTCTTCTCCCCAGATCGTCGCCAAATAAGGCGCTACCCACAGTGAGCGTGCGCGTAAACAGGCGTGAGCGCTTCGCGCTCGTAGACACCAGGTGCACGCAGACCCTCATGCGCAAAGCATGCTGTGACGCATGGGATAAGGAAAGGATCCCGGTATTGACGGTGGCTCGATTGCCTCTTGTGGCGTTAGCATCATTCGCGCAGGTGTCGGCGATGGGCCCACAGTAACCGCACGAGCCTTGGTTATAAACAGTGACCTGCTCGGTTACGACCTGCTCCTGGGAATGGACGTTATCAAGGAATTGGGAGGTGTACGCATTGATGGTGAGGGTAGGGCACAATTTGCAAAAGCGGGCCTTGCTCTGAGTGCAGCTATGAAGCTGGAACAGCCTGATTTTTGTGCGGAATTCGACCAGCGCACAAAGTCCTGGACAGCCTCCTGGAAGTGGTCGGAGGAGCAGCCACCCGAGAAATTATGCAATAAGGTGCCAGAATACAAAATTCCCCCCGGAGCTCGTGCAGAATACGACAAGGAACTACAAACTTGGATTAGTAATGGATGGCTAGTTCCGTATTCAGAGAAGGAATTGGGTCCTCCAAAGTGCCTGATCCCGTTAATGGCGGTTATCCAACAGAATAAGCAGAAGGTGAGGCCGGTGCTCGACTATCGAGAATTGAATGAGCACGTGGACCCTTTTACAGCTCGCGCGGACGTATGCACTGAAAAGTTGAGGGAATGGTGGCAAGCGGGATCTAATGTATCTGTACTGGATCTTCACAAAGCATACCTTCAAGTGCGTGTACACAAATCACTATGGCCCTATCAAACGGTGCTTATCAAGGGGGAAAGGTATTGCCTAACCCGCATGGGATTTGGACTTAATGTGGCGCCATCAATTATGCAAATGATTGTTGACACCATTCTGACTAAAGATGAGCGCATTCAGCGGGCAACGTCTGCATATATTGATGACGTGTACGTGGACGACCAAATTGTATCTGCGGCGCGCGTGAGGGAGCATCTCTACAACTTTGGCCTTCTCAGCAAGGAACCGAAAAGGCTACAGAATGGCGCACGGGTACTTGGTTTGCAGATCTGGGAGGAAGATGACGTTCTGTATTGGAAACGAAGAATGAAACCCCGGACATGCCTTGTATTGTTACACGACGAAACATATTTTCTTTGTGCGGAAAGTTAGTTGGACACCTTCCTGTGGGCGGCTGGCTTCGTGTTGCGGTGGCATTTATTAAGCGAAGAGCCTCCGACGTCACCACTGGATGGGATGACAAAACTCATGACGTCCCTCAATACAATGCTCAAAGAAGTCCTCACCAGGGTGCACAAGGAAGACCCAACGCGAGGCAGATGGTGCGTTGACAACCAGAACCTTAGTGTGTGGGTTGATGCAAGCTCTCTCGCCATTGGCGTATCGGTGGTCAATGATGGAATGGTGGTGGAAGACGCTTGCTGGTTACGCCCAGAAAAGGACTCCCAGCACATAAACCTGGCAGAACTTGATGCAGTTATCAAGGGGATAAACTTGGCAATCCTTTGGAAGACGACCACCCTGCGACTATTCACGGATTCTGCTTGCGTCCATAAGTGGATTTCAGATACTCTCACCGGGAGGGCCAGAATACGAACCAAAGCCACGAGCGAGATGCTCATCCGACGGCGGCTCGACACGATCATGAAGCTGGTGAACGAATATGCGCTGTCAATAGAGGTGTCCCTGGTCAAATCCAGCCTGAACAAAGCAGATTGTTTGACGAGAGTACCTCAAAGATGGCTTGATGCCATAAGAAAGACTATTGAACCCATGCAGCCCGCCTGCGCCGCTTCCATGAGCCCCGTTCGATCTAATCACATCATAGAAGTCCACCAACAAACCGGGCACCCTGGGGTCAAGCGGACCCTATATTTCGCTAAGTTGGTTGAACCAGGAGTACAAAAGGCAGACGTCAGGAAAGTGGTCAAAGATTGTGTAGCATGCCAATCCATTGATCCAGCACCCGTTCGCTGGGAGAAAGGAAAGCTGGGAGTGGAAAGCCATTGGAACCGGCTGGCGATGGATATTACTCATCACAACGGTGAGGATTTCCTGACTCTCATTGATTGCAGTCCATCCAGGTTTGCGATATGGCGCATGCTGCGCCGGCAGGATGCAGCCAGCATCATTTGTCAGTTAAACAATATTTTTCTTGAACGTGGCCCCCCAACGGAGATATTAACCGACAATGGCGCTGCATTCACTAGTGAGCAGTTCAGAAAGTTTGCTGATGGCTGGGGAGTACACCTGAGGTTTCGATGCGCCCACGTACCGAGTGGAAATGGGGTCATCGAGTGGAATCACAGAACCGTCAAAACCATTGCGGCCAGGACGGGCTGCACGGTATTTGAGGCAGTCTACCTGTATAACGTAACCCCAAAGGATAATGTTTCACCCTCTACAGCGCCGGCTGACACCTTGCACAGGTATCACGTCAGGGTGAAAGGCATAGAGACTAACCCGCTGCCCGAACTGGAAGTAACCAAAGAGAAACTGAAAAAAGGGGATGTCATCTGGATTAAGAACCCGCGCGGCAAGTGTACGACGAAATACGGAGTTGGACGCGTCACCGAGGTAATCAGCCCACAGGCAGTGCGAGTCGACGGTATGCCCCGTCACATTAGAGACCTACGGTTAGCAACGCAACCATCACTGGACGACAAGAGCGAGTCGGAGTCAGAGAGCAGTGAGGCATCGCTCTGGCTTGCAGCAGCCCCATCGGACAGTGACTCGGATATCAGCAGTATCCCAGCGGACACGATGTTTCTCGACCCTCAGACCGCGGACGAGAGCACAAGCGAAGATGAGGCTTGCGTTGTCCCCCTCCGAAGAAGCAACCGGCGAAGGCGATCGAGGCCTCCCTGCCATCTCTGTGATCATGAGATCAGGGGGGAGTGTAGGGAACATGAACATGAAGAGGGCTTACTTGCGAAACGTCCTCGGGTTTGCTTGTCCTGTGCGCTGCGAGTGAAAGAAAAAAAGAAGGAAAGAAATCCAATATGGCGTCCCTGAATGTTTATTACATACAGTTCACGCAAAATCTCGCAAAGTCTCGTTGCACGTATGGAAATTAGGTGTGACTGGATATTATAAAAAGCGAGTCTTGTACCGTCTCAAAAAAACGGAGTGGTCGAAGCGAGTGCACGTGTCGAGCAGTGAGAGCTGCTTTGGAGGTTAACAGTGATTTGCGACCTTCGTTATTACTACAGCGAGAACTTATCTGTTTTAGAGTTCTGGTAACGGCGGGAGATCATTCTCTGTGATACCGTCGTGGGCTGTATCACTGAGAAGACCGCCTGATGCGTTGTTGACTGGAGTGGAGTCGTTGAAAAAGAGCCTGTATAGAATTCGGGTATCGGCGGGAGGTCATTCTCTGTGATGCCGTCGTGGGCTGTATCACTAAGAAGACCAGCCGATGTGTTGTTGACTCGAGCAGCGTCGTAGGAAAAGAGGGCGGGAAGCAGTATACAAGGGTTTTTAAGGGCTGGCCACGTGACACCTATACTAAAAAGGGGTTGCAATGCCTGACAGCCAATCCGTGAGGCCCTTAAAGGACATGGAAACAGCCAATCAGTGAGGGGGGCTTTAACAAATTCCAACACCCCCTCCCCTAAAAAAACGCACAGAATTTATCTCCAATAGCAAAAGTAAATAAATAAATATTGGTTAACTGTTCTATAATGGCCAGGAAATGGGGGATCATTTTACGTTAAATTTATATGCGAAAGTGAAGCCACACTCTAAGTTTTAAAATAATTGATTTTGGTGAATGTGTACGAACATAGTACTCAATGCGTCATTTGTAAACCGGAGATCACGTGATATTAATTGCACCGTTTTTAAGTTTCGTGCCCCCCCCTCCCAACAAAAAAAAAAGGACTGAGCAACAACAACAGGGAATCATAGCTTAATGTCAGAGAAGCGGTTCCAAGAAAATATTCTGTTTATTTTCTTTAATAAATTAATTGTTTTTTGAAAAAGAAAGATTTTTGTAAATATATTTAATCAATTTTTTAACTCAAAAGGGGAAAAAATCACATTTGTTACATTTTTCGTTTCAAAAGATTTTCTGTTTATTTTCTTAAATAAATTAATTGTCTTTTGAAAATCGTTTGTTTGTTTGTATTTCAAATTGCGATTGCCCACTATTTAACTTCTCTTAACACACAAAAAACGAACCGCCCGGTATGTTTTTGTATGGGACTTGAAAACGGTGCAATTAATATCACGTGATTTCCGGTTTACAGATGACGCATTGGGTACTATGTTCGTACACATTCACCTTGCTATTTTAAAAATTTGGAAAGAAAATAGTATTTTCTTTCCAAGTTTTTCAGAGAATTGAGATTCTACTTTTGGGGGGCGATTACGTAATCGACCCCAAAAAATAGAATGTCTTTTTTGGGGGGAGGGGGGGGGATATAATTCTTCCTGAGTTATTAAAATGCAAAACGAATGAGTGGAGCTGATAACAATTAAATTTATAAAGCAAATAAATACACACAGAAACAACACATTAAAAGGTTTGGGCAGTATGAGGCGTGGTAAAAAAAAAAAACGCAAACTTTATCTCCATGAGTCATTATTGCAGTAGTCCTCTTCTTCTTCTTCTTCTTCTTCTAATGTACTTTTTTAATGGTTGACGCTTTTATTAAATGGCCGTTCTCTAGCTTAAAGAAAATCAGGACACGTGGTTCGTTTGCAGCTGACCCAGACATCCCTTGTTTGGGGAACCTAATGAACTCTAATCTTTCAGCCTAAAAAGAATTTGCCCACTAAAGGTTTTTCCTTTTTTTCTCCCTTCCTTTAATAATCTCGTTTATTTACTGTTGTGCTATAAATAATACCGTTTTTGTGGTCTGATTCGGGCCGGTTAAAAAATATATTTTCAAACTTACCTGGCTGATTTTATTATCGATTTTATTCTATTATTTTGGTTTGACTTGATTTCAAATAAAATAAAGAATACGTAAATAAATAAACAGAATTTAAAAAAATCAACCTTTTATTCTAAAGGTTTTAAACTGAAACAATACGAAGAAATATTGCTCAGGTTTTATAAAAGATAAGTTTTTTTTTCTTCTTTTGTTTAATGTATCACTTTAGTTTCAAAATCAACAATGGGGGTTTTTTTTTGTCGAGTAATAAGCAATCTTTTCTCGTGTTATTAATTTAAGAAGACATTTTTTTCCAAAAAAATATTTCGCATAATTTTTCTCCTTTTTTACCACGCACAAAAAATCATGCTACTATGATGTTTAGAATTAATTTTTAGACAAATAAGCGAAATCTCTGGTCAACTTGAAAAAGAAAAATTCTTGCATTTAAAGTTGGTTGTAAATGCAAAAGAAACAAAAAAAACAATCAACATGACGGAAAATAAGTGCCTTATAAATTACTAGCAAATATATGCGACCAGAGGGAGCGTATTTTTTTGGGGGGGATAATATAATTGTGAACGAACTACATACACTGACCCCCCAAAGGGGGAGGTAATGACTGAGAGGATGGTATAATGACGAACGAACACTACCCGCCTCTCAAAAGTGAAGGAGTTGATGCCTGGGAGTATGATACCATGACAATAGAATAAATAGTACACTATCCCACCCTACCTCCCAAAAAGGAGAAGGTAATTCTGGGAGGATGGTATCGTGAGGAACGAACATATACTATACTACTCTCCAAAGGAGGAGGTAATGTCTAGTAAGATGGTATTATGACAACAGAACAGATACTACATTACCCTCTCCTTTAAAGGAGGATGTAATACCTGGGAGGATTATCTCCACCCTCTTAAAAAAAGGAGGAGGTAATTCTTGTGAAGACGGTCTTATGGCAACAGAACCTATACT
This sequence comes from Sepiola atlantica, assembly GCA_963556195.1. Taxonomy (NCBI): domain Eukaryota; kingdom Metazoa; phylum Mollusca; class Cephalopoda; order Sepiida; family Sepiolidae; genus Sepiola; species Sepiola atlantica. Next base: position 174,135,488 of record OY744516.1, read on the forward strand.
ACACGACCATGGCCATCCCTACTACAGGCCAGGCAATCGTGCAACTGGGGTCTTTTACTGGGGGCCATGTGAATTTTCTTAAATATTCGATATAGAAGTTGCAAACAAAGGTAAAATTCCTCTGTGAGATTAGTTTAATGTTTTTATGTGTTTTACATACCAAATAATAAGAACCACAATGAGCTAATTGATAAATTTGACAATTGACAAATTCCTATAAATGAAGAGACAGGTAATTTTGAATAAACAAAGGCAAATGCATATTTCAATGAAGAATTTTTATTTCAATGTTGGATTTTTTTAGAGATTTTGTACTTATGTCAAAAGATCATTACTTGTATATTGTGGTTAAAAAGAAAAAAAGGATCCGCACCAGTTGATGATATAGTTTGCAACTTCTATATCGAATATTTAAGAAAATTCACATGGCCCCCAGTAAAAGACCCCAGTTGGAGGATTGCCTGGCCTGTAGTAGGGATGGCCATGTACACGACCCATCCACATTAAAAAATAATTCAATAATAGCTTAAATCAGGGTTCTTTTTTGCATTCATTTAAAAGTACCTAGTCATAAAAACATGATTGTTATAGTTCCTTGGCCTTTTTTGCTAAGATCAAAGTAGTATCTGGTCAAGATCAGATGTGATAGAAAAAGATTGCATTCCTCGGTTTTTGAAAAAGGTGGATACAAGTAGCGAGCTTGTGTACGAAAAGGAGTTAAGTGTTTCCTGCCTGAGCATGGAGAACGCAGTTACTGGTCCTGTCAGAGTTTAGTCTCTTAACTAGTTGAGTAAATGAGTTACCCCCTCCCGACGGTTATAGAAATCCTCCAAGATGACCACTCCCCGCTTTCAATTTTTTGTCTTCGGCCTCTCCCAATTGGATTTATCTTGGAAGGACACCACCCATTCTCCAAACTCTATTCCCCGTTTTCATCTTTCTCCCACTTCCATTTAGAGATTGGCCGGGTTGTTTTCTGTTCTGAACAAACCGGAAAACAGTGGGCAGTCTATTATTTAGAAAGGGTTTGGAGGGTCTTACTAACTGAGGAGAGTAGAACGTGGACCTTGGGTTTACTTTTGGCAGCCTCATAACTCTCGCTTCCTTTATTTTGTTCTTTAGTCCTCACATTCCATGAGCGATGTTTATGACAAAGGGCTAATAATTGCTGTTTTCTTGGTCGGAATTTATCCATCTAACACTTATCGTTGGATAGTTTTTGACCTTGGCTTCATGCCTTGTCTGGAGCGACTAACATAAAAAAAACCCTGTTTTTTGCATTTCTTTCTCCCACTCCACATTATAAGAAAAAAGAAACAATAAACTTGAGATTAGTCGTCTAGAACAAAAGAACGAATAATTGTAACCTATTGAGATCTAGGAACCATTTAATCATTTACAAACATTTAATCAATTCTTATCAAAAAAATGTGTTTAAATTAGTGATGGATGATTCCAATATTTTTCTAGATTTTGATACAATTACCGATTCTGTTCTAAATTCCGGATTCTGATACAATTAGTGATACTGATTCCAATAACAAAAGCACCTGAATAAACACAGCCACAGCATAAAAGCAATCACCTGTGCACCTATAGACCACCCATTGAAAGAGTTCATTAAATGGCGTTGATTTCAGTTCGTTCATATAGAAATTTTCCAATATTTGGAGCTTTTCTTATTGCAAACTTTTTCCTAAAGAGAACAATCAGGTTAAAATGAAATATACCAAAGTTATGTAAAAAAAACAAAAAATCTACTAACAATTTGTTTGTTAGTTTTTTTTAATATAATTTTGCGCTGGAACAAAATCTATAAAAAAACATGTTTATTTTTTTTTGTATCTAACCAATAAGTTATAAAAAAATGATACACATTGAGAAACTTGTAGATAAATCAATTTCCTTTCATGTGATAAGATTTTGTGGATTTATAACGATGTTATAAGGGTCTTTCCACAAATCTGCCACCAGAGAATTTGACTCAAAATAATTCTACCTCAAAGAATTTGACCTCCCCCATAAATTATTTTTCTTAACCCTGAGGGTTTTGTTTTTTTTGGCTAGGTATTTTTGTATGAACTTTTAGGACATTGATTGGATATCTGGCACTGAAAAAATTTATTAATAACAAACAATTTATTGATAATTTTCCGCCATCTTATGGAAATTTTTTTTCTGGATTAAAATAAAATAAAACTTCTTTAATCAATAATATATATACATTTTCAACACATTGGTGATATTTTAAATAGGATGACCCCAAGAGTAAATGTTGTATTGTGATCACTGAAATGATTCTAGCTAAGAGTAAGATAGTATAAAATAGAGGATGACCAACGATCCCACAGTTTTGATGGTTTTATGCCATGTCATATGTTATAATTTTTTAGCAAATAAATAACTGAAACGCTAGAATGGCCCAGAAATGGGGGCTCATTTTATGTTACATTTAAATGTGAAACTGATCCCCCACTCTAAAGTCTAACAATTGATTTTTTTTTTCTTCCAAGTTTTTCAGGGTAATTGCCTAAAAAATTGTAATTGCTGAAAATAATTGTAATTGCTTAAAAAAAAGAATCTCATTTTATTTTTAGCTGAGGATTTTAATCTACTATAATACTATAATAATAATAATACTTGTAAGTTTTTATATAATAAAAGAATCTACTTCTACATTACAATATTAGTTTAAATATGAAAAAAAAATGAATAAAAATATGTTAGTAATTAATTTTTACTTCATAAAACACATTTTAAATTTCTTTCAAATAGTTAAAAAAAAAAAAACATTTTTATGTTGGCAGGCAAATTTTCACTGTTTTTCACGTAGTCTGAAAGCAGTGTATTTGTGTCTTATCAGTAAAAGGAAAATGAACTGAACTGCCAAACTGTTTCAGTAATATTAATAACCAAGAATCATTTTTATTATTAGTCCTTGATTTTATTGTCTTTTATCTCCACCCCCATCCATCTTTCATATAGTTAGAATTTTTTTTACAACCAGTTAACAGACATGGAAGCTAAAAATCAAAGAAAAACTGACACCAAAGTGTGGTCTTGCATAGAGCTGCGAAACTCTTTAAATTCACTAATTCATTTATACCTAATTCAACCAAGCCTTTGAAAATGTTCTAAGTTTTTTTTTTTTCACATTTTTTGACCATCTCTTGTTAGTTTTGCCAATTCTGAAAAGCTGGACAAATTCCCACCAAACAAAAGCCCACATTTCATTTTTTTGTGTTTTTTTCACGCAAATAGAATAAATTTATTTTGTATTTTTGATGTTATTATGAAGTATAGATTTTAATTTTACTGGTAGTTTAAAAACAATAAATATTCATCATTTTTTATCATTAGTAACATTAGCAATGGAAAATTAAGTTTTAAATTATTTTTTAAAAGAATCATTTTTGGAATCGGAAATTAGGCTCAAATTTTTCTGATACTGATTCCAATACCCCAAAAAGTTCCGATTTTTATGATTACCAATTCTGATTAATTGTCCCAACACTAGTTCAAATTGTTCATTTACAAACAAAATGACACCAAATGACAGGGAATGTGTATTAAAGGTATAATCTGTGGGGTCAAACTGCTAATAAAATGTCTCTATCCCAGGATCAAAGCCGAGTGTGTCCACCAGAATTGAGCCATTGCATGATGATATATGGTACATTGTTGCAATCTTAGTGATAATAAAGACAAAGTGTCAAATGTCTTAGTTTTGTTTGTTTACTTGTATCAGTTGTTTCCCTTTGATTTAGTTCATCCATAGTTTCATGTCAACAGAACATATCTATATCTCTGTTGAGAAAGTTCTCATACCAATTGCAGCATCACAAACCTACAAAGAAAATAGTGCAACAGATTGTCACTAAACATTTTTGGCAAATCTTCTATTCTTCCTAGAAATTTGCTATTGCAGTACAAATCAATTAAAGATTATTTAGAAAGAAAATATTTACGAGCAATGTTAAATTTTTTTCACAGAATGTGGCCATACAAATATCTTAACATTTATACACCCTTCATGAGGTTTTTCTCATCGTCCACTTGACAGACTCGTTAACCCTTATCATCGAGTGGTCTTTGGGCCTTGATAAGCGGAGATTCATTAGTACATGATCAAAACTTTGTTCTCTACTTCATTATTCATAACTAGCAGGGATACCCAGTGCTGCCCGGTGTCATAGATACCAAAATAAAAAAGAATTTAAACAAAAGTCAATGTAATATCTTTTTTTTTTTTAACTCCTCTCTTTATATATATCCTCAGTTATCTGACTTTTTGAACATGCCCCTCTCTCCGACTGCCCTTTTCTCTTTCTCTCAATTGGTTTAATATAATAAAAAGAAAGTCATCATCAGCTGACTGACTATTTGATCTATTTTCAGTGCTTTTTTTTAAACAACTATCAGTAAGAGTGAAAGAAAGTACCCTCCCCCACTAATTTGATTCCTGGTGACCCAAAGGAATGGATATTACATTTTTTTATTTTTTATTTACCATAACCAGCGATCATATGGAATCAGTCATGTAATGTTTGTGTTACTTTGGTAGTTTCTGGCATACGTACACACACACATACACACACATGACTTTCATTTCTATAATAGACTAGCATGGCTACGCGGCATTGCCTGGAGTCATTGGCAAGAAAATAGAAGAGTTAAAAAGTGTGTGTAACATCTTTCTTTTAAAACTCTCTTTTTCTACCCTTCTCTATCTCCCCTCTATCCATCTCTCTCCCTCCCTTCTCTCTTTCTCCTCCTTTCTAACCCCTCTCTCTATCACAGGTACCATTTCATACCAAAATGGATGGAAAAAAAAATTGCTGTAAATGTCGAAAAATTTTGTTCCTGTTGACGCTCAGAAGAATGAATATTGCAAAAAACTGTCGATATTCTATCTGAGACAATGCTGAAAAAGAATATATCAACTTTGTGGCTTTGTCTTGTGTAGTTTTTGACTTTTAGGAAGGCACACACAGAAATACAACTATCCTTTATATAATAGATGACCTAGGATCATATCCATGTTCTGTACGTGGATCAAACTATGTTCTGCTATACGCGTTAGATACGTCTTTTTTTATTACCTTTTTGAGCATACGCAACACACACATAGTGTTATTCTGACAGACAATACAAATGTGCCTCTTTGATCATACAAATACTCCAGTCCATATGTAAATATGTTTTTAAAAAATTTTTTACAGATATTAATCACTAATTTGAAGATCAGTCCAAAATTTAAAACTACGAATGTGTTTTTTTTTTTGTTATTGCATGACAATTTAGGGGGCACTCTTTTCTCCTCTTCTTGCACAGAGCAAAAAGTACATGGCCAGTTTCCCCCCTCCATGTATTTGTCACATGATCAGCACACACTTTCTCTCTCTCTCTCTCAGTAACACTCACACACACACAACTTGCATGCTGATTTGATACCTGTGGCTCTTAATTTCTAAATAGGAGGTAAAAAAAATCAATAGTATTAATGCAATTTTAAAAAGAAAAAGGCAAAACGAAACAGTAGGTACAGCTAGTTATATATATCACTGAAACATATTCTATCAATATGTATGTAATAGATGAAATAAAAGCAATATATCAAATTCCACATAAACTTGCTGTTTGATTTCTAAACATTTGAACCAACTTGCAAATCATATATTGTATCAAGTGTTATGGAATCTTGGCATTTTCTAAGCAGCACAAAGCCTGGATACTTGACCATTAGACTAAAGTCTTGTTTTCAGATGATTCTAATCGGCAACAATTTGTAGCATTTAAAAGAAACATCAGAAAGCTTCCTTGCAAAACATTTGACGGCAGTATAAAATTCCAACCATAAAAAACATCTAGCAAGCCAGATGATTTAGGGTGCAATGTCTCAACCTGGAATAGCTGAACTCTATTTCTTACATTCTAAAAGAAGAATGCATGATTCGATTTGGAACTGAGGTCAACATTTACTGGTACAATTCTGAAAGAGCTTTTCAGTTGCATGTGTTTGTTAGTTATCACCGGAAATGAACCATTCACATGATTTTTTATAATTTTCCTCTTTCAGGTTTTTTTCTGCCACAGATTTTTGAAAGAGATTTTTCACATATAGGTTTATTTATTTATTTATTTATTTATTTGCTGTTTGACTCATCGATAAAAGCTAGGAGAGCTTTTCTTCAGTTTTATGTGTTTTTGCTATTGAAGAGTTGTTCTCTTTAGTGGTGTTTCAATAAAAAAAACTTGTTTCAGGTACCAGATAATTTTTGTTATTAAGTGTTGCCTGCAATGCAATAATTTCACAAGTTTTAACATTACTTAGCAAATTGTAAGCATGTTTTCTTTTTCTCTCCCAATCTCCTGCAAAATCTGTTATCTACGAATGTTTTCCCTTGAATTTTTCTACAGTAACTTCTGTTAGAGAAGAAGCTGGATCAGTTCTAAATTTCCATGCATGACCCTGTTTTATGCTGGAATGTTGTGCACAAGTATTTGTGTCAAAACGAAATGACAGTACTGGACTGGCCAAGAAAAAAAACCAGCATAGAACATTCTTGGGGAATAGGCAAGAACAAGATTGCAGAAAAGTAACCTTCAAGTGCTGAAGCATTAAGAAAGATCATTAAATAAGTACGGATAAAAAATCTTTTGATTGCCACAACTTATCATACTTGCTATATCTGTGACTAAAAGCATTAAAAATACTCATATTTTGATTTCACTCATTAACTTTAACAAATTCATGATTTACAAAATTGTCAGTTCAATAAACTTATTTTGCATTTAATTTTTTGTTACAGTTATATTTTTAGTTCTAAGATTGTAGGATGCTTTTATGATTAAAGTCATTAACAAAAGTCTATATCTGTTGTTTTGTGAGTAAAACTTTTTCAGGCAACAAATTCTATACTTTAATCTTAAGCAAAGAGTTAAAGTGCAATAAGCATAAGAAACAGACATACTCTAATCCTCAAATGCTTATCCTTGTGCAAATAATCCTTTCAGTTTAGACAGATCCTATATAGTATTGTAATATTTAATTAAGGGAGGCGCGAGAGCGCTCTATCCCTTAATAGACTCCACGAATGGCCTATGCTGGAAACCTCATTTCTTTGATCAATCATCTCAAAAATCAATAAACCAAATTAGTTAAAACTTTGCACAAAATTTTTATTTGATAGGTTCTATAAGTGTGTAGAATTTCAGCATCATTATTGACTCAGAGATCCAGAAAGTTCAACCCAGAGATCCAGAAAGTTCAATCATGAAATCATGTTATCTGTGTGTACGTACGTACGTATGTGCCACCCTGTATCTCATCAACTATTTGATGGATTCAGCTGATTTTGGGTAGAGATAGAGATTCTAGGGTCTAGCTGATGGTATTTTAATTTCAGTTTACCATATACCTTAGTTTTCCAGAAAATTCCAAAAAAACTTAAAAATGACCAGTATTCATACACTTTATTCTATATCTTATCGACCATTTGATGGATTCAGCTGAATTTTGGCAAAGATAGAGGTTCTAGTGTCTAGTTGATGGCATTTTAATTTCAGTTTATCATATACCTTGATTAGTCAAACTTCCAACTATATCAGTTATGAGAAGGCATTGTATTGAGGCATAGCCTTTACAAAAGTAGTGACATTCCATGAAAAATGCCAGTATACTGAAATCATATGCCCTTAATAGGGTTAAGATGAAAATTCATATACACTAAATGTACAAAAGCAAGGAAATTCCCAAATTTTTACACTTTTATTGTCATTAAGGGTGTGATTACATATCAACCAAACCATTTCATTATCGCATCACTACAGTATAAATCTCTATGCATGAGTGGATGAAGTGTGTAAGGTGCGCTGAAGAAAAATTCCTACCAGTAAAATACATAGCCCTGTTGTGCTCGCATACCCTTAATGACAATAAAAGTGTAAAAATTTGGGAATTTCCATGCTTTTGTACATTTAGTGTATATGAATTTTCATCTTAACCCTATAAAGGGCATATGATTTCAGTTTACTGGCATTTTTCATGGATGTAATTGGACTTTTTGTTATTTAAAATCTTATCAAATATATCACTGGTGTTGAAAGAATTGATGCATCAAAAGAATCTATCAAAAAAAGATATTGCCACAATGCAAGTTTCATTAAATGTACAAGATCTTATCTTGTGTTTGCTTGGATTTAAAGGAAATTCTTCAATCACTACCATTTGCTGTAACTGCTTCCCAGTGGTTTAATTACCAATGGAGTCAGTGAGCGAGTTAGTGTTCATTTGCACTACTTTTGAGAAAGCCAAAGTATAGCATTTAAGAAAATGGTTAAAGGATTAACACGACTTGATAAAAAGGAGTTTTGTGGAACTTCCCTTGATCATAGTTGCTGTAACAGCAAAACATACAGACATGCAATTTAAAAATTATATATTTTTCTTTTATTTAACTTTGGACACTGTTGCGATGATTATTTACCTAACGAACCTGCGACAAGTGGTATGGCCACATTGAAAGAATGGATGAGGATTCTTGACTTAGTAGATGTTAAATAGTTAATGTAGCAGATTCAGTTGGCAGGTGAAGGCCAAGGAAATCATGGGAGAGAGTGATACGGTTGGACTTGAGAGAAAGAAAAATAAATAAAGACCTGGTCAGAGATAGGTTAGTTTGGAAGTCAATTTCTAAAAGCCATCTAACACATGCCAGTATGTAAAAAAAGACGTTAAACCGAATATGATGATATATGAAGAACCTTTTCAAAATCTCTTCAAATTGAATCCAATGCAAACATTAAATGAATAAAAAAGCAGAAGAATATATGCAAGGCATTTTCTGAAAAGCAAACATATCAATTCATATATTTAAATTCTATAAAATAAAGCACACAAAAAAAATGAAAGTTTGTCATATTTTTAAACAGTTTGTACTTTTACACTCGATAATTATGCAAGTTTATATTTTGTTTGTTTTTTTTATCTCTCTTATTTTTTATTGTTAAATTATTAGATTTCCAGGAATAGAACTACAAATTACAAATTCTGTTCCTTGTCACATTACAATCCTTAACGTTGTTTCTCTCCCTCTTTTTAAAATACTAGTTCTATCTACCCGCCGCTTTAACGTTTCCTGAAAGTCAAAAAGTTGGAAACGTTACTATAAAGTCTCTTTATTTTACACAGGTTTTTAGAAGTAATTGTAAAGCATTTAAACTGCCAGTAAACTTTTGGTGTCTTCTCTTTTTACTAGTTTCTGTGACTGGATGCGTTTTTTTGTTAACTCATTATACCTTCTCTTTGCTTCACCTATCACGGCCTTGCAATTATTTCTTGACTCTATAAATTTATGTCTATTAGTAGCTGACTTATGGCGGCCGAATTTACGGAATGCTTGTTGTCTCTCAGAAATGGCAGCTGCACATTCCGAGGTGAACCATTGAGGAGAGTGAAGCTTGCTAAAGAATTTTCGCATGGGGACATAGGCTTCAATGCCTGCTTTGCCCCATTCAGTTAATTCGTTTGCACACTGGTTGGCAGGGAGTGAGAAGGTTTCCCTCCATGGGGCGTTGCTGATGTGATCTCTGATTGACTCAAAATCAGTCTGCTCGTAGTATCTCGTTGTTTTGAGCAACGGTTCATCAGCTTTTGGACGACTTTTTAGGGTGATATGTATCATTAGCACAATGTGATCAGCATAACCGAGTGGGCTATGAGCTTTTGTCACACAAGCCTCGGGCATTGAGGTCAAGAAAATTTCACCTAATTCACAATTCATACTAGTTGAAGTACACCCTTTCAAAAATATAGGGCCCCTCTTAATGTAACAATTTTAGTTGTAAGGAAAACAACTATTTTTATATTGTTCAATAAAAAAAAATAATTATTCCTCTTGATGATTTTGATTTTTTGGTCATAATTAAAAAATGTTTCCATTTTACCAGTTGTCCGGGTGGGGGCTACATAATTTAAAAAAAAAAACTTTAGCGAAGTATGTTATTATAGTGCTAATAGCGTGATATAACTATAAAAAATGAGAAAATCGCTAGTCAGAATCAAAGTTTGATATGTCAGCTTAAATGCTATTAAGGTCCAACTTTTAAAGTCTCACAAGATAGCTTTATATGTTATACTAGCTGAGGTACTCGTAAACACTGGGTTCTCAAACCTTTTTCTTCTACACGTCAGTTTAAATGGGAAAAAAAAATTTTTTTGCTTTAAATCGCAAGAAAATAATTAAAAAACAAAACAAGTGCATTATTCAGGTTTATGATGATGATCATCAATATCGGCTAGGAAATAAATGGAATGCTATCGCAAAAAACAAACAAACAAAAAACAATTGTTTAGTTAGATTCAAACCCTGAAAGATGGCATAAAATATTGGAACTGAAGACGAACACTTTATTCACACGGCCACCGATTAAATGGAAATATTTTGTTTTTGTAACCTACTTAAACTGTTTATGACTGTGGCATAACAAACTCTGCATAGATTTAAAATAGTTCTGATTGTCTGAAATAAATAAATAAAAGTTCCATTTTTAATAAAAACAAAAAGGATGTCAAATATTTGACTAAAAAAATAATCGTGACTTATTTTTATGTTTATTGATTTATTTTTATTACTGGTAGTGAAGAGGTTCAGAATTATGTTATTTGGTTGGTTTGGAAAAGGAATGCTAGAAATGTCGGAAATATTTGTTTCAAGTGTTATTTTTACATACTTTTAATTTTGAATAATGAATTTTAAGAAAAGGTTCAAGAACTTCTGACACCGATAAGGACACTGGATCGAAGGTACTGATTATAAATCTGCAGTTATTTTGGCTCTTAGATCAACTGTTTAACTTTGATGCCATGACACACATACAAACAATTTGCTTTATATATATATATATATATATATATATATAATAGGATTAATCTCTCACTGATTTACCGAGTTGTTGACAACAGCCGTGACGGCAAAGACATTGGAATTTGAGTTTGAAATATAACTTGTGTTCCGGGGTTCGAATCTGGCGACTGGTGTGAATAATTTTTTTTTTCCACACTGACGACGCCCATAAGGATGAAACGTATACATATGTGGATAAAAAACAAATATTTATAAATATATATATATATATATATATATATATAGAGAGAGAGAGAGATTCGTAGTAAAGGCAAACAATTCATAGCTGCTCTTGTGGGTCATGATTGTAGACAAAGCTGTTGTGTTTTTGGGGTCAAAAGCTGTCATATAAAGTTAAAACTGAGATGACAGCAGATTAGTTAGTAAAGTTTGCCTCTTGCTTGAATCGAGTCTACATTGCCGAGTGAAGAGCCAATCTTGTGATAATTTATAGCTAAACGACCATCTTTCAGTAATGAAAACCTTCTTAATGTGCTACATTAAAAGAAGTGCAACTTTTATGTGCTATTAAATTGATTCTGTCTTTTGAAGAGTTAATATTAGTAACTTTTGATTCATTGGAACATCTCTAAAGCAAAATTGTCAATATGTGCCATGGTATCACAGTTAAACGGTTGATCTAAGAGCCAAACTACCGCAGATTTAAAATTAGAACCATTGATCCGATTTCCTTATTGATGTCTGAAGTTCTTGAACCTTTTTTAAAACTCATTATTCAAAATTAAAAGTACATAACAAAAATTAGAAACAAATGTGGCAACATTTTTAGCAGACCGAACAACTACTTTTTATATATATTTTTCATTGTACATATTTAACACATTGTTTACTTCATTGTACATATTTGGCACCCTGTTTACTTCATTGTACATATTTGGCACATTGTTTACTTCATTGTACATATTTGCCACATTGTTTACTTCATTGCACATATTTGGCACCCTGTTTACTTCATTGTACATATTTGGCACATTGTTTACTTCATTGTACATATTTGCCACATTGTTTACTTCATTGCACCTATTTGGCACATTGTTTACTTCAATGTACATATTTGCCACATTGTTTACTTCATTGTACATATTTGCCACATTGTTTACTTCATTGTACATATTTGGCACATTGTTTACTTCATTGTACATATTTGGCACCCTGTTTACTTCATTGTACATATTTGGCACATTGTTTACTTCATTGTACATATTTGTCACATTGTTTACTTCATTGTACATATTTGTCACATTGTTTACTTCATTGTACATATTTGGCACATTGTTTACTTCATTGTACATATTTGGCACACTGTTTACTTCATTGTACATATTTGGCACACTGTTTACTTCATTGTACATATTTGGCACACTGTTTACTTCATTGTACATATTTGGCACACTGTTTACTTCATTGTACATATTTGGCACACTGTTTACTTCATTGTACATATTTGGCACACTGTTTACTTCATTGCACATATTTGGCACACTGTTTACTTCATTGCACATATTTGGCACATTGTTTACTTTATTAATCTTTTTTTTATGAATAAAAGTATTTGATAGATGTCCACTAATATATTTATACTTTAATAAGAATTTTTTAATTTTATATTTGTTTTTTTATGTATTTTAGACAATCAAACAACTTTGGATCTCTGTAAAGAGTTAAAAATCCCTACGCCAAACTCATTTAAGTAGGTTAAAATAACAAAATATTTTTGTTAGATCAGTGGTCTTGTGGATAAAGCGTTCACCTTCAATTCCAATATTTTATGCCATCGTGGGTTCAAATTGTACACGAGGCAATTGTTTTTGTTTTTGTTTTTTACTATAGCGTTCCAGTTATTTCCCAGCCGATATCAATCATCATAAACCTGAATAATTTTTTTATATAAAAAAAATGGATGAAAAATATGTAATAGATGTTCTTAACTTCTAATCTTAAAAAATTCAAGAAAAGTGGAGGAACCCGGCATAGACGGCTACTTCAGCTAATTGGTTATATATGTAATAGTTTCATACCAGCTGTTTCCAAATTATTTTTCATCATTTAAATTTTTTTAAAACCCTGATAATACTAGTTAATTTTGTTTGTACTATATATGTATGCAGTTCAAATAAATGTACAATCCTATATTTGAGAGCCAAGTAATAATGATAATAAATGCATTCATTACATAAAACAACAGTGGAAGAGAAAGCTGAAGCAATAGCTGTCAGCAAAAAAAAGCTTAAATAAATTTTCAAAAAGCGAAAATGATGGAGTGGAGAAAAGCTTTAGTAAATAAGGATATGTTTCTGGTGGCAAAGAGTATTGATTTACTCCTCTCCAGGAGTTAGGCACAAGGCCAGTTTTATCTTACTCCCACAAGTAAGATGTGACTCAAGGTCGGGTCGGGAAAGTGGGGTTTGTAAAGCCAGCGCCCGGGAAAGTGAGCACTCTGGCCATTAAAAATTGCCTGGGCAGCCCCGTCGGCATTCCCGAGTAGGGGCGCCTCAGGCAGTAAGCAATAAACTTACTCCTCCCCAAAGAGGGGAGGCAAAGCCTGGGAAGGTAGACCTCCTAGAACTGCACAGGACAAACCCATAGACCGGTGTAAATCAAGCCCCGAAGGCCAAGACAATACCAGTCTATGGGGTGCAGTATCCATTGGAACAGATACTACACTTTGATCTTGGCCAAAAGGCCAAGAACAAAAAAGAGTAATCTACAAAGCCAAGGTGTAGTCTGAGCAAGCTAGGTTTTCAGATATGCTACAAAGAGATAACCAGAAGAATGAAGTATTCAGGACAGCTAAAGAGATGGCAAAGGCAAATATGGATATTGTTGGAGAGAAATGTATTTGGAATTACAATGGGGTGCTAGAAATCAATGAACAGGACAAGAAGAATGCTGGGAAATCCTATTATGAGAGATTGTTGAATATGAAGTTTTCATAAGACTGAGAAAATCTCGAATTGCAGTGGAGCAGCCATAAGAATTCAGAAAGAAATTGTATGGGAAGCTGTCAGATGAAGAAGGTTAAGTTTGCAGCATCCTAAGGTGTTGTTGCAGAAATGTTGAAGGCTTCAGGTGAAATGGGCATTGAAATGATTACAGACAAATCAGATCATAAAAGAAGAGGTTTTCGTACAATTGTGAACTGTTAGAGAAGTAAAGGAGGATCTCTGCAAATAGGTAATTACAGAGGCTGAAAGTTGATAAATCATCTTCTGAAAGTGGCTGAGAGAATAATTCCGCAGCAAATAAGAAGTCAGATAAACAGATGAAATGCAGTTTGCGTTTATAGCTGGACGAGATGCCACTGATGTTATATTTATCCTGAAACAAATGCAAGAGAAGTATCTTAATGAAAACAACCTGCATTTTGCTTTTGGATTTGGAGTAAATATTTAACAGTGCCAAGAGATGTCTGGTAAGCTTTGGGTAAATTAGAGGGAAACTAGTTGTTCATGAAGGTTGTTCAAGCAATGTACAGAAATGCTCAAAGTCTTGTTAGAATTAACAGCTCATTTAATGACAGCTTTAATCTTAAAGTGGGAGTACATCAGGATTTTGTACCGAGTCTTGCTTTTCAGTTGTGTCTTAGAAGTGTTCTTCAGGGAGTTTTGTATGGGTTGTCGAAAGAGATGCTTTATGCTGATGATTTAGTGCTTGTCTGTGAAACAATGGAAAATCTACATGTAAAGTTGGAGACTTGGAGGAATGCTATAGAAAGTAAAGGTCTGAGAGTGAATGCTACCAAGACAAAAATGATGACCAGTGGTTGTATTGTTGGGAAGCCCTAAGAAAGAGGAAAATTCCGCTGCTCAGTTTGTGGAAACGGAGTTGGGAGCAAATCATGTTTTTTGTGGTACTTGTAAGCATTAGGTACACAAAAAGTGCAGTGGAGTTACAGGTAGAATTAAAAAAGAAATTAAAAAAACAAAAAACAAGGCATATTGTACTGTAATTAGGGGATAGATTTATAGGAGGCATCCTAAGTATAGAGTTGTGCAGAAAGATGTTTGTTCACATTACATTTAAATATTTGCATGTTGGTACAGTTGGAGAAACAAGGAGCAGGAATGGAATTCTAAAGACAAGCGGTCCAAGGAAAGAAGCTGTTAGAGTAGAAAGTTTTCCGACACCTGTACAGTGAAAGGGTGGGATTTTACTGTTAGTCAGATTTGTCGGGGGAGTATTGATGTGCAGTAAATTCATCGGAGCATATTCCGTGGAAGTACTTGGAAAACAAGCACAGGAATGCAGCATTGCAGCAATGAGACAGTGGCTGAAGCTTAGTAGAGTGTTGGACGTTAGTGTTACATTAGACACTCTTTTTTGGACCTTGTCCAAGAAAAAGAAAGATGCAACACACACTTTTTTTATAACTATTCCGTTTGCTTTTCCAAGACCTCGGGCAGCCCTAGTACTAGTTACCATCTATACAAAAGTTCAAAGTTGAAAATCCTGTATTTTGTTTCATTTTACATTTTTTACTTGTACAAATGAATGAATATAAGAATTGGGGCAAAATATTGAAAGTGTTTATTCTCATTGTTAGGCAATTTTAGTCTTGCTATCAATTTTTTTTTCTTCATACTTCAGTTTTCGATTCAACTTCGTTTTCTTTTATTCAGTATTTTTCCTTTCTAAAGAAGCCATCAATTCTCTTGTTTGATCATCATCTTCTTTCATGTGAATCAGATGATTCTGGTGTTGGCATTAGTTTCCCCGATGTTTTTCTAGTTAGAAATCTTTCTGGAAAGACATCAGGTACTTACGGGAAGGACCACAAGAAGGTTGCCAACATCCCTTAATGACAATGGTACTGTGGAATTGACTGGATTCGAACTTGGAACACCCAGATCTTCAGTCTGTGTCGATATCTACTTAACCATCGTCATCTCTCGTTGTTTGATCATGATTAGTTATTATTCCATGACTCATTGAATTATGCCACCATTTTGTAACGCGATCATTCTCTTATTTCAGGAGTTAACTGTTGAAATCAAATTTCTGATTAATTTTCAACAGTTAACTCCTTAAAACAGTGACCATGATAAAAGATTAATGAAGAATAAAACTTTTGATTATTGTTTTGTTCTAATTCTTTAACCTCTCTCTTATTTTGAGATGCTTTTGCTGTGGGGGTAAATCTCATACCTAAACAGCAGGAAAAAACAAAAGCAATTGGCAAAAGGTTCATACTTTGAAATAAATTAACCATACATTCTTTTGACATGCATTTTTTTTCTCAAATAATTATTGTTTTTTTAATTATGGTACAATTTACTTGAAAATGACAGCAATAAGCTTTCTTTAAGTAAAAAAATAATTGAATAAACCAATGTTAAAAAAATAAAATTACTATTAGTGCAGCTTCAGTTATGTTATAAATCAATGTAAAATACTTTTTATTTTAAATGTTAAGTTTCTGATTTTTAATTTTAAAGTTGTTTTTTTTTTACCAATAGATTGCACAAGAATACAAGTTTCAATCTATTTATGTTGTCTCACTTATTTCTATTGTATTATACCATAAAATCTAATAAAATTATTTTTGCGAAAAAAGAGCACACACACTGTTAACTGTATGTTTAATATTTGGCCAAGTAAAGGTAAATTTTAAGGACACTGGAATTAATTTACAACAGACATCTTGTTTTGTTTTTGTTTTTTACACTGGATTCTTGAAGATGGTGAACAAAAAGAAAAAAAAACAATATAGAAATAAATAATGAAAATAGAAAACATTCTGGTTGCAAATATGACATTCGCAAGATACTGTTGTGTAAAATAAATGTTCCATATACTTTTTCAACTTTTATCTGTTATCTTTTTAAATCTCTTCCATTTTGGGTGTTTGAAGTTCTATCGATTGGCACATAGTGGTTCATCATTTAGACTAAAATTTAGTTGTGAAACTTTCAAATAAACTGTTAACTCTAAATAAATACCATTATTAACAATTTAATGAAATACAAAATAATTGCATGAATTATTAAAATATATATCCATTTTTGTGTGTAAAGACACAACTAGAAATAAGTCTCTTTACTTCTATGTTATCATTATTATTATTATTATTATTAATCTTATATAGGAGTAAATAGACTTATTATTTTGCCATCTAATTTATATACATGTTTGTACGTATGTAAATTAGATGATGCTGAAAAGAGAGAATCACTCTTTCTCTAAATGTCCAGACATTTTAAGAAATATTAAAGAGTCGTTGAATCAACATAGTGTTAGAGAGGGGTGAGAGAAATATATATATAGCTAAAAGAGCGATGAGTGACGTGTTCAGTTAATTCTAAATTATGGCTAATTAGAACAATTAAAACAATTTTTTTTTCAAACATAACTCAATCCCAGAACTAAAGTTTTTTTTTGGTTATTAAAGTATATAGGAAAAGGACCGTAGAAAAACAAACGTTGATTAACTTACATTTAGTATAATATATATATGTGTGTGTGTGTGTGTGTGTGTGTGTGTGTGTGTGTATAAATATGCTCCAAATTATTAAAATATGCACAAAGGAGTCATCATCCCATAACTGCAAACAGAATTGTTGGAGTGCCATCTTAATGAGTTATTCATCATCTCTCTCTATTGCGGTTGTCTGCCAGTGATTGAAACTCCACAAACGTTTTCCCAGTTTATTCTTGGAAGTTTTCTGTTCAACTTTCCTTCTGTTTACCTCTGTTTTTTTTCCCTTCCACAGAATGAGTTTTGGCAAACTAATATCACAGGTCATTACTACAGTTCTGAGTCTGATTTTCATTAGCTATTTCAAACTTGTGATCTTGTGAAATACTTAAGCTAACCAATGTAAATACAAGTGATACAGAATTTTCCCTTGTTTATAAAGAAAGCTGGATGATTGTGATATTTTTTTTCTTTACATTTAGTAGCTGTTCTAATTGAAAATGCAGAAGAAAATATTTATAGCATATAAATGTAAAATATTTATAGCATATAAATGTAAAATCAATTCATAATTATTCTTATTTGCCATTATTACCTCAACCAAGGAGGTTATGTTTTTGGTCGAGTTTATTGGTCCAAATATTGGTCAGGGTCTAACTTAAAACGGATTTAATTTTGGGTAGGGTGTTATTTACCATGGCAATCGGTGGTTGAAGAGGTTTCTTGTAGTTGTTGAAGGAAAGGAGCTTTGTCTTGGCAGTATTAAATGTTACCATCCATTTGTGACCCCATTCCACTACAGACTGGAGGTCATTTTCTAAGGATTCAGCCATCGCCTCGGATATGTGCGCGCCCGTTTTGCCCACATGACGAGAGTATAGTGTGGTGTCGTCAGCAAATATATCCATCTCAGACACAATGTCATCAGATATGTTGTTTATAAAAAGTAGGAACAATAAAGGTCCAAGGATCAATCCCTGGGGTACACCTGCATTTATGTCATGTTGTTTGGATGAACATCGAGGACAACTTGGATCTTTCTTGTACACAAGACAACAAATTTTCTAATTTCCAATAAATTTTGAACCGATGTAATTCTGTTACTAATTGTGTTACCAAAATAAATTTGGTAATCACTTTTTATATTTTGCAAAAATCTATGTGTCCACATTCAAAATCTATGAAGGTCTATGCTGCCACAAGTTGAAAAACATCAACATTAAAAAATAAATCACCTGTCATTGAAAATAGTAATCTAACTTGAAGTAACCTGAAAAAAAAAACTATTAATGATACAAGAGAAAGATTTATACGTTTATAACAAAAAAAGATTAAATTTTATCAAAATAATTGAGTTATCACAAGTTGAAATTAAAAGGAATGTCACTATATTTACTCATTTTTGCACACTAAACTCTAGGCTGGTTTGTGATACCTTGTTTAGAGCTTGGTAGCCAGATTTGTTCATTTGTTGTGCTGCATAGTAGTTTTATGTTTTTTTTGGGGAAAGAACTTTGATTTTCAATCTGCTTGAAATACGATGTGAAGCTTATTGGTAAATGAAATTACGTTGTTTCTCTCTGTCTCTATTCAAAAACCGTGACCCCATGCTTTATAAATGGGAAAACTTCAATTTGTATCATGTGTTACAATTAAGAATCACATTCATTATGCATGGTTGCCATAACATTTTAAATTAATCATTTTCTTGATAAAACTAATTATCTTGGGGTTTTTTTTTATTGTCTATTCAACAAAATGGTTTTTATTGCTGGACAAAAACTTTGTCAAATCTTTTGAAACAGAAAGAAGTGAAAACTAATAAATGTAACAACAGTTCTGCTTTTATGGATGTTCAAGAATCAGTTTTACTATTACTTGTACGACAATTATTATCACTGTTATGTTCTACTGCTACAAGCTATCCAACGTTAGATCGCTGTTGAAGACAGAAAAAAACATTCTGCCATAAAGCCTTTGCCTCATAAAAGAACATTGATTGATTAGCTGTAAAACGCACGCACACATATAATTTAGCTAAGTATGGCACAAGTCCAAAATGAAGTTGAGAAATGATACTGTGGCAATCTTCCAAAAAAACTGAACAGTTTGAATTGAAGCTAAGCAATTGCGATTCCTAGATGCTGTACTCTGACCACTACTACTTTCACCAGTTGGAAATGTAGATCAACCAACCAACCAACCAACCAGATAATTCAAAATACATTTTATTTCCTTCTCTATATAATTACATGATTATAATAATAATAATCTATTATACTAACGCTGTATGAATCAATGTTTGTTTCCTAAAGAAGTTTTTGCTGTACACAAAATACATACTAAAATATTCTTTAGTTCTGGGACTGAGTTATGTTTGAAAAGAATTTCATTAAAATTCTTCTAATTAGCTGTAATTTGTAATTAACTGAAAAAGTCAAACATCTCTCACTTAGCTATGTAATTCGTCTTAAGTCACGACCTCTCACTGTATATTGATCTGACAACTTTTTAATATTTTTTTTATATCTCTGTGAACATTTCGAAAAAGAGTAACACTCTTTTTTTTCAGCATTGTTTTTTAATTGCTGCATATTGCCATCTAGTTGACATAGTGCATTCATACACACTATAAACATGTATGTAAATTAAATTTTAAAAAATAAATCCCTTTACTTATATCTTATCCATAAGGATGATGTAGAAATAAAGAAACTTATTATTTTTAGTTATGCAAAATATGGAACACATAAACCATTTCAATTTTTAAATGAAATCAAAGTGGAATAAATAGTAATAGTAGTGTTTGTGACCCATTGGGTCACGTGTAGTAAACTTTCTTTCTATTGTTGTATCACATGACTGAAGACATTTTAATTACTAATAGTAATAGTGGTGGTTGTGACCCATTGGGTCACGTGTAGTAAACTTTCTTTCTATTGTTGTATCACATGACTGAAGACATTTTAATTACTAATAGTAATAGTAGTGTTTGTGACCCATTGGTAATGTGTAGTCTACTTTCTTTTTATTGTTGTATCACATGACTGAAGACATTTTAATTACTAATAATAATAGTAGTGTTTGTGACCCATTGGGTCACGTGTAGTCTACTTTCTTTCTATTGTTGTATCACATGACTGAAGACATTTTAATTACTAATAGTAATAGTAGTGTTTGTGACCCATTGGGTAATGTGTAGTCTACTTTCTTTTTATTGTTGTATCACATGACTGAAGACATTTTAATTACTAATAATAATAGTAGTGTTTGTGACCCATTGGGTCACGTGTAGTTTACTTTCTTTCTATTGTTGTATCACATGACTGAAGACATTTTAATTACTAATAGTAATAGTGGTGGTTGTGACCCATTGGGTCACGTGTAGTAAACTTTCTTTCTATTGTTGTATCACATGACTGAAGACATTTTAATTACTAATAGTAATAGTAGTGTTTGTGACCCATTGGTAATGTGTAGTCTACTTTCTTTTTATTGTTGTATCACATGACTGAAGACATTTTAATTACTAATAATAATAGTAGTGTTTGTGACCCATTGGGTCACGTGTAGTAAACTTTCTTTCTATTGTTGTATCACATGACTGAAGACATTTTAATTACTAATAGTAATAGTGGTGGTTGTGACCCATTGGGTCACGTGTAGTCTACTTTCTTTCTATTGTTGTATCACATGACTGAAGACATTTTAATTACTAATAGTAATAGTAGTGTTTGTGACCCATTGGGTAATGTGTAGTCTACTTTCTTTTTATTGTTGTATCACATGACTGAAGACATTTTAATTACTAATAATAATAGTAGTGTTTGTGACCCATTGGGTCACGTGTAGTTTACTTTCTTTCTATTGTTGTATCACATGACTGAAGACATTTTAATTACTAATAGTAATAGTAGTGTTTGTGACCCATTGGCCCAAGTGTAGTAAACTTTCTTTCTATTGTTGTATCACATGACTGAAGACATTTTAATTACTAATAGTAATAGTAGTGTTTGTGACCCATTGGGTCAAGTGTAGTCTACTTTCTTTCTATTCTTGTATCACATGACTGAAGACATTTTAATTAGTTATAGTGGTGTTGTGACCCAGTGAGTCACATGTAGTCTACTTTCTTTCTATTGTTGTATCACATGACTGAAGACATTTTAATTAGTAATAGTAGTGGTTGTGACCCATTGGGTCACGTGTAGTCTACTTTCTATTGTTGTATCATATAGCTGAAGACATTTTAATGTTTCTCTGATTTATTACTTATTTTTCATATATTGTTTTGAATTTTACATTCTGGATTAAGCATTTCTCTAGTTAATTTATCCTCTGACAACTAACCATGTCGATTTGATAATCATAATTTGTTTATATTGATATTAAAATAAAATTTGCTTTAGAATTTAGCATTTGAAAGTTTAATGGACAAACGTTATACATTGATTGGTAAAAGTTGTTTCTTTTTATTTATTTGTTTTGTATTCATTAATTCCTGCCTCCCCTTGTTGGTCTGAAAGTGAAGAATTAGAAAAGCTATTTTTAAAATAGTGAGGATTGACAATAAAAAAATAAACAGCCTAGTTTAGCGTGCAAAATTATGTAAATATTGTGAAATTTCCTTTCAATTTCAACTGTCGAAGTCTCGTTTATTTTTTTAGTTATTTTGATAAAATTTGGATGTAAACAAAATTATAATTTTCTATATATAAACGTACAATTCTTTCTCTTGTGTCCTTTATAGTTTTATTTTTCAGGCTATTCAGTAAGGTGACTATTTTCGGTGACGTGCAATTTATTTTTTATGTGAGAAAAAAATGTTGATGTTTTTCAAATTTGGTGTGCACAATATTGTGTTTCTCGATACCTAAAAAACTAGTCTCATTTTAAAGAAAAGGACCACTTGTAAATATGGTTGGCTTAAAATAAGGTTTTAAGTCGTCTTTCACCAAAGAAATCCAAGCTGAAAATTTTAGTGAATTAAATTTTTACCCTATTATAAAATTGTGTTCTATCTGTTTGTACATGGTCTAAATCTGAGTTTTTTTATTGATTTATTATTAAAAGAAAAATCTAACTTGATCTCTAACGTGCTATGAATCATATTAAGAAGATTTGATGTGTTAACCGTTGAAATAAATCCTGTATGAACAGTCAAAGTTGTGCTTCTGTGCCATTTTTGCACTTTTTTTTTTTTTTCGAGGAGTAATTGGATTTTGCCCTATGTTTAGGCTGGTTTGATCTAATAATTATTGTCTCCATTATGATTGAGTTTCATTTACCACAAGGTGACATTTGTAAGGATTTTTTCACTTGTTTGAAGCCTGCATTTTTAGTTATACACTGAAATTTGGCTCATGAACCAATAGCATACAAGACAGTGATTTAAAAAAAAAAATTTTTTATATATATATTTCCAACAAATTTTGAATAGTCATAATTTGGTGGCTAATTCAATTGAGCTAACAGAATAAATCTCGTACCATTTTTTATGTTTTGCAAAGATCTATGTGTCCACATTAAAAGTTTTTAGATATAATGAAAAAATAAATTTTGTTTGTGATACCTACTTCAAAGCAGATTTGAATGATTAAAGCAAAACCTAATTATATTAATATTGATGATCAAATTTGTTAATTTGTTCATAGTTTGTTTTATTAAAAGGGTCAATTATGGTAGTTGCCTAATGGTTGTGTGAAAAGAAAAGTTTAGTTTTTATGCTTTAGTCAATTCACTTTTCTCAACCTTTGATTTCAAACTATGATAAAAATGCTGTTTCTATTTGCATTTAGCAGTATAATGACCAAAATATTTGTGCTTGCAAGATTTTTTTTGAAATAACTAAATGGTTCAGGTCTAGACATTTCGTCTCATATATATATATATATATATATATATATATATGCAAACATTGTTAAAAATAACAGAATTCGTCTGTTTAATTATACCTTTTTATTTTTTTTTATTTTTCTAATGGTCTTTTTTGTATTAAAATCAAAAAAATTAAAAATACAACCTTATAATTTATAACATCATATATGAAACCAGTGGCAACATTTTAAAATGCTTAACGTAATGCGATTTTATTCTGTGATGCCACTCCAAGGTCGCTGAAGTTAAATTGTCAACGTCTTTCCTGGAACAGTGTGAAAACGTTCTCTGCGTGGTTCTCCGCTGTCTTTTAAAAGATTCTCTTCTTTCTCTAGCTTTTTTATTCTTCGTCAAATCATCCTCAGGTGTCAAAAGACACCTGAGGATAATTTGACGAAGAATCGAAAACTTTGTGATACCTATGAGACATTTATCAATTTTTTATATTTTAATATAAAAAAGACCATTAGAAAAAAATTTAAATAAAAAAAGGTTTAATTAAACAGACGAATTCTGTTATTTTTAACAATGTGCTTGCAAGATTTTTATAGAAATAACTAGATCATTCAGGTCTAGACATAAATGAAAAAATACTGCCTAAATACACACCATATATTATATATATATATCTATATATATAATATTTATAAATAAATATTAAATTATTAATACCTACAGACGCTAGCGTTTCAAGCTTATTGCTCTCATCAGTGCAGGAAAGTAACAATTTCAGACGGTCGGGAGGCGCGAACCCGGTTCACAGAGTCAGCCTAGAATCTACAAGCAGTCGCCATATCCACTCGGCCAACGGAAACTGTCACGTAATTAAGGGAAATTAAGATCTATATGTACCTAGAAGCGGGCACAGATAGAAGACTAGTCGAGAGTGTTCGACGAACGTATTCGGAACTTTGCATTAGAGCTTTTTGACAGTCTATTTTTAACATCCCCAAGAGTGCTCAACTTTAATTTCTTAAAGGGGCTTAGTATAATATTTATAAATAAATATTAAATTATTAATATATATATATATATATATATATATATATATTAGTCACTATCCACATCCCGTTGTGAACTCATCCAATGTGCGCAAAGACGAACCATATAACAAACAAGATCCACATTTTTAGTATTATATAGATAATAATAATGCTAAAAAAGAATTCATACAATGTGAGCATATCAAAAGAAAAAATACCATGCATTTGCAAAAAAATCTCTTCGGCTTAAATGTAAAGTTGAACAACTTTAAGGGGAATTTTGAAAAGAAATTTTCTAAAATGAGATATATTATTGCATCGCATGTAAATATTAAATTCTAATTAAGGATTTTCAATAGAAATGAGGCATAAATACTGACGTTTTATTTAAATAAAGATAATATACAATTTTCAAATATTTTTCCTTTATGATAAAATATGAACAAAGTAGAGGAATATTTTAACATTTACTGATTATGAAAGCTTCATTGAACTATGATTTGAGGAAAGGTTCAAAGTCAAGAATAGCATTGTTTGCTCATCTTTGTGAAATAAGACAATGGAAATGAACTGGAACTTTTATTTATTTTCTTTAACTGTCAGAACTTCTTGATTCTCCCTCTGGTGCTACCAAGTCAGACTGTCTGAAGATACCGGCTTTCTGAATTAAAATGCACCAAACATTGATGTTATTGTTTTTTTCCTTTTCCTTTGCAAAAGTCAATCATGTTCTGAAAAGCTAAAAACAAAGCTACATTTTTCCTCTACAAAACAACCAAACTAAACACCATGAATAAATATTTGAAGATATAAGTGTATTCCTGCTCTGAAGCATAAAAACTTTTATCAAAATGACCTGATTTGGCATTAAATACCCCGAAAAGGGTTGATATGCCATAAAACAACTAAACTAAACTATCCTGATTCTCCTTAATTGTGAGGTGTTAAGGATTCAGACCTCCATACTCATACTCTCACTGAATTCTACTCATATATTCTCTGGGTATCTGATAGGCTAACATTTATCCAAACACTGGAGACTATTTGTACTTAGACTAACTCCTTAATACTGCAATAATGTAAAAAATAACTTTTTTTAATTTCAAACCATTTGGTGGTTTTCAGATCAACATCATCAATTATGATCATATTTATATTTTGTCTGTAAAGCCCAATTAATTAAAAGATTAAAAAAATGTGAAATTGATTTTTTGAACAGTGAATCAAATTCTGACTGCTTTGGTTAAAATCCTCATCATTGGAGATTTGGTAAACATTTGAT
The DNA here is from genome assembly GCA_963556195.1 of Sepiola atlantica. Classification (NCBI taxonomy): domain Eukaryota; kingdom Metazoa; phylum Mollusca; class Cephalopoda; order Sepiida; family Sepiolidae; genus Sepiola; species Sepiola atlantica. The sequence continues at coordinate 174,160,973 of OY744516.1, forward strand.
GAAACAAATTTGTATATGTACAATTAAAAATGCTATTATTTTATTAATTTAAATTGTCAAAGTATTTTGGTGCTTCTATAGAAGGGGAACTCATATTAACCAAAATGTTTTCGATTGTGAATTACAGAACAAACCGGAAATGGCCGAAGCAGTTTATGATTTGAAAGTCGCATGAATGTAATTGACCGTAACCGTAAGTCAGGGAAAAAGTTGTTATTTTAATGTAAAAAAATGCCAGCTTTAAAAAACATCTTATTTTAGTGACAATTCAAACAATAACAAAAAATTAGTTTACAGATGTGATATTATTGTAGACTAGCAGAGAAGTCTGTAATTACCTAGGAATGAATTAGGACTCTTGTGTATTCCTGCTCTGAACAGCATATTACCATTTATATTCTTATGTGTTAATTTGTATGATTTTCAACTTATAAATAAAATATATTCAAGAACTTCTGACATAGATAGGATATTGGCTAGAAGATGCTGATTCAAATCTGAGGTTAATTTCACTCTTAGATTAACCATTTAACTAATGCTGGGACATACATACATACAACTTTGCTTTATATATATATATATATATACTAGCTGGCTTTGCAAAGTTCGCTACTTAAAATACTTGAAACCAAAATGTTGAATAATAAATAATTCATTCAGTTTGTTGTAAATATAGGACAAAACTTAAGCATTTATTCATATAATTAGATAAACAGCAATTCTCCAAGTTAACCCCTATATGTAATACTGCTCTTAAAAAGAAAATAGCACAAAAACTTTATGTACTTATCTGTTAGGGTAAAAACAAGACAGTACACCAACATTTAGGAAAATTCATCCAGTATTTTTATTTAAAATAAATAAATTCAAGTTTTATCGGTAAACACTTTCTAACCAGCATTACTATAATGTTTTAGTGAATTAAGTTTGAATTATCTCTCTTGACCTTAATAATGCCGAAAATGGCGTCCAAAAAGCGTTTACCGATAAAACTTGAATTTATTTTTTAAAAACAGAAATACTTGATGAATTTTCGTAAATTTTGGTGTACTGTCTTTTTTTTTTTTTTTACTATAACAGGTATATACATAATAAAGTTTTTGAGCTATTTTCTTTTTAAGAGCAATATTCCATATAGGGGTAAACCTGGAGAATCACCAGATAAACATTAACATTTATTCATATAAATAAATATTAACATTTTGGTATACAAATTTATTTATGTTATTTGGATTATTCGGACTATTGTTCTCATCTTGAGTGTTATTCTCACAACGTTTTGGCTGAAACATTGTGAGAATAATACTCAAAATGAGAACAGTAGTCCAAATAATCAAAATTATCAATCTAAAAAAATTCATAAACATAAATTTATTTATCTTTAATAAGATAGCATCAAGAAATTAAAAGAAGGAGGAAATCAATTCGTCTGTGCGATCGTGTGTGTGCTCTTTTTTTTTAACAACAATTTTTTCATTAAATTTAAAAACAAAAGAAATGTTGGTCGCTAATGGGTTGAGAGCAGTGTCACCCCCTGCCTATCTTCATGTGATGTCGGTAACGGGAAGGTGAGAGGGAGATAGTGAGAGAGAGAGAGAAGGAGTAGGTTAGGTCAGTCAATCACCTTCTCTTTCTGAACTCTTGCCTCTTATATCTTACTTTGTAGTTAGTTTGATTTAAATTACCTCTCCTTGAAAATGAATCGGCAAATAGTTTAAGAAAGGTTTAATAATAATTTATCTTTTTTTTATTAAATCACTTGAATTAATTATTGTTAATGGTGACAAAAATATTGCATATACATGGAACAAATGGAATGATAAAATTACGAATGAATAACACCAAATATTAATTAATTACAGACTGTTTAAAAAAGTAGTTATGCTTATTAGACGGATCTATGAATGTTAATGGGTCTTTCCTCTGTGCTTTATATACAGTATTCCAAAAGAATAAGTTGTATTATTTATTTGAATAACAATAATCCGTTTTGATGGTAATGTAGGAGTGATAAATGAAAAAAAACTTACATATTTATTCATTTATAGATTATTAATTTATAGATATAGAAGATAGATGATAGTAAGTATTTATCTGAATATAAAAGTTTCATTCCTCCTACAGTAGAAGACAAAAATGTGAATTTTAGTTTTATTGATCCTCTAGCTTTAATTCTATGCCAAATATAATTCTATCAATTTCCTAATTTCTTAAATGTACTAAATTTCATAATGTGAACGTTTTAAATCGGCAATTCCAATTTTTTTATCATTGTATCAAGAATTTGTTTCTTTTTCTTTCTTTTCCAAAAATGATTTTTTTCCCTGCTGCCGCTTTCATCTCGTGGGTGCAGAGGTAACAGATTAAAAATAAAAAGAGGTGAAAAGTTATAATTGTGAATAAAAATTGTACTATTTTTTATCTGCTCTGACAAAATTGAATTTTCCACTTAATAAGATTGAATGTGTCCCATTGAAAAATTTTCTCATAAAATGTTAAAGCATAACGGATCATTTTTCTAGTTTCTTATTACATAGCAAAACCATAAAGCGTTTGATCTTCAAATTTCCCAGACTTTGTGGAATCTTGAGTTTTCTAATACTATGTACAGCTCTAAAAGAATATATACATTATAAAGCATATAGCTATCGAGCCCTTCTTGTTGATACAGTTTTACAAATATTTAAAAAAAATTAACTTTGTTTATATTTATTACCATCTATGTAAGTTCTGAAACAACTTTATGATTCAGCTGGCTGTCGGGTGATTTCCCTCAAATAATTATAAATAAACCTTACTTCTACTGATCTACATTAAGAGCTTGGGATTTTATCTCTAATTATGAGAAAGCTTCATATGTGTGTATGTGTGTATGTGTGTATGTGTGTATTTCTCGCACCAACGTAACTTTGGTGATTACACATGTAATTATTATTTTTATTATTGATTATTTATTGAAATAAAAAATGAAATAGCGTAAAATAAAATTTAATTTTAAAATCCTATTAAAAAAATTAGATGCTTATGCTGTTCAGCGGCCGTATGAAAAAAATTATTTTTTTATAAAAACAATATATACTTATTCAGCGTTATATTCTTACTCACTGTACAAAAAAGTAGAAAAGATTATCCACTAGAACTTTAATTACAAGTATTTTTCCATTCTGCGTATCATAACAGCGATTCATTCACTAAGCCTCCATCTTCTTTCTTAAGAAGATTTCGAATTATCTGCCCTTGAAATCTTCTTAAGAAAGAAGATGGAGGCTTAGTAAACGAATCGCTGTTATGATATGCAGAATGGAACAATACTTGTAATTAAAGTTCTAGTGGATAATTTTTTCTACTTTTTTGTACAGTGAGTAAGAATATAACGCTGAATAAGTATATAATATTGTTTTTATAAAAAAAATAATTTTTTCATACGGCCGCTGAACAACATAAGCACCAAAAATTAATTTAATACAAAATGAAATCCATCAGAATACATTTCAGCTTATACGTAAACAAATCGGTCATTTTAATTTTTTATTAATAGTTGAAAAAAAAAGGTGCTTCTGCAGAGACGGGGGTCACTGTTTCGATCGATGGTGGCAGGAACTGCCGACTCCTCTTCGTGCGAAAACGTGAGTGACGGAAAGAAATTTAATTTTAAGGAAGATAAATTGACAATTGAGGATAAGTTAAAATTATGAACATTTATTTATTGAAACAAATTAAACATTATGTACAGCAAATAAATAAATAAAACTTTGATAAACATTTGAAATTTAACAAAAAACGAATTAAATAAATCTTTGATAAACATTATGTACATCAAATAAATAGCAAACTTTTTATTGAAATAAAAAAAACGTAATAAGTAAAACTAAATAAAACTTTGATTTGAAGTAAACAATTGACTGAACGATAAATGTGGAAAAAAACAAGTTTTTTACAGGGTATTGACTGAATGATAAACGTGGGGGGAAAAATGTTTTAAACAGGGTACAATTCTGCGATCAGTTCAAAAATACTTCCAACTGAAATTAAATTATGCGCTTGCAAAAAATCAACAATTTTGCAATTATCCCCGAGTAAATGCAAGAACTCTTCAAAGTTTAACCGGTTTTCGTCCATTTCGTGAAAAAGTAATTAACCCAATATTAGTTATCTCCCCCAAAATCAAATTTCTTTCCGTCGATCACGATTTCTCCCGAAGAGGAGTCGGCAGTTTCCGCCGCCATCGATCGAAACAGTGGCCCCCGTCTCTGCAGAAGCACCCCAAAAAAAGAATGAATTACTTCATGACCCTTTGAAATTTGAAAGGAATTTGAAAGCATTAAACTGTCGAATAGAAGGTTATTTCTGGCTTAAAAATACTTAGCAAATCTTCCTGTATTAAAATACTGAAGGTTTTGAAAGCGATTTACATTCAATAATTGGCAATGGTCGAGTTTGGAGTTGTGGGGGATGCTAACGCATTCTATTCCTCTTAAATATTGAAGAAAAACGAGCAAGAAAACGTCAACATTCAACACAAATGAAGGGCAAATAAAATATCCAATACTCAAACATTTATAAGAACAACAACAATTTATTTTGCATTTTTACACATAAAAATTATGTTCCATATTTGACGAAAGTCTTTTAGCGTCTTTTGGATAAATGTCTCTTTGACGGCTTGAAAGAAATAAGTGTCTTTTTGTTATTTAAAGCAATGTCTCTTTAAATAAGTTTTGTATGGAGAAAAACGCACGTGTGTGCGTGTGTGTGTGTAATTGAAAAGAGAGAAAGAAAATGCCAAGCTTACTATGAGTGTCCAGCAGTCAGAAAAGGAAAGACATTGTTGACGAGACCGTTACTTGCTGGTGAGCGGCTGAAAAGAAGGAAAGACGAAGCGCCAGTGTCGTTCTGTCAAGGCTGTGCGAGTAGAAGAGGTCGATTTCCGTTTGCAAAGGTTTTTATAGTCCGAAGGGCAGATAACTCTGGTGTCGCTTTCCAGCGCCACCTGTTGGTGAAAAGGCGACACCTAACGGCCAACCGGTGTAGTTATGTTTTGAAAGGAGGTCGTACTTGTCTCCCCTTAGTTATTTGGATGTCAATCCGATAGAGTTACCTAACATAATGAGATTTAAAAAAAAAGTATGTATAGGCGATGAAAATGGTTTTATGTTGTTTTTTTTAAAAATAATATTAAACGAGGAACGTTTTAGAATTTTAAAAAGGAAAAAGAAGACGTTTCAATACATTTTTCATCTAAAACATGCAATGTCGGCATCAAGCATACAAAAACGTGGATTGCGAAGCATGAGTACTGAAACAAACTCTTGTAATGAATTATAAAAATAATTTATGTAAGAAGTTTCTTGATTTCACAACTTGTGTTATCCCAATAAAAATACAAAAATTAAATTGTCGTTCACCTTTTTTTTCATCGTAAAGTGAATTATAAAAATAAGTGCTGGTTTCGTTTCTTACTTCGATTCCGTTTTTTGATAAGCCGTACTTCCGGTCTCTCCGCGTTCATTTTCTAGCTGTTCAGATTTCATTCTTGTAGTATATTTACACATTTCAAACATGTTTTTCTTCCGATTATATGGGTAATGATAAGTAGATTTTTACTCGAAATGGTTTTTCATTTAATATTATTTAAAAAACCAACAACATGAAACCATTTTCATCGCCTATACATAATTTTTAATCTTATTATGTTGGGGAACTCCAAACTCGACCATTGCACAATAATTGGGAATCTTTTACGACGCTCAGCAGAGTAAAAACGCTAAAAAAAACAAATATACAATATATAAAAGTAACTGTATGCTGTAAAAGTTATTTTCTAACTTGCCTGTGGCATTTGTTTGTATTTTTAGACCGTTACAACCGCTATTTATTAGAAATCAATAGTTTTGTCACCGCAACTTGGGGAAAAAATGGCCGATTTTGGGGGGGGGGGGTACTAACGAATGCACCTGGAGCGGCCATATTGAATTTTGTGAAAACGGTGGGGAAAAAAACAAATTTTTTTTTTTTTACATCTAATGAAAACCCATTTATAATACATAAAAATAAAAACAAATTACATAGGTAAGTAGAAAAATATCTATTCTCGTCGTAGGTCAACTTCACTTGTTGCAAATTTATGTTTTTAAACCCTTTCTCGTTCTTTTTTTGGACCCCGTTCGCGCCTCTGCTGAGCGTCGTAACATATACCCATAATTGGGTATCTTTTATTATAATCCGTACGCTGAAAACGCTAAAAAAAAACAAATACAACAAATAAAAGTAACTGTCGTCGATGAAAGTTAATTTAAAACTGACCTGTGATATTTGTTTGTATTTTTAAACCATTCCAACTGCTATTTATTAGAAATCAATAGTTTTGCCACACGAACATGGCAAAAAAAAAATGGCGCTTGCTCGTAAGGAAGTGAGCACAAGACGCCATTTTGTCTAGAAAAAATACGAGTAAAAAATGAACAAGAAATTTTTTTTTACATCTAATAATAAAACCCCATTTATAGTACGTGAAAATACAAACAAATATCATAGGTAAGTAGACAAATATCTCTTCTCAACATAGGTTAAACTCACTTGTTGCATATTTATTTTTATAACCCCGTTCTCGTTCGTTCTTTGGACCCAGTCCGCGACTGTACTGATCATTATAAAAGATACCCCAAAAATGAAAGTAAAACAATTCCCGGGCATGCTGGGTACAGCTAGTTTATAAATATGCAAATAAGTGAATAACATTATCATCAGTTTTTAGTTTCGGTCCAGTTTAGTTTTCTTTTTTTGTTCAGCTTTATTTTGATTTATCAATTATTGCATTTCACATTCGTTCTATAAAAAAGTAAATAGTCGAGGGCGACCCAAAGGCTCCCTTTTCATTGACTACTACACTAAGGTATATGAGAGGAACGGCGCCACTTCTTTCCCAGGATAACTCCACTTACCCTTGATCCTCACCTTATAATGCTGAGTGTTTAGCAAGGGGCATCAAGTACCATTTTTTAAGTCTTCGGTATGACTCGACCAAGGATTGAACCCTAGTCTCCCGGCCCATTATCCAACACTCTTACCATTATTTCACTCTTATTTATGTATTTTGTAAATTGATAAAGAATAAATAACACAACCTTTTCCCTCTGGAAAAGATTTCTTTAGAAAGGTTGATGGTTAACTGGAGGTAATCATTGAAACATATCTTTTGTTTATAAATAGAATTTTTACTTCTTGAAAAAATAACGAGGGAAATCTTCAGGTAAAAATTTTTTTATCCTTAAAATGATTATGTTCCGATAACTCTATTATATCTAAGTTTATAAATATTTTTTTGAAGTAACTTTTTCTACAATGTTGTATCCTTGGAAATGGTTATAATATACAAGGTTGTTATTTGAGTGGAAGGAACAACCAAAAGAATAGTAGAATTAAGAAAGAAAGGTTTATTGCAATGAAGAGTACAATGATGGATAGACAGCAAGACCGTTGGGTAATGCAATGCTCAATAGATAATAGTTTTGTATGAGTAAGTTCACATAGAAGAAAGGGGGTGTAGGATATTCTATTACAACAAAATGTGCATCCCTTTTTAGGAAATTCAGAATAGATATAATACAAATCTGTATGTTATGGAGTGACATCATAACTAAAGCTAATGATTTATTATTTTAAATTAAATTCATAAAATAGACAAACATGATATGTACAAATGTTCAGATTTATCTAAGAATTTGTCTCTCTTTTTGTTTCTGTTGTAAAGGTGTTTTTCACTGGAATTATTTTTTCTTTTCTTTTTTTTTCTTTTTGTGTTTCATGCCAAGATTAGACATTTTGTGAATGATGTCCAACTTCCCCTGTCTGTTTCCATTTCGCTTGTGCCACCCGTTAGGATCAGGTTATCATCAACTGATCCCCTCCACGTCTTAAGCAGCCTACCGCGCAGTTTTCAGTAATTGACATCGATATGGGACACACTTTGGAGTGTTTCATTAGCGGGTGACATGGCCGTATCAGTTGCGATATCATTGTGCGACACCATTTCTCATGGAAGCCTTTACAGTGAGACCAGCAGTTTTTTCGATCCAATGCGCTGCAGCCAGGAAGTGGAATATAATTTATTACTCGATCGTTTAAACTTAAAAACCACTGCTCCATCTCCCTCCTTCGTATCATATGAAATGTATGAAAAAAAACTTAGCAAAGTTATTTTAACTAGTTAATAAAACATCTAGAATATGACCTAAACAAAGTTTCTCCGTTTATAGGAAGTCCTATCATAACATTATACAATTTATTAATTGAAAATAATTAGCTTATGTTAAACTTATGTTTTTGTCTAACTTTGCCACAACATCCTCCGTTATGACTAGCTATGAATGATTTACCAAACTTTCACTTGTCTTTATTACTTTCTCACAAGTGTTTGACGCCTGTCTGCTGTATCTGCCATTTATTTTTTAATCAGATTCTATATGTGGCATTCTTTCACCCAGATTTGTGTCATGCCTCAGTGAAGAACTCACAAGACATGGTTTATTGTGTCGGTGTCTTTCAATTTCACTACACTCCTTCCTGATTCTTTGATTACAAAAATGATGACAATACGCGTCTGATCTCGGTCATAAAGTGCTTTTACACAAGCAGGCTGCTTTCATCTTTTTTTGTCAGAGGATTCATCTGAGGAATTGTCAAGTCGTCTGTGATGGACGCATAGCTCTGAATCAAGGGTTGGGGACATGTGTTGCATGGAGAGAAATGATATGAGAATAATATGATGGATGTGTAATGTGAGTCTTAGACAGGCTTAGATCTGATGACCTCAGAGAAACCTGGACAGTATAGTTGAGGTAACAGAGTTAGATCACATGGGAAGGCCAAGGAAAACGTGGGAAGAAGTGATAAGGATGAACTTGAGAGAAAGAAGGATAAATAAAGACCTGGAAAGAGATAGGTTAGTTTGGAAGTTAATTTCTAAAAGCCGTCCAACACATGCCAGCATGTAAAACAGAAATTAAACTGAATATGATGATGATCAATATCAGTCAATATTTCTCCTGGTTTTGCCACTATTTATCTGGTGAAGAGTTCCACTCCAACCAAGTACAAAGATTCTTCACTTACTGTGGTATTCCATTGAGCAATACTTATCGTGGGTCAATGACCATGGTAACATAACTACTCCCAAATTTGGTTATACACCAGTTTTTCAGAGCTTTCATCCGTACCTGGTCTCCCTCCTTATATGACACATGTCTTGTTTTTTAATCTTGGGGTCTAATGAAGTGACCAAATCGTTTCCTTCAGAGGTAACTTTAAAAATGAATTTTATTAACAGGTGCTTTTAGAGGTGAGTCATCATCTTTGAGAGTGATATTGTATCATTCAATGATAATACGCTTATGCTAAACTTGATTTCTTTGCAGCAACAACCTGCACTGCAATGTGACAAAAGTATTACGACAATCGTGGATGCGTACCTGCATTTCCACTGTGCACATTCCCCAACAGGAAATGGAGTCAAATTCCAGTTGTGCTTGATGTTTTGTATATAAACTCTTTTTCCTGTCATTTAATACTGAATTTAGTCATTTCGTCAAGAGTTTTTATGCTTCAATTTCTTAATATCATCAATATTTATTCATGGTGTTTCCTTCAACTAGTTATTTATTTATGATGTGTTTATGCATATATTAATTTATGCGTATATTACCGGGTGTAGTTTCATGTCATATGCAGGATAGATTGTATATAACTAAGGCCATCCCTGTAACAGGCCGAGAGATCTGACATTTGGGGTTAAATTATATTTACATCATAGATTGGATGCTAACAGGTATTACCACACTGGGTCAGAGTTACCCTGGGAGTAGTAGTAATTAAGGGGTGTCTTCACCCCTGCCCCAATGCTCCCAAATTGGGGCCACACCATTGGATGCAGTTTAATGTCATAACTATAACAGCTATAGGTTGGTTCATAGTTTTGTCTTTATTTATCCATGATGTTTGTTTTTACTAGTTATTCATGATGTAAATTTATGTGTATGTTACCGCGTATAGTTTCATGTCATACTCACGACTGATTCTGTTTGTTTTGTAGACAAATTATGTACTAGCGAGTCACCGCTTATTAAGGCCCAAAGGCCACTCGAGGATAAGGGTTAATGAGTCTGTCCGTTGTGACTGGGCAGAAGTTGATTATTTAAAAAGATGGCTCAAAAAGAATTTGTTATTTGACTTGAAAACGACCATGTTGTAGTCAGCCCTGTAGTATTGTGTTCCACAGACATGCAGTTCTTAGAAAGAAACTTTTCTCATAGAAGTTCCATTTAGTTTGGGTACACAAAGGAAGGAAGGGAAATTATTTTCAGTGGTTGTAGCTAGACGGGTTCTTGCTGCAGAGATGTGAGACCTCCGCTTTTTTGTAAATCAGAAAAAGCAGAATTTTTTTTTAAGCAAAGACTGATTTGTGTCGAATCGCTAGAGCTTTACATTTTATTTTTTATCGTTTGGCTCTATTTTCTTTTCGTAGTTTATCAAATTGTTAATAAATATGGTATTTATAATTGTATTTACTTTAAATAGTTATGATGTAAATGTATGTATATACCATTAAATGCAGTCTCATGTCATGGTCAGAGCAGATTCTATTTAATTCACAGATGAGACATATTTCATATATCCACATATTAGGAAAATTGACACGTGTGCATATTTAGGGGTGTTAGTTGTAAGCACAAATAAATCCTGTTATATTTTTATAAGGTTTTTAAATTTTTTTTTTAATTCAACTAAAACACCTATAATTCTTTTAATATATTCAAATAAATATTCATGATGTTTGCTTTAACTAGTTATTCATGATGTAAATTTTTGTGTATATTACATGTCATACACAAGATATTGTTAATAAATATGGTATTTATGTGGTTCGACAGTTAGTTCGAAATTCTATTACTAAATTAGTTTTAAAGCCTCAGAAAATGACTTTCAGCATACCTACTACTTGGATTTGAGATTTTAGTGTGCCTGGTCTTTACTGAGACTGCGGTATCAACTTAAAAAAAAAGAAACTTGATAGAAAACCGAAATTTCAATAACATCCGTTTCTAATTGCCAGATGTTGCTTGTCGTATTTAATCTTCCTGTTATAGGAGGCTTCATAATCAGCAGTACTATGTTGAGACCAAACGTCAAGCATGCCAGCCAATCCCTTCTTTAATTCTTAGTCTCGGATAGTCACAACGACTAATGAACATGTTCTCATAACTTGGCCGCACAAATGGCAGCTTGTCCATAAATGCATCAGCAGGCTAAGTTTTTATTTGTGACATGTTTATCAAACTTATCTTCTTGCCAAACTTAGTCTCTTTGTTACATTGTGAAAGATATTTGAGTCGGACTCACCCAGACCCGATAGCTCACAGCCCCATATAAACCGGTATTGTCCGGGCCTTCGAGTCTGGATTTACGCCGGTCTATCGGTTGTCTGTGCAGTTCTAGGAGGTGCACCCTCCCAGGCTTTACCTCCCCTCTTTGGGGAGGAGTAAGTTTATTGCTTACTGCCTGAGGCGCCCCTACCGGGGAATGCCGACGGGGCTGCCCAGGCAATTTTTAAAGCCAGAGTGCTCAAATTCTCGAGCGCTGGTTCTTTCCCACTTTCCCGACCTTGTGTCACATCTTACCTTGTGGGAGGAAGATAAATAGAAGCTCACAGCCCCATATGTGGCTATCACCTGGGAAATAGAAAATTAATGGTTTTCATATGTGAGTGAAAAGCCAAAAAAGGGGAACCATCTGGGACAGTATGGACATGTTGGGAGTTCATTTTGACCAAACTTTTAACAAAGTAGGAGATGACTAGACATAATATGTAGGTCTTAAATATAGAATCAAATTAACACTTACCGGATCCAATATCCTATAGGCAAATGGTGCTTTAATGAAGCAATATATATATATATAGATTTAGTCACTCTCAGACTGACAGCCGATCAGAATTCAGATAATGGACTTGCCCAACTTGGCATAGTGGAGCAGTCCAGCTTCCTTATAAACTGGCTTTTTTATTACTTGAGGTCTTACTTATCTTGCTGCTCAACTGGTCGTACAGTTGAGCCCTAAGTATCAATTCTATATATAAATATTCCTATATTAAAGAAAAGAAAGCTCACCTTTCTTTCTCTGTCTCTGAAATATGTATCCTGAAATAAAGTACTACATATATTTGGGGTACAAATGTCTTCATGTTTTATCATTGGCGATAATGACGCTCTGGTTATGGACAGCTGAGGATCTCCCATGATGAGCAACAGAACCAACAACCAAACAAAAAAAGTCTTCTATATTATTCGGATTTCTACTGTTCTCATCTTGGATGTTCTCACAATGTTTTGGCTGATTGTAACATCCGACCTTCTTCATGTGTATCGTGTCGAACTCGAACAGAAAGAAATCTTCCTCTCTTCAAGTACTCATTAACCCAGAAGGCAACATCTTACAACATCCAACAACCTACACTCCGGGTTATCTAAGTGGCTTTAACTTTTTTACAAGTGTCACGTCTGGATGGTGTCTCTCAAATTTCTTGACCCTGATTTTTGTGGTTTTGTTACATAAATGTTTTTACATTTCACAAACATATAAATCCTAATCTAATCTTATCTGAACAGGCTGTACTTAGCGGAACAATAAAATCAGATCAGTTTCAATAAAGAGGTAAATTTCCTTTTCCAAGTGTAACTTGTATGTACGATATATCTCTTTGGTGCAATAGAATTGATTGGCAAGAAAGTAAAAATCAACAGGGGAAAAGTCAATATTTTATTTTGCTTATTTTTGTAAAGTTATTTTTTTCCAAACTGTAAAAACGAAAACCAAAATTTAAATGTTTAATTCTAAAAAGAAAGGAAGTTTGAAAGTGATTGTTATACTGTTATTTCTTTTGTATTTTTGTTATTGTATAAAATTAGAAGAGCCTAGAATAAAGATGTTTACATGAAAGAGAGTGAAAACCATTTCTATACATTTCAGTATGGAAAACTTTGTCTTGTTTTATTGAATATTTTTGGTTGAATGGCGTTGAAACAGATTTTTACAGATTATGTTGGCTTTTTCAGCAACGATCAGCCAGTTATTAGAAGTTCTTTTTTCCTATATGATTCATAGTTTTGAAGCTGATAATTTGTAAAAAGCCTTTAATTTAAAATTTATCTTAAAAATTGAGGAGTGATACACGAAATGTGCAATTACTCACCTGTGCATGCATGCATATATGTGTGAAATGGAAAGGGAGAGGCATAACTTATTCCATACATAGGACATAATGATCTACCTAGAGAACTTCCGTGTGCTTAAGACATGATAATATTAACCACAATTTGTGTTGATATATACTTGTTGGAAGTAGCAACAGCAGTGAATGTTGTTGTTATCTATCGACTCTTGATTGGACAAAAGCTCAAATCAGCAGTTTCTTTTAACTAATCAAAATGCAAGAGATATTCAAACAACGTTTTTCTTTTTCATGAATTTGTACAGACAACACACGTGCATACATCACAATCCAGCCTTGTCCCTTTGTGGGGAGGAGGAAGAAAAGAATGGCCCTTGACAATTGCAATAAGGGACAGGCAAATTTCTATACACCCAGCAAAACACACATGCCACTGCTCACTGAATGCATGAACACAGTTCATGCATACACTATCTCACTAACAAAACAAGCACACCCTGTAATACGTAAACGGATGCGGTGCCAGCTGAAACAAACATGTACTCAATTTCTCCTTACAGACAAACACCTGTCTTTAACCAAAACGTTCCTTGGGCTCTTTGAATACTAATTCATCGCAAACTCTTTATCTTTCGTTGTCTTAACAAAGTTGTCAATAAAAATTAATCATTTTGCAGGGATAGACTTATCATTCTTTCTTTTGATAATGTCCTATCCGTGACATAATAAAAAATATGAGTATAGTCACAGGAAAATTGCAGTATGTATCATAAAAATAGAATTATAAACTTTAAGTAATCATAGTGATTTTTATAGATCTAAATGGTAGAATGTTTGGCTAATCTTACAAGCAATTTTTTTTTATCTGGATTCTTTGTTATATATGTTCTTTTTGTCAGAGTAAATAGTGAGTATATCAAGCACCTAATGCAGTTCAAATTCACTTGGAATGTTTTGTAATTGTTGCACGAGGATTGGAAGAGTTTAAATTTAAGGAATGTTGAGTTACTGGAGTTATGATTTTACCAACTCTAGTCACAAACATTTTTTTAATTTAGACTCCAACTCTGGGTAGATGTAAATATTTTCAAGCTACTGTCTGCTGAAGAACTATCCAAATATAAATAAACCACGGATTTGCAAAAAGTCAGAAAATTGATTAAGGCATTTATTCTATATTTGTAGTGCCTGTCTTTCTATTTGGGGTGCAATTGAAAACAAAACCCTGTACCAAAATCAAACAACTTTTGTCCAGTAAAATTTTACAAGGAGTCTAATGAAGATAAATTTGTATTAAAAACTTTCCAATAATATTGTGGTTCTGATGTACATCCATAAACAGCAAAAACGTTTTATTTTATTTATAACTTGAAAATGATAAAAATAAGAATAAAACTAGTAATATGATGCTCATGGCAAAATTACTGCACAATCTGCCTGATCAGTCATCGCAGCAAAGTCATGTAAAAGATTCTGCTTAATAGACTGTAGCTGTAGATAGAGATGATCATTGACGAGAATGCAGCACAACAGAATCAATCTTTAACCTCAGGATGCAACTGTATAAAAGCCACCATAACCTCTATCAGATTGTAATAAAGCATTCAGTAGAATATGGCACCCAGCATTATGGGCCACCGTGAGACTGTACAACAGCAACCTGTCTAGAATGATAGATAACCTCTATGACTAAGTCGTCGGTGCAATCTACTTCAACAGCAACATAAGGAACTGGTTCAGAACCACTGTTATGTTGGGGTGAGATGAGGCTGTTTTCTCTTTTCAACTTCCTTGGAGAATCTTGACTGATGTATTGGAAGACCATAAAGGAACAGTCAGCATAGGAGGCAGAATAATTAGCAACTTGCATTTTGCTGGTGACATCAACAGCTTAGCAGGAAAAAGGATCAGAGTTCAGTGATTTAGTAGAGCACCTTGACAAGACGCCCTCCCACCTACATCATGCAAACTAGTGCAGAGAAAACCAAACTGATGAGCAACATCAGTATCAGCACTGACAACTCCCAGATAAAGTTTTTGAAGAATTTATCTGCAACCAGATAAAAAATGTTGATATATATGATTTTAATAAGTTTCAGTGCTAAATAAATGAAATGTACATTTTGTTTTTAATAATTTTTTAAAGAAATTTCAGAGTAAAATATTTTAATATACATTTTACTAATGTACATTTTGTTTTAAATATTTTAATATACATTTTACTAATGTACATTTTGTTTTAAATATTTTAATATACATTTTACTAATGTACATTTTGTTTTAAATATTTTAATATACATTTTACTAATGTACATTTTGTTTTAAATATTTTAATATACATTTTACTAATGTACATTTTGTTTTAAATATTTTAATATACATTTTACTAATGTACATTTTGTTTTAAATATTTTAATATACATTTTACTAATGTACATTTTGTTTTAAATATTTTAATATACATTTTACTAATGTACATTTTGTTTTAAATATTTTAATATACATTTTACTAATGTACATTTTGTTTTAAATATTTTAATATACATTTTACTAATGTACATTTTGTTTTAAATATTTTAATATACATTTTACTAATGTACATTTTGTTTTAAATATTTTAATATACATTTTACTAATGTACATTTTGTTTTAAATATTTTAATATACATTTTACTAATGTACATTTTGTTTTAAATATTTTAATATACATTTTACTAATGTACATTTTGTTTTAAATATTTTAATATACATTTTACTAATGTACATTTTGTTTTAAATATTTTAATATACATTTTACTAATGTACATTTTGTTTTAAATATTTTAATATACATTTTACTAATGTACATTTTGTTTTAAATATTTTAATATACATTTTACTAATGTACATTTTGTTTTAAATATTTTAATATACATTTTACTAATGTACATTTTGTTTTAAATATTTTAATATACATTTTACTAATGTACATTTTGTTTTAAATATTTTAATATACATTTTACTAATGTACATTTTGTTTTAAATATTTTAATATACATTTTACTAATGTACATTTTGTTTTAAATATTTTAATATACATTTTACTAATGTACATTTTGTTTTAAATATTTTAATATACATTTTACTAATGTACATTTTGTTTTAAATATTTTAATATACATTTTACTAATGTACATTTTGTTTTAAATATTTTAATATACATTTTACTAATGTACATTTTGTTTTAAATATTTTAATATACATTTTACTAATGTACATTTTGTTTTAAATATTTTAATATACATTTTACTAATGTACATTTTGTTTTAAATATTTTAATATACATTTTACTAATGTACATTTTGTTTTAAATATTTTAATATACATTTTACTAATGTACATTTGTGAAAATGTTTTTGCATTAAAGATTTTTTCAGTTTGAGTCTTTAGTGAATTATTCTATATAAGGAATAACCTTTTAATCATCTTGTTGGATTTTCAAAGTCAGTAGAATTTAAGCTAACAAATCATCAAACTTTGCTTCTGATTACCATGTTATTGACAATATAATAAATTACTTAGTCCGGCCCAGACAACTGCTAAAAGGAAACGCTTTTACATAATCACCTACAAATAAAAATCAGCAAGAGAGATAACTCATTTTAAGTTGAAGAACATAATAGGAGTTGTCTACCTTAAGTTTAAAAATGTGCAAACAAATAAAAATTAAAATGACTTCACTGCATCCCGGGCAACGCCGGGTAGGTACAGCTAATTCCTTTATATATTTTTTTTATTATGGAAAATTTGCTGCTGTTTTGATGCCTTAAGTTAAAAAAAGAAATGTTTTAAGTAGGAAAATAAAAAAATAAAATCTGAAGAAAATAAAGAAATAAAATGGACAGAAACTTCAAAAGTCAGAATTTAAAACTATTTATTTATAAAATTCTATTTTGGTGTAATTAAAATATTAACAGTGACAAAGTACCTACCCATGTTCACTTCAATTTCTATTATCTAGGGATTATTATAATTGCTGTTGGTTTGAAATATATATACTGACTTTTTATGAAGACAGGTTCACATTTGTTTATATTTCTACAAAATAAATGGAGTCTTGTTTTAAGTCAAAGGCTAAAAGATATTGTCATTTTGTCATATATTTTGATTGTCACTTTAAATTCCTCTTTATGTATAGTCATTGTTTTGTTTTTTATTTAAAAGGGGTCACTGAGTGAAGATATCTTTTTGTTGGAAAAGTGTGAGAATAAAGTTAGATTTCATTTTGCCAATGATTGGAATTTTCAGTTAAAATTTGAAATTTTACTTTTAAGTATCTGGATTCTAAACTGAGTGATGACATGAAGACTGAGTAAGGGTGTTTGAGGGCACGAGAGGGGTAATGAAGCAATCTTCCTCTAACATTCAATAAGTCCCAGGCCTAATATATAGATGGCGCCACTAACCTTCAAATAACGTGTCCAAATTTGAGCACAATCGGATTATGAATTTACAAATTACAGTTATTTAAGTGAAGCTACTGTTGCAAATTTTCAAAACAATGGAAAAATCTGAATTTCGTGTATGCTGTCTTAGGGCTGCGTGTAACCGTCTGACAGCTAGTCTAAACTCTTATTGACAAACAAGACTCTGAGGCATAGTGTAGTTTAAATCCAGGTTTTATTATTCATCGAAAAAGGTAAAAACTGAAAATAAATTTAAAAAACATTGTCTCAGAAAAATGCAAATACAAAAATGATGACAAGGCAGGAAACGAGGAGTTTAATAAAATCTAAAAAAACCGCTGTGTGCTAATAAATTGCAGAATAGAAAATATTAGGAGTACAAGACAGGAGAGATACATGTTATGAGCGGTTAAAATGGAGATTCACACATGGTGAGAAAGAGAGAATAAAGTTTGCTTAGATAAAAGAAATGTACAAAGGAAATAATACTCATGCTATTTAATTCTATTTTGACGGGGAAGAAAGGTAGCGTTTCTTACCGGAGATGCCTAAAATATCGTGTTTTTAAGGGGATAGAAATTCCTCCATGTAGGTCCGTGACTAAGCAGCTAGGAGAGATCATGGACAGAGCACCAGAAGCATCTCGCCCAGTGTCAGGGCTAAAAAAATCCCTTACAAAAATGAGGGGCGATAAAGGGAGATAAATCTAAGGGACTTATTCTATGGTAGACAGAACACTCCTCTCCTGGCATCTTCGACGTCATGAAATTGTACTAGTCCTTGACACAAAGAATGAGTCTGAGGAGTCGCTGTAGAAAGGAGATGGTAGCCGCTGGAAGGAGCATGAGCAGCTGACAGGATCTGCTGGAGCAATCAGGAGAGGCAGTCTGGAGCAGAAGTCACGGGAAGGAATAGGAACAGGAGCTGCTGGAGCGAGCGAGAGAAGCAGGCTGGAGCAGGTGCTGCGTGGAGTGAGCTGGGGAGGCAGGCTGGATCGGGGGTTGTGGTGCCGTCCTTTCGCTTTGGCGTTGTTGAAGATACAATGTGACAGCTGACCATATTATGTTCTTTAGTGAATTCGGAGGCGAATAGTTTCTTGACAGCTATAGCCATCATGGTGGAGATGCATTCCCTCGTTTTTAAAGTGGTGTTTGTTTTTGACTGAACAAAACATGTCACCTGAGGTGAAGATGTATCAGATGTAATCTTAGAGATGCTTGATTTAGCAGGTGAGGCAGAAGATGATGGTAAGCCTTCATCCACAATTTTTGACTTAGTAGATACCATTGATGAGGGTTGAGTTTTTTGTTGTGTCACAAGTTTCTTTGGTGTAGGAGTAATGACAGATTTTACTCTTGCCACGCATTTTGGAATTTCATTTTTAGATTGTTGCTCAAGTTTTGCAAATATAGATTTGGTTTGCAGTGGTGTACTTGTCAAGATGGGTTGAATGACTGCTGAGGCGAGAGAACTTCAAGGTTGGTTGAAAGGACAACTATTTGTAGCCGGTGATGCAGATGATTTAGAAAAACGGAGAAATCTGTAGGGAGATCCGGGTGGAGGAGCTGCTTCGGTGGCTTGAACATGTCGAAAAGTGTCGTGATATATATGAAATTGGGTAGGGCCCTGGTTATTGACGCCCAAGTGGAGAGCTTCTCAAAATGTAGGGATCCGAGCTGCATGTTCGCAGAAGATGCAGTTAATGTAGACACTTGCAGACAGACCTTCGTGTCTATCCTGGGGTAGATCAAGTTGTAACTGACTGTCTCTGGGCAACCCTCGCATCCCGGTAAGGCCGTTAAGCCGAGTGGTTCTCTGGAGATGGGATGCAGGTACAGAGCGGGTGCCAAGGTGAGCATGGTTCTGATCGGTGTGTACGTATTTCAACTGTTTAGGATGAGAGGGGCAACGTATGCATAACACGATTGTTGAGGTGCATGTAGAAACGTCTAGTTTCGATTTGGATGTACCCTAAGTAGACCTGCAAGTCTATCTCAGAAGAGATCGATTCACTTGCCTGGAGGGCAGTACAAAGCTCCGGTTTGGAGACGGAATGTTCCGATCGTAGGGTAAGTTTCACTTTCCCCGTGATAAAGCTGATTTGACAATTGGCTTTGTTGTCGATGACTTTGAGGTATACAACTGCGGCAATGACTTTTGTGGGGTCATTGTCGAGATACCAAATGGATAAGAAAGTTCCTGTGTTTGTCTTTTGCGGAGAAAAGGGTATAACGTCTATTAGGTGTCTGCTGTAACTGTTGCGACTTTTTTGAGGAAACCGATAAGAACTCTGATCAGTGTGTTGTTTAGGTTGTGTCTACTTATTAGCACTTCGTTCAAAGATGCTCCGTCGCGTTTGGTGCTGTAGTCCGACCATTGTAAAGATTCTTCTTTTTACTATACTGTAGTTCGACCATTGGGAGGCATCTCCGTTTTTGCTATGCTTGAGTCTGACCATTAGGAAGCATCTCCGTTTTTACTATGCTATAGTCCGACCATTGGGAGGCATCTCCGTTTTTACTATGCTTGATTCTAACCATTAGGAGTCATCTCCGTTTTTACTATACTTGAGTCTAACCATTAAGAGTCATTTCCGTTTTTACTATGCTATAGCAAACGCAGTCGTATAATCACAGATGATGCTGAATGCTCAAATCACCCAAATTTGGCAGTTATCCCGGAAAACATCAGAAAAGTCCACAAACTCGTTTTGGTCGATTGTAAATTGAAGTTGTGTGAGATAGCAGATGAGTTTAAGATATCAGAAGGCGAAGGTGTATTCACTATTTTGAAAGCTGTGTTCAAAGTGAGTGCTGTGTTTGCTCACAGTTGATCAAAAATAACAATGTGTTGACAATTCAGAGCGTTGTTTGCAACTGTTTCAACGCAACAAAAAAAGAGTTTTTGCATCAATATGTGACAATTGATGAAACATAGATTCACCACTTCACTCCAGAGTCAAATCAGCAGTCATCTTAGTTGACAGCGGCAGATGAAAACCGTCCAAAGTAACCAAAGGCACAAACATCAGCAGGCAAGATTTTGACTTCGGTATTTGGGGATGTACAAGATATTTTGTTCATTGATTACCTTGAGAAAGGAAGAACGATCAATAGAAAATATTATTAGTGCCTTTGAAGGAAAAAATAGCCAAAATACTGCCACAAATGAAGAAGAAAAAAAGTGCTCTTTCACTAAGGTGCATCATGTCACAAGCTGACTGCAATGATGGCAAAACTACATGAATTGTACTTCAAATTGCTTCCACACCCACTCTATTCAGATCTGGTCCCTAGTGATTACTGGCTGTTTGCAAACCTCAAAAGAATACACCAGGGAAAGAGATTTGGCTCCAATGAAGAAGTGATATTCGAAATGACAAATTAATGATCTTCTGGCTGAGGGACCGCTGTGCTGCAATAGAATGATGTATGAAAGAGCGGACAACACATTTTTAATATAAAAATATCATTTATTTTACCGAAGAATTAACATTTTTACTCAAAAGTCAGATGGAGCTTGGCATGCTGCAGGCGCATCGCGCTGCAAAAAACAAACTGATTTTCAATCTCTATCGCTATGATAAAGCGAGAGAGGGAGAAAGAAGGAAAGAGACACAGAAAATACAGTCGTCGCTGTTCTCAGTTTTTAACATATCTCGGATGACAGTTGATTTGAACCCGCACCGGTGACCCATGAAAGTTAAAACAATTGCCCGACCATGCGGCTAACATTTTTTTTTAAGTGCAAAGCTGTCAACTTGTTCGTTTCTCTTAGAGGGGAATAGGAAGTATGGTGCACGGCTTTTAACTGTGGGGATCTCTAGCTCCCGCAAAAGGGTCACTATCCTTGCCACACTTAAGCTTCAGCCTTAAATGTTAGACATTTTTTAGAATCAAAATCATGTAATGGATTTTGATCAAAATTGGAATAATGATGTTTAGTAGCATTATATGCTGATTTTAATCTTCATAAAGAGAAATAAAAGTGGTGTAAAACCGTTTTGTTCGAGGAATTCATTTTACCCGTCCTTCTTCTAGTATATATATAAAACTAGAATAAATGCTTGTATAAATATGAACCAATTTATTTTCTGCATTTGTGCAATTCCTTTTAATGAGAATAAATAAACAAATGCATACAAGTCTACGTAAGACGTTTTTTTTCATTTTGAATATTTACCATAAAGTATCATTTAAACAAACTTTGAATGGTTGTTTTTCTAAATTATTTTACAACATTAATAGTGAAAATGTTTTATATTATTTACCACCTGGTCAGGGGATTAGACACAAGCTCAGGTGTGATTTTGAGAAACCATTGCACTATGATAAGCACACTGGCCTACAAAAAATACCTGAGCAGCCCCATCAGCATTCCCCGGTAAGTGCGCCTCAGGCGATTAGCAATAAACTCACCCCTTCTCAGAGAGAAGGTAAAGCCTGGGAAGGTGGATCTCCTAGGACTGAACAGAACCATACCTCAGCCTGACAGCAACAAAGTCACTGTATTTTTCATTTTTGAATAATCACTTTTGCTATTATTGCAAAGAATGATTACGTTTATTTCATTATGTGTACATTGGCTGCCTCGTGTACGAAACAAAAAGGAGATTCCAAATCCTGGTAAAATTCAGTTTTCAAATGTCAATTTTCTCAATATACTCGTATACAACATTTAATTAAGAGTGCCTTTTTTATATTTAACTCCAAAAGCAAATGAATAAACAGTTATGATCATATTTGCAAATGGAATTTTGTTTTCATTTTTATAACATAGATCCATATTTGTTGAACGCAAAATTGCAATTTGAAACTTCAGAATCACATGACGATGGGGCAGTCAAACATTTGTTTATTTAGCCATGTGGTCACAAATATAAAAGGTGCCACTCAGAAGTTCACTTCATCTTTTCTTTACCTCTTTTCAGTTTGACTAATACGATGATTGTTCCTTTGTCTTTTTGCTAGGAGAAAAGTGTAGTATCTGTTTTGATACTACACTTCATATTTTCTGTCCTCTGTCATGAAGAAGGAATCCTTCTAAACTAAGGCAATTTTAATTTTTGTCCCAATCCAAAGTGCCACTTTTTGGGGAGTTGGATGTATCCCAAATTAAAAATCGACCTTATGTTTAACTCTGTCCTTGTGGGTTTGGGTGGAGGCAAGTAAATGGGGATAACATTGTTTGTTCACCGCGCCAATCTATGCAGAACGGTTTGTTTACATGCAGTCAGTCGTTCCTCTATCCAGACCAGTTCTGTTGACTTGTTTTTGGAAACAAGATGTTTTAGTAAGTCTGCTTTTCATATATCCAAATATTAGGAAGATTTGACATATGTGCATATGTTGGTGTATTACATGTGAGCACAAATAAATTCTGTTATATTTTTATAAGTTTTTTTTAGTTCTCTTTTGTTCATCTCGTTTTGTTTATGTGATAAGAAAATACGGATTGTTAAACTTAGATTGAAAAAGTAAAGAATTTGGTCAATTTTGTGATCAAGTATGTAGAGTATTTTAAGAAAATATCTTTTATTTTTTTATTTATAGGATGAGGATAACTTCTTTTTTTTTCGGTGCATTATTGATCTTTTTGCTTCTATGACCGAAAAAAGTTCACAATCTGCATATGTTGGCTCACATCACGTTTTGTTCCATAGATAAATGTGTATCATCCTTATGAGTCATCCTTCATTTCTATAATAAAGAGCAATGTGTATATATATATATATGTGGGTGTGTGTATATATATATGTATGTGCATATATATATATGTATGTGCATGTATATATACATGTATGTGTATGTATATGTGTATATATGTGTGTGTGTATATATATGGGTGTGTGTATGTATATGTGTATATATGTGTGTGTGTATATATATATGGGTGTGTGTATGTATATATATATATGGGTGTGTGTATATATATATGTGTGTGTGTATATATGTGTGTATATATGTGTGTGTGTGTGTATATATATATATGTGTGTGTGCATGTGTGTATATATATGTGTGTGTGTGTATATATGCGTGTATTTATATGTATGTGTGTGTGTATGTATATATATATATATATATATATTTGTCCCTTTACACAAAAGTTAGTGAGTAAAAACACTGCCAGACAAATCCATTTCAAGTATTTAGGGGAATTGAGAAAGCAAATAGCAAGTCAGGCAATTCTTCACCTTTAATCTATTTCCATAATGAGACGTTTTCTTTTTTTTCTTTCTGCTTTCTATACCGATTTATACATTTTTTCTTACTTTTTTTTTCTCTTTTTACACTTTCCAGTCTGAGATGTTTTCTTTCTTTCTTTCGTCTTTTTTTAACTTCACTGATTCAGGCATTATTTTTATTACTTTATATATAATATAAATATTAGTGTGAACACTGAATGAGGATAATTTTTTCTGTCATTTTTTATTTGTTTTGTCATGAATCATTGCAGTAATTTTGAAATTTGAAAAAATAAAAAAATGGTGCAATTTTAAATGATAAAATCTTTTATTTATTTTTTTGCAAAGATTTTTGATGAATACAACTTTCTCAGAATCAAGAATTATTCTTTTTTTTCTTCTTCATTTTGTTGGTATAAACCCCGAGGGGTCAGATCAACCGTAGAGTTCGAAAAATATGTCAAATTGTAAGAGACAATAGTTTAAAGTGAAGTAGAGTCTGGTCGATGTTGTTAGGCTCATTTGGTACCTTTTGAATAAGTAAATTGATAACATCTTTGAAGCGCAACGTGTCTGAATATTTATATTGAAATTTGACAAAACCAAAAAATGGTGCAATTTTAAATGATAAAATCATTTATTTATTTATTTATTTTTTTGCTAAGACTTTCGATGAATACATCTTTCTCAGAAGCAAGACTTATTCTTTATTTTCTTTTTCATTTTGTTGGTATATGAAAACATGCTGAGTTGGTGGGTGCGCATACATCCGAAACACAGGTTTGAGTCCAGGTCACTCATCTTACGCTAGCGCCGTCTTGGCTTCATGACGAGACAGAACATGGCCGTCTCATTACTTTGACATGAAAACAATGACTGCTCAAAGTGCGGGAAAAATATGATGAAACAGTTCAGCGGAAGCGTTTTAATTAGATAATGTATTAATCACTCCGCATGTAAAGATAAACTCGCACAAAAGAAAATAGATTGTGATCATATAACTGGTACATCTTCTTTAAAAATTTCAAACTAATTTAACATTAATTTAAAAAACAGAAATATCACCTTATATATATATATAAAAATGAAGATATATAACTAAAAGAATAAACTTTTAGAAAATTAGACCTATTGTGAATAAAGAAAAGCTCAATATACAGGATAGAGCAAAAATAAGATAAGTCGATTAAAAATAATTAGATTCGCAGATGGATGCAAATCAAAATCATTCGTAGTTCAAAGCAAGGGAAAATAATGAATAATAATAAATTATTATTCCTCTCTTTCGTTCCTTAAGCCGGCTTTTCAAAGAATTAAAATTCTTATCACCAGAGGAAGTTGTTGATTGATAAGTTGACATATAAAGATAGTCAATTTTGAAAAAGTTAAAAAAAAAGGTTTAAAAAAATTCTAAAAAATACTTAAAAAAATGTTTACATTCAAATGGGCATGTTCCAGTTTAAATAAATGTAAATAGTGTAATCAGCTTAATTTCTAAGTTAGTCAAATCTGAATTATTTTTGGCGAATATTAAAGCTTTATTAAGTAAACTCCCACCTTTTCCCCCAAAAATAAATGTAATTGCCGTAAACCTAGAGATTCCCCCATTAATGGTGATTGCATTCATAGTGATGTTATATACGCATGCACCATTAAGGAATTTCGACAAAAATCTGGCTTTACATCGAACCCCAATACAACAACCCCGCAACCATTACCAACTCAAAGTACTGATAATAATCACCCTAACCCTCACCCTTCACCTGCATCGAGTAACTCTGAACTAGATACAAGCAGCAGAAACACCTCAGTTGTCCTTAGCCCTCCAACAACACCTCAACTTAATATAGTTTCAAATTCACCCCTTCAAACAACTACCAATGAATTTGATTACTTAAATTCCACTCCTTACAGAATACATACATACATAGGTTTGAGTGCCTTCCCAATTAAGATGAGAATCTTAAATCATATGCATTCATTTAAATTAAACAACGATAAATCTAGCACTTCGCTTTCTAAACTAATTAGAAATTTTAAAAATAATAATACACCCTACTCCCTGCACTAGTCTATCATGAAAAAATCCAGATCGTACACCCCAGGCTCTCCACACTGCAGCCTCTGCACTTTGGAAACTTACACAATAGCTACAGCCAATAAATCTTTAAACACCATTAACTCTAAAAACGAATTGATCTCCCAGTGCAGACATAAATGCAAATTCAAATATGTTAACTTCTTAGCTCCTTCAGATACCCCTCCACCTAACAATAATTAATCGACACTTTCCTCCCCTATAACTTAAAACCTTCATTTTTTTTTTTTTTTCCATATAAATAAATGATACACTTCGTCTTAGGTTTTATTGAGTTTTCATCATTGCTTTTGCCTTGGAATACGTTTTCGTGGAAAACAGGAAGAATACGTTTTCTTAACATGGCCAACCTCACTTGATCATCCATCTACAGACTACAAACTAGGGTGGAAACGTCGTCTTGGGGTGCCTGCATGGATTCTTTTTGACTTGCTAATGTATTCGAATTTCATACCGTTTGGATTCCTTTTTAGTGACATTTATTTAAACTGGAACATGCCCATTTGAATGTAAAAATTTTTTTTAGAATTTTTATAAACCTTTTTTTTAAACTTTTTCAAAAATTTCAAAATTGACTATCTTTATATGTCAACTTATCAATCAACAACTTCCTCTGATGATAAGAATTTTAATTCTTTGAAAAGCTGGCTTAAGGAACGAAAGAGAGGAATAATAATTTATTATTATTCATTATCTTCCCTTGCTTTGAACTACGAATGATTTTGATTTGCATCCATCTGCGAATCTAATTATTTTTAATCGACTTATCTTATTTTTGCTCTATCCTGTATATTGAGCTTTTCTTTATTCACAATAGGTCTAATTTTCTAAAAGTTTATTCTTTTAGTTATATATCTTCATATATATATATATATATATATATAACCCCCCCACACACACACACACACACACACTTATATTATAAGATTAACAGGGTACCCGGCATTACCATGGATAACAAAATAGAAGAGTAAAAAATAATAAAAAAAAGGTGTAACATCTTTATTTTCAAACTTTTTTCCATCATTTTTTTTTGATGGAGGGTGTACACTCGTTTTGTCATGAATCATAAAAACCTATCTCTGTCTCTCTATATATACCTTTCTCTCTCTCTCTCTCTCTCTCTCTACCTTTCTCTCTCTCTCTACGTTTCTCTATCCCCCTTCTCTATCTCTATCCCCATTCCCCTCTCCTCTCTAAAAGGATTTCCCTTCCTCCAACCAAGGACAGAACATATACTACACTTTGATCATAGCCCAGGCGCCAAGAAAGTGTATTTTAGTTAGAAGTTTCAGACAAAAGGTTGATGAACAAAAAATGCTCTAAATGTATGACCCCCTCCCCGATTAATTTTTTTTCCTTGTGATCCCCAAAAGTATTAATATTAAAAGAACTTGTGCCATATTCTGTCTGAGGCAACGCTGAAAAAGAATATACCAACTCTGTGGGTGTGTCTTGTGTAGTTTTTGACACACACAGACAACAGCCCTTAATATAGTAGATAATATATTATGTATATATTTTTGTTTCAGTATTTACTTCAACAGTGTTCAATACATGAGTAGAGCTTAGTAGTAGTATAAAATACACTCATGGCAAATTAGCTACACTGAATTTTTTTTTTATAATGAAAAAATAATAAATTAATCACTTGCTATATCTTTTTTCTTACTATTTATTTTTAGATGAAAGTCAGGGAGAGATGAACACTTCTGTATAATAAAATGATATTAAAGCTAAAAGTAAATGTAATGCCGCCTCCTAATAGCAGACTGTGTGATGCGATTGCTCTTGTCATTTGATACAAGAGACAAAATTAGAAATGAGGAGAAAAATGTAGAAAGTCTTTCTGTCTATTGGAAATGACAGTATGAAAAAATTTCAGTTTTTGCCCAATGGAATCTTAAAATGAATATGAAATGTCTGCTGTGGAGAAATTAAAAAAAAAAAATGAAAATATTCTATGTGATCTACAGAATGGAAGTAGAGCTAAAAAACAAAGTGTGTTTTTGAGTCATCCAATGTGTGTGCTTTATAACAGATCTAAAGAATGAAACCGAAGAGGCGGAATCAATAGTTGATTCACCAACACTTTTTCTTATTTGAGAATCGTATATTGATTATCTACATATTTTTTCAGAGGCACTTTCAGAAATTTCTCGTTTAAATTATGAAAAGACTTCAGTACTCTGTATGATTATTTACTATTCTTTTGTATCTTGTTTCTACTTCCCTCCCCCCCCCTCTCTCTCTCTCTCTCTCTCTCTCTCTCTATATATATATATATATATATATATATATATATATATATATTCTTTTAAAGTCACACAAAAGAACCAAAACCTTAATGGTAATGCTTACACTTCATGAAATAGCACAGGAAAACCAAACCTCAAATATAAGTAAATAAAATCTGTGTTTTTGTTAAATCATTATTTTTTAATTCTTTATTTTACTTTATTTTGCAGTAATAAAGTAACATATTTGATCTGATAGTGCTCAGTACTAAAATTGTTATTAGTAGAGCAAATATTATTTGGCTTACCAATGTTTCAACCGATTGGTTTCCTCAGACATTGAAATGGCATGTAAGCCAAATAACTTAGTGAGATCTTATATATGAAGTAAAGACCGTTTTCTCCTATTTTGGCATTCTTAACAAAAAGTACATACTTAAAACTGTTTACTTCATTTATGCCAAGTATTGGTCCGTGTTCTTAAAAACAAAAAAATTATTTTCAGTCAACTTTATTGATTTTCATATTTAATCCTGATCAATATTTTAATCATATTTAGAGGAAGACAAAATAGTTTTTATTCTCTAACACAGATTTAATAATATGCTTCAAAATTTAATAAGACACATTTTTTCAGAATCACAAATTTTGTATTTTATCAACAGTAAAAATATACAGTACATATACTCATTTCTATTCAGTAAAAACATTTTCTATTAAAGTGTCCACGTAGCTAAATCAACCAATGGTTGACTGCTCCATCGTCACATGATTTGGGGTGCCACATATTAGGAAAAAGCAACCCCAACAATACAAAATTAAGTATATTTATATTGACATTTTAAATAAAAATTGCATGCATTGTTGGACTGATGTCTTTTTTTAGTTAATGTCGACAATCATCATCAGTGTAACGTCTGTTTTACATTCTAGTATGCATTAAATGGCTTTTAGAAATTGACTTAAAAACTAACCTCTTGCCAGGTCTTTATTTATCCTTTCTCTCAAGTTCATCCTTATCATTTCCTCCTTTTTTTTTTTGGCCTTCCCTTGTGAACTGAACATGCTACCTTAATTGTTCTACATCTACTAACCCAAGAACTCTCATTCATTCTTTCAACATGATCATACATCGAAGTCTCCCTGTACTGTACAGATATGAGTCTGTCTTTATGACTCGCGTTACACATCCATTGTATCATTCTCATATCATTTCTTTTCATGCAACGCAGGTCATCAACCCTCAGGCCAGGTTTTACTTCAATACTTTACTTTGATTATCTCATAACTGTCATATTTTGGTTGTGTGTGCAATGTATGATTTAGGGGGAAATAGATGTACACACAGGGAGTTGATTGCATCCTTTTACATTTATATGCATGTGGAATGCCTAGCAGCATTTCTGCCTAAATAAATAATTGATAAAAATATTTTTGTTTTCGAGTTTCTTACTATGAGTACGTTTTTACATAGTTAATGAAAAATATGTGTAAAACTTAACTGCTTTTTAACTGCTGCAAGTCATAAAACATGAATGTAAAAAAAAAAATGGTGAGTTGTGAAATGGTGTCTTCAATAGTCAAGAAGATAGTCTTCTGGAGGTTGAAGGTTCAATCCTCATTATAGGCGATACTTAGAATAAGATACAAATTACTTAAGAAATCTATCCTGTCATTTACAGTTGAATGAGAGGAATGAAAATTTCCACATGTCACCCACTCAAAACAACAGCCGACCCAGAAAACAGTCATTTTTTCCTCTTTTGCTAGAAACATTGCTCATGGAATTTAAGGACTAAACTACAAATGGGGGGTGGGGTGGGGTGGTACAAGATCGTTACTTACTCTCAAGAGAGTAATTTTAATTTTGATTCCAATCCAGCATGCCCCTTTTTGGGGAGCTGGATTTTCCCCACATTAAAAACCTACTTTGTGTTTAACTTTGCCCTTTTTGAGTAAAAATAAGTATTTGTACAATGTACATTCAATCTCCCTCCCCCCAAAAGCAATAATTATTTGGTAAATTAATTTACATATGCCATTGAAATGGGATGAAAAATGAGAAATCTTTATGCTTTTAAGTTTTCAAGTTAGAGAACTTAAAAATATTTATTTTTGTAAAAATTAAATATAAATGGTTTTACATTTAAAAAAAAAAAAAAAATGTTATTCTGAGAGCAAGTTTATTAAAAAATCCATGTTTAGTTTTGGCTTGAAAGTGAGTGACTATTGCAATAGGTTTAATATGATTTCTTTTAAAATAAAACTACATTTGTTTAATATTTTTTAATTTGTTTTATGGAATCTCATTCTCTTCATTTCTTTTCTTTTATTTTTTGATTTTGTCAGAAGACCATTCATCTGGCCCACACAGAATTATAGCAGACTGGCACAGAGAATTGTTGGATATAAAATTAGTAAGTAACCAGTGAAAATAAAATTTAGTTTTTTCATTGGCTTGCAATGTTACTGTATTTATTCACTACTACATAATCTATACCTGTTCAACATCAAAGGAAACAAGGGTTATCTTGAAGCAGTTAGCTCCCAAAGAGGCTGCCAGTTTTTGTCGATAAGTTTTGTCTGTTTTTCATAACGATGACGAGTCAAATTAGTCCACCATGCAAAAGTCTGTTGTATAAAAAACAATTTCTTTGGCAATAAGTGGTCATTTTCTGGTTTATTTAGTGTTCAAGAAGAATTTTTGCAGATTCTTTTTTCTTTTAATCTTTATTTTGCAAATTTTATCCCGAATTATCATTACAGATTAGTGCTTCTCAGCAATTTAAAAACAATCCTCTCTTAACCCTAACACTAAGTCCGGGTGGCAACGCCCTCCCCAAAGATAGCATTTGTATAAGCTAATCTCTTCCTTTCTGGGTTCATTCGGAGGGTTTTATTGAGGGGGGGGGTCGTTGTCACCCATACTTAGGGTTAAAGGAAGGTATGTTTTGTTTTGTTTTTTTTTCTGAAAAAAAAAATTAATAACTAGCATTTATTTATTTTTTTTTTACAAGTTTCAAAGATGGGAGAGGGGATTCTATAGTTTATCAGTCTAAGGTTTTTTTGATTATCTTGGTTTGTAATTTAGGAAAAAAACAAATAATAAAATCTAACTTAAAAATAAAATTGAAATATATTGCTGAAGAAATTGTTTTTATATGACAGACTTTTGCATGGTGGATTAATTTTGACTTGTAACCTCTACAAAAAACAGACAAAACTGATCAAATTGGCAGTCTCTTTGGAAGCTAACAGCTTCAAGATAGCTGAAATAAGGGGAAAAAAATTATTTTTTACTCTTTATGGTTGATTATTGTTCAATGAATATATTATATTTTTGATGTATTCTTTATTTCAAAGAAAAGACAAAAACATACAATAAGCACCACAGAATGAAATACTAAAAAAAGGTCATTTTTGCTTTGACATCGGATTTTTGATTTCTGATTAATTCCTAACGAATATGTCACATGTTTTTAAAATAGAGGTTTTTGCACTTACGGTTTTGTTTCAAAATTAAATAAACAAAAGTCACGTTTTATTTTTTTTTTGTTAATAAAAGATAAAAATGTATAGTTTTTATTTAATAAGAATTTTATGAAAATTTATTAGAAGTTCAGTTTTCGCTTATGATATTTATTTAAATAAAAATTAAATAATATTAAATAAACTGAAGCATTGGTTAGCAATAAGTTCTAAGTAACAGTCTTCTGGAGGTTGAAGGTTCAATCCTTACTACAGATGATAATAACTAAGAATAACATAACTTAACACTTCTACCCGGTCATGGCTGACGGAATGAGAAAAATCTGTCCCTGAGGATTAAATAAAGTGGTCAGTTCAAAATTTTGTACAGGTTCTGAGTTTTGACTAGAAGGTTCTCAAGTTCAAAAAGAATCACCCGAAGAAAGTCGGGGGTTACATTAACTGAAACATTGTGAATATAGCAATCAAGATGAGAATAGTAGTTTAAATAATCAAAATTAGCAATCCTCATCTAAAAAGTTCCTAAAGTTACGGTTTTTATTTAATCAGAAGTTAAAGAGAAATGTAGATGTGTTTATTCAAATGAAACGAGGATAGGCAAAGATTTAATAATAGAATTTCTCTATTAAGTTTTAATTGGATCATGTGTATCATGTGATCAAATTATAGCTTAATATTTTGTAGTGGAAAGAGGCAAAGTCAAAAGCAATGACAACAACGTCAAAAGAATCATGTGATCAAATTATAGCTTAATATTTTGTAGTGGAAAGAGGCAAAGTCAAAAGCAATGACAACAAAGTCAAAAGTATCATGTGATCAAATTATAGCTTAATATTTTGTAGTGGAAAGATGCAAAGTCAAAAGTATCATGTGATCAAATTATAGCTTAATATTTTGTAGTGGAAAGAGGCAAAGTCAAAAGTATCATGTGATCAAATTATAGCTTAATATTTTGTAGTGGAAAGAGGCAAAGTCAAAAGTATCATATGATCAAATTATAGCTTAATATTTTGTAGTGGAAAGAGGCAAACTCAAAAGTATCATGTGATCAAATCATAGCTTAATATTTTGTAGTGGAAAGAGGCAAAGTCAAAAGTATCATATGATCAAATTATAGCTTAATATTTTGTAGTGGAAAGAGGCAAAGTCAAAAGTATCATGTGATTAAATTATAGCTTAATATTTTGTAGTGGAAAGAGGCAAAGTCAAAAGTATCATATGATCAAATTATAGCTTAATATTTTGTAGTGGAAAGAGGCAAACTCAAAAGTATCATGTGATCAAATCATAGCTTAATATTTTGTAGTGGAAAGAGGCAAAGTCAAAAGTATCATATGATCAAATTATAGCTTAATATTTTGTAGTGGAAAGAGGCAAAGTCAAAAGTATCATATGATCAAATTATAGCTTAATATTTTGTAGTGGAAAGAGGCAAAGTCAAAAGTATCATGTGATTAAATTATAGCTTAATATTTTGTAGTGGAAAGAGGCAAAGTCAAAAGTATCATATGATCAAATTATAGCTTAATATTTTGTAGTGGAAAGAGGCAAACTCAAAAGTATCATGTGATCAAATCATAGCTTAATATTTTGTAGTGGAAAGAGGCAAAGTCAAAAGTAATGACAACAATGTCTATCCATTCATAATATATCAACATTGTTTATGTCTTGTTGAACAACCAAAAGTAAAGAGTTAAGAAGAAAAGAGTTAAGAAACGTTCAAAGGGTCTAAACGAAACAAGTGTTGTTTTTGTGCATAAACTTGTTGTGAGGGAGTTCATGAGATTGTGTCTAAACTGTCACTATATTTTAGTAGTCTATTACTGTGACTTGTGTTGTTTGCTGAGATTCCAGTAGCTAAGGGGCTATGGCCAGAGTTCGTTTTCCTGCGAGAAGTCTGTGTAGAAGTGTTATGACTGACAACAGTTTCTGTGGTATGTTGAGTTTCTCACTGGCGACAACATTTGGGTTTCGCTTATATAGTCAATGCAAACAGATGCTTGGCTCCCAGAAACGACTTTTTCCGATTGGTTGAAGTTCGGTATAGGCAACCAATTGAGATTGAGTATTTTGTATAGAATTTATATTTCAGAGATCGTTTCTCTGATGCTCTTGTTGTTGTTATTACTGCTGGAACAGGGGTTTCACAATTTATTAAAAACTTTTTTGCAAATGCAAAATCTTCTGATTGAATCAAATAAATTTTTTAAAACTATGTATTTTTTTATTAAAAAAATATAAAAATGTCTTTCATTTGTTTAATTTTTATTTAAATAAATATCATAAGCATATAATCACCATTCAAAATACGAATACACATTGCATTGTTTGCTTAGAAAAAGAAAAAAAATCTGTAAAGACAAAAGTGACTTTTTTTATTATCTCATTTTGGGATGCCTATTGTATCTTAGATCCAAAACATAAAAAGACCCTTCATCTTTGTTACACTTTGTGAGGATTAAACTTGTAATATCTTTCCGAAAGCAGCATGCATCATTAAATGTTAACTGACATTAAACTACTATTTGTACAATGTTAGCATTTTTGTCTTTTCATTTTCTTAGTGTTTTTTTGCTTGTTTTTCTCCTCATTTCTCTGTTTTTTCTCTTTATGCTGACATGCTTTAAGTTATGCAAGAGATTCGTTAGTATTTCCTATGTATTTGTGAAATATAAATGTGTAAGTTTTTACTGTAATAGTCTTTTGATAAATAGAAACGTATTTGATGCCTTTCAATTTCATGTTTTTAATCTTTTGTTAAGCTAGTCAATCAAATAAAAAGAATGTTGTGGCATTTTTATGTTAACACTCTTCCTTTGTTTCATTTTGTCGTCACTAAATTCTAAATGAAATTTTTTTTTTGAAGGATCCATAACTTACAAAAAAAGTGTCTGTTTATATAAAGTTAGATATGTTCATAGGATTCACTCCTGAACTGATCAAAAATCATTATAAATTTTGGAACACAGCTGCTAGGTGTAAGGGATTGTAATATTGGCTACATTTAGTTTAATTTAATTTTATGCAAATGGGACAAAGAGGAGAAAATTCAGATACTTCTATTTCTTTTTAAATTTTAACAATAGATATTAAACATCAATTAATAAATATTCCTTAAATTTCAGATATTTCAGATTTGCATTGAATTAAGTAAAATTCCCTGAATTTCAATTTCTTCATCAGACCCTTAAATTTTAGATATTTTATAGAATTAAAATCATGTAATAGATTTTTATAAAAATTGAAACAAGAATTTTAGACATACGGTTTAGTATCATTATATCTTGCTTTTAACCTTCATAATTTCTGAACACAGCTGATCAGCGTAAGGGTGAGTTATATGGACTATATGTAATATAATTTGGTTTTATGTAGGGGGTGGTGGCTGGAAGCCCTTTTTAAATATTCAGATACCTGTGATCTTTATCAAATTTTAACTATAGGTATTAAACAAAAATTAATAAATATTCCCAAAATTTCACAGTATTTTAAAGAGTTGTTAGGGGGCATAATATGGACACTACCTCTCATTTTAAAATTCAAATATTTCTGATTTGCATTAAATTTGATCCATAATTATTAAACATAGTTTAATTCACTAAACAGAACAGTTTATCATCACTTTTATGTCTTGTTGTTTAATTAAAAACAACAAGACATAAAAGTGGTGATAGACTGTTCTGTTTAGTGAATTTATTTTATTATTAACTAGGAGAATACCCGTCATAGGACGAGTATTTTTCTAGTCTGATTATATTTAAAATATTAACGATAACATCTTATATACATGTGAATATTGTTGCTGAATCACATTAGTAATTTACTTTTCGCAAATTCTAAAAAATAATAGTAACTCTGCCAGTGTAACATAACTATTTTTGTTCATTTTAGAGAGAAAACAAACTTATTTAAGAAAAAGACATGTCACAGGAATAGATCATTTATAATAATTTGGATATTTTTCATAAAATACTTAAACCAAATGAAACAACTGAATATCAAGGAAGGTGGCCAATAATCAAGATATGGTTTTCACTTTTAGTAAAATTTACTCATTTTCGTTTTAGTGATGTTTTATGATATTCATATTTATATGTAAGATGATTTTCTAATTGATAAGTTACTTTTTTTTATTTTACTTTCCTCAGAAAGAGAGGTAACATGAATTATATATAATACAGTCTCATTAAATGAAAATGCTACAAGCAATCTGTTTAAAAAAAAAATAGGGTGCAGGTTTGACAGATTGTCTGGCGGCTGTTTCTGACTGGTAGTACAGGAGCCCTAACTCTTAGGTAGCACTAAGAGTGGCTGCTCTATCAAAAGTTGTATAATATCAGGATAACTGTAGTGCCATATCACACATGGAATTGGACCCTGCTCTTATCTCTGGTGGACTTTCCCAAGGCCACAACCCATAGATAAAGACTTAGTTAATAGTCTACCCGTGTGAACTTTTTCTTCTGGCACTCGACAAACACACACTTTTTCCAATCCACTATATCTATCAACAATATAAATGACTATGAAAAAAAATAAATCAATAAAATAATAAAATTCTGTGACTATTTCTCGTGTATCATGACTACATGACTTACGCATCATTTTTTATCTATTACTAACAGGGCTACCCGGCGTTGCCTGGGGAAAAATTGTAACATATTTCTATTAAAACTTCTATCTCTCTCTTCCTTGTGTTCCTCTCCCCCCACCCGCTCTTTCTTCTCCGCCCATTCTTCTCTCTGGATATACACTTCTTGAGTCGACATAAGGAGAATAACTTTTTGAACAAAATCAGAGTTACTTCCCTTTAGTTAGTACATGAAAATTATAACAAAATCATCCCCTGCCCCCCGACGGAATTGGAGGCAGTTTATGGGTATTTTTTTTTATTTTAGATATTATTCATTTTGGGCAATGTTGATCAAGAATATACAAACTTTGTGTGTGTTTCTTTATTAGTTTTTTACTTTTAGCTGGCCATACACACACAGACACTTCTCTTTATATAATCGACTAGCAGGGTTATCTGGTTTGCCCATGGCTCATCCCTCACCCCCATTTTCCCCGCTCCCTCTCTACAACCTAGCCCATTTTGTTTCTCTGGACATACACACAATAAGTCGGCATTTTATTTCCAAATTAGTACATAAGCATATTGAAAAGGCTACCGGCGTTGCCC
Source organism: Sepiola atlantica (assembly GCA_963556195.1). Classification (NCBI taxonomy): domain Eukaryota; kingdom Metazoa; phylum Mollusca; class Cephalopoda; order Sepiida; family Sepiolidae; genus Sepiola; species Sepiola atlantica. The sequence continues at coordinate 174,197,831 of OY744516.1, forward strand.
GGGGCTATAAAGAAGCAAAATAGAAGAGCTTAAAAAGTGTTTGTAACATGTTTAGATTAACACTCTTCGCTACCCCTCTCAATCAGTCTCTCTATCTTTCTCTCTAGCTGAAAAACCGACCCCCTTCAACCTCGATACGAAACCTGGCCCAGTTGACCCCCAAAGAAACAGGCCATTGTAACGTATTAGGAATAGATTGTTCAACATCTCTATGGCAGATAAATTCTGTGCATTTTACTTTTTAAAGCGATTTCGTGTGGTGTTACGATTTTGCCAGTCGGACTTACGGTTAGAGATCTAAAAGAATTAGTTAACTGCGCTAAAATGTTAGAGTGGACGTAAATGTTTTCATTTTTCGGGATATTCTCTTTTTTTGTACCTAAATTCGGTGGGTTTTTTTTATGAAGAACGAACTTATGTTTTTAAATTAACACGTTTTAAATATAAATGTAAAAACGTTTTCTGAATAAAGAAAAGCAATATTTCTTAGAAAGATAGTGTGTAGTATTCTCGAAAAAAATGAACCGTTGAGTTTGCCATAAAGTTGTAAACACTGGTTAATAGAAAAAAAAAACGAAATCGAATAAAAAGAAGCAAATGTTACCTCAGTCTAGAAAGATTCATTAACTGAGCATGATTCCTCACATAAAAATGCAGCAAAATCATTTTTAATTGCAAGTTTTGTTTGACGAATGAAGTATGCAATGAAGAAATGTCACTATGAATTTTGCTTGTTAACTTCCGGTGTGGTGTCTGCACATGTGGTGTGTGCTAAAAGCGAAAAAATGTTCATCCCCCATGATAAATTTTGTGTCCGTTCAACATCAAGGAATTAATGTTTTTTTTCTAATTTTTCGATATTATACATAAGAAAGATGGTCGATTTAGAAAATATCAACTTTATGGGTATTTGTTGCATATTTTTCAAGTTTTAGCTGGACATACGTACATACATACACATACAACTGCCCAGGACTCTTCTCCCCACCCCCGTTTTTCCCCTCCCTTTCTGCTCTGCATTTCATCTCTCTGGACATACACACAAACAACTCTTCTTGAGGAATAAGTCAGCATTTTTATTTCCAAATTAGTACATAAGAACATTGAAAGGAGTAACCGGCATTACCCAGGGCCATAAAAAAAAAGAAGAGGTTAAAAAGTGTGCAACATCTTGATATTAAAACTTCTATTATATTAAACCCCTCTTAATCCGTCTCTCTATCTTTCTCTCTTCCACGTTTTTCAACTTCCCTGTCCCCAACCCTCTTTCATCTCCATCCAGTCCATTCCTCTCTATTGAAAATAATAATAATAATGTAAGCCATTCACCTCTCCTTTATATAGCAGGGCTACCCGGCGTTGGCCCGGAGCAAAAGTGTAACATATTTGTATTAAAACTTCTATCTTTCTCTCTCTTTTCCTCTTCCCCATTTTCCTCCTCTGCACCCGCTCACGCCCTTTTATAGATAAGTCGAAGAATGAGTCGTAAGGGAAATAACTCATAGCAGACTTAAAAAAAACAAATCCTTAAATGTGATTGGTGGCGGAAAGTGGCGGGCGATTATATGTGCCCCCCCCTCCTTAAAAACAATTAGTATAGAATGTAAAGTAACGTAAAATGATCTCCCATTTCCAGGCCATTGTAATGTATTATTAATAGTGTTAACCAAAAAAATTTTCTTGCTATGGGAGATAAATTCTGTTCATTTTACTTTTTACGGCGATTTCGTGTGGTGTTACGATTTTGCCAGTCGGACTTGGGGTTAAAGATCTAAAAGAAATTTGCTAACTGCGCTAAAATATTAGAGTAGACATAAATGTTTTGATTTTTTGGCATATTCTCTTTTTTTTGTACTTAAATTCGTTTTTTTTTCTCAAGTTTAAGCAGTAACAAATTTCTTTGTTTAGCGAAGTTAAATTTTCTTTACTAAAAACAAACTTTTGTTTGTAAATGAATATGTTTTACCAACAACCAAGAAAAATAAAACTTCTTTGATTAAAGTTTTTATTTTTTATTAATTAAAACAAAATGATTACTTTATACCAGCGATTTTTTTTTTTTTTTTTTTTTTTTTTTTTTTTTGTTTCACGAATATATGCCTGTAAAAGAATTTCATGATGAAAACAAAATGATTACTTTTTACCAGTGATTGTTTTTTATAAATAAAACTACTTTGGTTAAAGTTTATATTTTTTATTAATTAAAACAAAATGATTACCTTTAACTAGTGATTTTTTTTTAATGGAGAACGAATCGAAGGAGGCAAGTAATAAAACTTTAAATTGGGCGAACAGTTTCACACAAAAACGTTTAGCGTTTTTTTTTTCACAAAGAACGAACTTATGTTTTTAAATGAATACGTTTTTTTTTTAAGTATAAATATAAAAACTTTTCTGAATAAAGAAAAGCGATATTTGTTGGAAAGATAATGTGTAGTATTCCCTCCCAAAAACATCCGTTGAGTTTGCCACAAAGAAAGTTATAAACACTGGTTAATGTAAAAAATAACAAAATTAAATAAAAAGAAGATGCAAAGGTTGCCTCAGTCTAGAAAGATTTCTCGTTTACTGACCTTGATTTGTCACATAAAAATGCAGCAAAATTATTTTTAATTGCAAGTTTTGTTTGGCGAGTGAAGTGTCGGTCTTTTGTTTATGCAATGAAGAAATGTAATTCTGAATTTTGCTTGTTATTTTCCAGTGTGATGTTTGTGCATGTGATGTGTGCTAAAAGCGAAAAATTTGTCACCCTCCATGTCAAATTTTGCGTCCGTTCTACATCAAGGAATTAATGTTTTTTTTCAAATTTTTTGATATTATACATAAGAAAGATGGTCGATTTAGAAAATATCAACTTTATGGGTTGCATATTTTTCAAGTTTTAGCTGGACATACGCACATACATACATGATTATTTAATCAAACAAAAAATGCAACAGCATTAAGTACTAAAACAAACTTTTAAAATCCTATTTACAAAAAATAATTTAACATAGTGAAATGAGGCAAGGTAAAAAGGTTCACTACTATACAAGAGAGAGAGAAAAGGAGAATCCCTAATTAGTATTTGCTCTCTTATCCCCTTTTCTGTTTGACTGTGCCTTTGTGTGGAGACAAGTAAAAAGTGACACGTTATTTCCACCACTCGTACACTTTTTAAGAACTGTCTTTTGTTTTAGAAAAAATGTAAATTTGCAATCTGATAAATGATTTAATGTCGTTATTAATATGAAATTTGTTTTATTTATTTATTCTGCTTCATATTTTTGTTAATTGAAATGATGTCATATCTTATTTAAAAATAACTATGACTTTTTTTTTATTTCACCACTGATTTAGTTACAATCTGTGTTTGTTATTTCTACCATACCAAAACCATATTTAAGCGTGCTTGTTGTTGTAATGACAATGGAAATAATGCTTTTAAAAATATAGCTTATTATGTTGTTTTTTTCATTTTACCACTGTGATAAACCTTATTGAAGTATAAAACACGAAGTGACGGTCTATTTTATATAATCAGTTGCCAGTCACACACTTCTTGTTTCAATTATTTGAAATTTTATTTGTTATGTAGTTGTTTATTGTATAAATGTAAATGAAACTAAGTATTTTAATAACTATGTACCTTATTTAGGCAACCATTTGTAAAAAATAAGTGGAAGCAAAATGACGATTACTCTATTTGCTGAGAATGGTAAATTACTTTACAAAAAGCGTAATTTATAAAGTAATTTTTTCATTTAGCAAATTATTGATTAATTTTGTAACTGTTATGGTATTGTTTGGTTTTGTGCTGATCGGCACCCTAGCAGCTTTCTTAGCCGGAATAAACATTTTTAGGAGAAAAAATATATTTGGGTCAATAATATAGTGGGGAAATATCATCATCATCAGCAGCAGCATCTAATGAGCTGTAATAATGAGAAGAATTTAATAGCAACAAATAAGCCATTATTTGTTTGCACATACAAATAAATAACAAAAATTATTTTATGCACAAATGTAATTAAAATTAAAATAAATTAATAAAAACAGTAAACTTAAAAAGAAAACTTTAAAAAAGTAAATGTTTTTAAAAATATCCCCTCCAAAAACCAAAGGAAATAAAATCATTAAAAGTTAAAAAAATAAATAAATAAATTTAAAAAAGATTGTATTGAAACTATTTTAGTATGCATGTAAATCATTTTTACTGATAAAACTGACGTAGAGTGTAGACATAAAAGTAAATACTACTACGAATTTCACCGAACAATCGATGGCCAAATTAAAGTGTTCCGTAGAATAATTTTTCTTCTGAGTTTATCCAGTGGATTTTTCAGGAATGTGATTTCTCCACTTTTTACTGGAATTTCACTTTTTTTAACTCCAAAAAGTAAATTTTCTGCTAGAGCCTTCCGTGGATGTGAGTTATCCGCTTCTTAGTCGAAATTCGCTTGTTTTTTAAATAAGAAAAAGCAAATTTCTGCCTTTGCCACTATTTATTTTGGAAATATTTATCCTGGATTTTATTTTATTTATCTCTTTCTTTCTCTTTTCCTGTTTTTTCTCTCTTCCTTTTCATTTCTCTGTCTTGCCTTCCTTATGGAAAAATAGATTTTTTTTTATCCATATAATAAAAGTGAACGTACGTGTGTCCACCGCACTTTGCAGTATGAAGAATAGGAGGTAGGGTGAGAGGAAACGAATAAGAAGTGTAAAAGAACAAAGAGTAAAACAGAAGGACGTGAGTAGAAAGAGGAGAGAAGAAAGTAACACTGTAAAACGCGAGCTCAAATCTCAATCAACAACAATAATATATATATAACATGTTATAAAGAAATTAATTACTACTGTTTTAGGGGGAAATTGACTTTTAACGTTCCTGCATACTATTGTTTTTTGTTATGGGCTATTACTTCTACTACTACTACTACTACTACTAATGATAATAATAATAGTAAAAAGTATGATATCTCTATTAAAAATAAATATTATCAGAAGTAGAAAATATCACCCAAAATATAAAAATGAGATTACAAGTTTTAGGTGAGTACATTTAAGTAAACTGAAAAATTTGTCTGTTAAAATAAATAATAATAATAAAAAAAAGGATGTTTAGACTTAAGGGGGGGGGGGGGTCTAAATTTTTTTTTTCTGTTAAAAATATATACTATAACAAAAGTAATTACATACTGTTTTCGGACGAAATTGACTTTTAACGATCACGCATATTATTGTTTTTGTTACAGACTACTATTAATAGTAATCTATATAAAAAGAAGGAAGGAAATAGGCAGAGTAGAGGGGAAGATACGCTGTAAAATGCAAGCTCCAATCTCAATCAACAGTTAAAAAAAAATTCCCTTCCTTTTGTTGAAATAAAAAATAATGGAATACCATCTCAACTTAGTTATCTATGTTCATTAAGTGGGGAGTAAAAATTGGAAAAATGTTTAAATCCAACTATAAAATAGCTAACAGATAAACAATCATTTTAAAAACGAAATGCGCTATCTTCATTAGAAATTTCGTTTGTTTTGAGAAAATTTTAAAAATATTTACATGGTTCAAAATAAAATAACAAAGGAAAAAAAAATTTCAATTTTTAAATTTAATTTTGGTGATTTCTGTTTTTAATTAATTGAATTTTTCTTATCGATTAGTTTTGTTTGAATAGAAATTAAATTGCGACGTAATAGCTAACAGCTTGCTGTATATATAAGCCTAATCCCAAACCAGCTTGCTGTATATATAGCTCAGATTCTTTCAAAATTAAATTAATTTTAAAAATCTCAAATCTAGATTTATGGGGGGAGAGGGGGGGGGGGGCTTTGTATACTTTAACCACACTTTGCATTAGTACAAAAATTTAAATTTGCCTCAGAACTAGGAAGATATCTCCTAACTTTGACTGTGAACACCTTTGTTCTTATAAAGAGTAAAAATGTTGGTGTCTCTCATGTCCTGGGGTACTTCACCTTCTTCTCAGCAACAACAAAGAATATTGTATATGGGTTTCAGGAGGACTGTCTCAGCCACAGCAAGAAATGCCTAGGTTAAGTCAGTATGCTCCCTTGGGGCATTGGCATTACTGACACGACTTTGTAAATACTGAAACTAGCTGGCTAGATCTGCACGTGTCATTCATGGTCGGACACGACCGACGAAGGCCTGTTACACTACTACTACATGGTGAACAAAAGGGATACTACACTTTGATCCTAGCCCGGAAGGCACATAAAAAAAAATAATAATAATAATAATAAAATCGAATTTAATTTTTCAATTTTTGGTTAATTTAGTAATAAAACGTGACCAAATTTTCATTTTTTTTTTGTGTGTGTTAGAAAACATATTTACAAAATGCAACTGTTTTAAATGACTTAAAAGAAATCATTTTTATGTTAGATTATTTTCACTGGTTCTTATGAAATATAGCAAAATTACGTTGAATTATTATTTTACAGTTTCTAACTTTATTTTTAATTTTAGTCATACGTAGTTTTATTCTTTTTCTTGTTAGTATTTTTTTTTCTTTAAGCAAATATTAATGAGTTTTCTTTATTTCCCCCTTTAGAGTACCTGGTTATATTGAAGCGTTTAGCTCCCAAATTTTATCGATTAGTTTTGTCTGATTAGCTAGGCGGTGAAAGAGGCAAATTAATCCACTGTATTAATTTGACTGATTTTTGTGAATTATTTATTTTAAAAGATTTTTATTTTTCCAATATTTGTTTTCTGATTTTTGGGGATTAAATTGTATTTTTAAAGACAATTTCTTTGGCAATATTCTACATGCCATTATTATGATGTTTAATCTATAATATACTTCAATTTCATCTCTATATATAAAACTAAATTTCTGTGTGTATCCTATAGAAAGAAGGGTTAAAGAATCTACATAAAATTTAAAAGTGTATTTTCTTATGTCAAATTAACCAAGGAAAATAATGAAAGTGTTCCCAAATCTCTAAGATATGGAGAAGATTTCGTCAGTGAGTGTGTATGTGTGTGTGTGTGTGTGTGGGGGGGGGGGTCAACCATTTTTCAGCAAATTTCAATGTAATAATTTGGAAAGAAAACACTGTAATTTCAATGTCATTATGTAGTAATTTTGAAAGAAATTTCTGAGTTATTCTTTCCAGAAATGACTCAGCATTTTGGGTCAAAATTACTAGACGCTAACTTTTTATTTTATTTAACGTTTCTTAAGCTTCTCTTCGGACTATTGTCATTATCAGCATCATCTCTTTTCGAAGGGAGAGGGGTAGAAACCCGGAAAGGGTGATTTTAGTAGTGCTCTGGAGGCATCCTTAATTGTATTTGGGTGGTTTCAGTAGCGCTCTGGCAGCCTCTGAAGTTTCTTTTTTTTTTCACTCCTCACTTAAAAAAACAGGAGCAATTACATTTTGTAAGTGGCATATAACAATCCAAAACTCTGCATTGCCCGGGAGTCATAATAGTAATATTAAAGTATTACATTTAGTGAGTGGTATAAGTGCTCAATATCCTAGATAGAGCAGGTGTGTTTAAACGCCGTTTTGCCTGGGAGCAATAACTCAAGTGTTTTGTTACAATGTGGCATAACAAACTCGATGTTGCCTGAGAACAATGAAATAATAATACAATATTACATTTGGTAAGTGGTATATGTTAATCCAAAAGTGCTAAATATCCTACATAAAGAAGGTGTGTTTAAACACTGCGTTGCCCAGGAGAAAGAACTTCAGTCTTTTTTTACAGTATTACTTTTGGTAAGTGGTGTATCTTATGGCTTATGGCAAACGTGTTCAATACCATAGATAGAGCAGGTGTGTTTGCATGCTGTGTTGCCTGGAAAAAACAACTTCACTGTATTTAAAGTTTCTGTTACAGTATTGGATGGTAGATAAGCAAACTCGATGTTGTCCGGGAACAATGAAATAATACAGTATTACATTTGGTAAGTGGTATATGTTAATCCCAAAGTGCTCAATACACTAGATAGAGCAGGTGTATTTACATTCCGACTTGCCTGAGAAAAAGAACTTCACTGTCTTTTGTTATACTATTGTATAAAGAAAAATGTATTCAGCATTGCTCAGGAGCCATAGTAGTAATAATACAGTATTGTATTTTGGAAGTGGTATCAGTTAAATCCAAAGTGCTCAATATCCTATATAGAGGAGGTGTTTTTAAACGCCACTTTGACTGGGAGCAATAAGTCACCTGTATTTAAAGTGTTTTGTTACAGTGTCGCATACTAGAAACTCGATGTTGCCCGAGAACAATGAAATAATAATACAGTATTACATTTTGTAAGTGGTATATGTTAATCCAAAAGTACTCAATATCTTACATAGAGAAGGTGTACTTAAACGTTGCGTTGCCTTGGAGAAATAATTTCACTGGCTTTTGTTATACTGCTGTATACAAAAAAAGGTACTTGGCGTTGCCTGAGAGCCATAATAGTAATAATGCAGTATTACATTTGGTAAGTGGTTTAAGTTGATTCAAATGCTCAATATCCTAAATAGAGCAGATGTGTTTATATGTCGCGTTGCCCGGGAGCAATATTATATTTGGTAATTGGTATCCAAAAGTGCTCAATATCCTACATAGAGCAGGTAGGTTTAAACGCTGTTTTGCTCAGAAGAAAGAAAAAATTACTGTCTTTTTATGCAGTTGTATACAAGAAAAGGTACTCTGCATTGTCTGGGGGCCATAATAATAATAATACCGTATTATATTAGGTAAGTGGTATATTTTATGGCAAAAGTGCTCAATATTCTAGATAGAGCAGGTGTATTTATATGTCGCGTTGCCAGGGAAAAATAACTTTACTGTCTTTTTTTATACTGTTGTAGAAAAGGTATTTGACATTGCCCGGGAACCATAAAGTAATATTACAGTATTATATTTGGTAAGTGATATAAGTTGTAATTCTGTGCATGTATAGGTCTACGTCTAAAAGTCAGAAATTACATAAGATACAAACTCAGAAATTACATAACATACGCGCTTATTTTTTCATTCATTTTCTTCATTTTTTTTTTCATTTCATTTATTTATCATTCATTTATTTATTTATTTAATTTTTTTTTCAATCATTTTTTCATTTATTATTTCATTTATTTTTTTTATTCATTTGAGTGGTATATGTTAATAAAAAAAGTGCTCAATATCCGAGATAGAACTAGTGTGTTTAAACGACGCATTGCCCGGGGGAAAGAATTTTGTTGTGTTTTGTAATACTGGTGAATACAAGAAAAGGTAGTCAATGTTGCCTGGGAGAAATAATAGTAATAATACATTATTATATTTAGTAAGTGGTATATGTTATGGCAAAAGTGCTCAATACACTAGATAGAGCAAATGGATTTACATGCCACACTTCCAGGGAGAAAGACATTCATTGTGTTTTGTTATAGTGATGTATCGAAGAAAAGGTACTCATGTTGCCCGCTTGCAATAGCAGTAATGATACAGTCTTACAATTGGAACGTGGTATATGTTAATCCCAAAGTGCTTAATATCCTACATAGAGCAGGTGTGTTTAAATGCTGCTTTGCCCACGAGACAGAACTTCAGTCTTCTGTTATACTGTTGTATACAAGAAAATGTACTCAGCATTGCCCGGGAGCCATAATAGTAATAATACAGTGTTACATTTTGTAAGTGGTATATCTTGTGGCAAAATTCTCGATACTCTAGATGACGCACTGACCGGGAGAAAGAACTTCACTGTTTTTTTTTAAATTGTGAATAGAAAAAGAGGTATTTAGCGTTGCTCGGGAGCCATAATAGTAATATTACATTTGGTAAGTAGTATAAGTTAATCCAAAGTGCTGAATATTTTAGATAGAGCAGATGTGTTTAAACACCACGTTGCATGTTAGCAAAAAGATCAATATGTTTTGTTATAGTGTGTATACTAGAAAACAAACTCAGCATTGCCTGTGAATACACTAAAATAAATATAGGTGTCATTATATTATTAAGGGGGAGGAGGAGTATAAGAAACTCGGTGTTTCCCCGGGAATATTTAATAACAAATATAAATTTTAGTATATTTTTAAGGATGGAAGGGGGGGGGGGTCATGTTTCCCCAGAGCAATAACTTTAAAACTGAACGCTCAGGTGAATAACTTACATTATTATTTTCAATACATTAAAACAAGAGAGAAATTGGCTGGATGGAGATGAAAGAGGGGTGGGGGAGAGGGAGGTGGAAAAACGGGGAAGGTGGTAAGAGATGGAGAGAGGAGTTTTAATATAAAGATGTTACACACACATTTTAACCTTTTCTATTTTGTTTTTTTATGGCTCAAGTAGCCCTGCTAGTTTTAATAAACATTGATTATATTATTTGTCTCTTACAAAACATACACTCTTTAAACCCTACCACTAAGTCAGGGTGGCAACATTTTTAATAAACACTGTTTGATTTTATTATTTGTTAATTAATATTTGCAAAAAAAGTAAAAGAAAAAGAAGAAATCTGCAAAAATCAGAAAACAAATTATTTGCAAAATAATCCGTAAAATACAATTTAATACGTAAAAATCAGAGAAAAAATTAGCATTTGCAAAATAAACAAGAAAGAAAGAAATCCTTCAAAATTAAGCCACAAATTAATACGATGGATTAAGTTGCCCTTTCACCACTTGGCAAATCAGACAAATGAATCAATAAAGTTTTGCAGCCATTTTAGGAGCTAATCACTTCAATTGTTAAAATTAATATTTTTAATTGTAAAATGTCTATAATGTGCCGTAAGAATAAAACCCTTTGCAAAGAAGCATATTAATTGCGTTACCCATTTTAAAAAAATTGTTTATTGTTTAGGGCATCTCTTGGCGTTTTGACTGGGATCAAAGTGTAGTATGTGTTCTGTTCTGATACTACACTTCATCTTTTCTGCCCTCAGTCTGTGAAGGAGAAATCCCTTCTAGACAGAGAAAATTCTTTTTCATTTTTATCCCAATCCAGAGTGTTCCTTTTTGGGAAGCTGGATTTTCTCCACAGAAAATAATCAACCTGGTTTCTAACTCTGTCCTCGTTGGGAGGCAATAAAATTGGGACTAAATAAGATGTAATAGTAAATTATAAATCTTATTTTAAAAAACAAAAACATTTTTAACATAGGAATTTTTTCCTGACAACTTGTCCTCAACAGTCATCCCCCACTGTTCTGTTTCCACTGGGATCTTCTGACCACTCAGTCGTTTCAATTAAGATCAAAATAAAGTACAATAAGACCTGATGTCCCTTTCCATCACAAAGTGTATCGATACTCGATGGCTGACTTTCATATGAAAAATTCCTCTGCATTCCATTTTTGAAAAGAATGTGTCCTGTATCACATCCGATATAACTGATTGCTTAATTGTTGGTATTGAGAGATTCATACCCTCCAAGAAATTCCAACGGAAACCAAACAGCCAGTCGTGGTACATCTCTGAATGTGTCACTGCCATTGCTCACATAAATCACTATTTCAATTGCTTTCAACGAAACAGATGTTCTGAAATCAAAGCCGCCTTTAGGACTGCCTGCACTACTGCAAAAAGGTTATAGAAAACGCGAGAGAGTCCTATGCCCAATCCATTAAATCTAGAGTGGCTAAGCAGAGGCTTGGTTCCCAAGAGTTTTGACAAATAAGAAATAGGATCCTGAACATTTGTAAGACCTTTATTCCAACTATCATCAGTGAACCAGAGGTGATTTCCTTAGCATCCTATAAAGCCAAACTTCCTGCCAAAAACTTTGTATCAAATTTCACCCTTTGCCACATACCTCCTGGATTTCCCTCTATAACTGTAAACACTCTGAGTGATATCCGTATATCTGTCTGGGATAGTGTCAAACTTATTAAGAACCTTGATATCAGCAAGGCAACTTGTCCTGACAACATTCCAGTCATAGTGTTAAAAAAGCTGCAACCAGAACTAGCTCCTGTTCAGTCATTGCTTAAAGAAAGAAGAAATGCTTCCCATCATCTTAGAAAACTATATCAGTTTGGCCAGTATTTAAAAATACTGGAGATTGGTCTTCTGCATCTCAGTACAGACCAATCAGTCTTCTGTGCATCATGAGTAAGTTGTTTGAATCTGTGATAAATCAAGAAGTTCTCAACCACCTCAGCAAAAGCAATCTACTCAGTGGCAAGCAATATGAATTTTGTCCTGCAAGATCAACAGGATCAGTAAATCTATTTACGGAGTCTTTTTTTCTAGAGCAATATCTCTTGACATATCAAAGGCCTTTGATAAGGTTTGGCACAAAGGTTTACTTCACAAGCTTGCTAGCCATGAAATGTCTGGAAATGTCTTCTCGACCATCAAATCCTGATAGGTTTCTTAAAGTAATCGTTGATGGGCAGAATTCTAAAGCACATAGTATCAATGCCGGTATGCTTCAAGGATCCATTTTTGGCCAAACCCTCTTCCTGATATTCATCCATGATCTCTAAAATCACATTCGGAGATCATGCAGATGACACAACCATCGATGGCAACACTTCGAAGAGCATTAATGATTAAGATCTTTCTGATTCTCTCTCTTGCACGTTGTGCAATGGGTGAAAAGGTGGTTGGTTACTTTTAATACGTCTAAAATCAAGATTCTCTCCTTACACCATCAATGCCTGGATCCTCACTTTGCCCCAATTGAAATGAATTGCTCACTTCTTGAGGAAGTCCCTTGCTTTGATAAGCTCCTAGGACTGACCTTCACTCCAGACTTAAAATAGAAGACTTACATTAAATCTGTTTCTAAGGTTGCTGGAAAAATGGTTGGATTATTCTACCGCTCCTGATGCAATCATTTACCTGTATAAGAGTCAAATACGTCCTAAGATGGAGTATTGTTGCCACATCTGGGGAGGTGCCTCTCGAAGCACCCATTCCGACCTTGACAGAGTACAGAGCCGACTTCGAAATCTAGTGGGGGATATCCTCTTCTCTTCCCTACAGACTCTTTTTCACAGAAGAGAAGTTGCTAGTCTTTCTCTACTCTAATGTTATTTTCATGGTAGGTGCTCGATTGTGCTCCAATCTATTGTTTACTGCTGTAAAACATTCAAAACAAAAACTTGTCTAGCTACAACCACTGTAAATAATTTTCCATTTCTACCTCTGTGTACCTAAAACTAAACAGAATTTCCATGAGCAAAGTTTCTTTCCACGAACTACCCGTCTGTGGAACAATGCCATGGGGCTGCTTCCCAGCTAACTACATGGCCATTTTCAAGTCCAATGTTAACAAATTCTTGTTGAGCCGCCCTCTTAAATAATCAAATTCAAATCCTCACGGCGTTGTTTCACCTCCACCTGACAAACTCATTAACCTTTATCCTTGTGTGGTCTTTGAGCCTTGATAAGTGGTGACTTGCTAGTACATAAAAAAGAAAGGATTTTAGATTTTTAGAAACAGCAAAAATCAACTTGTTTCTAGAGTTGATAGTTATGTAACAGTCATAAACATTGGCATTTCTTTCCTTTTGCATAGAGCAGCTATAGCGAGGTTATGATCACACACAACCAATCGGATTCCTAGACGTATTAATTTCGACTGGACCTTTGAAGGACTACATCGAGACTTTTAGGGAATTGCAGAACAGGCAGAGAGCTTTCCAGGCACCCACGAAAAAAAAAAAAAAACGCCCTCTCTCCTGCCTCTGTCAACTTGACACCGAGCAAGGCTATCTTCACTTGAAGATATACTGCTCTGAGAAAAGACTTTCGGTAGCCTGCCTGTATTATTATCATTTCTTTCTTCATTATTTTAACTTCTGGCAACCTACACTCAACAGTGTAGGCCATTTAAATAAATATTTAATTTGTTATTTATAAGAGGGCCTTGTTTTCCTTTCTTTAGTGATCCTTTTTGTTAGAGATTATTATGGGAGTTCATGTCAAGATTAGCGGTGCTTCTGTAGTTTTACAATGGCATTAAAATATTTAAAGAAATGTATAAACTTTGTTATGTACTTACGTGTTAGCTGAAAATAAGATTTTACAGAAAAAAAAAATACTCAAATTCATCCAGTATCTATTAAATTATATAAAAAAAAAAAACGATCTTACGTCTCGGTAGACATTTCAGCTTACTAAGTAGGCAAGGGAGATAACTTCCGGAAAAAGTAAAAATATTAGAAAAATGGTGACATAAAGATAAAATCGTTTTCTTTATTTTAAATTTAATAAATACTGGATGAATTTGTGTAATTTCTTGTGTATAGTCTTCTATTAAGCTACCACGTAAGTACATAACAAAGTTTATACATTTCTTTAGCTATTTTTTTTCTAAAGAGAGGCCTAACATGTCATTAACATTATGAAACTACAGAAGCACCAGATTAGCTCTTATAGTTACACAAGGAAACGTTTTTAACGTTGAACTCATTATTGTTGGAAATGAATAAAGAATGTAAGCATAAGGTCAACAAATGCTGACTTTCTTTCGATGTTCAGATAGCTGATATGAAAACGTAAAAATACGTTTTGAGTAGTTGAGGTATTGAAATAGAGCTATGGTGGGTATAGTCGGAGGAGAAGGAGAAGATTGAATGAGAGGGTAGGAGGTTGTTGAATGAGGTGGGTGGAGGAGGAAGTTTTTGAATTGGAGAGTAGGTAGGAGGTTGTAGTAGTCGAGTTAGTTCTCCCTTGAAAGCCGACTAACTACTACCGTTGAAAGAGACACACATTAACAAAAATATATTAATAAAAAAATAAATACATTTAAGAGAAAATAAACTTTTGCATTTTTTCAATTAATATCTCTCACTTTATAAATATTAGTTTGCAACTACAAAAAAAAAAGAAAAAACGTAGTTTTTTAAGGGAGAAAATCTAACCAGCATGGAACCCAGCCAGTCTGCGTTCGCCGATGCTGTCGCTCGAGCAAGACAGGTAAGTAAAAATGGTTTCAATGTTCATTATTTTTTCTTAAATGTTTTCATTTTTCCTGCAATAATTGTTACTTTACCTCTGCGGTATCTCTAAAAAATAAATTCTGATTCCTTTTTTTATTTATTCCTCGCTTTGTTAAATGCATCGTTGGTTTTCCGTTTGAAACACTCTTATTCGGTAATTCACCATTTTAAGCACGCCAATATGGCGGTAAGTAAAAAAAAAAAATTAATAGGACAAACGGAATTTTTTTAATTTTTCTTTTAAGGTAACTGAGTATTATTTCAATATATATCTTACTTTTAAATTCAAATTATTCAATTAAATATTAATCATATCTTTTGGTTTTGTACTTTGTCGATTATTTATCTTGGTTAAATTATGCATTTAGCCTTGAACTTAAAATCATTTCCTCGTGGGGTTTTTTTTTTTTTTTTGAAGCGGTTTTGATATTTAAAATTTATTTATGATCTATATAAGATAAGTTAATTTTATAATAAGAATTGAACTTATTATTGAATACAGCGTAGAAATGTGACTTGATATCTTTTAATGATCTTGTGATAAAGTAAATATTTTTTTTATTAGAAAACTGAATCTTTCTTTCACACGTCGATGTGCGCGGCAACGACACGCTGAATTCCATTTCCTCCATTTCGCCATCGACGCCTTTTTTTTTTCAACACGATTAAATTTGGTAAAAAAATGGATTTATTAACTAATACCAAGATTTTTCTGTTTGTTTTTATACATAATTAATGTAGAATATTGATTTCTTATGAGATATAACTCTTTAATTCTATATTAACGAGAAAATAAGTGAGTTTCTGAAAAGGTTTTATTTTATGAAACAACTTTTTCTTTTTTTAAATATTTTTAAGTTAATCTATTTTAGATTAATGCTAGGATTATTTATTAAATCCATTTATAAAATTACCAATTTCTATCTCCTTTATGTCGGCCTTTATTAAAACCATTTTATTTTTTCCTTGGTAGGATTTTTTTTTTTGCTTATTTAAATCAAGTGTAGCATAGGGGCTGTTTGAATATCTCGCTTATTTCGCCCAATTTAAAAAAATTGATCGTTTGGCTTATTGTACTTAGTATAGAATTTTAACGTTTATTCCAAATGTTTATCCTTTATCATTTTAATGTCTTTAGTTTTGTTTTTATTCCGTTTTTTTTCTTCTTCAATTTAAGATTAAACTTTTGTTTATAATTCATATATATATATATATATATATACCCACACACACATTTCTTAAAAGAATGGCCGCCAAAGATTAAATCATTAAATAGTAAGATTTTCACGACGTCAAAATAAATTAAAATTTTATAAGAAAAGTTGCGGTGCTTTGTTACATTAGGACCCGAGCTAAGTTTGACCCCGTCGTTAGGTTCAGGGTCAACGTTAGCGTGAGTCCTAATGTAACAAAGTACCAAAAATGTTAATCCTAAGTTTAATTCTCTAAAATATTTTCTATGGCGATTGTCCAGAATAGGGTCCTAAACCTTTTTTTTTTTATATAAGGGTGATAACTAAACTTTCAAATTATTTTCTTAGCACGTAGAAAATGCATATTGTTAATGTTCACGAAACGTTATTTAGAAAAACATTCTTAACATGGGGAGGGGGCTTTGTTAACTATTTTGTACTTTCACATAACAATGTAATAGATACTTTTAAAATCCTGTCAAAAAAATAGCACGGTCCGTAAACTGCATGTGTATATTTTTTAGATTTCTTCTAATTACTAAAGAGTAATTGTGTGACCTATAAGGAAATGTCCACTATACTTTTGAACACGAAGGCAAAGCCGAACTTGGGGTCTCTAGCGCCGCCCCAGATGTTGGGTTTGTGTTATAATGAAGGGAATGTCTTTGTCCCTGTTAATGCTCGTCAAGTAAAAAATAAATTTGAAATCTTCCAAGATTTGAGTTATGGGGTAAATGTAAAGATCGACGGTCTGAACAGAATGCGATAAAAAAAATTTTTATATTAAACGTCGAGGAACAATTTCGAGTTAAAATCAATTTAGTAAGAAAACACGCTTTAAATATGATAGAAAAATCAATATTTTTAACAAAATGGATTTTGACGAGACAGGAAGTGTTGTATTTAATGCTTATGGAGCAATGTTTTATTTTGTATCGATCAAAACCCAAAACGTTTAAAGGCACATATGAAAAACGCATTTCCAAATAAAAACTGTTGTAGCAGACAAAAATAACTATCCGAAAAAATATCAGGAAAATTTATCTAGTAGATTTATAATAAACGTAAAAAATCAATTTTATCGTATTTATCTGAATCAATTGGCCCGAACGTAGCGCAGGTTAATATTTAAGAGTAAAGATAAATCGGTCTCATTTCGGCATAGGGCACAACTTCTCCAAAAATGGATGTGAACGATTTTGCCCAATACAAAATACGCTAAAATGTGATTTTTACGTTTATTAAGAATCTACTCGATTTTTCCTAATTTTTTTAGAACTTATTTTTCCCTTCTACGTAAATATAAAGTTTTTATTTGGAAATACGTTTTCAAACTGCGTCTAAATATTTTAAAACTAATTAAAAATTAGACGATTATCAAGAATTTCCAACACAACAAAAAAGTGGGGGGAAAAAGTCAACAAACGTAATAAAAGTTACTTTTTTTACTTATCTGCCTTTTTTGTGTGCGTTTGAAAGTGCTTTTATCGGAACTTTTCTAATTTCAACAGTATTCAAAATAAAGGTACCCGGACATCATGCATGCAAATGAATCGAAATATGATTCTTCCCAACATACACACTCACCTAAAACTCAAATTTAAGTAATTTAAAATTAGATACTTATGCAGTTTACGTAAATTGCGGGAAGGTACGAACGAAAATTCGTTTTATTTTATTTATTTTTTTTTTGTCGAAGCCGCTGGCCAATGTTAGAACGCTAGAAAAGGGCATAGTATGTTATTTTCAATTAAATAAATTCGATGAAAAATTGGATTTTAAAAAATGTGAATTTTTAAGAAACTTTCAAAGTGTAGCAAACCAAAATTCAAATCAAGGAACAAAACACTCATCGTATGTGGTAAGTTTCATGAATAAATAGTTATTTTTGTTTGAAGAAAATATGGTGCAGCAACTGATAGCATGCTTTTTTTCTTTTTTTTCCTTGCCAATTCTTTTTAACTCCTACCGACTACGTTATGTTATGGTTAATTGATAGAAAACATTTTTTTAAATGTTTTTATTCTTGCCAATTCTTTTTCTACCCTACCGACTAGGTTAGGTACCATTTCTTTTAGCACATTTTCTGTAGACGATGAAAAAGTAGAAGGGATAGAGGACGTACAAGAAAGCTGCGTACACTTAAGCATTGTTCTCTGAAGACGAAGGGATTGTTTCTGTATCCACATAAATTCACGCTTAGATCGCTGCAATATTTTCATCGCGTTTTCCAATTGTCGGCTCAGCGTTTTCGTTATCTTTCACCGGTTTATGTAACCTACCGAAATGTGCGATGAAAACGCGGTTTGTAAACTGTAAGTACCTAAAATAGATTAAAATCATTAAAACAAAACTCGAAGGAAAAAAAAAAGAATTCGATAATCGGGCAGAACAACCTAGAATCGCGACTTCCGCAAGTTTCGTTTTGTATATTTTTTTCTAATTAAAATACACAATTTTTATAAAGATTTATGTAAATCCAACATTTTCATATAAATTATTTAATCTGCCTTTCAGTTGAATGTATGTACGGCTAAAAGGTAAAAACAAATACCCACAATTATTTTCTTGATGGGCGTTGCCCTAGATGAATATCTAAAATTTAGAAAATATTAATTTAATCCTAAACTGGCAGAGATTTCGTCCCATCCAGCCACAAACTAAAGGGAAGTAACTCTGATTTTTTAATTTATGCGGGCTCATTCCTTAACGAATTTATAAAAAGTAGTTGTGCGTGTCCAGAGAGAAGGAAGGGAGGCGAAACCAGAAAAGAGAGATAAGTTTTAATAGAAATTTGTCCACCGGGTGGCCCTGCTAGTTTCATTACAACTTTGAAATATGAAAGCAACTGGTTTATAACTTGCGGAAACCACGATTCTCTATTCTGTCCTATTACCAAAAATTCTCATTATAGCCACTTGTATATAATACCGTTTTTTTTGTTTTTTAATTCGTCACCGTTTTTCCATTATTTCGTAGGCTGTTCTAATGGGTATTAAGTGTCGGGTGCTAACTTTGTACACCTGTTAAGATTTCTTTAAAAAAATATATATTTCCGTTTATTTTTCTAGCCCTAACAGTTATTACGAAAGTTCAGACGACGACCCCCCCCCCCCCACGCATTTTTTTAATCACTGAAGTGTGCAGGGTTTTTTTTCTCTATTTCCTCTTGTATCCTTCAGACCAAACAATGCCAATAGTGAAAAATTCGAAAGTGATTTTGAAGCCTTTAAATCGTCATTTCTGGTTAGAATGACTTATATGGCTCCTAAACCAAAGGAAAAAAACTGTAATTTTCGCCCGTGCCACTATTCTACAATTGCACTATTTGAAAATTAATGAATTCAATTTAAATATAACTATGTTGGTCTCTGACTAATTTTCGCTTTAAAAAATCTCTTATAGATTGCTGCCAAAATAAATCAACCTGCTGGGGATGGACAAGGAATAAAAAGACCATATGAGGATGGACCAGGATTTGGTAAAAAAAAAAAATTTTTTTTTTAAATTCTTATGACTTATATATTCCAGAAGTTTTTAATTTAGTCTTGTGAATAAATAAAATAATTTACTGATGACCAAAGCCAGCATCCTAATTTTATAGTTTTTTTTTGTTTTTTTTTTTTCATATAAATCATTACATATGAATTATTGGATTATAATGAAATATTCAATAAGATTTTTTTAATAATGGATGCATGTAAGATTACAAACATTAGGTAATTAGTAAAAGAGGCTTTAAAAATATTTTCTTCACATTAGATGTCCAATGAATATGCTGACGAAAGGAAAATTGTGTGTAACTTGATTTATCCACTCACATTTTGTGATGCACATTTAGTATAATTGTGAAAATCACTCCAAATAACTAGAATCCAGCTAATTTCATAACACTCGTCATCATAGATACAAACAACAAAGTTTAAAATTCCTTAAAAGATTAGAAAAATCTAATTTCAAAATACTTATAGTATTGTAGGTTCTTCATCGAATATACAGAGGAAGCCTAGTTTTTTTTTTAATTATTTTTTTTATTATCCACCTTTTAGGCTTGGCAGAAATTTTCTCCATGATCCTTCAATGTATTTATTATCTAGAAGGGTCATTTGGTTGAATAAGCATTATCTTGGATACATTGATAACATCACCAAGGAAATCCTGCTTCTCTCAATATATATGTTTATACAGGATTCACTCAACTAATTAACTTATTATGAATTTTGGAATATAGTAGCTAGCAAGATTTATGCAAATGGGGTGGAAAGCCTTTGTGAAAGTTTAGATGCCTCTGATTTGTGTGAAAATTTAGCAATAGGTAAATTAATAAATATTCCGACAATTTCAGTTTCTTTGGAATGTTTTAAAGTGATTTTTAGCGGTCATAATGTAGGCACAACCTCATTTAAAAATTCAACTATTTCAGATTTACGTTGAGTTTGATCCACAGTAAGACACAAATTAAACAAAGTTACCTGATTTTTAATTTCTTAGTTCCCATAAATTTTAATTAAAATTATAATAAGGATTCTAGAAATAAGATTTAGTAGCATTATATCTTTACTTTAACCTTGGTAAGGGGACATAAGTGTTGCAAAACTGTTCTGTTCGTGGGAGGTGGTAATTTTACCCGTTATAGGACGGGTATTCTTCTAGTGTGTGTAGAGTTAGTAGTAGGATAGAGCTGGGATGTGAGATATCCGTTTTTTAGTGGACCCCCCCCCCCCCCCCTTCGTTCTCTTGCCATACTTCAAATGATTCTTGATGGGGAGGGTAGATAGAAGTCATTAAAGTATAACTTCCTGTCTACTCTCACATGTGTACTTGGGGTCTTTTAATGTTTTTTCTTAGGCCAAACATTCTTAAAGTTTAAAACTTTGGGTATCTTTTACGACGCTCAGCAGAGTCGTGAACGGGGTCCAAAAAAAGAACGAGAAAGGGTTTAAAAACATAAATTTGCAACAAGTGAAGTTGACCTGCGACGAGAATAGATATTTTTCTACTTACCTGTGTAATTTGTTTTTATTTTTACGTATTATAAATGTGTTTTTATTAGATGTAAAAAAAAAATTTCTTGTTTTTTTTCCCCACGACTTGTAACAAAATTCAATATGGCCGATTCAGGTGCATTTTTTACCAACCCCCCCCCCCCCCCAAAAAAACGGCAATTTTTTTCTTTTCAAGTTCCAGTGACAAAACTATTGATTTCTAATAAATAGCGGTTGTAACGGTCTAAAAATACAAACAAATGCCACAGGCAAGTTTGAAAATAACTTTTACAGCCTACAGTTACTTTTATTTGTTGTATATTTGATTTTTTTAGCGTTTTTACTCTGAGCGTCGTAAAAGATCCCCAAAACTTTTATTACACAAAATAAACTTAAAACATTCTTTTTACAGAAAAAGCTAATTTTAACAAATTTAAAAGCAAAAATTAAGTTAAAACATCAGTTGATACTTTCAGTTTAAAAAAAATAGGTATTGTAGATTAACACCCTTTGCTAAATGAAAAAAAAAGCATCATTTTTTAGAGGGATCATCAGCTTTGCATGTGAATTTAACATAAAATGATCCATTTGCAGGCTGTTTTAGAGCAGTTAACCAATTTAAAATAAAATTTTCTTAAATGTGTAATTTGACAAGTTTTTTGTTTTGTAGGGACTTGCCACTCAAACTTAGGGTTAAGTAAAAGGTTGTTGTGAGGCTTATCACTCTGACCTAGGGTTAGTAGTAGGATAGTTATTTAAAAAAATTTTTTACTAACTTTTCGTCATGACCTGTTGCTTTAATTTATGAAGAAAAAAAAAAAAAATTTTGTTGACCTCTGACTTAAGAGCTCAGTGCCGTATGCATTAGACCACGGACAATGCATTATACGATGTAGATGTAATGTTTTTTTTTATATTGTGCCCTCCTATAATACCCCTGTATTCCTCCCCCCACCCACACCACAGACATATTGGGGATGGGACAATTTTCTAAATTAAATCTTTAAACTATCTATTAGTTGTATATTAGTATATAAAAAAAGAGTTACGTTAGTTTCAAGTTGATGAATTAAATAAAACAGTTTGGGACACCATTTTTCTGCGTGATTAGCGGTGAATGTTAGAAATAATTCTTGAAAAATTCTAAAAAGAAATTTTTTTAATAATTAGAAAATAAAGTATTTATTAAAATATAAAAAAATAATTCTAGTATGTTTTTGTTTACATATTTCCATTTGTTGTGGAGAGCATCTATATGGAATGTTCCTGGTGTTAAAGGAGTAGTGGTTAGATTTTTTTTGGAGGGGGGGGGGTATTAACTCCTACTTCCTCATTAAGGAAAAATAGAATATTGATCCATCTTATCAATGTTTTTGATAAAATTGATTTGAATTACATAAAAGAAAAATGGTCTGATCAGTTGACAATGTTGAAACAATTAAATATTGGGTTAATGTATTTACAGACCCACAAAATGTCTGCATTACACTATATATTGTCACCTTTTCTTGGCCTTTTGGCTAAGATCAAAGTGTAGTATCTGTTCCGATGGATACTGCACCCCATAGACTGGTATTGTCTTGGCCTTCGGGCTTGATTTACGCCGGTCTATTGTCCTGTCCTGTGTAGTTCTAGGAGGTCCACCCTCACAGGCTTCGCCTCCCCTCTTTGGGGAGGAGTAAGTTTATTGCTTACTGCCTGAGGCGCCCCTACTCGGGATGCCGACGGGGCTGCCCAGGCAATTTTTAAACCCCACTTTCCTAACCCGACCTTGGGTCACATCTTACTTGTGGGAGTAAGATAAAAAAAACTGGATTGTGCCTAACTCCTGGAGAGGAGTAAATAAATACTCTATATATTGTCATATATAGGCTAGTGATTTTTACAACGCTCCACATGAAAGTAAAGAGGGGGGGGGGTCTGATTTTTTGTATTTAGTCAGAACTCAAATGACAACGTGTAATAAAGTATGAAACAAAATAATGCATTTTATTAACATTGAGATGAGAAAAAGATAACACATACAGTAGTTCACAGGAGGATTTGGAAAAAAGCTGAATGATTGTGGAGAAATGGAATTACACGGATGCACAACAAAATACTGAGTTGTAATATTGATTTTAACAAAGTTTGGGTGCTCTGAAGACAGGATTATAAATGTTTTTGTGAATGCATATTAACAAATTGTTTTATTTTTTTCTCATTTGGGGAAAGTTTTATGAAAGTTGAGAAGGGGTGAACTATTTTGATGTACGTGGCGACGAGGTAATTTCTGGCTTCTATGGCCGATCAGGTCTGTCTATACAAGACTTTCATTTTCAAATACCAAAGTTATTTTATTCAGCGAATTTGACTTTCAGCCTAATTTATGCATATGTCCACTTTGATTTTTCGTCTCTTCCACTCCTCCTTCTCTCTTGGAGTTCTCTGAAGTGCTTCATCAGTTGCCCAAATCTTGACTGAAATAGTGATTTCAACTTTATTCATCATTCTAAAGATAAATTGTCACTTCAACTTCGAGTTTAGAATACGTACATTTTCCCATGAACATAAAAAATCAATTTCTTATCAATTGTCATAATTTATATACTACTAAATCTCTGATCTTGCTTATTACCAAACACAAAGAAATATATTTATTTTAAAATGGATGGTGTAAATAAAGGGTGAATCAGAAGTAGTGGGACAAGACAAATGAATTAAAATGAGGTTTATCATTTTCAAAAATATGATTATCAACCAATGTCAAAGTAATTAAATTATATATTTAATATAACAAATTCTGACCCACTGATGGTCTAGTAGACTTTTAAAAAAATTAAGCTTATAATTGAAATTAAAAGAAAACTTGTTTTTAACTGTATACTTGAAAAAAAGAGATTTCATATTTTATTTCAGTTAATTTTTACTTTTTGTAGCTTAATTGAACGTAATTATTAGAGTAGTGCCTTCTAACTGAAGTGGTCAGGTTTCTTTCAGGATGTTTTAATGTAATAAAGTTTATGAATATTTACATGATGCATATTAGCATAAAAGATTAGTCTTTAATTACTTTCACAAGTAACCAAAATAAACTAAGGCTTCTTTTATACAAATCTCATTTTGCATCGCTGTTTATATATGCCGTAATACAAGTCAAATTTCAGTCAGAAAAATAACACGAATGGAAAAAAACTAAACCTTTCAGAAATAGTGAAAGTGTAGGCAAATATATTTAAAAGTGTATTATATTTAAAGTGAAGTATAGTTGATTAAATTTTAATAGTAATTTTTTCCCTCTTTCCAGGTGAGCCTGATGTGAAAAAGACTCCTGCTGCAATAAATGATCGTAAGTTATTAGCTGAATGCTATTATAGTCAGTGAGCGGTGGGTAATTTTGTATACCCTGTTTATACTCATCACTCCCAAATTATAGAAGGGCAGCAGAATAATTCTTGCACAATTCTACATATTAGATCCACTTTAGTTTTCGTTTTCTATTTCACAAATATGTCTGGCTCTTTTAAGAGCTTTATAAATGTATGTTATATTTAAAGTATAAAAATGCGGTCTTGTGCATTTTGATTTGAGGGGTCGGTCAAGTCTTAAGACAGTTGTGGTGGGGGGTAATTAAAATTTGTTTTTGAATGACAATTAAAACTTAGTAAAATTATAATTTGTAGAATTGTAGTCTGAATTTGCTGAGTGCCTTTTTATATATTGCTGGCTAACCATGACTGGTGTCTTGCACACCATCTGTTTGTATCACCATTTTGCATGGATATATCAATGCAATGATCAGCTGACATAATTAAGATGTTCCCTTCTATTTATCCTCATGATATGATATTTAACTTTCTTTTTTATTTTTAATGAAAACCTTGTTTTATTTTTTTTCATGTCTTCGTTGGGGTTGAATAACATCCCTATTTACTGTTTTTATTTTAATTGCTCACAGGCCAGTTCACATGTGTTTGTTTAATGATTCAGTGATGGATTAAACAAATTTTTTTTTTTTTTTTTTTCTTTAATGAATCCATTCTGCTCCTACAGTTAAGCCATTACAAAGTATTTTTATCCACATCAATAGTATCTATCTTTCTGCTGTTACATTATTTAATATCAAATCTTGCTGAACTGAGGGACAATTTGAAAGTTTGTCTGGTAGGCCTAACTTTACTTATCAAAACAGTCTTGCAAAAAAAGGTGGTCATATCGTTGCTGCCTGGATACATGTGTACTGCATTCCCTTTCTCCAGCTGCAGGAAAATACATACTTTTTAGTGACTAGTCAGACTAGATCCTGAATAGCTGCTGATGCTGGCAAAAGTGAAACCTTTGCATCCCTGACAGATATATTTATGACAGGTAAATATATTAATAATTTTGTTATTATTCAAACTTTACTGTCATAAATGCAAAGTTTTTTAATGCTGATTTCTTCTATAAATGCAAAATTCAAGTTGATGTTTTACATGCTGACTTTGAATGCAACTTTTTTTCCCCTCTTTCCGTTTTCCATGCAAAATCTAACTGTAATTTAAAAAGAAAAATATTTCGGACCTGATCTCGCTTGAATTAATATTAATCCCATTTTTAGTTGTTTCCTATTATATCATATGAAAATGCTTTCCTGGTAAATTTCAAATGGGAGGGGGTATTTCTTGTTGCCTCTTTTAGACCTAATCCTCACTTTATTTTAAATTTACACAACACTTTTCAATTTTGAAGCTTTCATAAAACTAAGATTGTGCCCCTCTCCCCATTTAAACTTTTTTTTTCTTTATGGGAGTTTTTTTTTTTTATATCTCGTGATCCTCGTTTTGATCCTGGCTTACACAGTTCATTTGTGCTGGGTTTCAGACTTCGTTTTTTTACCATGATTTTCTTTTACTTCAGCCATTGGAGCCCAACTACGTGCTATGGCTGAACAACAAAGGTGAGTCACTGCTCTCAAGAGTGTCTTATTCACTTAATTTCCAAACTAAATATTTCATACTTAGAATATACAATTTATGTATTTCATCTGTAAACTTACTTTTCATGATAGCTTAAAAAAAAAAAGGTTGTCAAATGTACATGTACATAGTAAGTTTTTTTATATACAATTCTAAAGAATGAAAAATATTTTAGCATCAGGAATATATTTTTAAATCTTTGATACTAAATTTGGAGAGATATTTTTCTTTTTTATTTTTTTTATTTCAGGTCCAATCAGGCAAAACAGGCAGCACAGGCAGCTCAAGAAGCAGCTGCACGTCTCAATCAACAGTTGGGCGTTACCGATCCTAATTTGCTGAAGTCCTCTCCAGTTACTAGCCCAGTACCTCACTCAACTATGGAGATGGTCTCCTCAATATTCAAAGTGCCTGACAAACTTGTTGGTTTGAGTAAGCACTTTTTAAAATCCCCTACTAAAATTACCAATATGTAAGGTACATCATATTAGACTGATGTGCCAATTTCTTGGTTCGACAATTTAACAACTTTTTTTTTCCATCCACACAAGTGTGGACGTGATTGAACAAGAAAGCTTTTAAAACCATTCATAAATATTTTATTGCAATTTCTGAAATGTCTTATATATTTTCCATTAATTGCAAAAGTGTATATCAAGGCTTTTCTTGGTATTATTCTTATCCCCCTTCCAATCTTTATTGAATGCATCTGATTTCTATTTGGCATTCAAGATTTTTCATAGTGAACATTTTGAAATTCTTACCATCATCTCCAATAACTTATAACTTTTCAAGATGTCATCTTTAAATTTAGATGATTCCTTCATAATTTTGAAAATGTGAATATTGTTTTGAAGTTTCTATCTTTAAAAACTTATCTTTGAGATTAGCTTTTTGACCAGTTTACTGTGACATTATCATATTTTTTAAAACTTTTATTGAAACTAACATCCTCATTATTTAAGATTGCAGTTTCACATACTGCATGAATCTAAATTGGTCATTCTACAACTAATATACTTTTACCTCATTACGTTGCTGTGCATTTCCTGTTTAGAATTTTTCAAAAGATTTTGTACATAACATTACTTGAAGGTTTTTCTATTTCTCGATAATAAACGATGATCGGCTCAGTTAAGCAATTCACCCTATTTACTTTTTATGCCTTGCAATGGACATTTCTAGTAAAATAACACTTTCTAAAATTTGTCAGTTGTCAATTAGCCTCACCTTTGAACTGTTAAAATGTTTAGTTTTAAAAATCTATTTACAAATATGTACTTCATTTTTAGCTAACGATAGTTACTACATAATATCCACATCTGTAAGCATTCAAAATTGTGTACTATTTTGTTCGATTATTAAGTTTAAGATTTTGGACATTTAAATTTGCAATATTTAAAAAAAATAATCTTCCTAATTATCTTCAATGTCTCTTAGGCACAAATTTTTTTTTTTAATATATTTAAAAAAAAAATGTAATTTATTTATTGCACTGAACATGAAGTTAGGTCATCAATTGTATCTCCTGTCATTTTAATTTGGTTAATTGTTATTAGATATTAATATTTACTCAAATAAATTACTGAAGATAAGTTATATTTTACAGTTACCTAAAAGAAAAAGTTATCAGAAAATTATTGGAGCAAGGTAGAATTATTCTTAAAACCATTCCATATCCTTTTTTAGTTATAGGAAAAGGTGGTGAACAGATATCGAGGTTACAAGCAGAAACGGGTTGTAAAATTCAAATAGCACCAGGTAGGTTTGTTTTTAGCTCTTGACCATGCCAGTTTCCCTTAAGCATCTCCTCTACAGGAAGGCATTAGAATTGGTGTTGTCAGTAATCTACGGGTTACTTATTGACATTGAACGCTTGCCACTGATGGGCTTTGGTTGTTTTTAACTTATCAAAACCTAGAATCTCTTCAAAAACAAATAGATTAGTGAGTGTTAATTTTCAAGATATAAGGTTAACAGAATAATGCCTTCCTTTTAACAACTTGTAAACCTTTTTGAATCCTGTTTAAGTAGAGCTCTATTGAAAGAAAGGTGAAGAGATTTTCAATTTTTTTGCAAGTGTTTTTTTTTTTTGTAACCCTGCCAATTTTAAATCTTTATAATGTAAAACTGAAAACGTATTCAAATATCCATGAAAAATTGATCCGACTTTAAAACCCTAACCCTCCTCACCTTTCTTTCAACAGGATTTGTGTGTGGTAAAAATGTTTTTAGTATTTTATCTCACTCCAACTGATTGCCTTCTCCTTAAATAGATTTGCTCAGTAAATCTAGACTATTTTACACATCAAAATTTATTTTACAAGATTAGTTCAATTAAATTATTAATTGAAATCATTTTGACTTCTGAAACATTGAATTGTATTCCTGTTGAAAGAAATTGTATATAATTTCAATTCCTATTTAATGGTAAAGTTGTTTTTTTTTTTTTTTCATGGACAATTCATTTTATGACTTGAAATTTTGTTTTGAAAAACGTTGAATATATTCTGCAATTTTTACATACAATTTGACTTAGTATTTTCTGTTTTTAAATTTAAAAAAAAAATGTCTTCAGCTAGAACTTGAGCTTATTTTGGTATCCTAGTTTAATGTAGTTTGAAAAAAGCAAAATGGTGAAGGGACATTTTCCTCCCACTCTTTCAGACATTTTAAGTTTGTAAAAATTCAATTTGGATAATCTATAAAATTCTAATGACAATGCGTTAAAGGCCTTGTTCAACTTCATTGATATTTAATGAAATAGATTATTTGATTTAAAAAAAAATTAAAAAAACAAAAAAAAACGTTTTGATCTCAAACTTGTCTTCAGAGCATGATGACATCTGTTATAAAAGCATTTTGTGGGTTACGCTCACTTTTTTCTATTTTTTCTTTTTGCTGTTTTTTTTTTTTAGTTGCTGTTTTTTTTTCTTTTTTCTTTTTTTCCTCTCCCATTGTAAGGATAAAACGTCATTGTTTACTATCATATTTACATATTGTCCTCTTCAGCCTTCTCTTTGAACAAAATTGTATGTTTGATGTTTGCTAATTGATAATTGATATCCAATTATCTGGTAATAATTTTCTCGGTTAATTTTATCTTGAAAATTAATTCTCCCTCTCTCTTTCTGAATGTATTACTGCTGATCTATTCTTCCTATGAAATATGAGAAATGTCTTTGTATGTTGCCTGCTATTTTGTGTCTGTTTGCTGATTGCAAACCTTTTATCCAGCTGAATTATGACTTTAATTTGTTTCTGTTTAACTTCTAACTTGCCTTGTGTTTTTTTTTTCCCTTTTTTTTCTTTTTTTAATTTCACAAGTCTAATTTTTATTTTCATTTGTAGACTTTTTATATATATATATATAATATATATATATATATATATATATATATATATATAAAAGGACACATTTCAGAGGTTTGAAAGCCCTTATTTTAAATTGTCTTGTAACTCTGGGGACTTTTAGAAAGCACATGTTTGTAAAAACTTGATTTTTCAGCTGATCATTACATTTTGATATATATTGTATTTATCTTTTTATAAGCTTATCCGGGTTTTTAGTGTTTATAATTTCTTTTTGATTTCCAGATAGTGGAGGACTGCCAGACCGTGTCTGTTCTCTAATGGGTGCACCAGCTGCAATAAGGTAATACTGTGACTATCTCCCTATCCTGTCACTCTCTATCACTTTCTCTTTTAAATTTGGCTCTAACTGTGAAAATGATTTCTTTTCAGTGCCTGTAAACAACAAATGCAAAAAATAGTAGACAAAGCTCAAAGTGCAACTTTGCCTTTAGACCAAACACCTGTCCCGGAAGGACAAAATGTGATTGAAATGTTGATTCCTGGTAATAAAGTTGGCTTGATCATTGGAAAAGGTGGTGAAACCATCCGCCAATTGCAGGTGAGCAAGTTCTCTCATTCATATGCCTCCTCCTCATCCTCCTTTTTAAAATATTCATTATGTCATGCTAAATGTGTTGTTTTTTTCCTTTACTTACAGGATCAAGCTAATGTTAAAATGGTTATGATTCAAGATAGCAACCTCCCAAGTGCTCACGATAAGCCTTTACGTATAACGGGCGAAACGTCTCGCTGTGCAGTGAGTGCTTTTTTTTTTTCTCCTTGTTAGTAACATTTTAGAAAAAGTATTTTTCAGAAGTGTAGCTGTCAACCTATTTTGTATGGAAACACTTCATTTTCTTTTAATATTTTCTTGCTGTAAACTATTGCAAAAGTGTTTTATAGAAAATGCTAATTGCCAAGCTGTTTATTCATTGTACGATTATTTCTGTAACAATAATGGTATTGCTACAAGGTTTTTGTTAATTTTTCTATCATTAGTAATCAGCAGGGCGATACCGCTGTCGACCATGAGAACAGTCTACTAGACGTGTGTGATGTATGGAAATCAAACTGTGCCATTGAAGGTTGGGGATATGTTGGAAGGAGAGAGAATATGATGAATGTGTACTGGGAATCTTGAAGACAGGCTTAGAGCTGATAATCCAGAACAAGATTAAATGTGGACAGTATAGAGAGATGTTTGCGGAACAGGACATTTGTTGGCTTGATCACATTGAAAGAATGGATAATACTGCTTCTGGGTTCCACACACCTCCAGTGACATCACCAAAACATTCTTGGATGGTCACTTGGTACCTGCTCGCAAAACGGTTTCTCCTCCGATGAAGACCCCTGTTGTATGGTCATAGTACATTAATTACCTGTACTACCAACGTGATTAGATCAAGAGGGCAACTGTCTGGCGCTGGTCTTCAAAGATGGCACCTTTTGAGGGGCAAGGATCATTTCAAGCAAAAAAAATAATGGACAAATTCAGCTGTTGTGTTTTTGTATAAAATTAATTATTCTGGGTAAAATATACAGACCTGTGTTTGTTCAAAGATTTCTACTTTCTGTATTTTTGGTTTGGGCGATATCAACCGTAAGTCTGAGGTTATCTCAACAACTTCGATTTGGTGGGTGAGCAAAATAGAGTCTCCGAAGTCTGTTACGCTTCATTGAGAATTAGACAGGCATGACTCCTCCTGTCTTCCAAAGGAATTCAATCAACAATTGTCAAAAATATCTTATTTAAAGTTTCTGGTCATATTTACAATCTGCCGAGTTCCGTCTTTCTGACTCTGGAGTGGTCAACGGATTTCTATCCCGCCCTTTCCTTGATCTGTCTGCATCTCTCACTGTTACCTCAACTTACAAAGACTTATCTTTATGTTTATAATTGCATTTTCCAAAATGCATTAACCACAATAATCTGTTTAACATTATCAAACTTTAACCACGAGGAAATGTCTTCCGACAGTCAATCATTAACACTTCACTCAGCCATCTCACCCTCTACGATGAATGTTCATTTTGTTTATCCATCCAGATGCAACTTATCTTAAAAAATTCACATTATCAGTCCGACCTATTTCCTCGTAAAAGTGGCCCACCCGATCTCTGTTCAAATAAGTAATTAACCTTAAATGACCTGTGCTGATTTCAGCAATGAAGTCTGCCAAATTTGCATTTTAGTGTGAACACTTCAGTCCATTCATCTTCATTATCGGTAAAAAGCCTTACTTTGTTTTTTGTTATGAAATCCAGATGGCCCAGTCCACACTCGTGACCAGCCATCGGGCGGATTTGTTGGTACGACAACAGACTTTAATGAATGTCATTGCTCTTATCTTTGGAGCATCAGGATTTTCTATTTTTCCAAATTCTGAGAAAAGAAAAACAACTTTTTCCTTATCGGATTTCTTTTCTTTTTTCTACTAGTGCAAATTAATTTGAACGTCTTTAAGAAAAAAACGGGCATGTTTGTATTAACACTTTCAATCTGACAATATTGTCACAGTTTGTTTTAGAACAGTTCATGTAACAGAAGAAGGCAAAGGAAAAAATGGTAGGGTGGATTTGAGAGAAAGACTTGACTACCAGAATCAATTTCTAAAAGCTGTCCAACACATGCCAGCATTTAAAAAACTGAATAAGATGATGCTTACCCAACCCATAATCTGACATTCTGTTATGCTACTACCGTCTATCATCTTAATTCGTCTTCAGCATTACACCTCCAAAGTATCTGCTGCTCATGTTTTTCCTCTATTTCTTGCCATACCTTGCTAGATTATCTTGAAATAATGTCTCTGGCAGAATCTTTTCCACGACGACTTGGCACAGATATTAGATTTTAGATGGAGTTTTGAAAATAAATAAAATGGAAATTATTATTCAAAAATAGGATGCACCAAAAACCTTAGTGTTTTTTAATTTTTTTCCCCTTTGATACTTCAAATTGAATCTTATGTATGAATCATTAATCTTTATTTTTACATCACCTTTCAGAGGGCTAGAGATATGGTTATGCAGTTATTAGCTGATAAAGATGGTTCAGTGGTAAGTTTTTGATTTGTCATTAAAAAGTAGGGGGGGGGGGGGCTTTTTGTAAATCAGAGAGGCGGATTTCCATTTTTCTCATGAATCAAAATCTTTTTATATATATATATATATATATATATATATATATATATAAAAGCAAAAACTGATTTCTGCTGAATTGCTCAAGTTTTGTCTTTATTTTTCATTTGTCTGATTTTATAGCTTTCTTCCTCTCTCTCGCTTTATCTTTCTTGGTCTTCTCTTCCACTCCTATCTTGATTTGTTTTGCTTTGTTTCATGTCACACTGAGTAGGGGAAGTAGAAGACTTCATTCATCAGAGAATGACTTCCCCCCCCCCACACACACACACACACACTTGAAGTCTTCTGCCAACGGCCATGTTTTTTCATTATTTCTTGAAAATAAACTTTAAACATTTTTACGCAAAAAGCTAACTTTAACAGATTTTAAAAGCAAAGATGAAGTTAAAACAGTATTTTCCGTATGAAAAGAGGTATTGTGTAACCCCCCCCCCTTTTTTTGGTGATTATGTTGGAACACTATGGAAAACTTGGCAGAAAAAAAAAATTAAGAATTTAGTGAGGTGGATCAGTTTCGCATAGGAATTTAACATAAATGACCCCCATTTCCTGGCCATTCTAGCATTTTGAGGCAGTTAACAAAAATGGGGGGGGGGGTCTCCTACTCTTTCTAATGATTGTGTGGTTTTCTTTGGGGATGGTCCTGCGAAACTAAGTGTTAGTAGTAGGGTTTTTTTTGTTTTTTTTTTAAGTCTTGCATGTTATATCAATCTTTGAATTGCCGCGGTAATTTTATTTGCTCTGTAAAAGTTTTGAGGTTTTATTGGATTTAAGTTCTAATCTCTATCATGTATTTATTTTAACAAGACCAATGAATATGGATCATCTGTTGGCTCTGGTGGCAGTAACAGTGGAGGAGGAGGAGGTGGTGGCGGAGGAGGAGGAGGTGGTGGCGGCGGTGGTGGTGGAGGAGGAATGAGGAGTTCTCCATCAGGTGGTGGCATTGATGTAAGTATCCATTTGCAGATATGTTTATATAAATTTTTATCAGCTTAATATGATGAGAACTGCAAACATTGTCTTTTGATCCATTCAATGCTGAACCCCAAAACCCACATACACACCATAGCATTGACTTTTCTGTATTAATTTTATTTAATGTGTTTTATTGTGAAACTGTAAAATAAACATCAAACTTATATATACACACATATATATGCTCCCTCTATTTTTAATCATACTTAGCTTATTAAGCCACCGTTTTTCTATAAAAGAATTAACACTTCAAAGGTGGGAAGATTTTGATTCTGTAATAAAATGTTAGTAAAATGATCTTGCTCTATATTTCTTTTTTCTGTGCACCTACTTTACTAAATTAACTTTCGTTGATTGTATAACATTTACTTTTCAGACATCCTGAATCATTCATGTTTAATATATTTTTAGTTTCCAGTTCCTCGACCTGCTGTTGGTATTGTAATTGGCAAAGGGGGAGAGACCATTAAGAAAGTACAAAATGAGACCGGAGTGCGATTACAGTTTAAGCCAGGTAAAAATGCTCTACTGTTCATTTTGAAATCTGTAATAGAGAAGATTAAAAATTGTGGATTTTATTTCATAAAATTCAGTTTTCTTGATCTTGTCAGTCATTTAAGTATAATTATATATATATATCATCACTCGATTCCCTGTATAATTTCTAGTAGAACATTTTTCTCCAGATGATGGTACATCACCAGAACGTTTACTTTCAATAATGGGCCTTCCAGACAAAGTACAACAAGCTGCCAGCATGATCAGTGAAATTTTGGGTAATGCTAACGTAAGTGTCCTATTTCCGCGTTTTTATTCACCCCCCTCTCTCCCCCAAATCTTGGATCACAAGTTATTGTATTCATTATAAACTCCCTTACACACTGTTTTTTCTTTTTCTTCCAAATAAAAATCTGATTCGAAATAAAATCAATTGATAGCACTTTACTAAAGGAAAAAAATTAATAGTGCAATAATTCATTTTACCATCTGTGGAAAATGAATTGCGGTGGCTTGATAAAAAAAAAGTGTAGAAAAGTTAATTGGGTGTTTGGCAATTTAAAAAAAATATTTTGCATCTCAAATTATTTTTATTTATTTTAAAAAATTTGTGGAAGCTTTTTTGATATATCCCAGATTCTGTAGTTTTAATGAAAAAATATGAATTGTGGTTATGCTGTCATTTTGTAAATTCATGTTAACATCTTTTTACTCATTTTGATCTATCTTCATTTATACTGCATTAAAAAGTTGCCGATCACGATTTGACTAGCTGAAAAAATAAATCTCTTCCATCTCCTACAGGAGAAATCAAAGATAGAATTTAAGAACTTTTCAGAACTTATTAAACGACTAATAAATGCACTGTATGACACAAAATACTCGAACGGTTGATGTGCTATGAAACCATCTCAGTTCTGAGCAATATTTATTTTATTAAATGTTATAATGTTCTAAAAAAAAAAAAAATTCTATAATCTGATTAATATTTAATGCTGAAAATGTTCCTTCTCTATTGAAATCGACTTTTATAACCAACTAAAATTACTAATTGTACACAAATTTATATACACTAGATGTCACAGCTTCATTCCAAGGAAGTTGTACAATGAGAATTTCTTTGCTATCAATACATGTCTTTTTTTTTCTTTCTTTCCTATTAAAGACTATTCCGATCATATACTTCTGAGAAAAGCATTCAGAAATTGTGAGCAATTGAATTAGAATTATGTTTTTTTTTTCATGTTCTATGGAAAATTTAAATACCTGTAACGACTATGGTCACATTGGCTTCCGTAAGATCAAAATGACAAAGAATTCAACAATGATCAGTTTGTTTTTAGAAGAAAAATGTTATCAATTATGAATAAAATATCAGTCAAACATGTTCCCAATCAACTGAAATGAAATCTACATCTTGAGCAATTACTTCAATCTTCATAATCACAGCTTTCTCTGACCCCGGTATCACCAGTTTTTTCTTTTCTCCCTTATGAGAGGTAGCATTTTTTTTTTTTTTTTTTTTTTTTTGCCTAGTGTGCTTATTTTTGCAATCATCTAACAAACTTACTTAAAAATCGATTTATTAGTGGAAGATCTATAATGCTGCCATTTCTTTTCTTTTTTTTTTTTTTAATTTATTTAACTGAATTTATTTGTATTAGAATATTTTGCCCTGTACATGCTGTTTCTGTCTTTAATTCCAAGCCCTTTGTTTCAGAAGCAAGGAGGAATGGGTCGAGGTTTTCCTATGGGTCGAGGTAGAGGGCGTGGACGGGGTGGTGGTCCATTTAACATGTCTGGTCCGCCTGGCCCAAATGGTCCTGGAGGCAGAGGAATGGGTAGAGGTTTTGATCCAAATTTTCAAGATGAAACAACATATGCTGTACCGGCTGATAAATGTGGATTAGTTATTGGTAAAGGTAAGTATTTACGTTACTAAACTGATTTTAATTTGGCTAATTTTTATTTTAACTATTGTTTAATATTTGTTTGTAATGGTTTTAGGTGGTGAGACTATTAGAGAAATCATTCGTCAATCAGGTGCACATGTAGAACTCCAACGTCAACCTCCTCCAAATCCAAATGAGAAAATATTTAATATCAGAGGTAGTCCACAACAAATTCAACATGCCATTCAAATGATTTGCGAAAAAGCTGGTTTGGTAAGTATAAGATTTCATTAATTTATCACATTTAGTACTATTTTCCATTTTCATCAAATCTCTGTTTATTCCCTAAATATGCTACTTGTTTGAACTGAAATGTTTTATTTACTAATAATAGTTATCCTGTTTTCCTAATTAAAATATTTAATTATTTTCGGAAAGTCTTAAAATAATCTTATGAATTTTACATTCAAAATTAATTTTGACTCTTTACATTTTTGGATAAAATGATTGAAGTATTGAAAATTTAAAATCTTATTTCAGCAACCTCCCCCTCCTGGTCCTAATGGCCCATCAGGCCCTGGTGCTCCAGGTGCACCTGGTGCACCGCCTGCTCCTGGTGGTCCGGGTCCTCATCCACCTGGTGCACCATCTGGACCTAATGCTCCTGGTGTACCTCCAGCTGGAGCTGGGTATGATCAATATGGCCAGTATAGTCAACCCAGGTAAATAAGCTATTTTATTTGACTTTATAAAAACCACATTTTGATACATTTCTATTTTGTTTTGTTTTTAATTTACATTTCTTTTTCTTAATTTCTTTCTACCCAAAAGTCAACCTCCTGCTGGTCAACAAGCATATGGAGGCCAAGCTTGGGGTGGGGCATACCAACAAGGTTATCCACAACAGCAGCAACAACAAGCTGATCCAAGTAAGTAGATCATCATTTGACTTTCATACTTTTTTTAACACTAAAATTATCCCTTAATGTAAATACTAAAGTCATGTACAGGATATTTTAAAAATTAAAAAACTTAGATATAATGCTTACTATTAGAGTAGTAATTGTTTGACAGTAAAATTTGTAAAAGATAAATATATCTGCCTGGCTTCCCAGACATATGAGCATTAGAGTAAATCTGAAGACTGATATACTTGCAAAAGAAGCAATTAAAATGACGATACTCTTAAATTTTCATATAAATCTAAGATCATATGATGCATCAAAAGAAAATGTCAGACAATCCTCAACAAGTTACAAACATCAACCAACATTTGGAAAGGTAAATGGAACTTCTCCCTGACTAAGGCCAGCGATAGTATTAATCAGTCTGGAGCAAACATTCATATAGGGTTGATGCAATAGCCTTACTAAACATCTCCAATGCGAAGATATTTTTTTGCAAAAAACAAAAGCAAGCCAGAAAGAAAAAATTTAAAGTAAAAATAGTGGTGATCAAACTTTCTCTAAAAGAACTACAAGAATCCCTCGACAAGGCGCACAACTATTCGACTAAACAAAGAGCATTACTAATTCTTAAAAGAATCACCACTGACATCTATTAGTTACTACAAATATATAACATGTCAGTAATTTCCCTAAAATCCCAACAAACTTTAAAAGATGGTTTAAATCCCTAAAACTACCAACACATTACACATCAGTTTGCAAAATACTAAAGAAATTGATCATGGCCAGATACCGTATCTGGTAAACCTACAAACTGATCAGTAAGTATCAATCTGATTAGAAACATTTATTAGAGGCTTTTTTGATTGAGAATGACATTACGTGGAAATAATAAAAGACCTTTAAAAAAAACTTTGGGCAGCATATTATGTCAACACTTTGTAATATAACATTGTCAAAAACATTAACAGTGGAATCAGATTGTGCACTATGTGAATGACTTTCTGATTGATAAATTATATAGAAAGACAATTCCAAATATGCCTCGATAAATCGAACAAATAGACAACTGAAAACTGACTAAAATTTTCTGGGGGGAAAAAAACTCCACTTTTACAACCTGTGCAAACTCCACCTTAATGAGGTACTGAAACTTAACATCGAAGTTATAGTTGTGGATGAATATACGTTAGTTAGGAGTCCTTTTGGTTATAAATTCTCCTTTATTCCCCCACATTGTACCTAAGGTCCAAATGCAATAAAGCCATGAAGTTATGGTGGACCCTAGCGCATACTGACTGGCGAGCAGTTAAAGAAACATTAAAGCTACATTGCTCTCTTTGTCAGATCATAACTGAACTACCTCTGCTTCATATATACAGCAGAAAGGAAATCACATTTGAAAGAATTAGATACTCTTATATTGAAGCAATTGGCTTTAAAACAGGCTGCCATATTTTAGTGACTAATTTTTGATTTTTGTAAGTGATGATGAGGGAAAATAACTCAACTTAATTTTTTTTATTTTTCAAGGATTTTTTTTTTGCAAATATCTTGAATTGTGATTACCATGAGGCAAAAAAAAAAAAAAGAAGCCTCCTTTGACACTAATTCTGTGTGGCAATTATTCTTTCTTGGTTCATTTAGGGTAGGACGCATTCCAACTTAGGGAGAGTATGAATAAAATCAGTGTTTTTTTTTTTTAAGTGAGAATGAAATATACTACAAATTGGTATATCTAATATAGAATATTGCCGAAGAAATTGTCTTTCATACCATGCATAATTTACATGGACTAATGAACAAAAATCAAAACAAATTAATATTTTCAAATATTTTATAAAAGAAATCTAGGAAAAATCAGAAAAGTTGATAATGTGGATTATTTTGCCCCGTCACCGCTTGCAAAGTCAGACAAACTAATCGCTAAAATTTGGCAACCATTTTTAAAGCTAACTACTTAAATATAACCTTAGATACCATACACACCAAAGACTTAAACAAGCCCTTGGAGAATATAGCACCATAACCAAGATGTGAAAACTCTTCAATACTACCTAAAACTACCTGATTGCCCTATCAAGCCTACATATGAAAAGGATTGTACTACAGAACATAACACATCCACAGATCAGTTTTATCAATTACATTTCCTTTGATGATCAGTGTAACAATCTCTTCCCCGGTTGCCTGTGGCAAAAGCTGTCTCTTTCCCCAGGAGCCCCTCCCTCTTCGATGTATATTTAGGTCACCGTTAAAAATAAATGGTTTTGTGACTATTATTGTATTATCTTTAAATGTTGTTGTGTAGTGTAGTAGCTATTCTGTTGTCATAAGACAGTAATTACCTCATATTTTATGGGGCTAATCATCCCAAGTATTACCTCCTCCTGGGGGGGGGTAGTGTAATATCGTTTCTGTTGCTATGAATACCATACTCGCAGGAATTACCTTGGGGGGGGGGGGTAGTATTGTATTTGTTCTGTTATTATTTCATGCATTAATTTCGGGTGGGGGAGGGTAGTGGTGTTCATCATGGTACCATCTTCTTGGTTGTTCTTTCCGGTATTGGAGGTCAGTGTAATGTGCTTGTTCACCATGATACCATCCTCCCAGGCCCAAGAAAAATATGCAACCAGAGGGAACTTATATTTGCTAATATACAAATGCACAACACAGATGTAATAAAAATGAAAATAAAGTTGAATCTGCTGCCATATTGCAAGATAATCTATATAGTCCTGAAAAAATTGATACTTGATATAATAACCACAAACTCTTATCATAAATTCACAATTTTCAGACTCCATATTTGTATTTACTAAGTTTTTAAAAAATTAATGATTCTTTAACTATCTAATCTGAATTCATTATCTGTCACGTTGTCATACATGAAATGACAAGGCAGACTTGGAGGCAAAGTGAACAATGGAAGACAGAATAACAAAGAGAAAAACAAGTTCGATCGCATCACTGGGAACAAACTGCTGAGCATTAAACCCACCATCGGAGATGGGAACTCAACAGAATCAAATGATAGAGAACAGGTAGTGATGACATGATTTGACAGGCCATGCTTACATCACCATCATTTACTAGTGAGTGCAGAAATTCTAAAATAGCAAGACAATTTTACAGTAAATCATATTGCTGGGCTGAAGATTTTGAAATAGCTCTAACGAAATAGCAATTGAGCAATTTGAAAAAGCTTTTTAACAAAATAAAAGCATCTATAATATATTTTCTAAAAGATAGATTATACTAAAAAATGAACAACATTCCAAATATAAGTAACTATAGCGATTATAGGACTGTTTAATCTTGTACAAATTTATGAAACTGTCAGCATTAAATTACTCATTAAGGGTGATATGCCAAAAATAGAACACTGGCAGATCTACTGCCACACATGGAAAATATGCTTCACTAACACTGTTATTAGTTTCCTAAGTTAAATATAGATTTTCATGCAAAGCAAACTATTTTTTCTTCGAGATGCTTTCTGATTGGATAGTCAAATAAAAAAGATGTTATATATAAATGCCAGTATTTGGTTGGCTTAAATGCTTGATGACTCCATGACAACACTGCCATCGATCATTAAAGTTGGATTATTTCTGTGTATAAGCCATCCATAGTGTATTCACTATGGTTGATAAAAAAAAGCATTTCTAAGTTTTACATTATACCTTTTATTGGTGTGTACATTATTTTTTTTATTGTAAACATACAGCAAGTTTGCCCACATGTCATATATATAAATATTTGTTTTCAAGTTTTTCTAACACCAGCTTTGATAGCCCAGTCCGTTGAAACTGAAGAAGTATATTTTTCTCTGATTCTATCGCAAGTGTGGGCAATGGGTTTTTTATTTTTTTATTATTAATATTCGCATATTTATGGCTTTCAATGTTATAACATAAAATATAATTATTTTCTTATGGAATAGCATTTTTTTTATATTTACACTTCATTATGCCATACACCAATATGCATTTCAGCTTATTCAAAACAAGACATTGCCTTTAGGTGACTTAAACATTACTGCATTTTAAATATTAATCTGTTATTTATTCTAAAGCAATTAAGCATTTTTAATCTTAATACTTTACTAAAACCTTAATTCTTTCATTCCAAGGATCAAAGTAATTTAGAAGCATTTTAATTAAAAAAAAAAAAAACAACAAAAAAAACTTATATTTAATATTTTTATCGATGCTGGCCATGTGTTCGTTTTTAGCGTCTAAAATTCTTTGTACGAGTTATTCAATTTTAAACTTTTATAACATAGAATGTATGGAATAGAGAAAGATAAAATAAACCTTTAACACAACATCAATTAATGTTCATTATTTTTATAAAGTAATAAGATTTTCCCTTATTCATGGGTATAGCTTTCTAACCAAAAACTACATATAAAAATTTGCTTTGTCAGATTTACGCCAATTATTGGTACGTTTCTGAATAAAATGTCTTTAATTAATTGTATGAATAATTTTTATTAATATCACTTTATCGAAAATTTTGTAAATACTTATGTAAATTTGAGAATAGCAGTGTATATTTGTGAATATGAATTTATTAGAAGTTTAAAAGCAATGAATTATGTAAATTGCAAAACATGCCTGGTGTCTGAGTGAGTTTTGGTAACAGTATATAAAGAAGTTGAAAGAGTATTAGTTTAAGTAAGATTCTTAACACTGTTCGAATCGCAGTCTCGTCTTGAAATTTTGTTCTACTTTGTATGTTATTTAATCTAAATTAATTAATCAAGTTTCCTAATTATAAATGTATACAAAGATTATGAACGCTGACTTGTAAATCCCCCACCCCTCTCTTGAAATGAGAATGTATGTTTAATGTTTATCTTTACAATATAGTTTCCGATGTTTGAATTAAAAGCCTGTCATTTTGTGTCTGAATTGACTCTATCCACCATATACTAAGTGATTCAAATAGCCTATGATTTTATCACACTAGTTCACATTTAATATTTCTGAATTTTTTAGATGAGGATTGATAATTTGTATAATTTTAGTTATTTGGACTACATTTCTCATCTTGAGTGTTATCATCACAACGTTTTGGCCACTAACTTCCGGCTTTCTTCAGGTGTATCTCTTCGAATTCGGGAATATTTCTTTTTCATGGTTTCAAATCATAAATGTAAGTTGCAGCTTCTTTTCCAGATAAACAAGCCCAGGATGCTAATGCAGCTGCATGGGCTGCTTATTATGCCCAGTATTATGCCCAGTATGGTCAGTATGGTCAATATCAAGCTCAGCAGGGTGGCCAAGGAGCTCCTCAACAACCAGGCCAGCCAGCAGGCCCTGGTGCTCCCCAACAACCTCAATTGCAACAACCTCAGCAGCAGCAACCCCCTCAACAGCAACCACAACAGCAGCAGCAGCCTCAGCAACAAGTAGCACCACAGCAGGCTCAGCAACAAGCTGCCCAGCAACCACAACAGCAACAACAGCAGCCGGGTATGTAAATATTTACAAACTAGCAGGCCTACCTGTGTTCCGTGTGTATTATATAAAAAATAAATAACACCGTTAACAGTGGGCATTATTTATTCCCACTCCCATTCGAAAACTGCCAATGAGATTTTGATTTTTAGTCCAGATTAAACCCTAAAAAAAAAAAATCAGATTTATAAATCTGCATAAAGGACATGTCATTATCCCAGTGAAGTCTTCATCTTCCTCACATTCAACACTTTCATAAAAATTCAATTGAAAGAATCAGCAATGGTCTGAAAATCTGTATTTAGTTTTAATATTGAATGCCATTAAAGTTGCACAAAAAGCACCGGTCTTTTGACTCAAACCTTTTAATCCGAACAAAATCACGAGGAGGAACTTGATAATACTGCTGCCATCAGACTAATTTACTTGTTGCTCTGTGTATAGTCCACAATCAATTTGTTTATATTGCGATCTATTATTTTGAGAGTAAATCCTAGTTTGCTTAAATATTAACCTTAGTTATTTCTTCAGCCAAATTCAAAAAGTAGCCATTGTGTTCAACATTTTCATTTTAGTTTTTAGCAATCCCTGGTCGTTTAGAGACAGGGTCCGTGTATAATTATTATTGGGTTATGGTGATGTTGATCAATTAATATTGTGAAATCGGGTAGTCTAGCAAAACGGTCAAGGCTTTGGAACCAAGGGTGCCAGGAAATCTGTTCTTCCTGTTGAGAGGGGGGAACAAAACTTCTGACCCAACCCTTCAAATCTGAAAGGAATTGGAAGCATTTTAACTGACAAATAAAAATTAATTTCTGGCTTTAAAATTCTTAGCAAATTCTTGTGTATTAATAGATGAAAGAAGTTATTTACAGTCAATAATTTTATAGAAATTATAGTTTTATAACAATTTTTTTCAGATTTATAATTTAATATAATTTATACTGTAATTGATTCCCTCTCCTCTCCAATTAAGGAATTTATAGAAATTATAGGAAAAAGGCCTTCGGGAAAACAACCTTGATTAACTAAGCTTTCGTATAATAATAAATATATCTTGAATTGTAGCAATCAATCCACAAACTGGACAACCAGATTACAGTGCTGCCTGGGCCGAGTATTACCGACAACAAGGAATGCACTATCATGCTAATATGATATTGCAACAAGCAGCTCAGCAGCAAGGCCAAGTTGCCAGTCAAGCCCCTGGTACTCAACAACCCCAACCACAGTGATGACTCTCATTAGCCTAATCTTAACCCATGGCAGCAATAAGGTAAATATGGCTTCACTGTCTCTTTCAGGTGATATAGATTGTTAGAGAAAAATGCACCTACCATCTTCATAGCCAAATTCTCTTATGCCATATTTCAATTTGTTCATTTTATTATTTATAATTTTTATTATGTATATAAAGTTTATTTTCATCTGAAAAGTCTTATTATTTTTTTATGCTGGCTGTCTTTCCCGGAAATAAAATATTACTCTAATGACTTATGAGCCACTTAAATTTATTTATTGCTAGTAATAATTCCTCTGGCACCTTATTTAGAAAGATACTTTAATCTTAAAAAAAAGATTTTCTCTTTTCTGTCTTAGCTGTTTTGTCTTCATTTCAGGATGTCTCTTTTTTTTTTTTTTTTTTTTTCTCTTCTTCAACATTAGTTCTTATGAAACTGTTCCTCTCCCATTCTTTTTAACAATATTGTGTAATGGGATTTTGTTTTCCAATGACTTCTAATCTCGTTACAAAATGTGTATATATGTAATCTTGTACTCTTGAATTATTGCTAAATTATATTGATGGGTGGTGCATTTTTACTCTACAATCTGTCTGGTAAGTATTCAAGGTGGGTATAATTTTGTTAGTATTTAACAGATCATCTTGGAATTATTAAGACCACACATCCCATTTTCTGGTATGATTTTCTTTTTTGTTAAATGTAAAATTAAGTTTAAATCTACTATGCTGGATGAACCAACCCTTCAATAATCACCATTATCTAAATTAATACCAAATTTTACAACCATAAACTTGATTCTTTTTTTCTTTTCTTTTTTTTAATTTACCAACTTTGCTATGTTAATTGTCTTTTAGATCCTCTTGGATTACTAGTTATTAATGTCACTCCATATGTTTTAAATGTTTTATTTTCATATGTATGAATAGAACCCATTTCCAGCTGTGCAAAAATAGTTTTGCTTTTGTTTATTTCATGCAGGATCCCTGAAGACAAAATGTATCGACTCTCTCCTCTGGATTTGTTGACGAAGCAGCCTAAAGTTGTATTGCTACTTCCACGATTCTATGACATGCTTTAGTGGTCCTATGTTGAATATTAGATATATATGCGTGTGTATGTATTCTGTCTACATATATACATCAAATACTGTAGATTTCTAATTGGACTGAAGTTTCCATGTATTTGTTTGAACATTCCATGTGCCGAAGGTATAATCCTC
This sequence comes from Sepiola atlantica, assembly GCA_963556195.1. NCBI lineage: Eukaryota > Metazoa > Mollusca > Cephalopoda > Sepiida > Sepiolidae > Sepiola > Sepiola atlantica. Next base: position 174,242,556 of record OY744516.1, read on the forward strand.
TCCCAGTTTCTCTGCAGAGATTCTTAACAATAAGGGAGAGGGGTACAGCACATTTTGAATCAAATTCATGGGTGGAAAAAAATCACTTGAGGAACAAGTATCATCACTTGCAGCTTCTATCAGTGTTACCTATCTCGATAATGCTGTTTCTTTTGACAGTACCACCTTCCCCATTCGTTCAATGCATTGTATGTCCCTGCTCGCCTAACCACTTCATGTCTTAGTTGAGTCTCTGCCATCTAACACTAACTTGTGGACCTGAAGAATTCAGAACTGCAAGTATCTTGATATAGTTTAGTGTCATTAATCCGTGACCATTGTGAATAAGTTTCATTTTTCTACATGTAAAATACTCATCATCAGAGATCTTCAGTTTTTATTCTATTGCCTTGTATGATTAGCTAAAACTTCACCGCTGCTTTTGAGCATTTAGTTAAAATGGCAGCAGCCGATTGAAGGAAGGTAAGATCATTGGGGAAATGATTTGCAATAAAGTTTCTTCATGTATTGACTTGTGTTTGTGTTATTAAGTTTCTAATTTACCATATATTTTTTTAAGGTAAGTTACTTACAGGTTTTCAACACTGTCAGGACTTGTTTGTCTTGGGATTGCGACTGGGTTTCACCTCGATGGAGGTGACAAAATTTTTGCCCCATTCCCTCAATTTTTAGATTCCTGAAAATGTTTTTATGTAAATATTTCACGAAACAAATTTTCCCATACAAACTGATTTTTATGACCTTTCTGTCAAATAATTTGATATATTCTACCTCTTGACCACTGTTTGCACTATTTTTATATATTCATCATTACTATTTCTACATTTCAGTAGATTCAGCCAGAACTGATTTTACTGTTTGGATTTTTTTTTCTAGCGATTTAAATGTCTTCAGTCATTTAATTTTAGTTAGATGTCTTTAACTCCAAATCATGTTTTGACAAAGTGTTTTATTTTTATTTATTTGACCATTTAATTTTATTTTTTAAATTTCTACAAAGCTTTCAAACTTGTTTTATTTATGGTATTTTGAAAACGAGTATTTTTCTTACTTTTGACATTCTAATTTGAGATTAGATTTATAAAATGTCTAGCAATATCAGTACAATTTACCCATGTTTTTATATTTAAAGTGTAACCATTTGTCTTCGACCTGAGAATTTATTCCATCTACATTCATTTCATTAATAAAATTTCTTAAACCAGCTGCTATTCCCTTATATATTGGCGTAAGAGTTGTATTGGAATTAGGAGTGAATATTGGCAGTTATTTTACTAATTAAGAAACAATGAAGACTCTTAAATTATTATAATAGCTAAAGACTAAGTTATTGCTTAAATCTGAATAGATATTTTCAGAATAAATTAAAATTTAATATGAATCAACCACAATGCTCAGAATCAGTATTGAAGTCTTCTATGATAAAAATTTATTTATTTAAATCTTAATCGTTTATCATTTAAAGTAATGTGTTCAGTTTTAAAATTCTCACCCTGAAATATTTTCCCCCCCATCAAATATATTTCTATATGCATTGATCTTCGACAAGGTTGTAGATCTTCTAATTTTTAATTTTGAGTGGTGTTTAATGAGAACTTATCACATACTCCAATATCACCAGTCGTTTCATGCCTTGTGGACTTAAGTAGAAAGTCATTTCACTATAGAAAGATACTGTACTTAAAAACTGCTTCCTTTGTATATACCGTTTATCAAACCAAAAATACTTTTATTTGTAAACAATATTGTTTTTTATGTTTTTAGAATATTACTCTTCTGATTTCTTGATTGAAAACCAAACTTTGTTTCCATTATATCACCCCACCCCAATGTATGGCTTTATTTTTCTTCATATTTTCTATTGCTGTTTGTCATTTAACAGGACTTTGACATTAATATAAAATTGTTTTAATTATAATTCAAGTGTTCACTTATTAGCTTTATCATTTTTGTACACTAACATTTAGTCAATTTTATTTGAAAACATTTTCTTTCATATGTTCGATTGTTTTGATAGTGACTTCTTGCTATAAATATCATTTTACTAATTTCCTAAAATAATTGTGCTTCAAATATATCAAACTTATAAAGTTTTCACAAGGGTGAGTATAAGTTGTGATAATCTGGTCTAACATTTGCAATGATTGATTAGAATATTTTAACTTAATTATTAGGATGTTTTAATTAAAATTTATAGATTCATTGATTTTTTCATAATAGGCAAAAACTTGTATGTCATTTCATATTAAAATGAGTAACAAATGCAAAGCTATTTTTTCTTTCTAACTTTGACAAAAACAATCTTGAGTGACTAATGATTTTAGCATACTACAAATTTTCACTCAAACTTTTTGAACGTTTTAGATTTGATTTAAAACTTGAAATACTTGTTACCACAAAATATTGTCTAATTTAGATGCCAAAATTACATTGCTAATATTCTGTCTAACCTTAGTAGTGAATACTTTTCTTTAAAAAGCTCTTAAATTTCTCTTTAAGCATATTTTCTTAACAATTTTCAGAATATAAAAGTTGATATTAGCATTTGCGTTGTTCTGTTTATAATACAAAGTACAGTGTGTATAAAAAATTTAAAAGCTAATGTTAGCGATTTTCTCTTAAATTTGTCTTGTTTCTTTGAACAATATAGTTCAAAGACAAATTTAAGAGAAAATCGCTAACATTAGCTTTTAGATTAGTTGTGTGCTTGTGAAAATTTATTCTGCATTGATCAGTGTATGTTTGTTTTATTCAGAAGCCAACATTTTTTGTCTATCATAATGCAGTCTCATCCTTGTTTATGTACAGTGTTTTATGTGAATTATCTACATCATAGAAAATTAAATGACAATGAAAACGAACTGATGGAATGGTCTATCTAGCTTCATATTTCCTTTTTCATAATAAAAATGAATTCATGTATCATGATTTATATAAATGCCATATCTAAATAAATGAAGTGTCGAATATTCCATTTCGTACGTTCAACTATGGGACCAAAATATATGAAAAAGCATAAGCTTTTTTAAACATTTGTTTGACCAGACTAAAAAAGTCTGATTTTAATCTTGATCCATCAAATCGGCACTAGTGTGCTATCGTGATGTTTAGTTCTCAAATATTTCCATAGATTTACTTTTCCCATCTAAGAAAATATTCCTATACTCTTTTGGCTTCTATCTATAACTCTTGTTTTATGGAGTATTTTGACACATTTTGATATGCGATTTATATTGAAATTAATCTGCTTTGCTCAATAATTTTAAACATGTCAGATTATTATGCAAACAGATACATTGAAATCTAAAGGTTAATGTTAGAAAATTACTTCCTGTATTGCGCTATTTCTGATACAAATCAAAAAATATATATTTTAAGTGTTTGAAATTACTGAGGATATCTACCACAATATTATCAGTAGCTTCCTGTTGATGCTTGAAAACAAAAAGAAATTGACATCGTGATATTTATTAAAAAAAAGTTTGCATATTGAGTATAAATTAGTGCTACACAAATCAAAGTGGCGACATTTGATTTGTTGCGAAAGGGATAGATTAATATTTTTAGTTGTATATTATGTTTATAGTTTTGATGCATAACCTTTTTATTTTATTTTTCTGCTTTTTCAGGGCTTGATAAGCTTCATTAAAAAATATCCCTGTTTTTATTGCGCTGTGTATGAATTTACTGGTGCTATTTGTTTTATTCCACATTGGCTTTGGACTGAATTTCAGTTCATCACAGCCTTCATCACATTTTATTAATAATTTAAGAAAAATGTTTAGATTGTATTGGGGGAATAAATATTCTATTTTGAGCCAATATGCATTTTTTTTGCAATTTTCTCAACGTTTTGTCTTTAACTTTTTTCCTCTCCCAATTTATTTTTATTACTTGTATGATGATTGAGGCTGACTTTGTTCCCACTTTCTGAAAGTCATTAGTTCTGTTTTAGCTAGGAGTCAGGTTACAGTCTTCGTATCCACTGCGGAGGTTTGTGGAATGGAGTTGACTGACCCATAACAAACACATGGTATAGTATGCCATTGTTTAATTTTTATTCCAAAATGTTTATTTAAACCGCAATTACATCTGTTATTGAATTTGCATGTGAAACAAATGTTTTAATATTGTCTTCAATTGGCACGCGAAACAAACTGCTGAATTTAGTTTTTCTATTCAAAGTTGATTCTATTCTTGATGGGAACCCTATTTGATGGTGGTGGGTTGCTCTGGCTATTTCTACAATTTACTTTGATAGCACAGTTTTCTCATCTGCAACGGCCCAAGTTGCTGTTCTAAAATTGACATAGCTTTTAACTTGGCCATTTATTTATATTCTCCATGTTTTCATGTTTTTGCCGATACTTTTCTTTATCCAATCCAAATTTAAAGATATTCAAATGGTAATGGAAGGAAATAGTTGTGCTATATATATATATATATATAATATATATATATATTTATTTATTCCCTAACACTTACCATTTATATCTTTTCAAACATTTGGTAGTATTTTTACTTTCTATACACAGATTTTATTTATTTTTTAACATGTTTGACTGTATGGTCTGTTTTATGTCCATTATCTGGTCTCTTTGATATTCTCTTTTGATTACAAAATTGTTTATTCTTGCCTTCAGCTATTCAGTTCATTCTATATCCAATAGAAAATAATTTCACTGTTAATATAACATTGTTTTAGATAATTGTGATATTCCTGTATTTCAACAATTATTGTATTACACTATGTAGATTCAACTTTCTTAAAATGTTCACTTGTAGACTATTACATCTGCAATGATATATATAGTATTTTTTTGTTTTGTTTTTGTTTGTTTTTATTTGTTTTTATTTTTATTTGTTTAATAATTTGGAAGACCTATACACATTGGTCTTAATGTTATAAAATTATATCAGTTGCCTTATTCCTTCTTGACCTCTGGTGAATACATGAAGCAGTGGGTTTGGGTTGCCAGTCACACACACACCCACATACATACACATGTCTAGTGGAGCCATGCTTAGCTTGGATCAAGAAATCCCATTGGATCCTGCTGGTATTGCAACAACCACAATCTTGGTATGTTTACTAAGGTTTCTCAAACTTCAAAAATATTTTGCTTTATAAATCCTTTGAACTTTGATTTCATGTTTGATTTATTGAATTGTTACATTCATTTAAGTCTGTTTGATTTCTGGATGCCTTATTTGAAAATGTTATGCAATCGTTTAAATTATAAATATATATTAAAGAAATGTACTCTCCCTTTCTTAGCCAAGTCTATTTTGCATTAGAATGAGTTGCAGAGAAGATGGGAATGGTGAAATGTTTCATTCCACCAACATGCCGGCAAGATTCTGTTAGTCTTGTAACATTTAAAATGAGTCTAGAATAACTCAATTATGCTAAAATGTTTTACAAGTGTTTCTTTGCTAATGCTATCTTCGTTTTTATATATACCAAAAACTCCCATTTTAATAACTTGCTTTTAAAACTAGGTCTATAGAGAAAATAAGTGATTACTATTTTAAGAAATTAATATTTTACAAATATTTGTATGTTTTGGGTGCCTACTTTTTTTTCTTTTTTTTTTAATACTCAACTCTGTAATCTTTATTTGTCCCACATTATTTAATTCCATTTTTAATCTCTAAAAAAAAAAATCCATTTTCAATATATTTTTTTACTAATGTAACAAAAATATCAAAGCCTTTTAAATTTTAGAAACCTTTTTGACTGCAAATTGAAATAAAGCAATATTGTCAACTAGATTCGATCAAATTTATAGTGGCTAGCATTCCAAAAATATTTGTACTTGAAAAATTTTGTAGAAATATCTTGTGCGTGTCACTCATATTGTGTTCTACTTTAATTCTTTCTTAAAATATTGAACTGGATTAATATGGCTTCCGATTCTTGTCTCTGACCCTTTATTGGATTGCCAATGATGGCATTTACTTGCTGTTGATAATTCCAGTTATAATCATTGCTCTTCTGATTAGATTTATTTTATCAAACTATCATTGTATTCCAATTCAGTATTGGTGCCATGCATGTATCATAAATGTTTCTGGAATTGAGTCCCGTGTTTCAGACATGATTCTATCCCCAGTGTGCTTAAACATTAGTGTCACACATGGTGAGTACCCAACCATTCTAAATATTTTTTGTTATATCATCTTTTGATTTAAACGAAGCCTGAGACATTCCATGTTTAATAGATTTGTCAAAATTAATATTAAATCGTACAGTAATTGATCTGCTTAAAAAGTAATGATTCACAAACCAAAAAATAACATGGAATGCCTCAACATATTGAATACATTAAGAACATTAAACTGCTTAGATGACTACAAAAAGTGCTATTTCAACTTTATTTGGCTGTGACATTATGAAACCGTTTTTGAGCTGATTTTTAAATAACATTAAAATATTGACATTTGTTATAATTTGTAATGAAAATAAAACATTTGATTATGCTAGTTAACAGGATTTGAGCTTTTTTGTTTTGTTTTTTAAATTTTTAATTTGTAATCAATTTATTTTAAATGCCATGTAGGTTATTTACTGTTTAATTGATAAGTGGTTAAAAGCTAATATTGAAAAGATTTTAATTGTCAATTTCCCTGTTCCAGATACAATTTCTAATCTAAAATGAATGACTAATCAGAACCTTTGTGCAGCCAATATGAAATCTAAAATCTTGTATTTTGGGGTGGATATTCATTATATTTTTAGCGATAAATATTTAAACATTCGTACTTTTATTTTATTATTGATTGTGGAATTTAGTGTTTTACAAAGTATTTATTAGCATGATTTATTTTGTACAAAACCAAAGAAATAAAAAATCTGAATTCCCTATGCAGAGTTTATTTACATTGATTCCTCTGAATTGACCATGTGACAGTTGTAAAAGTAATCCCCAAAAAATAAAATTTTAAAATTTAACTTTGCTTTATTTAAAAAAATGTTGCTGTGCAAAAAATTAATTTTGAATCCCCCAAATGTTCTTGCCAAGTTATCTCGTTCTTGATAGTTTGATTATCTTAACTATTTCTTAAATTGATGAATCAAATCAGATAGGTTTTTAATTTGAATTTTCTGCATTGTTTTGCACAACCTACATAATGCATGTTGAATAATTTATTTTAAAGTAGTTTGTTTTATACTTATAATTTTTCTAATTTTATAGTCAATAGCTCAATGTTAGAAAAATTGTATGCTGGCTTTCTAATTATTATATTGCTAAAATGTCAACTTTTTGTTTTTCTCTCAACATATATTAATTGCTTAACACCATGTCTCTCTTTGGTATTTGTAATACCATTGACCAGCATGAATTGATCTCTTGGCAAAGAATAATGGGGAGTGCTTTCTGTTCACTCATATTTATCATATGTCTTGGTAATTTGCGATACTTGTGGCAATGTCCACTCTTGATGGATGTTGATGGCTTGGTATGTGCTACCCTCTCCCCCTATGGGGCCACTCTTCATACCCCCACATTCCTTCTAACTACATCCCACACCTTGCATTCACTACGGATATACATTTATACAACTGTCACATGAACATTGTCATTTTCTTGCTTTGCACCAGTCTATATTGGGCTTGGCCTAAATGTTTAACTGTTGTGGTTGGATTGATCCACATTTACTGTTTGACTCTGTTCAGGAACCAGAGCTTTCCATTAAACTAGCTTGATTATTTTTTTATATACATTTTTTTTTTTTTAACTAAAAATGAAAAATGAAGTTTTGAAAATGTTACCCATCTAGATAGATATATATATTATTCTTTTGGGGTATCCTTTTAGATAATTAAATTTCAATTTTTGACCCCCCTCGTTTCACATTCAGTTAAATAGTTGTATGCCAATTAATGTTTTTTTTTTTGGTTTTTTTTTTTCATCTTTTAGGCAGCAGCATATAATTCAGAATTTATCTTTAAAAAAAGTGTTATTGAAATTTTCAAATTAAAAATCATATTCAGTATATTGATTAATTTTGTTTATTTTAGCTTAAGAAATATAGATTGCACAGCTATTAAAGTTAGAGGTTCAGTAAAGAGCTTGTTTCCGTTTATCTTTTAGGAGAAATAGTCGTTTTTAAATTAGTTTACAGAATTTTTAAAGATTTTAAATGTTTTTAATCAAAATTAGTTGGGCTTAATGTAAACTTTGGTGTAGAGAAAAAGTTGTACATCCAATAATTATTATTCAATATCAGGAATAACTAAATAATTCTTATGAGCTGTCTTGAATTTTCTGGTTTTGGCTCCAATAATGTAGATTAAAAAAGTAATCTTTCCTATCGTTGTCATCAGTATTTGTTGGATTATCAGCCTTTTTGTTATGAAATGGTTGTTTACATTATCCCTGTAAAGCGAGTTTTATTTGCTTTGTTAATTCGTCATTTACTAATTAGTGAAACAAAAAAAAGCTCGCTTCTAATTGAATTTAAAAAAATAAATTATTGAACTTTTTTTTTCTCTTTTCCTTTTTTTTCTTTCCTTTTTACTGTACTTTAATTTTATTTAGTTGCGTAGACAATTGACATGTGAAATGATTTTTTTTTTTTTTTACCCTTCTAAAATAAGATTTTTGTGAATGACAATATTTAAATGATTTGAACTTAACCCATAATAGTATAATAATTTGACTTTATGAACTTTATTTTTTACACAAAATGTGACCTGAGATTATTCAGCATCTAGTAACATCTTTTAAAGTTTTATCTTGCTGATGAAAAGATTCATAATTTAAAAAAATGCTAATAGAATTTTATTCTATTTTTCACTATAAGAGAAGTATACATTAAAATAAAAATGAAAAGTTTTTAATTTAATGGTTTTAAAGTTTCAAGTCTTTTCATTTGATTTGTGTGAACAAATTGACATTCATTTAATTAAGAATAATCTGAAATTAAGGATATTATGATTGTGGAATGAATTAAGTGTTTGTTTATACATATATATATACATACACGCAACCACACATGTACATAAGTTACACCTCCATGGAGATGTTTCAATCATTGGCTCTAAAAAAAAAGCTACAATCTCATCAGGCTAAAAAAAAAAATCAAATTTTTAAATTTACAAATGTTAATTGATGATTCATCTGCAGCTATTAAAATTAAAAATCCAACATACTTTCCATTCAATGTACATATATTTAGTCACACAGAGGCTTGTATTTAAAAAATAATTATGGACATTACCACTGAGGAAATATTTTTAATTTTTACAAAATTATTTGAACTGAATTTCTCCAGTTAATTAAGATACTTTGTTGATGCACTTTTTAATCCTATTTCATTATAATTTGCACATTTGTCATTGACTTAATTTACACCTGTGCTTCTCTATCTTAATAAAATTGTATGTTTTTTTTTTGTTGTTTTTGCTTTAACTTTGATAGTCATACTTTAAATTTTATTTATTTTTATTATTTTTTCAATATTGAAATAAAATACAGTAGCATAAGATTTAAATTCTATTTACAGAATAATTAGAAAATTAACGATTTCAGTTTCTTCATAAATGAGTCAGCCATTTTAATCTTTTAATAGTTGAGAGAAAAAGAATTACTTAGTAACCCTTCAAAATTTGAAAGGAATTGGATGTATTTAATCTATTGAATATAAAATCTTAAATCAAATTTTTCAAGTATTCAAATTGAAAGTTTTTACATTCACTAATTTTATAGATTAAAACTTAAAAAATTTGGTTCCAGTAATAATTAAATTGAACTGTTCAAATTCTATTTAAAAGACTAGTTAACATCATGTATAGCTATTTTTAAATAAAACTTTAACTTCTAAATTAAATCTAAAAACCTAGTAGCTGATACTACTACGCCTGCTACCATCTTCATTATTAACCATTGTTTGAAAGCTGATGACAACAATATTATTTGTAACAAGTCTCTAATTAAGTTGATCCAAAAAAAAAAAGCTGGAATTATTCATAATAAAAAATCTAAGTGTATTGAACTTTCTTTAGCATTGTTATTTTCCCATAGATAATTTTTCACTTATTCTCTTCAACCATAATGTCCTAAGGCTAAAATAAATCATAATAGCCAGTTTTTTGTGTCTGTCAGAACTAGACTTACTATTTTTCTAATTTTTTATTTGCTGTATTTGCCATTCATAATAACTGACTGCTTACTATTCGATTTACTAATTAGGATCACTTGTAATTGAATTTTGTAAATGAAGTATTTTAAATTCATGAAAATGATGCTATATTTTGCTTTTTAAAATAATTTAATCAGTTCCACAAACTATAGTTATTTTACTTGTACCTTTTTATATTGATCTTTAAAAAAAAACTTAATTGTAATGTTTTTTCCTCATGAAATACAAATTGCCTGTATCAACATGTATCTATAATAGTCGTTTGATTGTTCGTTAGGTAAATTTGTTGGGCATAGCTAAATTCTGGAAATCTCTCAAAACCCATTAATTGTCCTATCTTTTCCCGTTCACCCAATTTCGTTTATTTTATCCACTCATTATATGAACTGTTAATTAGCAACTCCATTTTAATATTGATTTAATAGTGTTATTGCTTTCACACTCTATTCAAGGTATAACATCTTTTTAAAATACTCTAGCTATTCTTATGATTTATATAGTAATCACTGAAAATTTCTTTATTTCTTGTCAATATTTAATCATTTAAGTATCAATTATTGATCTGAACTAGTAGATTTTTATATTGGGATTTTATTTTTTTCCAATGCAGAAATTAGATAAATCTGTATAAATATTTTGTATTTATTTATACTGATGGCATCAAATATAATTCTTTTAATTTGTTGCGCTAAGTTTAGTACTTCTAATTATGCCTGTTATAAATTTTAGATTCTTTTCTTGTTGCATTTCCAACAATGTTCTTTTAGAAACAGGCAAAATTTGTCAAAGAATGAAAGCCATGTTTGGAAATAACTCTTGCTAATTTCTTTTTGTAATAATTGCTATAAAATATGCTGAATATTTAATGTTGCATAAATGTATTATAATTTTTTTTATGCTTAAAGATCTTAGAATGTTATGTTTATGGAATGTACATTTGTATTTGTGTAATATGTATATATTACCATTTAAAATGTTGGCTAAATTGTCTTAACTCAATTTGTCGCTTTTAGTAAATTTCTGAGCATTGAAGTAAAAATTCTAGTTTTACATTGTATATTAACTTACGCCTAAACATTTTCAAGTTGGTCTGCTTTAATGTATAAGTAATTATTTAGATTTGGTTGGGTTAAGTTTAGTTAACTCAAACCCGTTCTTGTTTAAACTTTTTTAAAAATTTATCTAGATTTTTTAAATATTGATAAAAACAAAATTATAGAAAAACGTTTTCTATTTTGTCTTACAGTCCCAAAATAAAAATATGACCTGATCAAAGGTAGTGAGAAAGTATAAAAAGGACTAGATAGATTAAGGTTTTTGTGAATTTGTATTTGTCATAAGTAAATAAACCAAACTAAGTTTTTACATTCTATTTGAGTTTCACCCTGCTTGCTAATTTAAATGGAATCGTGCATTTTAAACGTAATCCCAAATTAAAGTAGGTGTTGATTGGTCGGATGTATATTATGTATTGTGTAGATGCATATATAGAGTTGAATATATATTGTTACTTGCTAATACTGTTGATGAATTTGTTCCAACGACAGGTAGAATATCAACTTGTGTATAACCAATCGTTAATAATTGATATTGTTTCTGTATTGAATGATCCCATTTATGCTATTAAAAAAACGATAATTTTGTCTGCCCGAAGCATCACTGGAGTTGAATTTAAGAGATAGAGAAAGATTTGGGATGCAAGGTTGCAGCTATATAGACTTATTGTTTGACGATGAGCCAAACTTCTTTTTGCTGTAAAAGTTTAAAAATGATTGTTTTTCCAGCTTTAGACAAAAAATGTTTCTGTATTTTTAGGGAGCCAATTTTTTCAATAATTTCACATGTTTTGGTTTTTTTTTCGTTACTTCAATATTGAATTCACTGTTAATCAAATTTATATTTGCTTTATGCATTTAAAAAGTATTAATTTTTTTATGTTCATTTTGAAAAACGGTCAAACATAGTAAAATGAGGTAGGATTATTGAGTCAGCAAGTATGTAGGCATTTCCACTGCCTCCTTGTATTTATCACTCAATCAGCATGTTTCCTCTTTTTGCTACTATTTTTGTAAATCTTCCCTCAATTGTAAATCAGCTGCCATTTCTGAACAAGACCATCTTTTTGGATGAGATAAACTGAGAATGCTCTGTTGAAATGAATTTCCCAGCTGAATCGATCTTTAGTTTTATAATAATTTGATTCAAGTAATAATTTAATAACCAAATGATACCATAATAATTAAATTTAACTTTCGAGAATCTTAATTAGTGGATTTTAATTTCAGAAGTATTTTACAAGATTAAGACAGCAAGTCGTTTTTAATCGCAAAACTAATTTATGTTTACATATTTTATCATTACATTTTTTTCCAAATGTAAATATTTTCTCATAAGAAAAAATGGGGTGGGAGTCAATGAATGATGTGAAGACTCAACACTATATTTACATAAAATTTGTTTTAGAGTAATTAATCTCTTTTTTCTTCTCTCCTCAGAGATGTGGGAGTAGCGGTCATTTCTTTCTGCTAGTAATAGTATTTTATGATTTTTTTTAAGTCTTGTTTTTCAATGTTTTCTTTAGAGAGCATCTGGAGAATATTTGACAGATACAAGTTTCATTTAAAGGTTGAGAACTGTCAATACATAAATTTGTCATTATCAAAATAAAATGTTTTATTTTTATGGATAATATTCTATTTTAATTGGGATCTTTTTTTTTTTACCTCTTTCATTGTGCTTGTATCATTTTTTTTTTTCTCTCGTTCATCCTTACCCCTCAATGCAAAATAAGCACAAAACAAAAATACCCTCGTCCATGAAAAGATTGATATTTCTGTAGGCATGGCTATAGAGTGATATGTTTATAGTAAGTTGTTTGATGTCAGATAAAAAAATAAGTTTTAATTTTATTTTTAAAAAACTTGCCGGTTTCCATTGGGTGAGAATAGTTTTGTTGCCTCCTTAGAAATTGAACCTCAAAATTTAAAAAGCAGTCGTTTTGTAAGTAAAACTGTCCCTATTTACTCGTCTCCCCATGGGGGCAGTTAGACAATTTTTAATGTATGGAAAATCAAGCTCCCTAAAAAGGGTCACTTTGGATTGGGACAAAACTTTAAATTGCTTCAGTCTAAAAGGATTTCTCATTCACTGACAAGACAATATAGTGTAATATTAGAACAGATACATTTTGCTCATGAGATATCTAAACTATTTGTCAAGGATACCATTCTGATGGAGTCATTTTTAAATAAAAAATTAAATTATATATATATATATATATATATCTGAATGAATCAATGCAAAAGTTTTTTTCATTTATCACTTATTACCATCAAAAAAGGTTACTGTTATTTAAATTAATAATACAACATATTATTAAATATGATATAGCGCTGATGAAAGACCCTTACACAGAAATTAGCGATCCTAATTTGCATGTCTATTTTGTAAACAGTCTATAATAAATTATGCTTGGGACTCTTGATTTCAAATTATATTGTTCCTATTTCTCATATATATGTAATAGTTGCGTCGACATTGACAGTAATTTAATAATAAAAAAACGATAAATTCATTCATTTTCAAAGAAAGTCATGGTCATTTAAATGGAACTTTCTTTTTTTTCTTATGTTGACGCATTGAGGTGAGTGCTCGCTTCCACCTCATTTCCTCTCCTCCCCCTTTCTCTCACTCGCGACGTCAAAGCCAGATTTTCTTTTTGTTTTTTAAGGGCTATGCATCATTGCCCAAGCGAATTGAATTCTTTTTCCTTTTTTTTTTTTCTATCCATTTATCTCTAAAGATAATTACATTTGTATCGAAATATTATCTATTTCATGAATAAATGCGGAATGTTTTGTCCCATGTTTACAAGATACTTATGAATGAAATATTAAATTTAGGCATGAGGCCCTAATCGTTTTTGGGAGGAGGGTGGGGGCGATGGTCATACAACTTTTTGTCCAAAATACCCTGAACTTATTCTACACTATACTCTCACCAAAATACTGCATTCATGCTGACTTAATCCTTTGCAAAGCAATAGCGAGCTGAAACTCGTTTTTTTTTTTTTTTTTTTTTTTTTTCTATTGGAGATAAATCTGTGCGTTATTTTTTTGGGGTGGGTGATCCACTTCTTTTGCCTGTCAAACTTAATGTTAGTGTTCAAAAATATATATTAGTTGACTGTCCTAATAAGTTAGAGCTATCTTAAAAAGTAGAATTTCATTTTTTTTTTTTTTAAGGAAGTGATTACTTTATCTGAGGGTGTTAATTTAAAAATTTAACTTTCTTAAATTTTTAAATTACAAAAAAATAGATTCATATTTTTAAAAAATCGTCATTAAGTTCATTTTTCTTTCTTTAATAATAAAAGCGACAAAGTAACTGTTTTAAATTACTTAGGAATATATAATTCTTTTATTTGACCAATTGACATTCCATTTTGGCGATTGTCAAGAATAATCAACAGAATGGAAAGGTGTGCAAGTGAGCAAATAACTGCTACCAAAGGCAATAAAACTTTCTTTTCTACCCACTTGCCTAATTTTATTATTTTAAAACGTTCCTTTATTTCAATTAAAAAGTTTGGTCAAATATATCACGTTAGACTGAAAAATAAAGATTGCTGACAGTCGATCGCCGACGGTCTATAAAGTCTAATGATTTTATTTTCTTTTTAACTTTCAATTAGGTAGAAAGTTAATTTTAAAGCATGTTGGGACAGTTATTTGTTGACTGGTTTTCACCCCAAAAGATGAAAAACTCATAAAACAAACTTTGGGGATGTTTGCTTACGCCATCTTAAAAATGGAACTGTAGTGCAATCGGATTGGGATGAATTATTAAAATGTAATAAACACGCTTTAAAATCCTTTAAAAATAGGCAGGTAGGTAGAAAAGTAACTTTGTCTTTCGTAACGGTTATTTTTTTCTTTTTCACCCTTTTTTTTTTTCTGATTTTTCATTTTTTTATGCTTATACAAAATCAACATTGGAATATATCAAATAACACCATAACTATTATCTTTTTGTTTTTCTTCATATTACCAAAATGTGAAAAGAAAATTGTTTCTTTGTTTTTCCTGTAGATAAGGCTACAGCTAGATTGGCGGGTAACGTTTTGCTAATATATGAATAGATATCATATTCAAAATAGAACAATAGCTTTCTAGCTGTGATCAACATACCAATTTGCATATTGCTTTGCAAAAGATCTCCTTAATTCTTTCTACTTCAATGTGTTTCATAGTTTTATTTATAAAGTGTATATCGAAAATTACCATTTTTGAGTGAAATCTTTCCTTTTTTTTTTTTTTTTTCTCCCCAGGTCAATTTACATCTGGGGGTTGTGATCAGATTCTACACAATATTATATAGAAATGGAATTCTTTTAAAATTTCAATTGGCTCTAAAATGTCATTGTATTAATATAACCAAATCGAACTTGTCTTCTAAACCAAAAATTAATGTGGAAATAGTAAAACATTTGAAAACCAAACCCAAATAGATTTTATATTACATGTTTTATTAACAGTGATCAAGTTAAACAATATCATAAATTGATTTGAAGTCCAAACTATTAAAATTTAATTATCTTCTGAGGGGGATGTCTAAATTTAGACATTTAAAAATCTATTTACCTCTATCCATAATTTTTTACTTAATTTGAAAAAGGATTTTTTTTAAACTTAGAAGAGGTATTTAACAAATATTTGGTTTTATTTATTTATTTTTACATTCTTAATTTTCTCGCTCTCTCCCCCCCCCCCATATCACTCTTTTTATATAAGTTCTTTTTTTTTTTTTTTTCAATGTTTTTATAATAGAACAAAACAAAAAAATTTAACCAGTTATAATTGATTTGATATGGTAATTAAAATAAATTAGTCACTCCTACCTTTACTATATTCATCCCCAGTTTAATCTTGTGATATTTACATTTGTGTTCTTTTAGTTTATGTATTAAAAGTTTTTGTACGACATTAATGAGCTGGAAATAACAATACCTGTCCATATCTTTAGGAGATGCTAGTATTTCAACGAAGATTATCAAATTCTAAGCATGTTGCAAAATAATAACAAATGTCTCTAGATTCCCCCCTCCTCCTCCCTCTTCTAAAAAGTAAAATAGAATTATTATATTATGCATAGATATCCTAACATGCATACACTCAGATCCATGCATTCCAAGAAATGCTTCGTAGCATTCAAACAGCAAAATCTTTACCAAAATTCTTTTGTATGTGAGTTATCCTACTTGGTAAAGGGTAATAGGATTTTGCATTAAATTTTCAAATTTCAGTATTAAAAAAATAACTTGGTTTCTCTTGTTCTTTTTATCAAATTTATTTACATATGTTTAAACGAGATTGCATGAATCCAAGTTAGGGATTTAACAGTTAAGTTCTTATATGTATCTTGGGAAGATTACTAGATTTCAAAATTAGGTATTAAGATACCTCTAAATTCCTCCAAATACAGTGGTTCACTTAAATCAACCAAAAAAAAATGCAGAGTAAAATTAATACAAAATGAATGGAATAAAACTATTTGGACAATGTAAAATGTTTGATTTTCCTTCTGCACCTTCATACAAATATTTTTCCCATAATTGTAACTTTAATGGACGGACTAAAATGTCAAATCATGTTATAATTTCCCCCTGTCTCTCGTTAAAAAAAGCGATCCATTTTATTACAAACCAAAATGTGAAAATCTATTTCTTTACAGTGATCGACATTATTATTTTTGATAAAGTTTGAATTGTTCAAAACTATTGACCTCAGATTTGTATACAATAAGCATAATATACTTCATACAAGGTTTGATATTATGAGATATCATTGAAGTAACCAGAGGTGCACAAGCAATTGTTGGAGAGAAGTAATCAAACTTCAATGGATTTATCTATCAGCAGGCATTATGGGCAAAGTCCGTCTATTTTGCAGTTATGAAAACTGAATTTTATGCCTTCATCAGGACTAAATCAGTCAGTTTTCTAAAATTGAAGCAGAGTATTGTAAACCTTACTTTAATAAGTTGAACCAATGTCTAACAAGTGATGGAAGAATATCAGTTGGATTTATTTTTAGAAATAAAACAAAACAATTGTTTTTATATATAAATTTTAATTGTTACTTTCTTTCATGGCCTTTCTTGTTTTATTTTTGATGATAAAGATAGTAAGGAGCTGTCTTAAATTGGAAACTTATGTTAGTTCCTTAATTTTTACATCATGTAGCTTACTATTTCATTCAGAATAATAGTTCCACAGAGCGGATCTGTTTCCGGTGGACTTGGTCTGTGCCAATGTCTGAAGCTCAAATCAATATTGTTATTTGGAAGTACATATGCTTATGAACAACTTTTTTCAAAAATAAAATATAAGTTTTTTTAAAACAGTTGCATGACTGAAACCTGGATGATGTATTGCACCTTTAGTCAAATATTTCATTTTTCTATTATTCCTCCAGTAAAATAAGGAACCTTGTTTTAAATAAAATGATTAAATACGTTTTTCTTTTCTTTTTTTTTAATCTCTAGATTAAAAGCAGCCTTCTGTACAGTGATTAGAAAACTTGTTACATTTAACTGTTTTCCCCTCACTATTTTTAGTTTTGTTAATTTATATATACAGCTACAAAAATCGAAGACTACTGTGAGATATTCAGTGACTATTACTTTCTTAAGTCCGCCTACACTTTTCACGGGGGCAATATATTTTGCTAATTATTTCCTTCAATAAAGAGAATGTGGTTAAATTCATTTTGATGAATTGAATTTTCTCAAATGATCAAGGAATTGTATATAAGATATGAAAATGACAGCAACTCAACTACCGGTATCTGATCGTGTTTCTCATCAAAAGTCCTTGTGTATAGCTACAAATAATCTGCTAGAAATTTCTTGTGAGCTTTATAAGCCTGTATATTGGGCTTAATTTATATTCAATATTTACGGATGAACTTGCTGTAATTGTAACATTTCAACAGAACACTGTTCTATGCTTCTTGATTCAGCTCTTATCTGTCAATGACCAACAAAGTATTATGTAGTACCTAAAAAAAAAAGTCTATGATCACAATAAATGGCGATACTTGCCCTTGGGTGGTATCAATACAGCGTATGTTATTGAGAGAAGCTGCTGACCATCAAAAGTTGTTGGGTGGTCTTTATGTCACACACATGAGTCTTATGCAGTTTCAGGAGTCAGTTTGTGTGTGTGTGTGATGCTGAAGATAGACTAATCAAGTTTTATTGTCAAATTTGATCAACCAGGAGACCTCATGGTAGTTTACTTTAGGTAAATGCTAGTTTGAGCAATAGTTTTGTGTCTCTATAGATGTCTGGTTGATTCTATATGCAAACTAGATTCTCTGTCTGTTGAAGATCTTTGAGATTAGGATCACTGAATCACTTTGGCTGTTCCAGATGATGGTTTTTTAGTTACAGAAGGTGCTACTTAATCAGACTAGGTTTTGAACTAAATGCGTTGCCACAAATAAGACCATTATCTCTACTGACCCCTGATTAACCAACCTTGGCATACCTAGATTACATTTACATATAGTCAATGTGTGAAGCTTGCCTAGTGAAACTGCACTTTCGTATATTGTTGATGTGTTGCAAACCAGTATTTACGAAAATATTTCTTTCCCCGTGAGAAAACTTCAGTGTCAAAGTGACTACCTTGGATGGAGAGAAAGTGAACCTATGGGTCAATGTTAGCAATTTCTTGATTGGTATCCTGCTAGTAAAGAACAGAACCATACTTCTCCTTGGCGCTTCCATGGATAGCCAAGAGCCTACATTTGCAGATGGCTCGTGCATATAGAAAGAATTCCGATCAAAACGTCAAATAAAAAGCTGGTTAGAAGGCTGAAGTACCTGTCAGGATGTAACAGTACATGTTCATTGAAAGTTGCAGTTATGATCCTAATTTCAAGAAACGAACAGTTTGTCACTTGAGGATTGACTTGCTTTGTAAGGATGTTTCTTAACTCGTACTTGTTACAGTGGAGGTTGTTTGGTGTCAACTACAGTATTGTTAATGCAGACAAATCGGATTATGAATTAATAGCTGTGAAAATGATCGAATCATACTGTTGGTGAGAAAACTTTTTGCATCAATATCTCTACACCAGTGTGTTTAGAGGGAATATAGTAAAGAATTTCAAAACTGTCTTATTACAATAACTAGTGTGGTTTGGTGAAATGAAGTACTTGCAGAGATTTGAATAGTCATGTTGAAAAGAATTTGGTTTTGAGGGTATTCATGGTGATAGGAATGAAAAAATAATTTTAGAATTTAGTCTTACCATGAACATCCGACGCAATTATTTGCAAATAATATGTAGATTGTTGATAAGTTGACTTAAAATCTTTGTTTTTTCATTAAGTAGTTAGGAATTAAAGCATAAACCAGTTATTTATTTGAAATCTCATGAAGTGTGTGTTGAGTTGTATGGTAAAAGACCAGACTGAGTAAGCTGAAAAGTGTATCAAACAAAGCAGAAATGATGGAGAAAAGGCAAACATGGACATTAAGAAGAGCCATCTACAAAGTCAAGGTAGAGACTGAAAAGATGATCAGAAGGATAAAGTATTCAGTATTGTTGGAGAAAAATGAATCCTGTTTTGATGAGATCAATTTTTCTAGAAGCGCCCTAGGATTAGCACACGACCGATTTCTTTTACTTCTGGTTGAATTATAAACAAAACTTTGCACACTTTCCTTAGCAGATTTTTTATTAATTAAAAAAAAAATGTCTATAACCTTTTACAAACTTACAAAACATTTTTTGTAGACTGGGGATTTGTAAAAGTGTGAGGGAATATATAAAATATTTATTTTACATAGTTTTTATAATATACAAATATTAACAATAGAGGTGGTGTCCCTATTTCTTTGCCTCACCACAGAGGAAGATTTATACACAATATGTAGGGAAAATTGCATCAGTCTGGAAGAATTTCTCCACTGACAGGATATCAGAAAAGGGCTCGGACCAATTTTAAGCTGATTGCATTTGATTTTACACGGTGGGGGTGGGGGGTACTTTTTTTTCTTTTGCTAAATTTTAACATGACCCTTACGATATAAGAAATTGGCGACAAGAGATTATGTTTTAAAATTCGGTTTGTTAACACATAACAAATTGACAATCAGGACTCGCATAAAAAATTTTTTTTTTCCGATGGTGGATTTAAAACTCTATGGTAACATTACAAAGACAGATTCCGATGTCTAATTTTTGTGCAGGGCTTAACCGCAAACAATTCCGAGATAAGGGCGAGAATCTTGACGAAGTGGGAGCAAGACCCTGCAAGCAAGCGATTGTTGACGAATGTAATAGAATCGTAAGCATGCGACACGATCTGGCAGATTGAAGAAAAAGACGTGGCTAAGGTCCGATATGCAAGAGAACATTCAAAAAGTAGACATTTCAAACCTACTCAGAAAGCACACAGGTGGAAACCAAAAACATGGGAAAACACGTATACAAAAACCAGACATGTCCTTCATGTTTAGGATTTTTATACAAATGGCAGGTGTCCCTTTAAAAAAAAAAATTTTATTTTTGTGAAAGGTTAGGACACGTAATGCATTTGTGTAGAGAAAAAAGGTTGAGCACTAAGTTTTTTCATTTCCAGAAAAAAATGGCAGTGACCATCATGAAAGAAAATTTGTTATAAAAATGAACAAAAATATTCGTTTTCAGATAGACACTGGTAGCGACTTGTATATAATTAGTGAAGACTCCTGGAAAAAGTTGGTAAACCAACATTGGTTCGCAGCGAAAAGGAGTAACTGGCAGAAAGCTGAATTTCATAAAATTTATGTGCAACATTTCATTTGGAGGTAAGACGTGTAAAGCGATTTATTTGGTACCAACTGAATGGCTTTATTTGACTTGTGGCATATACCGGTAAGCTCATTCTGCAACTCAGTAATGGCCCTCTCCCCAAGCAAATAATAAAAGAAAAACTTAAGACTCTGAAAAAAGATTTCCTAGAGATATTTTCACAAGGTTTGGGCAGATGCACAAAAACGAAAGTAATGGAAAATGCTACCCCATATTTAAACCAAAGTATTTACCCTATGCAGCTGTAGAATAGTTGACCTAGAACAAATGGGCTTACTTAAAAAAGTACATGTTTTTTACCCGAGAAGTAAAGGGCTTTAAGAAAAGCTGGACGTGAGGTAAACGATGAGTGGAAGATCCAACAATTCTTAAGGGTTTACAGGGTCACACCCATAGGTCAGGTCACTATGAAGTCGAGACCTTTTCTCTTACCAAGAGAAACTGCTTAGTGAACCACTTAGCACGTTTGCCTAGAGTCGGTAATGACGACCAACTTTGTAATTAATACTATTGCAATTCCTTTCTTGGGTTTCTTATTTACTTAGTGTTATTCTTACGATATAACACTTAGCCCAAACAACAGTTCACCCCAGACAAGGCAGCCAGCCAGTGTAAGTTATGGGGGATCATCCTAAGTTGGGAGCTGTGCTGCACATCTCTGTTTACATTAGTTTTAAATTTCTGCATGTCAGTACAGTCAGATAATAAGGAAAGCAGCTATTGGAGTAGAATGCTCTTTAGTAATTCACCATGAATGAGAAACATTTTTGATATTTCCAAAGTCATGGGTCAATTTGTTTATATTGACTAATTGCTTACAGAAAATATAATAAAATAATACAATTAAAAAGCAAATTCGACATTTTAGAAAAATCAAATACTTTATGAATTTTGATAATTTTAACAAAATTTGTGATGTTTGTCACATATACAATTTATTTTTACAGAAGATGAAGAAAATGTTTTTCTTCATGATACATATACACTGTCTTACTAATAAAATCAACTTACATTAACAAGAACAATGAAACATAAAATATGTAAAAAAAAAGGGTGAAATGTAAAACATGCTTGGAAAATTATGCATCATCAATACTGATTATAGTGGAGCGGTTTAGCTCAAAATTGCAAAAGGATTGTACATTTTATGATACAAGCATCAAATTTGGCACAAATGTACATTGATATATGGCGAACATTTTCAGATATTGAGCCACTCGGAAATCTACATTTTTCTTGTGTCACTATAAATTTCTTTGACACTGACAATTTTCCAAAATGTCAAAACATTTTCAATAAAATGAACTGTTTCTGCAATATCTTCTTCGTTTAATAATGGATGCGATTTAATTGCTGCTACAGTTTGATCACAAAAAACTTTTAAACAATGAGAGAATCTTTTTGTCTCAACAGGTTTTGGGTAAACTGCCACATCAGTTAGTTTTGATAAATAAACTGAGTTTTTTTTCGTGTTCGTAAAGACCTTTTACAACTTCGCATTTTTCTAACATCTTCTTCCCTTCAGAATCAAATAGTAATTTGGAAGAAGTTTCAGTAATCCAATTATTACGAATATTTCAAAAAAAAAAAAGTAATTGATTAATCCTGTTGTCACATGCAATATGCAATTACTTGACCATTTAATTGTTTAATTAGATCAATATTTGAAACTTTTTCATCCAACTTGGCAACTGGCATCATTTTGGTTCACCATGTAAACATTTTACCATAATCCCCAATACTGTTTTTGCTAATCCTTCAGAGTTTTCAGCAAAACCAAATACATTTCTTCTGTGATATTGTGAAGAAACTTTGGCATACACTAAAAGAAAGCACTTTTTCTGATTTTAGAAAATTTGTCACCCAGAAAAATTAAAATCTAATTTTGAAACTTTTGATGTCAAAGCTGATAATGTTCTCGCACTGAGTCGATTATATAACGACCGAGACGTTACAAAATATTCAAATGCCAATACTTGGTGGAGACATAATATTAATTTGTTCTTTTAAAATATTTTTTACAAATTTCTACTGAGAAAACGAATCGCTTCGTTAATGCTGAAACATTAACTCTTTTTTTGAAAGAACAAATAGTTGGATGTATGGTAGCATTCAAACTTTAAAAAAATTTTATGATATAAATTTTCAAAAAATTTACTTCTGATACAAAATCCTGTTGATCAATATTGTCTAACAAATTTTGAAAACTGCTAATTTTTTCTTTTTCTAAGAATTGTGCTATCTATCACTTTGCACAGAAGCTGAAGATTTATTTGTTGTCGATGGCAAATGATCATATACTGATGGGGGATTTTCTGGTCGTAACCACTGTTTCATACCCAGAAGAAAAATGCCTTTCACAAACAACAGTGCTTGGTTTGTCAGGTGTGTTGTCTCTAGGTATTGTCTTTAGCCATTGTTCTCGCTCATTTTGATCTTGGGGAAAACGAAAAAAAAACCTTATTTCCTGATTATAATTGCCACGACAACCTGTCACATGGCATTTCTTTACCATAATGAGCAAGGTTTTGGGGATACTGAAATTAAAAATTATTCACTAAACTATTATTTTATAAACATTACATTGTGATTTTAAAAAGTGTATGAATTTTAAATTCTATGGTCTGAACTTGAGTTTAAAATTTGTAATTGTATAAAGGTGGGAATTTATATTTTAACATGGATTAAGAATTAATTATCAAAGGAATTTACGATTGAGACATTGGGGACTTTAGGATGACGAAAAGGAAATGCATTCTTTCTCGGGAATGAGAAGCAAATAGAAATTTAAAATCCATACACAACACAGTCGTCTACTGCTCTCCATAGAAGGTGTCTAGACTTACTATCTACATATATATGGAAGCTTTTCTTTTTTTTTTACCTAAACCAGACACCCAACAAAAAACATCTTTGCCTCTTTCCTTTGAGACTCGCATTCACAAATATCCGTGAACTTAGAACCAACATCAACAACGTAGAAACCTTTCTCCTGACAAACTCTCCGGATATCCTAGCTCTTAGTGAAATGAACCTTCAATCCTCAATCTCCTCTTCACCACTTTGACATGACTGACTACCTCCCACTCCACCGTAAAGACTGACAAACACATGCATGGGCTAGGAGTTTATGTTTGGAACACCCTCCCCCTGACTAGAGAACATGGGTTAGAATCAGATGACCACGACTACATGCGCTTTAGATTAACTTTACATCACAGCGTCAGTTACTTATATTTCTTATACCATTCCGCTTCGACCCAGAACTGTACCCTGCTAAACTCTGTCTCTGAAAGCATAGATAGAGCACTCTCACTTGACTCAAATGCCCATATACATGTATTTGGGAATTTTAATGCACACCACCGTAACTGGTTGGGATTCTCCAGCCTTACTGACGCAGCCGGCAACCTTACGTATAATTTCTCCTTAGCGCACTCCCTCTCACAGACTGTCTATTTCTCGACCCGTATCCCCGATCGAGTAGACCAGCAAACCTCACTTCTAGACCTATTCTTGACCATACTGCTTGTATGACGAAAGCTCATAGCCCACTCGGGAATGCTGATCACATTGTGCTAATGATTCATATCGCCCTAAAAAGACCAAAAGCTGATGAACCGTTGCTCAAAACAAGATACTACGAGCAGACTGATTTTGAGTCAATCAGGTCACATCAGCGACGTCCCATGGAGGGAAACTTTCTCACTCCCTGCTGATCAATGTGCAAATCAGTTAACTGAATGGGTCAAAGCAGGCATTGAAGCCTATGTTCCCATGCAAATATTATTTAGCAAGCCCCACTCTCCTCAATGGTTCACCTCGAAATGTGCACCTGCCATTGCTGAGAGGCAGCAATCATTCCATAAATTCGGCCGCCATAAGTCAGCTACTAATAGACAGAAATTTATAGAGTCAAGAAATAATTGTAAGGCCGTGATAGGTGAAGCAAAAAGAAGGTATACAGAGATAACCAAAAAACGCATTCAGTCACAGAAACTAGGTACTTGCGATTTCTGGAAAATCTGCAATAGTGTGGTGAACAATGGTCAATCAATGATCCTCCCCACTATCAAACCACAATGATGTCGTTTGGATGGCAACTGATAAGGCTGAACTACTTGCCCAGCGTTTCGCCTCAAACTCCACTTTGGACTCAGAAAACCACCCCCTCCTTAAATTCCCATTGCGGACCGAAGCCATACTTTAAAACCTGGTCATCACCCCATCCCAGAGACATCATAAAAAAGCTTGACACCTCAAAGCTTGTAAGCCTGATCTTATACCTGTAATAGTAATAAAGAAATGCTCTGCAGAACTGGCCCCTGTCCTCGCCAAACTCTACAATAAATGCCTAGCTGAATCTTGTTTCCCCCGATTGCTGGAAAATTGCTTCTGTGGTACCAGTCTACAAGAGTTCTGGGAATAGAACCGATCCTCAGAACTACCACCCAATCAGTCTACTGCCGATCTTTGCTAAAATCTTTGAATCCTTAATCAATCTAGCAATAGTACGGCACTTAGTTAATGCTAAATTTCTTTCTGACCGCCAGTATGGATTCAGACAAGCACGATCTACTGCAGACATCCTAACGGTCATCTCTGTATGTATCGTACACTCGACAAGGCAGTAGCGCTTGATATATCCAAGAGCTTCGACAAGGCATAGCATAAAGGGCTCCTGAAAATACGGTATTACTGGGCAATTACTTAATATAATTAGATCCTTCCTAACCAAAAGAAAAATCCAGGTTGTCCTTGATGGCCGTTCATCTAAGCAACATGACATAAATGCTGGTGTACCCCAGTGATCTATTCTTTATTGTTCCTGATCTATATAAATGATCTCCCTGATGACAGTCTGAGATTGGTTTATTTGCTGACGACACCACGCTTTACTCTCGCCATGTTGGCAAAACAGACGCAATCATATCCGAGGCAATGGCTGAATCCTTAGAAAATGACCTCCAGGCTGTAGTGAATTGGGGTCATAAATGGTTGGTAACTTTTAATGCTGCAAAGACAAAGCTCCTTTCCTTCAATAACTACAAGAAACCTCCCCAACCACCGATTGTCATGGCAAATAACACCCTACCGGAGAGTTCATCATTCAAACTCCTCGGCCTAACCTTCACAGGTAACATGAATTGGAACAAATACATTGAAGACATTGCCAAGGCTGCCGCAAAGAAGGTTGGCTCCCTCTACCGTGCTAGTAAACTCCTCACACCTGACATTATCTTGTATCTCTACAAAGCCACCATCCGCCCATGCATGGAGTATTGTTGCCACATCTGGGCTGATGCATCATCTACTAGTCTCTCCCTCCTTGACAAGGTCCAAAAAAGAGTCGTCAACCTAATAGGTCCCTCACTGTCAACTAAGCTCCAGTGTCTGTCCCATCGCCGCAATGTAGCATCCTTGTGCTTGTTTTACAAATACTTCAATGGATTATGCTCCAATGAATTGGCTACTCTGGTGCCCCCTTGACGTATATTCACTAGATCAATTCGACAATCAACTAAATCCCATTCATTCACTGTGGAGGTCCCCAGATGCCGGAGAGCCTTCTACTCAAATAGCTTCTGGCCTCTGGAACTCTTTCCCTGTTTCCCCGACAGTATTGACGTGCAGAAATTTAAAACTAATGTAAACAGACATCTCGCCGCGCAGATCCCAATTTAAGTTTCCCCCCCCCCCCAACCTTCTCCCTTCTTTTTTCTCAGTAGCCCCTTACGTCTACAGTGGTAGCCTACCTTGTTTGGGAGTGAACTATGTTTAAAAAATAAAAAATAAAAAACCAAAGATAGAAGGGATTAGCTCTATTTTAAATCTTAGGCTAATTTCCATGAAATAATTGAAAAAGATTTTTTTCTAAAGTAAAGAAAACATCAACAAACCATCAGATGTTATTTATCTTTATTATGAAAATTTGAAATGCAATGATGAACATAATGTTTCAGTATAACAGTAATGTTCTGGAAGAAAATGAATTGAAAGACAAATTTTTGTTGTTTAAAAACAGTCAGGAGGAAAAATAGATAAAATCCTAAATAACCTAATTTTTTTATCAGATATAAAACTTTTTTTTTGTCACATGATTTAGAAATAAAAATTTAAAAAACAAAATGCACCCCCACCCCAAAATAAAGCTCACAATTTATGGACATTTAAGAACAAAGGAATGCATTAAAGATTTAGATGATTAAAGATTTTTTTGTAAAATTTAAAAATTCAATCTTTTTTGTTGGCCTTTTCAAAATATTTCAACTTGTCATTGGGATCAGGAATAATCTGGAAAAGAAAAGAAAAAGGGATTTTTATCCAATCAAAATCCATGGACGAATCTTTTGGAATAAATTTACAAGAACTTTTTATAACTAAAAAAAAACCCAAAAAAACTAATATATTGCTCATTTTTCTATACATAAACTTAGTTATATTTATATGTTTCATATATTCATATGTACATATATTCATATGTACAGGATTGACCCCTAAAATAATTAACCGACCATTATGAATTTTGGAACAGCTGCTAGGTGTAGTCATATGAGAAATATTTAGTTTAATTTAGTTGTATGTAAAGAGGGGTTTCCACTTCAAGAAAATTTTGTGAAATTTAAACAATAGGTATTAGACATCAATTAATAAATATTTTTCAAATTTCAGTTTCTTTGGAATATTCTAAAGGATTTTATGGGCATAACATCCCATTTGAAAATTCACATATATTAGATTTGTATTGAATTTTATCTATAGTCATTAAACACCAATTAAGATTCCCTTAATTTGAATCTGTTCATAAGACCCCGTAAGCTTAAATTTTAGACATTTTCTAGAATCAAGATCATGTAATGGATTTTGATCAAAATTGGAATAAGGATCCTAGACATAAGGTTTAGTATCATTATATGTTAATGTTAAACTGTTAGGGGGACATAAAAGTAGTGCAAAACTGTTCTGTTCGCGAATTAATTTTACTCATCTGTTTATTTATAAAACTTATGAGAATTTAGAAATTTTTTACATTTAGATAGAAAAAAAGAAAATCCCCCACCAAAGTTAGTATAATTTTGTTTACTGACCGTATCAGCTCCTGGTTTCCAACCAGCTGGACACACTTCTCCATGACTGTCTGTATATTGAAAAGCCTGCACAAGACGTAAAGTTTCATCAACTGAGCGGCCGACAGGTAAATCGTTCATGGTTATCTGCCGCAGTATACCCTTAGCATCAATGATAAAGAGACCACTGTAAGACAAAAAAGAAATTTGCAAAAGTTTTCCATGACACACTGCAATTTCAGTTATAAAAATTGCTTATAACAAAATAATTTAATTTTTAGTATCCTACAAGACGTTTGGTCAAAACCATTACTAATACTTATTCTACTTTGATTTCATTTGAAAATTTGTAAGCTGTGACAGATCTGTTAAGACATTCTTAAAAATAATGTCTACCTAAAAAAGTCTCTTTACTTCTCTATTATCTATAAGACATTATTTTGCTATGTAATTTACAATATTTATAGTGTGTACAAACACTGTAAATTAGATGGCAAAATAAAGCAATTAAGAAAAGTGAAAAAAAAAAAAGTTGCTCTTTTTCTAAATGCTCACAAAACATTTTAAAATGTTAGAAAGTGATTGAATCAACAGGGTGAAAAAATACATAGATGACTAAGAATAGGTAACTTGTTCAGTTAATTATAAATTAGTGTAAAATGGAATTTTTTTTTCAAATATAAATCAATCCCAGTCCTAAAGCATATTTTAACATGTATTTTGTGTCATCAAAGCTTCAGCAAAGAAATGTTGATTCACTCAGCTTTAGTATAATAATAGGTTCTGTCAAACTCCAAAGATGTTTTTGTATGTTTTCATGTGGCTGAGTAAACTTAAGTCAAAATGTGAATCTTCTCTTATATAAAGGGCAGTTGTCTGTATGTATGTATGTCTGTATGTGAAGCTTCTCCTCAAAAACTAAGCGGCGACATGTCAAAAAGTGTATATCTTCAGCACCGTACATATCCTGGGATCATAATATCTCAAAATCGCAAATAACGATTCACTCGCTGACAGTCAACCGGACCACTTTCCGACAAAAGGTAGCAGTTTTTTCGTATTTTATTCGACTTTTTCAACGTTATTATGTACTAAATTTGAAATAATCTAATGTATTTATGTACTAATCCGATAAAAATGCAGAGTCATTGTAAACATCCCATAATCCCTTGCCGGATGTACCCGGTCTTGCCCTAAATTGTGTCCGGTTCTATCAGATCATCCAATAACTTCTGTCCGGATGCATCAATAACAACATAGGAATCCTACGTTAAGAGTGTGTAGTGAAACAAGGGTTGCTCAATCACATCCGCACCTGTCCCATAATCCCTTGCCGGATGTACCCGGTCTTGCCCTAAATTGTGTCCGGTTATATCAGGTCATCATGACGTCAGAGAGTGGCAGTTTTCCTTTCTGTCATTTTTCCCTCTCACACTTTCTTTCTTAATTATTAATAGACGCTAATATTCCTCCCCCCTCCCTCCCTCCCTGTGGCCGTTCTGTTATCATGATAGGAATTACCTCCTCCTTTCAGGCCAAATTGGGGGGGGGGGGGGCGTTACGGTATTCGCCGGTGTGAGCATTACCTCCTCCTTTTTTGAGAAGTGTAGAGGTAAGGTAGTATCGGTTCCGTTGTCATGATGCACTGATCCCATGCATTACCTCCTCCTTTTTTTAGAAGTGTTGAGGTAGGGTCGTATCGGTTCCGTTATCATGATGCCCTCATCCCATGCATTATCTCCTCCTTTTTTGAGAAGTGTTGAGGTAGGGTCGTAACGGTTCCGTTGTCATGATGCACTATTCCCATTCATTATCTCCTCCTTTTTTGAGAAGTGTTGAGGTAGGGTCGTATCGGTTCCGTTGTCATGATGCCATAATCCCATGCATTATCTCCTCCTTTTTTGAGAAGTATTGAGGTAGGGTCGTATCGGTTCCGTTGTCATGATGCCCTCATCCCATCCATTATCTACTCCTTTTTTGAGCAGTGTTGAAGTGTGAGCGCCTCAGGCGAAATCCGGGGAGGGGGAATGTCGGCATTCGTCGGTATGAGCGCCTCAGGCGTACTCTGGGCTGGGGGAATGTCGGCATTCGCCGGTAAGAGCGCCTCAGGACTATTTGGCAGATCAGAAGGAGAAAGGATACTCAAAGTACTTGGCGTTGTCCGGGAAAATAGTGCTCAATGTCCTAGATAGAGCTACTGTAGTGATAGGTTTGGATAATATTTTAACAGCATCTACGCTGAAAAGGATGGGGGAATGGATAAGAGTTATTTCAGTAGTCCCCAGGAGGCCTCTTTGATTTTGAAATACTCGGCGTTGTCCGGGAGAAAAGTGCTCAATATCCTAGATAGAGCTACTGTAGTGATAGGTTTGGAAAATATTTTAACGCCATCTTCGTTCCCCTTTGGACTATTTCGCAGATCAGAAGGAGAGAGGATACCTAAGGGATTTCAGGAGTGCTCATGAAGCCACCTCGATTTTCAAAGTAATCGGCGTTGTCCGGGAGAAAAGTGCTCAATATCCTAGATAGAGCTACTGTAGTGATAGGTTTGGAAAATATTTTAACGCTATCTTCGTTCCCCTTTGGACTATTTCGCAGATCAGAAGGAGAGAGGATACCTAAGTGATTTCCGTAGTCCCCAGGAGGCCTCCTTGATTATCAAAGTACTCGGCGTTGTCCGGGAGAAAAGTGCTCAATGTCCTAGATAGAGCTACTGTAGTGATAGGTTTGGAAAATATTTTAACGCCATCTTCGTTCCCCTTTGGACTATTTCGCAGATCAGAAGGAGAGAGGATACCTAAGGGATTTCAGGAGTGCTCATGAAGCATCCTCGATTTTCAAAGTACTCGGCGTTGTCCGGGAGAAAAGTGCTCAATATCCTAGATAGAGCTACTGTAGTGATAGGTTTAGAAAATATTTTAACGCCATCTTCGTTCCCCTTTGGACAATTTTGCAGATGAAAAGGAGGGAGGATACCTAACTGATTTCAGTAGTCCCCAGGAGGCCTCTTTGATTTTTAAAGTACTCGGCGTTGTCCGGGAAAAAAGTGCTCAATGTCCTAGATAGAGCTACTGTAGTGATAGGTTTGGATAATATTTTAACAGCATCTACGCTGAAAAGGATGGGGTAATCGATAAGAGTTATTTCAGTAGTGCTCAGGAGGCCTCTTTGATTTTGAAATACTCGGTGTTGTCCGGGAGAAAAGTGCTCAATACCCTAGATAGAGCTACTGTAGTGATAGGTTTGGAAAATATTTTAACGCCATCTTCGTTCCCCTTTGGACTATTTCGCAGATCAGAAGGAGAGAGGATACCTAAGGGATTTCAGGAGTGCTCATGAAGCCACCTCGATTTTCAAAGTAATCGGCGTTGTCCGGGAGAAAAGTGCTCAATATCCTAGATAGAGCTACTGTAGTGATAGGTTTGGAAAATATTTTAACGCCATCTTCGTTCCCCTTTGGACTATTTCGCAGATCAGAAAGAGAGAGGATACCTAAGGGATTTCAGGAGTGCTCATGAAGCATCCTCGATTTTCAAAGTACTCGGCGTTGTCCAGGAAAAAAGTGCT
This sequence comes from Sepiola atlantica, assembly GCA_963556195.1. Lineage (NCBI taxonomy): Eukaryota > Metazoa > Mollusca > Cephalopoda > Sepiida > Sepiolidae > Sepiola > Sepiola atlantica. The sequence goes on from OY744516.1 coordinate 174,274,207, forward strand.
CAATATCCTAGATAGAGCTACTGTAGTGATAGGTTTAGAAAATATTTTAACGCCATCTTCGTTCCCCTTTGGACAATTTTGCAGATAAAAAAGAAGGGAGGATACCTAACTGATTTCAGTAGTCCCCAGGAGGCCTCTTTGATTTTCAAAGTACTCGGCGTTGTCCGGGAAAAAAGTGCTCAATGTCCTAGATAGAGCTACTGTAGTGATAGGTTTGGATAATATTTTAACAGCATCTACGCTGAAAAGGATAGGGTAATCGATAAGAGTTATTTCAGTAGTGCTCAGGAGGCCTCTTTGATTTTGAAATACTCGGTGTTGTCCGGGAGAAAAGTGCTCAATATCCTAGATAGAGCTACTGTAGTGATAGGTTTGGAAAATATTTTAACGCCATCTTCGTTCCCCTTTGGACTATATCGCAGATCAGAATGAGAGAGGATACCTAAGGGATTTCAGGAGTGCTCATAAAGCCTCCTCGATTTTCAAAGTACTCGGCGTTGTCCGGGAGAAAAGTGCTCAATGTCCTAGATAGAGCTACTGTAGTGATAGGTTTGGATAATATTTTAACAGCATCTACGCTGAAAAGGATGGGGTAATCGATAAGAGTTATTTCAGTATTGCTCAGGAGGCCTCTTTGATTTTAAATACTCGGCGTTGTCCGGGAGAAAAGTGCTCAATATCCTAGATAGAGCTACTGTAGTGATAGGTTTGGAAAATATTTTAACACCATCTTCGTTCCCCTTGGGACTATTTCGCAGATCAGAAGGAGAGAGGACACCTAAGTGATTTCAGTAGTCCCCAGGAGGCCTCCTTGATTATCAAAGTACTCGGCGTTGTCCGGGAGAAAAGTGCTCAATGTCCTAGATAGAGCTACTGTAGTGATAGGTTTGGAAAATATTTTAACGCCATCTTCGTTCCCCTTTGGACTATTTCGCAGATCAGAAGGAGAGAGGGTACCTAAGGGATTTCAGGAGTGCTCATGAAGCCTCCTCGATTTTCAAAGTAATCGGCGTTGTCCGGGAGAAAAGTGCTCAATATCTTAGATAGAGCTACTGTAGTGATAGGTTTGGAAAATATTTTAACGCCATCTTCGTTCCCCTTTAGACTATTTCGCAGATCAGAAAGAGAGAGGATACCTAAGGGATTTAATGTGGGTTCATGAAGCCTCCTCGATTTTCAAAGTACTCGGCGTTGTCCGGGAGAAAAGTGCTCAATATCCTAGATAGAGCTACTGTAGTGATAGGTTTGGAAAATATTTTAACGCCATCTTCGTTCCCCTTTGGACTATTTCGCAGATCACAAGGAGAGAGGATACCTAAGTGATTTCAGTAGTCCCCAGGAGGCCTCCTTGATTATCAAAGTACTCGGCGTTGTCCGGGAGAAAAGTGCTCAATGTCCTAGATAGAGCTACTGTAGTGATAGGTTTGGAAAATATTTTAACGCCATCTTCGTTCCCCTTTGGACTATTTCGCAGATCAGAAAGAGCGAGGATACCTAAGGGATTTCAGGAGTGCTCATGAAGCCTCCTCGATTTTCAAAGAACTCGGCGTTGTCCGGGAGAAAAGTGCTCAATATCCTACATAGAGCTACTGTAGTGATAGGTTTGGAAAATATTTTTACGCCATCTTCGTTCCCCTTTGGACTATTTCGCAGATCAGAAGGAGAGAGGATACCTAAGGGATTTCAGGAGTGCTCATGAAGCATCCTCGATTTTCAAAGTACTCGGCGTTGTCCGGGAGAAAAGTGCTCAATATCCTAGATAAAGCTACTGTAGTGATAGGTTTAGAAAATATTTTAACGCCATCTTCGTTTCCCTTTGGACAATTTTGCAGATGAAAAGGAGGGAGGATACCTAAGTGATTTCAGTAGTCCCCATGAGACCTCTTTGATTTTCAAAGTACTCGGCGTTGTCCGGGAAAATAGTGCTCATTGTCCTAGATAGAGCTACTGTAGTGATAGGTTTGGATAATATTTTAACAGCATCTACGCTGAAAAGGATGGGGGAATGGATAAGAGTTATTTCAGTAGTCCCCAGGAGGCCTCTTTGATTTTGAAATACTCGGCGTTGTCCGGGAGAAAAGTGCTCAATATCCTAGATAGAGCTACTGTAGTAATAGGTTTGGAAAATATTTTAACGCCATCTTCGTTCCCCTTTTGACTATTTCGCAGATCAGAAGGAGAGATGGTACCTAAATGATTTCAGTAGTCCCCAGGAGGCCTTCTTGATTATCAAAGTACTCGGCGTTGTCCGGGAGAAATAGGCTCAATGTCCTAGATAGAGCTACTGTAGTGATAGGTTTGGAAAATATTTTAACGCCATCTTCGTTCCCCTTTGGACTATTTCGCAGATCAGAAGGAGAGAGGATATCTAAGGGATTTCAGGAGTGCTAATGAAGCCTCCTCGATTTTCAAAGTACTCGGCGTTGTCCGGGAGAAAAGTGCTCAATATCCTAGATAGAGCTACTGTAGTGATAAGTTTGGAAAATATTTTAACGCCATCTTCGTTCCCCTTTGGACTATTTCGCAGATCAGAAGGAGAGAGGATACCTAAGTGATTTCAGTAGTCCCCAGGAGGGCTCCTTGATTATCAAAATACTCGGCGTTGTCCGGGAGAAAAGTGCTCAATGTCCTAGATAGAGCTACTGTAGTGATAGGTTTGGAAAATATTGTAACGCCATCTTCGTTCCCCTTTGGACTATTTCGCAGATCATAAAGGGAGAGGATACCTAAGGGATTTCAGGATTGCTCATGAAGCCTCCTCGATTTTCAAAGTACTCGGCGTTGTCCGGGAGAAAAGTGCTCAATATCCTTGATAGAGCTACTGTAGTGATAGTTTTAGAACATATTTTAACGCCATCTTCGTTCCCCTTTGGACAATTTTGCAGATGAAAAGTAGGGAGGATACCTAAGTGATTTCAGTAGTCCCCAGGAGGCCTCTTTGATTTTCAAAGTACTCGGCGTTGTCCGGGAAAAAAGTGCTCAATGTCCTAGATAGAGCTACTGTAGTGATAGGTTTGGATAATATTTTAACAGCATCTACGCTGAAAAGGATGGGGTAATCGATAAGAGTTATTTCAGTAGTGCTCAGGAGGCCTCTTTGATTTTGAAATACTCGGTGTTGTCCGGGAGAAAAGTGCTCAATATCCTAGATAGAGCTACTGTAGTGATAGGTTTGGAAAATATTTTAACGCCATCTTCGTTCCCCTTTGGACTATATCGCAGATCAGAATGAGAGAGGATACCTAAGGGATTTCAGGAGTGCTCATAAAGCCTCCTCGATTTTCAAAGTACTCGGCGTTGTCCGGGAGAAAAGTGCTCAATGTCCTAGATAGAGCTACTGTAGTGATAGGTTTGGATAATATTTTAACAGCATCTACGCTGAAAAGGATGGGGTAATCGATAAGAGTTATTTCAGTAGTGCTCAGGAGGCCTCTTTGATTTTGAAATACTCGGCGTTGTCCGGGAGAAAAGTGCTCAATATCCTAGATAGAGCTACTGTAGTGATAGGTTTGGAAAATATTTTTTTACGCTATCTTCGTTCCCCTTTGGACTATTTCGCAGATCAGAAGGAGAGAGGATACCTAAGTGATTTCAGTAGTCCCCAGGAGGCCTCCTTGATTATCAACGTACTCGGCGTTGTCCGGGAGAAAAGTGCTCAATGCCCTAGATAGAGCTACTGTAGTGATAGGTTTGGAAAATATTTTAACGCCATCTTCGTTCCCTATTGGACTATTTCGCAAATCAGTAGGAGAGAGGATACCTAAGTGATTTCAGTAGTGCTCATGAAGCCTCCTCGATTTTCAAAGTACTCGGCGTTGTCCGGGAGAAAAGTGCTCAATATCCTAGATAGAGCTACTGTAGTGATAGGTTTAGAAAATATTTTAACGCCATCTTCGTTTCCATTTGGACAATTTTGCAGATGAAAAAGAAGGTAGGATACCTAAGTGATTTCAGTAGTCCCCAGGAGGCCTCCTTTATTATTAAAGTACCTGGCGTTGTCCGGGAGAAAAGTGCTCAATGTCCTAGATAGAGCTACTGTAATGATAGGTTTGGAAAATATTTTAACGCCATCTTTGTTCCCCTTTGGATAATTTCGCAGATCAGAAGGAGAGAGGATACCTAAGTGATTTGAGTAGTGCTCATGAGGCCTCCTTGATTTTCAAAGTACTCGGCGTTGTCTGGGAGAAAAGTGCTCAATATCCTAGATAGAGCTATGATAAAGACTATCATGAGAGGATTGAAAATGATGAAGACTATCATGAGAGGATTGAAAATGATGAAGACTATCATGAGAGGATTGAAAATGATGAAGACTATCATGAGAGGATTGAAAATGATGAAGACTATCATGAGGGGATTTAAAATGATGAAGACTATAATGAGGGGATTGAAAATGATGTACACTATCATGAGGGGATTGAAAATGATGAAGACTATCATGAGGAGATTGAAAATGATGAAGACTATCATAAGGAGATTGAAAATGATGAAGAATGTCATGAGAGGATTGAAAATGATGAAGAATGTCATGAGAGGATTGAAAATGATGAAGAATAGACTGACAGGATTGGAAATGATGAACAATACCATGAGGGGATTTAAAATGATGAACAATACCATGAGGGGATTTAAAATGATGAATAATATCATGAGGGGATTGAAAATGATGTAGAATATCATGAGAGGATTGAAAATGATGAAGACTATCATGAGAGGTTTGAAAATGATGAAGACTATCATGAGAGGATTAAAAATGATGAAGACTATCATGAGAGGATTAAAAATGATGAAGACTATCATGAGAGGATTAAAAATGATGAAGACTATCATGAGAGGATTGAAAATGATGAAGACTATCATGAGAGGATTGAAAATGATGAAGACTATCATGAGGGAATTGAAAATGATGAAGACTATCATGAGGGGATTGAAAATGATGAAGAATGTCATGAGAGGATTGAAAATGATGAAGAATGTCATGAGAGGATTGAAAATTATGAAGAATAGACTGACAGGATTGGAAATGATGAAGAATACCATGAGAGGATTGAAAATGATGAATAATATTATGAGGGGATTTAAAATGAGAAGAATATCATGAGGGGATCGAAAATGATGAAATATACCATGAGAGGATTGAAAATGATGAAGAATATCATGAGGGGATTGAAAATGATGTAGAATATCATGAGGGGATTGCAAATAATGAAGAATATCATGAGAGGATTGAAAAAATGAAGAATATCATGAGAGGATTGAAAATTATTAAGAATATCATGAGCGGATTGAAAATGATGAGGAATATTACGAGAGGATTGAAAATGATGAAGAATATTATGAGGGGATTGAAAATGATTAATAGTATGAGGAGATTGAAAATGATGAAGAATATTATGAGGGGATTGAAAATGATTAATAGTATGAGGAGATCGAAAATGATGAATACAACGAGGGGAGTTAAAATGATGAAGGATATCATGAGGGGATTCAAAATATATAGTATGAACACCGGGGCGGTTATAAGTACCTATATAGAAGGCGCAGACAGTGGTGGTACTTTTTATAGAAATAAGTCATACTATTGCCCTGTGAAACGTAGGATGAAATGGTGGGGAAGAAACAGCTTTCACAAAAGGCAAAATTGAAAAGTAGCGACCAGGGTAGAGAAAAGTAGAAAGATAAAGAGACAGCTATAGAGAGAGAAGGAGAGAAATAGAAGTTTTAATATAAAGATGTTACACACGCAATTTTTCTTCAATTATGTTTTTATGACCCCGAGCAACGCCGGGTAGCCCCGCTAGTCTCTTATATAAAGGGCAGTTGTCTATATGTATGTATGTATGTATGTATGTCTGTATGTGAAGCTTCTCCTCAAAAACTACGCGACGACATGTCAAAAAGTTTATATCTTCAGCACCGTACAACACCTGGGATCATAATATCTCAAAATTACAAAAAAAAAAAATGTTGCTGGGGGTCAACGGGGCCAGTCTTCGGCAGCGGGTCTGGTTTTTTCAAACTTTTCTAATGTTATTCAGTAGTAATTTGGAAATCAGCCAATGTAATTATGTAATAATAATTTTATTTTCAACCAACTTATTCTTGTGCACGTGACGTCACAGTAATAGGTATATGACGTCATCGTTATAGGTTTTTACATTTTTTTCTCTTCAAAACTTATTTTACTTACAGTGACCCGTTGAGTCATAACCACTCACGTTTACAGTGACCCGTTGAGTCATAACCACTCTATATATGTATAGAAAAAAGAAAAAAAGAAGAATTTAACAAGAACATGTTTATAGTGACCCGTTGAGTCATAACCACTCTATATATGTAGAAAAAAAAAAAAAAGAAGAATTTAACAAGTACACGTTTACAGTGACCCGTTGAGTCATAACCACTCTATATATGTATAAAAACAGAAAAAAGAAGAATTTAACAAGTACACGTTTACAGTGACCCGTTGAGTCATAACCACTCTATATATGTATAAAAAAAGAAAAAAGAAGAATTTAACAAGTACATGTTTACAATGACCCGTTGAGTCATAACCACTCTATATATGTATAAAAAAATAAAGAAAGAAGAATTTAACAAGTAAACGTTTACAGTGACCCGTTGAGTCATAACCACTCTATATATGTATAAAAAAAGAAGAATTTAACAAGTAAACGTTTACAGTGACCCGTTGAGTCATAACCACTCTATATATGTATAGAAAAAAGAAAAAAAGAAGAATTTAACAAGAACATGTTTATAGTGACCCGTTGAGTCATAACCACTCTATATATGTATAAAAAAAGAAAAAAGAAGAATTTAACAAGTACACGTTTACAGTGACCCGTTGAGTCATAACCACTCTATATATGTATAAAAAAAGAAAAAAGAATTTAACAAGTACACGTTTACAATGACCCGTTGAGTCATAACCACTCTATATATGTATAAAACAAGGAAAAAAGAAGAATTTAACAAGTAAACGTTTACAGTGACCCGTTGAGTCATAACCACTCTATATATGTATAAAAAAAAGAAAAAGAAGAATTTAAGAAGTACACGTTTACAATGACCCGTTGAGTCATAACCACTCTATATATGTATAAAAAAAGAAAACAAGAAGAATTTAACAAGTAAACGTTTACAGTAACCCGTTGAGTCATAACCACTCTATATATGTATAAAAAAAGAAAAAAGAAGAATTTTACAAGTACATGTTTACAGTGACCCGTTGAGTCATAACCACTCTATATATGTATAAAAAAAGAAAAAAGAATTTAACAAGTACACGTTTACAATGACCCGTTGAGTCATAACCACTCTATATATGTATAAAAAAAGAAGAATTTAACAAGTAAAATGTTTACAGTGACCCGTTGAGTCATAACCACTCTATATATGTATAGAAAAAAGAAAAAAAGAAGAATTTAACAAGTACATGTTTACAATGACCCGTTGAGTCATAACCACTCTATATATGTATAAAAAAATAAAGAAAGAAGAATTTAACAAGTAAACGTTTACAGTGACCCGTTGAGTCATAACCACTCTATATATGTATAAAAAAAGAAGAATTTAACAAGTACACGTTTACAGTGACCCGTTGAGTCATAACCACTCTATATATGTATAAAAAAAGAAAAAAGAAGAATTTAACAAGTACACGTTTACAATGACCCGTTGAGTCATAACCACTCTATATATGTATAAAAAAAGGAAAAAAGAAGAATTTAACAAGTAAACGTTTACAGTGACCCGTTGAGTCATAACCACTCTATATATGTATAAAAAAAGAAAAGAGAAGAATTTAACAAGTACACGTTTACAATGACCCGTTGAGTCATAACCACTCTATATATGTATAAAAAAAGAAAAAAAGAAGAATTTAACAAGTAAACGTTTACAGTGACCCATTGAGTCATAACCACTCTATATATGTATAAAAAAAGAAGAATTTAACAAGTAAACGTTTACAGTGACCCGTTGAGTCATAACCACTCTATATATGTATAGAAAAAAGAAAAAAAGAAGAATTTAACAAGAACATGTTTATAGTGACCCGTTGAGTCATAACCACTCTATATATGTATAAAAAAAGAAAAAAGAAGAATTTAACAAGTACACGTTTACAGTGACCCGTTGAGTCATAACCACTCTATATATGTATAAAAAAAGAAAAAAGAAGAATTTAACAAGTACACGTTTACAATGACCCGTTGAGTCATAACCACTCTATATATGTATAAAAAAAGGAAAAAAGAAGAATTTAACAAGTAAACGTTTACAGTGACCCGTTGAGTCATAACCACTCTATATATGTATAAAAAAAAGAAAAGAGAAGAATTTAACAAGTACACGTTTACAATGACCCGTTGAGTCATAACCACTCTATATATGTATAAAAAAAGAAAACAAGAATAATTTAACAAGTAAACGTTTACAGTAACCCGTTGAGTCATAACCACTCTATATATGTATAAAAAAAGAAAAAAGAAGAATTAAACAAGTACATGTTTACAGTGACCCGTTGAGTCATAACCACTCTATATATGTATAAAAAAAGAAAAAAGAAGAATTTAACAAGTACACGTTTACAATGACCCGTTGAGTCATAACCACTCTATATATGTATAAAAAAAGAAGAATTAAACAAGTAAACGTTTACAGTGACCCGTTGAGTCATAACCACTCTATATATGTATAGAAAAAAGAAAAAAAGAAGAATTTAACAAGAACATGTTTATAGTGACCCGTTGAGTCATAACCACTCTATATATGTATAAAAAAAGAAAAAAGAAGAATTTAACAAGAACATGTTTATAGTGACCCGTTGAGTCATAACCACCTTATATATGTATAAAAAAAGAAAAAAGAAGAATTTAACAAGTACACGTTTACAGTGACCCGTTGAGTCATAACCACTCTATATATGTATAAAAAAAGAAAAAAAAAAGAATTTAACAAGTAAACGTTTACAGTGACCCGTTGAGTCATAACAACTCTATATATGTATAAAAAAAGAAAAAAGAAGAATTTAACAAGTACACGTTTACAATGACCCGTTGAGTCATAACCACTCTATATATGTATAAAAAAAGAAGAATTTAACAAGTAAACGTTTACAGTGACCCGTTGAGTCGTAACCACTCTATATATGTATAGAAAAAAGAAAAAAAGAAGAATTTAACAAGTAAACGTTTACAGTGACCCGTTGAGTCATAACCACGAAGTATGTGTGGGTACCCTGCGACCGCACGAAGTATGTGTGGGTACCCTGCGACCGCACTAAGTATGTGTGGGTACCCTGCGACCGGACAAAGTATGTGTGGGTACCCTGCGACCGGATGAAGTATGTGTGGGTACCCTGCGACGGCACGAACTATGTGTGGGTACCCTGCGACCGGACGAAGTATGTGTGGGTACCCTGCGACCGGACAAAGTATGTGTAGGTACCCTGCGACCGCACAAAGTATGTGTGGGTACCCTGCGACCGCACGAAATATTTGTAGGTACCCTGCGACCGCACGAATATGGGTGGGTACCCTGCGACCGTACGAAGTATTTGTGGGTACCCTGCGACCGGACGAAGTATGTGTGGGTACCTTGCGACCGCACTAAGTATGTGTGGGTACCCTGCGACCGCACGAACTATGTGTGGGTACCCTGCGACCGGACGAAGTATGTGTGTGTACCCTGCGACTGGACGAAGTATGTGTGGGTACCCTGCGAACGCACGAAATATTTGTGGGTACCCTGCGACCGCACGAATATGTGTTGGTACCCTGCGACCGCACAAAGTATGTGTGGGTACCCTGCGACCGCACGAAGTATGTGTGGGGACCCTGCGACCGCACGAAGTATGTGTGGGTACCCTGCGACCGCACGAAGTATGTGTGGGTACCCTTCGACCGCACGAACTATGTGTTGGTACCCTGCGACCGGACGAAGTATGTGTGGGTACCCTGCGACCTCACGAAGTATGTTATGGTACCCTGCGACCGCACGAACTATGTGTGGGTACCTTGCGACCGGACGGTGTATGTGTGGGTACCCTGCGACCGGACAAAGTATGTGTGGGTACCCTGCGACCGGACGAAGTATGTGTGAGTACCCTGCGACCGGACCAAGTATGTGTGGGTACCCTGCGACCGCACGAAGTATGTGTGGGTACCCTGCGACCGCACAAAGAATTTGTGGGTACCCTGCTGCCTGACGAAGTATGTGTGGGTACCCTGCGACGTCACGAAGTATGTGTGGGTACCCTGTGACCAGACGAAATATGTGTGGGTACCCTGCGACCGCACGAAGTATGTGTGGGTAACCTGCGACCGGACGAAATATGTATAGGTACCCTGCGACCGCACCTAGGAAGTATAGGTACCCTGCGACCGCACAAAATATGTGTGGGTACCCTGCGACCGCACGAAATATTTGTGGGTACCCTGCGACCGCACGAATATGTGTGGGTACCCTGCGATCGCACGAAGTATGTGTGGGTACCCTGCGACCGCACGAACTATGTGTTGGTACCCTGCGACCGGACGAAGTATGTGTGGGTACCCTGCGACCGGACGAAGTATGTGTGGGTACCCTGCGACCGAACGAAGAATGTGTGGGTACCCTGCGACCGCACGAAGTATGTGTGGGTACCCTGCCACCGGACGAAGTATGTGTGGGTACCCTGCGACCGGACGAAGTATGTGTGGGTACCCTGCGACCGGACGAAGTATGTGTGGGTACCATGCGACCTGACGAAGTATGTGTGGGTACCCTGCGACCTGACGAAGTATATGTGGGTACCCTGCGACCGGAAAAAGTATGTGTGGGTACCGTGCGACCTGACGAAGTATGTGTGGGTACCCTGCGACCGAACGAAGTAAGTGTGGGTACCCTGCGACCGCACGTAGGATGTATAGGTACCCTACGACCGCACGAAATATGTGTGCGTACCCTGCGACCGCACGAAATATTTGTGGGTACCCTGCGACACCACGAATATGTGTGGGTACCCTGCGACTGCACCAAGTATGTGTGGGTACCCTGCGACCGCACGAACTATGTGTGGGTACCCTGCGACCGGACGAAGTATGTGTGGGTACCCTGCGACCGGACGAAGAATGTGTGGGTACCCTGCGACCAGACGAAATATGTATAAGTACCATGCGACCGCACCTAGGATGTATAGGTACCCTGCGACCGCACAAAATATGTGTGGGTACGCTGCGACCGCACGAAATATTTGTAGGGTACCCTGCGACCGCACGAATATGTGTGGGTACCCTGCGACCGCACGAAGTATGTGTGGGTACCCTGCGACCGCACGAACTATGTGTGGGTACCCTGCGACCGGACGAAGTATGTGTGGGTTCCATGCGACCGCACGAAGTATGTGTGGGTACCCTGCGACCGAACGAAGTATGTGTGGGTACCCTGCGACCGCACGAAGTATGTGTGGGTACCCTGCCACCGGACGAAGTATGTGTGGGTACCCTGCGACCGGACGAAGTATGTGTGGGTACCCTGCGACCTGACGAAGTATATGTGGGTACCCTGCGACCGAAAAAAGTATGTGTGGGTACCGTGCGACCTGACGAAGTATGTGTGAGTACCCTGCGACCGAACGAAGTATGTGTGAGTACCCTGCGACCGCACGTAGGATGTATAGGTACCCTGCGACCGCACGAAATATGTGTGCGTACCCTGCGACCGCACGAAATATTTGTGGGTACCCTGCGACCGCACGAAATATTTGTGGGTACCCTGCGACCGCACGAATATGTGTGGGTACCCTGCGACCGCACCAAGTATGTGTGGGTACCCTGCGACCGCACGAAGTATGTGTGGGTACCCTGCGACCGCACGAATTATGTGTGGGTACCCTGCGACCGGACGAAGTATGTGTGGGTACCCTGCGACCTAACAAAGTATGTGTTGGTACCCTGCGACCGGACGAAGTATGTGTGGGTACCCTGCGACCGGACGAAGTATGTCTGGGTACCCTGCAACCGGACGAAGTACGTTCGGGTACCCTGCCACCGGACGAAGTATGTGTTGGTACCCTGACGTCAGAGAGTGGCAGGAAGAAATTCACTCACACTACAACCATTTTTTTTCTTTCTTTCTTTTTTCACGCTCCCTCCCACACTTTCTTTCTTAATTATCAATAGACGCTAATATTCCCCCCCTCCCTATGGCCGTTCTGTTATCATGATAGGCATTCCCTCCTCCTTTCGGGGGGGGGGTGTCGGCATTCGCCGGTGTGAGCGCTTCAGGTGAAATTTGGGGGAGGGGTGGGGTGGGTGGTATCAGCATACACCGGTGGGACGCCTAAGGGAAAATTTGGGGGAGGGGGAGTGTCGGCATTCGCCGGTGTGAGCGCCTCAGGCCAAATCTGGGGAGGGGGAATGTCGGCATACGGCGGCTCAGGCCAATCTGGGGAGGGGAGGAGGGAAATGTCGGCATTCGGCGGTATGAGCGATCGCCTGTGGGGCGCCTCAGGCGAAATTTGGGGATGGGGCGTATTGGCATACGCCGGTGAGGCAGGCGAAATTTGGGGGAGGGGGAGTGTCAGTATTCGCCGGTGTCAGCGCCTCAGGCGAAATTTGGGGGGAGTCGTCGGTGAGACAGATCCCGACCTTGGGGGTATATCAACCGGTAGTTTAGGGGAGAGGAAGTGACCTAAAGGAAAAGGGATTAAAAAATAAAAAGATAATCTGATTTTTGATTCGACAGTGTAAGATCGACACCTATCGGATAGGACTAGATATACACTTGATCTCAAGGCAATAATGCCGAGAACAGATACTACACTTTGATCTTAGCAAAAAGGCCGAGAAACATCCGAAATTCAAAAATTTAATGTGATTTAAAGGGACTATTTATAACCAATCTACACCTGAACAGTGGTCTATCCACTAGACACTGTTCAAATTACATTAATAAATTAACGAGTAATAATAACTATGATTTTCTTTGAACAAACATTGTATAATACTATTTAACAAGTTCTTTAATGAGTTTTGATGAGCAACAATGAATTTTAGACTCCCTAGGCCGTTTTTCTCTAATTCTGTTTAGTGTAGTATCTGTTTGGATTATGCACTCCATAATCGTCTTGGCTTCATTCCGCCGGTCTATGGAAAAACGATTCACTCGCTGACAGTCAACCGGACCACTTTCCGACAAAAGGTAGCAGTTTTTTCGTATTTTACACTACTTTTTCAACGTTAATATGTAGTAAATTCGAAATAATCTAATGTATTTATGTACTAATCCGATAAAAATGCAGAGTCACTGTAAACATCCCATAATCCCTTGCCGGATGTACCTGGTCTTGCCCGACATTCAGCCCGGTTGTATCAGATCATCCAATAACTTCTGTCCGGATAAATCAATAACAACATAGGAATCCTACGTTATAAGTGTGTAGTGAAACAAGGGTTGCTCAATCACATCCGCACCTGTCCAATAATCCCTTGCTGGATGTACCTGGTCTTGCCCTATATTGTGTCCGGTTATATCAGGTCATAGTACTCGGCGTTGTCCGGGAAAAAAGTGCTCAATGTCCTAGATAGAGCTACTGTAGAGATAGGTTTGCATAATATCTTAACAGCATCTACGCTGAAAAGGATGGGGGGATCGATAAGAGTTATTTCAGTAGTGCTCATGAGGCCTCTTTGATTTTCAAATACTCGGCGTTGTCCGGGAGAAAAGTGCTCAATGTCCTAGATAGAGCTACTGTAGTGATAGGTTTGGAAAATATTTTAAAGCCATCTTCGTTCCCCTTTGGACTATTTGGCAGATCAAAAGGAGGGATACCTAAGTGATTTCAGTAGTCCTCAGGAGGCCTCCTTTGTTATCAAAGTACTCGGCGTTGTCCGGGAGAAAAGCGCTCAATGTCTTAGATAGAGCTACTGTAGTGATAGGTTTGGAAAATATTTTAACGCTATCTTCGTTCCCCTTTGGACTATTTAGCAGATCAGAAGGAGAGAGGATACCTATGTGATTTCAGTAGTCCTCAGGAGGCCTCCTTGATTATCAAAGTACTCGGCATTGTCCGGGAGAAAAGTGCTCAATGTCCTAGATAGAGCTACTGTAGTGATAGGTTTGGATAATATTTTAACAGCATCTACGCTGAAAAGGATGGGGGAATCGATAAGAGTTATTTCAGTAGTGCTCAGGAGGCGTCTTTGATTTTCAAATACTCGGCGTTGTCCGGGAGAAAAGTGCTGAATGTCCTAGATAGAGATACTGTAGTGATAAGTTTGGAAAATATTTTAACGCCATCTTCGTTCCCCTTTGGACTATTTGGCAGATCAGAAGGAGAGAGCATACCTAAGTGATTTCAGTAGTCCTCAGGAGGCCTCTTTGATTTTCAAAGTACTCGGCGTTGTCCGGGAGAAAATTGCTCAATGTCCTAGATAGAGCTACTGTAGTGATAGGTTTGGATAATATTTTAACAGCATCTACGCTGAATAGGATGGGGGAATCGATATAAGTTATTACAGTAGTTCTCAGGAGGCGTCTTTGATTATCAAAGTACTCGGCGTTGTCCGGGAGAAAAGTGCTCAATATCCTAGATAGAGCTACTGTAGTGATAGGTTTGGAAAATATTTTAACGCTATCTTCGTTCCCCTTTCGACTATTTGGTAGATCAGAAGGAGAGAGGATACCTAAGTGATTTCAGTAGTGCTCAGGAGGCCTCCTTGATTTTCAAAGTACTCGGCGTTGTCCGGGAGAAAATTGCTGAATGTCCTAGATAGAGCTACTGTAGTGATAGGTTAGGATAATATTTTAACAGCATCTACGCTGAAAAGGATGGGGGAATCGATAAGAGTTATTTAAGAAGTGCTCATGAGGCCTCCTTGATTTAAAAATTACTCGGTGTTGTCCGGGAGAAAAGTGCTCAATATCCTAGATAGAGCTACTGTAGTGATAGGTTTTGAAAATATTTTAACGCCATCTTCGTTCCCCTTTGGACTATTTTGCAGATCAAAAGGAGGGATACCTAAGTGATTTCAGTAGTGCTCAGGAGGCCTCCTTGATTTTCAAAGTATTTGGCGTTGTCCGGGAGAAAAGTGTTCAATGTCCTTGATCGAGCTACTGTAGTTATAGGTTTGGATAATATTTTAACAGCATCTACGCTGAAAAGGATGGGGGAATCGATAAGAGTGATTTCAGTAGTGCTCAGGAGGCCTCCTTGATTTTCAAAGTACTCGGCGTTGTCCGGCAGAAAAGTGCTCAATATCCTAGATAGAGCTACTGTAGTGATAGGTTTGGAAAATATTTTAATGCCATCTTCGTTCTCCTTTGGGCTATTTGGCAGATCAGAAGGAGAGAGGATACCTAAGTTATTTCAGTAGTGCTCATGAGGCCTCTTTTATTTTTAAAGTACTCGGCGTTGTCCGGGAGAAAATTGTTCAATGTCCTAGATAGAGCTACTGTAGTGATAGGTTTGGATAATATTTTAAGAGCATCTACGCTGAAAACCTATTTAGCATTCGCACCGCGACAGCAATAGGTACGTATTTAGCATTCAGCGGTGGCGATAGGAAGTATATAGCATGTGCACATGGGCGGCAATAAATACGTATATAGCATGCGCATCGGGAGTATAAAAAAAATTGGGGGGAAGGCAAAACATTTATTTTGTCTTTTATCTTTTTCATTGAAAATATTTATGTGTATGGGGGAGAATGAAAAAAAAAATTTTCGGCTGGGGGGGCTAAAAAATTTTTTTTTTTTTCTTTTTTAAAATAAAAATATTTCTATGTATGGGGGGAACATAAAATTTTTGGGGTGTAAGGGTGGTCAAAAAATTTTCTTTTTTTTTTCCTTTAAATTAAAAATATTTCTAAGTATATGGGAGGATAGAAAAAATTTTTTCTTGTGGGGAGGCAAAAAAATGTATTTTTTTCTGTTTGTAACTAAAAATATTTATATTTATGATAGTGACAATACATAAATGAACACTATTTTGTTTTTCTAACACGACAGGGCCGAATAAATATAAGTTCTTACGTATGCGAACTGGGCTGGAGATTGGTACATATATAGTATGTGTACCCTTGCAGAGATAGGTAAGTATGTAGTATGCGCACCAGAGCCGCGATAGGTACGAATATAGTATGCACACCGGGCCGGCGATAGGTTTATATATAGTATGTGTACCGGGGTGGCAATAGGTACTATATAGTAGTGCATAGGGGTGGCTATAGCTACGTTTTTAGCATTCGCACCGGGGTTGTGATAGGTATGTATTCAGCAATCGCACCGGGGTGGCGATATGTACATATTTAGTATTCGCACTGGGTAGTGATAGGTACATATGGTGTATGAACACCTGGGCGGCAATATGTACGTATTTAGCATTCATCCCTGGGCGGAGATAGGTACTTATTTAGCATTCAGCGGTGGCGATAGGTACGTATATAGCATCTGCACATGGGCGGCAATAAGTACGTGATAGGTATGTATTATGCATGCGCACTGGGGCAGCGATCGGTTCATATATAGCACGCGCACCGGGGCAGCGATAGGTACGTATATAGCACGCGCACCGGGGCGGCGAAAGGTACGTATTTAGCATTCACACCGGGGCGGCGATATGTATGTATTTAGCATTCACACCGGGGCGGCGATAGGTATGTATTTAGCATTCACACCGGGGCGGCGATAGGTATGTATTTAGCATTCACACCGGGGCGGCGATAGGTATGTATTTAGCATTCGCACCGGGGCGGCGATAGGTATGTATTTAGCATTCGCACCGGGGCGGCGATAGGTATGTATTTAGCATTCGCATCGGGGTGGCGATATGTACGTATTTAGCTTCCGCACCGGGGCGGCGATAGGTACGTATTTAGAAATCACACTGGGGCGGCGATATGTATGTATTTAGCATTCGTACCGGGGCGGCGATATGTACATATTTAGCTTCCACACTGGGGCGGCGATAGGTACATATTCAGAATTCAGGGGTGGCGATAGCTACATATATAGCATGTACACATGGGCAGCAATAAGTACGTACATAGCATGCGCACCGGGGCGGCGATCAGTACATATATATCACGTGCACCGGGGCGGCAATAGGTACGTATATAGCACGTGCACCAGAACGGCGAAAGGTATGTATTTCGCATTCGCACCAGGGTGGTGATAGGTACGTATTTAGCATTCGCACCGGGGCGGCTATAGGTACGTATTTAGCATTCACACCAGGGCGGCTATAGGTACGTATTTAGCATTCACACCAGGGCGGCTATAGGTACGTATTTAGCATTCGCATCGGGCCGGCGATAGGTACGTATTTAGCATTCGCACAAAAGTGGTGATAGGTACGTATTTAGAAATTCGCACCAATGCGGCAATATGTACATATTAATTATTCCCACTAGGGCAGCGATAGGTACTTATGTAGCATGCACACCGGGGCGGCGATAGGTACGTATTTAGAATTCACACAAGAGCGGCGATAGGTACGTATTTAGAAATCACACTGGGGCGGCGATATGTATGTATTTAGCATTTGTACCGGGGCGGCGATATGTACGTATTTAGCTTCCACACTGGGGCGGCGATAGGTACATATTCAGAATTCAGGGGTGGCGATAGCTACATATATAGCATGTACACATGGGCAGCAATAAGTACGTACATAGCATGCGCACCGGGGCGGCGATCAGTACATATATATCATGTGCACCGGGGCGGCAATAGGTACGTATATAGCACGTGCACCAGAACGGCGAAAGGTATGTATTTCGCATTCGCACCAGGGTGGTGATAGGTACGTATTTAGCATTCGCACCGGGGCGGCTATAGGTACGTATTTAGCATTCACACCAGGGCGGCTATAGGTACGTATTTAGCATTCGCATCGGGCCGGCGATAGGTACGTATTTAGCATTCGCACCAAAGTGGTGATAGGTACGTATTTAGAAATTCGCACCAATGCGGCAATATGTACATATTAATTATTCCCACTAGGGTAGCGATAGGTACTCATGTAGCATGCACACCGGGGCGGCGATAGGTACTATTTAGCATTCGCACCGGGGCGGCAATAGGTACTTAAATAGTATCTGAACTGGGGCGGCGATAGGTACGTATATAGTATGTGCACTGGGGCGGCGATAGGTATGTATATAGTATGCGCACCGGGGTGATGATAGATACGTATATAGCATGAACACCGGGGTGGAGATAAGTACCTATATAGAAGGCGCAGATAGAGGTTTTACTTTTTATAGAAATATATCATACTATTGCCCTGGGCAACGTAGGAGAAATGGTGGGGAAAGAACAGCTTTCGCAAAAGGCAAAATTAGAATGTAGCGGTGAAATGCGGCGACCAGGGAAGAGAAAGGTAGAAAGATAAAGAGACAGCTATAGAGAAGGGGGGGGGGGGGGAGAAATAGAAGTTTGTATATAAAGATGTTACACACACGATTTTTCTTCAATTATATGTTTTAATGACCCCGAGCAACGCCGGGTAGCCCCGCTAGTATTAAATAAGAAACAAAAGTTCCAGGCATTTCCTAAAAACCCTTTATTACTTGTGAACGGGGGGATAGAATTGGCTGATGGTTAAATGACTATTCCCCCTTGTACAGATGATTTATTTTTGAATAAATCGTAAAAATAAATTTTCTGTCTAATAATCAATGGGTCATTTAATGCCAAAACATTAGTTGTAGTATGAGAGTTGAATGTTACAAACGTTTCAGAGGAACATTTCGATTATATCTTGTTATATAGCTTCGTTGCTCTTAGAAATTTAAAAAATTTATTCGGGTCAACCTTGAAGATTTCTTTCAGGTTATTTTCTTGGGAGTGTCTCAGTTGGATCTGTTTAAAGTCTATACAGCTTACCAGTATAGTGATGCACTGTGTAGGGTTCTTGGCACGATATGCAGATTGGTGCTTCTTCTCCTTTCTGCAAGTACGAGTGGGTGGCATAGGTGTGTCCTATTCTGAGTCTAGTTATTGTCACCTCCTCTCTTCTCAGCAACTTTGTATTGGTGTCTCTTATTCCGATGGTCTGTGTCACTTGGTATAATTTATTTTCTATACAGGAATTCCATGATTCCTGCCACTTTTTGAGAATATATGTATTTATTTTTAAGTCTGTATAAGGGATTTTTTCTGTTGTGGGGTTTAGTTGTAATGACTCTTTTGCAGCTTTATCAGCTTTTTTATTCATGTGGATACCGATATGGCTTGGAATCCAGCAGAAGATTATTTCTTTATTTACTGTTAGAGCATTTATTCTATTCAGTAGCTTTGTAATCAAGGGGTTTGTCATTTTTTTTCCTTTATTGATATGATAAAGAGTCTGTAAGTATGAGGTATTTTTTGTGTTCTTGGGATACTATGATATTTAATGCCAAGTCGATGGCAGATACTTCTGCGCTATACCCGGAAGCTCCATCCGGGAGTCTTTTTTTTTAATTTTATTTTTTTATGGATGACCGCGCATCCTACCCTGTCTCCATCTTTTGATCCATCAGTATATATTTGTAGGTGTTCTGTGTATGTATTTTGAATGTTGAGCAGTTCTTCATGGAAAGTTGAAGGATGGGTTTTGGTTTTAGAGTGCTTAGTTTTAATATTATGGATGGTTGTTTAATTATCCAAGGTGGGCATTTTGATTTGATGGATTCATGGATTTTTGTTGTGTCTATTTGGGCTTCTGTGAGGGTTTTTTTTAATGCGAAGGCTGTATAGTTTGATAGTAGTTTCTCTTTTGTTGAATAATTTTGTGTATTGTGGATGGAAAACACATTGGTATGCAGGATTTAATGGGCATGATGAGAGCTTTAAGTAGTATTGTAGTGCTAGTTTTTTTTTGTCTTAATATCAATGGTGGTTCGTTAGCCTCTGTATACAGGCTTTCCACCGGGGAGGTTTTGAAGGCTCCTAAAGCCAACCTTAATCCTTGGGGGTGTACTGCATTTAGTTCTTTTATATAAGACTTTCTGGCTGCTCCATATATTTAGCATCCATAGTCGAGCTTGGATCTAACTAAGGATCGGTAGAGTTTTAGTAGTGTAGTTTTGTCAGCACCCCAGTCGGTGTATGCCAGAACTTTGATTAATTGCATGGCCTTGTGGCATTTTGTTTTTAGATATTTTATGTGGGTATAAAGGACAATTTTTTATCATATATGATGCCCAGGTACTTGTACTGATCAACAACTGGGATATTATCGTGATCCAGATCCGAAGTTTACAGAAATGTATACATTTTGTTTTGTCCTTTGAGAATTTAAAACCGTTTTCTATGGCCCATTTGTTTATTTTATTTAGACAGGGTTGGAGTTTGCGTTCGGCTGTGGGTATTTATTTTGATCAATGCATATAAATAAATCATCCACGTATAGAGTGCAGTCGATCCCAGTATTTATGTTTTTAATGATGTTATTAATTTTTATATTGAAAAGTGACAGACAGGATGCTTCCTTGGGATACACTCATTTCTTGGACTTTTGGGATTGAAAGTATGTTGCCCATCCGCATTTGGAAGTATCTATCATTTAAAAAGTTGCAGATGAACTCTGGCATTCTGTCTTTAAGTCCAAGTAGGTCTCTTTTAATGCCGTATTTCCATAGTGTTGTATGCTTTTTCAATGTTGAAGAAGATTGCTATCAGATGCTCCTTCCTGACAAATGCTTCAAGTCTAATTAGGTGATCAATAGGGCTTCTACTTTTCCTGAAGCCTGACTGATATTCTGTAATTAGGTTTTTTGTTTCCAAATACCATGATAGTCTCATTAACCATTCTTTCAAAGGTATTACACAGGCAACTAGTGAAGGTAATGGGTCGATAATTTATTGGATCTGTATGGTCCTTTTTTTGGGTACTGGGATCACTATAGATTGCTTCCTGTTTTTTGTGGAATGCTGTTATTCATCCATATTTCATTATATATTTGTAATAGAAAAGAAAAAACTTCATAGATTTTAAATTGCTTCCGTTTAGAAACTGATTTTTGAAGTCTAACTCCGCCCTCGTGGGGAGGCAAAACGAAAGATTACAAGTCAGCCGATTTTTTAAAAAGCGTATATATTTCGTTTA
Organism: Sepiola atlantica; assembly: GCA_963556195.1. NCBI lineage: Eukaryota > Metazoa > Mollusca > Cephalopoda > Sepiida > Sepiolidae > Sepiola > Sepiola atlantica. The sequence continues at coordinate 174,295,289 of OY744516.1, forward strand.
TTTATTAAAATAACTTGCGTAATCATCCGTTTTGCCTCCTCAGGCTAGGAGCAATGTGTAGTATGGAAAAATCCTTCTAAACTGAGGTAAGATCCAGAGTGCTCCTTTGTGGGAAGCTTGATTTTTCCCTACAAAACGAAAGATTACTTAAGTACGGTGATAAATATTTCATACCCCCCCATTTCTGCCCTCGTGAAGTTTTTTCCTTTAAGCAACAATTATAAACAAATAAATAAAACTTCGCTAGTTACTCGCCTCCCTACGAAAAAAAAAAAAGTATCCACTTTTTCTTAAAATACACAACACGAAATATAGAATTGCGTTTAAAATTTGTTTTTTATTTAGTAAATAAAAAAAAATTCCGAAATATACTGCATAAATATATAACATAAATAAAAGATCTATTTACAAGTGTTTTGTAAATAGAGACCACGTGTATTGCGAGGTCAACCGGTGACTTCCAAAATATGTCCCGCGTCTTGTGTTAATGATCTGGGGTCCCTATTCTTCTCTTGATCCCATTTGGTGATATATATAGTGAACAAAAGGTTATTTCTTTGTGTAGTGTTGCAGTTATTGCAACTGCTTGCATATTTGTTTTCAAGTTTATTTGGCTGTGTGGAATATTTTTATTGATATATAATGATGATCCACCAGTGGCTATGTTTTTTTTTTGTTTATGTAGTTGTATGATGAGTAATGTTTTATATTGATTGTGTCATTCTCTTTTAGGTGAGTTTCTTGTAGGCAGATTATAGTTTTGATAAGGAGTATTATTTCTTCAAAATTTATTTTTGTACCTCTTATGTTCCATTGTAATGTTTTGTTTGCTATGAGGTTTTTATTTTTATTTATTTATTTTTGTTGATTTTGTTTAACAGTTTCTGGGCTTTCTTCTTTATCTTTCACCTATCTCATTCTCTGAGGAGTTTGTAGTTTTGTCTCTTGTTGGAGTTCGGGTTCTTGTTTGAGAGCAATTGAGTTGTGGTTGTACAATTGCTAGTTTGGGGTCTTGTCTTCTTTTTTTGTCTTGTTTATTTGCTTTTGTTTTCTTGATTGTAGTTTCATTGGTCTGAGCCGTGGTATTTTCAGTTTCTGCCTTTTCAAGGGTTTGGAATCTGTTTTGCGTAGTTATTGGTTGAGTTTCTTGTTTTTCAGTAGGTTCTTTGTTTGATGTTTTTTCTTTGGTTGCTTTTTTCTTATCTTCTTGTACTTGAATTGGCGCTCTTTTCTTTTTTTATTTCTGTTTCAGGCATGTTTTTTCTTTTTATATTTGGTGTTGCTGTTTGTTTTGATTTATTATTCATATTTGAATATAGTTCTTTTAGATTTTCTTGGAATTTTGGCCATTCGTTTTGGTCTAGTTTGACTAGTTTTTCGATAAGTTTTTGATATTGGTCATTTGTTTCATTTTGTTGCCTTGATGGGCTTGTTGTTTTGGGTTGCTTCTGCATATGTGTTGCTTTTCAAGTATGATTCAACAATCTTCCTTGCTTCTGGATATGATATATTTCTTATGTTTTACCTCTGTAATTTCTTTTTGGTAAATTTTACAAGTTTTGGAGTAAGCTGGGTGTTTTTCATTACAGTTTGGACATCTTTCCTCGTTCTGGCATTCATCTTCTGTATGGATGGGTCCTTTTTCACTACATTTCCCACATATTTTCATTCCCCTACATACATTCTGGTGGTGCCCATATTTATGGCATTTGTGGCATCTTAGGGGTGTTAGGATGTATTGCTCTACTTTTTCAATGAGGTAGCCAATTTTTAGTTCTTTCGGAATTGCAGGGGTGTGAAAAGTCAATATATAGGTATTAGTTTGGATGGTTTGACCATTTCTTTTTATGGTTATATGTGTGTGATCAATTAGGCCTTGTTTATTTAACGATGTTCTTATTTCATCTGTCGTCGCCAAGGATAATTTTTGGTTTCTTATAACTCCTTAAGAGGTGTTAGTTTTCCAGGTTTTTAATAGCCTTTGGGTTGCTCTTACTCATATTTTTTCAATTAAAAATGGCGATAATTTGCTAATTTTTTTTTCTTTCTAGAAGTATTATTACTAGAAATCTTGGGAAATTTGTGGGAAAGCTGTTATTTGGAGAGTTAGCCACCAGGATCCTGCCCTTAAGCATCACGGGTTGCCACCCATGGCAAACTGGTGGCCCCGTTAGGTGTAAAAAAAAAAAAAAGGAAAGGAAGATAGAATGAGAGAGAAAGGAGATGAATTGTTTTTTGCTTTGCAGAACATGATTGAGTTTTGCAAAGACAAGGGAGAAAAACAAAAAAAAACTTTAATGTTAGGTGCATTTTTGTTCAGGAAGCGTATATATCTTCAGACAGCCTGATCTGGTAGCACCAGTCTAATAATAAAAAAACTTTGAAAAACATTTGATGAGTAAAATATAACTTTAGTAAGTTATGTAGACAAGCTGGAGTAGTTTCATAAAATGTTTGAAAATAAAAGATTTAAAAAATTTTTTTTTTTTTTTCAAAATTTTAGGATTGATTACATTTTTCTTTCATCACTTTACAAAATAACTTTTAAGATTATATTTCCTCTACAATTAAGTTTCATAAAATTTCAAAATTTGTTTTAAGCTTACAGCTTTCATCTTAATCCCAACCTGATTACAATTTCTCCAACACTATTTGTTTATCCTCGCATGTCCACTTTAACAATAGTTGTTAATTCTGTCTAGTTTCTTAGAATTTTTTTTTTTAAATATTTAAAAATAGACTAGTCAAAATCTTAGAAAATGGGCGACCGCCATATTTTTCTTTTAACTGTAAAAACATTTGTTCTTAATTTTTTTCCGCGTGTTAAAAAGAGAAAAATAATGACAAAATAAATATTTGTGAAAGCAAAAATGCTTGTATGTTCATTTTAACAAGAAAATGCAAACAGATAAATTTTTAAAGAAAGGGATAAATGGATGTGGAAAAGCAGCTTTCTCTGGTCTCAAAAAGAAAGAGAACTGACATGGCTGCTCATGTTAAAAAAGAAAAGACAAAATAGACTTCCTTATAACAGATTATTGAAGAGAATATTTAAGGTATTTTCTTTTTTCCTGATTGTTAAAAAAACAAAAAACAAATCAAAATCAATATTTTACAAGTGCTGATAATAAAAATATCCTCAAACTTATTTTAGAATATTTTAAATTAAGACATTTTTTAAAACCACCGGAATTCAGAGTTCAATTTCTTCACTAAATTTTTTATTTCAAATGGTTGGTCACACTAAAAATATTTGTTAAAGAGAAAAATACACACTTGTGATATAAAACAGTTCTAAGAAAACACTAAATGCTTGAAAATGAAAGGATGATTAGAAATCATCTCTTACCGTAAACTGTGGCCAAGATTCTGCAGATAAACACCATATGCTTTGGAAATCTCATGCGTAATGTCTGATAAAAGCGGGATCTTCAAAGGGCCCAACCCACCTTTGTTCCTTGGTGTATTCAACCTATAAAAAAGAAAAAAAAATGTTTATTTTTTACATAAAATGTTTATCCAATTCAAACAGATTTTGAAATCACATTTTTCAAAGGAGAAACAAGACTTTATAGCTTTAGATAATTAAATGAAATGGAGACTGACGTTGTCATTCAGAATTTCCATTAAATAATGGAGATTAATTTTACTTTTATAGATAGATATTTTAATGTATATATTTTTCTTTGAACTTGAATCCAAAACTGAATCTGTTTTAACATTCAGAGTTTGTTTACCGTTCATATCTTAATGAAAAAAAAAAAAGAGATAGGCATTTTTTCTTTCTTAGACACAAATAAAAAACGATTCTTGCATTTTGTGGGAGAAGTAACTGTGAGCAACAGAACATATAAAAATTGGTAAGTGAAAAAAAAAGGAGATTTTTTTAATGAATTCTATAAATCACAGCTGGATATACATGTTAAGATTGGAATCAAAATCAGCATCATACGAATTAAGTATTAGAAATATACTTGCAACAATTAAACATGTAGATGTGAAATTTCCACATAAAAAGACTTATTTTGTGTACAATTTGAAATGGTCATAAATGAGCTTTAATTTGTAATACGTATCAGTGAGGTGGTTTGGCAAAATATTGGCCAATCAGCTCGCAGGGCGCATCGATATCATTAGTTCCCTAAGGAACTACTTCAGGCCCCTTAGGAGATTGTAGACGATCGCCTCAGAGAGACTCCTGCAAACAAAGAGAAAACACCTTCTGCCTCCTTGTCCAGTAAGTAAATAAATAGAAAGAGAAATACGTATGTTATATTATGGATGGGGCCCAAGATCTTTAGATACGATTAAGTGAGCTAGTGTGAATTATGGCTGGGGTCAAATGAGATAATGAGTGCGGGTCAAGCTGACATGCACCGAAGGGGACCATGAGTCAATCAGGTTTTTGTAAAAGCATAACAAAGTTACAAATTCGGCGGAGACACAGGGAATCTCGGGTCAGAAAAGGTCAAATGTGGTACGATTGTGAATGTTGTGTATGATTGGACGACCCGAGGAAGTGTCCTCTTATGTCATTTGTTTTGATCAAAAACGAGTTTTTAAAAAAGTCTGGGTTTTGGAAGCGAGCCGAACGGTCGAATTCTCTATGTCTTCAAATGAAAAAATACAACGCTTTGGGAGCTGAGAGCGTGGGCATCACAATGTAGCCGCTCGTCCTGAAAGCAAGCGGACCAATGAGAAAATGGGCTAAAAGTTATGAGCTGGATCTCAAATGAGATCCAGCAGAGATCCCCGTGCATCGTCGCATCCCACAGCAAAAAGTATGAATGAGTGAAGTACAGAATTGAGCGAATGTAGGGAAAACCCTTCCACAACCAAGTCCAGAATAAAAGAATCGAATCTCTCTGAAGAAAAACTGCCTCCGAGTGTTGTCTCCTGCCCGTCTATAAAATTTGTCCACAGAACAAGACCACCAGCATCGATCACGGCCAGAGACTCAATGAAACTGCCGGCACAGATGGCGATCACGACAAAAGAAACTGTAAGGTAACTTTTTGTATTCAACATTTTCGGGTCCCAATCTGTTAAACAGAGAGTTAAAACGGAAAAAACAAGTGTACGATGTTTAAAAAGAACTATGTTTAAAGTGAACAATGTTTAATTTGAAAAACTGAAGAGATAAACTGTGACAATGTTTTAACGAGAAAAATGTTTAAAAAGAAATGTGCTTAACGAACAATGTTTAATATAAGTAAAATGTGCTTAACGAACAATGTTTAATATAAGTAAAATGTGCTTAACGAACAATGTTTAATATAAGTAAAATGTGCTTAACGAACAATGTTTAATATAAGTAAAATGTGCTTAACGAACAATGTTTAATATAAGTAAAATGTGCTTAACGAACAATGTTTAATATAAGTAAAATGTGCTTAACGAACAATGTTTAATATAAGTAAAATGTGCTTAACGAACTGTGTAAAAAGAGAACAATGTTTAATAGGAAAAGTGTACCATGTTTCAGGTGAACAATGTTTAATTTGAATCTAATTTGAAGGTGGAAAGAAAGTCTGTTACGTGTTAAAACAGAAAAAGTGCACCATGCTTAATTTGATATGTTAAAAAGAGAATGTTTTAAAGTAAAATGTTTTAACGAGAAAAATGCTTAATGTAAAGAAAAATGTTTTAAAAAAAGAAACAGGCTTAGCGAGGTGTTTAAATAGTACCATGTTTAAAAGGACTGTCAGTTTAAGGGCTTAAAAATGCCTTAAAGAAATGTGCTGGAAAGGTTTGAAAACGCTTCTAGACTTTTCCTGTTGTTTTCGGCTTCCGAGAAGCGTTTAAGAGACTATTGGTTTTGTGTCGAATAATGTTCATTGATTATGTAACAAAAATCTCATTTTGGTGCCATTGTTTAAAAGATATTAAGAACTTTGTATCGATTTTGTGGGACGAGCCTTGGTCAGCGCTTCCGGGGGATTTTCGTATTATGATTTTGTGGGAAGCGTTGGCCACGAGGTGTCGTCAGTTCTAACGATGTAATGTAACAAATCCCGTTTTGGTGACCGTGACCAGTTGTTTAAGCGAGAACTGCCACGGCCCATTCCGGGACGGTATGTAACACGTAGAGAGCGGATGGTTATAATAGATAAAAGTTAAAATGAAAAGAAAAAGAAAAGATAAGAAAAATTACTTAAAATAAAAATCAGCCAAAGTATCGATTTTATTTGAAAATTATAAAAGCATATAAAAGAAAAATAATATATTCTGAGGTTTTGCGATTGTATGAATGTTTGATAAGTAGGGGTGGTCAAAATTGAAACAATTTACCTGTTTTGTGTATTTTTTTTTATTACTGGCCAGCTTTGTGGAAAAAAGCTATTACAGGTCTCCATAAGATTTCTATGAGCCATTGGATGTTTTTTAACCGTGGACCTCTGTTCGTTGTTTTAAATTGATTTATAAGCCTTAAAAGTGTTATGGATGAAATTGCCTAAGTGTTTATGGCATAGAAGTATAAATGTTAAAAAGAAATTATACGTGTAACAATCAAAGATTCGCAACTGAAATGAATTTGCTCGAGGAGATTGATAAGTATATGACATCATTTTGAATCAATGTACAAAAGAATTTATTCAGTTAGTTAATATAAACCGTAAATTCAGGAATGAGTTTAAGTGTATGTTTAATAGTTATAAGTAACGACAGACAATAAATAAATATATGTAATCAGATATTCTGTAATTTTGAAGGAATATCAGGTAGCTGTTATTAATTGATTTAGGAATCTTGTATATTACGTATGAAATTATTAGAAGAATGAAATTAAATGATTACGGTGATGATTCTATAAATTATCCGATGTAATTTATTTACTGGCGTTAAGTGGGAGAGTAGGAGTAGATAAAGATTAAAGGGAAAAGTTATTGCTACCATCTGTATAGAGTATGTTTTGTTAGATGTTGAAAATAGTCATAAATTTCTTGAAACACGCTCTAGTGAATAGAGTGGTGAGTTTAAGTAGCCTATGATGCATGTGGTTATTTTCTTACTCTCGCCAAAGGTACAGGGGGAAAAGTCCACTTTATATAGTAGATATAGTAAAAATTTGTAATAAATTTAAAGTCAGGGGTTTTTTTTGGGGGGGGGGGAATTTTTTTTTTTAAATGAACAGTTTATTTACAATATATTTGAATATATCGCTTATTTTGTTGGGTTTTTGCACACACTTTCGATAAAACTAATTTTCTTTCTGCTCTGCATTTTCTTATTTAATGTTTCTTAAGCTTCTCTTTGGACTATTAAGAAACTCGGAAAGGTTGGTTTTAGTCGTGCTCTAGAAGAATCCTTAATTTTATTTGGATGGCTTCAGTAGCGCTCTAAATGGAAGTAATAAATGTAAGATTACGGTTTTACATTTGGTAAGTGATATATATAGTAATCTAAAAGTGCTCAACATCCTAGATAGAGGAGGTGTGTTTAAACGCAGTGTTACCCAGGAGAAAGAACTTCTGCCTTTTGTTAACCCGGTGTTGCCCAGGAGCCATAATAGTAATAATACAATAATAATAATAAGTGGTATAAGTTAATCCAAAGTGCTCAATATCATATAGAGAGAGCAAGTGTGTTTACTTGGCGTTGTCCGGGAGTCAACAATATCCTAGATAGAGCAATCCTACATAGAGCAGGTGTTTTTAAAACGCTGCATTGTCTGGGAGAAAAATTTTCACTGTATATGCCAAATGAGCCGGTCATAGAATCAAAATATAGAAAGTAACGTCGGTAGTGAAAAGGTACTCTACGTTGCTCAAGAGTCCGTATTAAATATCCTAGATAGAGCAGGTGTGTGCAATAATACAGTAGTACATTTTCAATGTGGTGCATGATTGATGGAGAAAGTGGAAGACAAGACACTCAGCGTTGCCCGGGAATACACTAAAATGTACCGTATCTACAGATTTATCATAAAGTTGAGATCTTTAACCACGGGTGTAAACTTAAAATCAGCTCCCTCTTAATCTGTGACCGATAAGTGAACAGAAATTTTAAGTGTATTTAAAAAGTAAATATTCGAAACTAAATTAAATAATTCTGAGCAGCACCAGTGTAATGTTTAGTTATCCCCCTTGCATAGATTTTAATATAAATAAAACGTGCGAGCACTGATAAGCGGGCGACGAAAGTGATAACGTGTTCTGTCTTTTGTTTTCTTGCATCGTTTCTGTTCGTATTTTATCTTTCTGTTTCAGCTCGCGAGCCGAAAGAATACGATTTTACAACCAGGAGGGTACAGTACATATTATATAAACTTCAATAAAGACATTTTGTTTTGAATACAATTTTTCTTTCTTTCTTTAGATTCTACAGCAGTCAAATTCCAATAGTGATAAATATAGAATTGTTAAAAAAAATTTAATTTCTATGATGAAATTCATAAAAATGATTCTCAGCTATTTAAGCCAGGATAGTGCTAGGTGACCTTGCTGGTAGAATTGGTATGAAAACTTACCAAGCTAAATGAGTAAACTGAGAATCAACAGAACACGCAACTACTTCAGTGTTTAAGGCTCTGAATTCTTCAACTCGGTCACTGAATGCAATAATTTCTGTTGGGCAGACAAACGTACTGAAAAGAAAGAAAAAATGCCCCATTTAAAATCTTTCTTTGCTGTTAAATATAAAAAAATAAGCAATTGAATTTTAGAAACATGGATTGCAAAATTAAAACAGTTATTTTATGCATAGAACCCACAGAAAATGTTATAATTATTGTGAGATTAAAATGAAATTCTTGAAAAATAAGTTTTAAAAGTTCAGCAGTTAATATGTACAATTAAAACAGGATATGCAATAAACTCGGCTGATAAAACCATTCCTTCTTAATTTATATTCCATCATTCATGCAATGGACTTGTGTTAAAAATAAATTTTATTGACTACAAGGCAATATTTATATAAAACTTTGTAGGTAATTCAAGTGTAAGTATTTCTTATATGAAGTGTTATTTTTTTAATGAAGTCTATAGAAACAAATGTTGCTAATTGTTAAGTATTCCCGTGCTAAAAGATAATGGCCACATTATTTAATTTGATCAATTCATTTTCAGTCAAAGTCCATTTATCGTAAAATAGCAATGAAAGTGAAAATACCAGCTTTGACAAAATAAAATATTGAAATTATTTGATCTTTTCTGGAGGTTCGAACTAAATAAAACTTTTTTAAAAGGGAGCCTTTATGAAAAAAAATGTCTTGAAAGCTTTAAATACTATGATTTTATGGTATACATATCATTTTCTCGGGTAAATAATACTATATACATATTTGATCTGCATAAAAATGAAATCTTTAAATTTGAATTTCTTCTATCATGAGATGTACTAAATTTGAATTTACATAAATTAAGTTTTAAAATAAAAAATTTTTTTTATTGAAATAAATTAAAAACAAAAAACAGCTTTTTTAAAAATAATTATTTTACCATGTGACAAATGATAGCCAAGAAAATCTATGGAAGCACTATGCAAAGATAGAAATTATAATCATAGAAAAAAGAATTTTAATTACAATAGAATTATAAAAAAACAATAAAAAGTAAAGTTGATAAAAAATATATTAAAACATGAAAAATAGAAAGAACTAGAAATGTAAAGGAAAAAAAAATCCATAGCCATGTTTAGAGTGCAAAATCGAATAAATCTGATACGATCGTTTATGTTTTACTAAGATCTATGCGCCTACATTAAAAGTTTTTAGATATAATGATAATAACATTTTGGTTTGGGATACCTACTTATAATAGTTTTTTTTAAAAAAGGTAAAAACAATAATAGGCTATTTACTTTTATTAAAAAATCATCATCACTAATTAAATTAGTTCAATTATGAACTAATTTAATTAGTGATGATTTTTTTTTATTAACTGTGCATTTGAAAACCATATTCAAGTGCTTAGTTTCCGTTTTAATGATTAAATTAAAATACAGTAACACCTTATGATTTTTTCTACAAAAGAAAAATGTTTTCTTTTTTTACACTTGTGGACTTCCATACTTGGAAACTGGCACAAAATTTTGATCAATTATACTCGAGGCACCCCAGAATGAGCAAGGACACATTTTGCATTGACACCGTTTTCTTTTACTTCCAGTTAAATTATAAACAAAAAATATGCACACGTGTCTTTGCAGATATTTAAAAAAATAAAAAATGTTTTGACAAAACGTTTTGTTTTGTAAACTTTGGAGATATATAAAAAAATAAATTTTTAATTAAAAAAGCTACAAACTTATTAAACAAAATGTATAAACAAATGAATCAAATTTAAACAAAAAATATTTAAATAAGTGGATGTTGTCATACAATTTGAAAAAGGTATTTTCTGAGTGCCTTTCATGCCACAGAAATTTCTTCAGATGGGAATCTGAGTGAAATTTTTTACAACCGAGCATTCGGTCAATGAAGAAATCCTTCAAAACTAAAGCAATTTTTATTTTTGACACCATCTCTGCAATGTTTTTTTCATATTTGTTTATTATTAAAAGTTTTCTAAATAAAATATATTTTTTAACTTTTATTTTATTGTGCTTGTAAATAAATATTTAATACCTCCCCCTTCTTTTTTAAAATAAAAATCTGCAAAGGCAAGTTATAAATGTGCATATTGCTTTGTTTGATTCAACCAGAAGTAAAAGTTTAAGAAATCGGTGTCAAGGCAAAATCTGTCCTAGGGTGACCCAAGTATAATTGATCCAAAAATTTTAAACATGTTGCGAGATGACCGTGTTGCTGTCTGAAGTAAAAACATGCCTCCTCAGAGATATTTTTTGCACATATATAATTTTTTTAATTTTATATGTGTAAATATTTGTTTTACATATATGGGTTTTTTAATTTTTCTATTTACTAATTTTACATAAAAATTTACATTTATTTACATAAAAATTATCAAATGCTCTTAAAACTTTCATTTTACAGTACGAGGGGTCAAATTCATAACCTTTTTTATGAATTTAAATGAATTAAAAATTATATTGTTTATTTTAATGATGATAATAAAGCTAATATCTTTTAAATAAAACTGAAATTTAATCATAAATAATTAAAATTGTGTTATAGTTTTCACTGAAAAAAAAAAATTGAAAGTCTGAAGAATTGAAAAACTAAAGTCATAAAATGTGACAGCTCATGATTAAATACGAATGTGAGAAGAAGGAAGAGACGGGGAAGCAGTTTCCCAACTTACAAATCAAGAGGATAAAAGAAAAATACAAGATATTTTCCTTTAAAAGTTTGCAGACTAATTTCTTCAAATTTCCCATTAATAACTGCTGTACCATTCCAGTTTGGAGCAGGCTTGGAGACTGAAAAATATAATATAAGAAATACTCATTTCGAAAAATAAGGTTTTTTGGTCTACAGTTTAAGGGAATGTAACATTTTAAAGGTTCGGAATTAGAATGAAAATCTAAGGTTATTTTTTTTTATTATTAATCTTTAAAAATGCATAAAGATTTGCTGCTCTTTTTAAAATTAAATAAACACACATGTCCCAAATGTCTCGCTGTATGTATGTGTGTGCAAGTGTCAAGCACTAACCTTTGTTGCTGATAGTAGTAGTAATTAGTTTCTCTTAGTCAATTGTATCTTTTTGAACTGTCATATTTGGTAAGGTTGTGATGGTTTATATTGGGATCTATTGGCTCCCAGAGAGCGATACTTATTTGTTAAGAATTTGTGATTTTACACCTGATTGTAAACTTGTGTTCCCCCATTTCTACTTACTATGAGGGTCTACTTATTATGTAGGGGTGCTTGGGCCATAAAAACCGGCTGTCAGGAGAAATGACCAAAAGACACAAAAAAAACAAAAAAAATTGACAAAAAATATGACCAAAAAAAACAAACATCAAAACAAAAAAATTGCGCCAAAGAGCAAAATAGAAAAAAAAAATTAACAAATAACATGAAAAATTTTAACAAAAACCAAAAAAGGTATAAAATCAAAATTAGTGCAAAAAAGCAAAACAGAAAATTGACAACATTAAAAGACAGATTTAAAAAAAAAAAAAAAAAAAAAAAAAAAAATCAAAATTGCCACAAAAACAAATTGACAAAAAACATGAGAACACAACAAAAAACATCAAAATTAGCACCAAAGAGAAAAAAAATATTGACAAAAAACAAAATAAAAACAAAAAAGCCATCACAAACATCAAAATTTGCGGAAAAAATGACAAAAAAACAGGATTAAAAAGAATTTCTTTCACCCCCCCCCCCAAAAAAAAAATTTGTTTAACCCACGCCAAGCATCCTAAAATATTTATTTTTTGTTAGAAAATTTTGTTTACTCTCCCCACCCAAAGAAATATTTTTAGTTTAAAAAAAGTTTTTCCCACCACCCCAAATTTTTTTTACTCTCCCCCACACAAAGAAATATTTTTAGTAAAAAAAAAAAATCCCCCAAAGAAATATTTTTAGTTACCCCCCCCCCCCCAAAAAAAAATGTTCTACTCTTCCCCACCTAAAGAAATATTTTTAGTTAAAAAAAAAAAAAAAAATCCAATTTTTGTTTTTACTTTATGATAAAGGCCTGGCCTGCAAGAGGATGGAGATGCTGCTTTACAAAATTTCTCTACAAGCTCTTCAGGAATATATTGCAAACTTGGCATGACAGTGACCAAATTGATATTGTCAGGATATTGGGTTCCACAGGCAAGGCAGTCTAACTGCAATACTTGTAGAAAATTCAATAGTCTAGCTTTCAAGTACCCCAAGTTGACAAATTTGCCAAAACACAGAAACAAAATAAAAATAAACCAAAAAAAAAAAAAAAAATCGTATAAAATGACAATGTTTATTTTTTAGGTACGTGCAAAAATTACTCTTGTACGGACTATGCTTATTAAAAGGCGCTTATCATTAATTGTTTAATTAGTTTCTGTGTAATCTTTGATTGTGTTCGAAAGATAAAAGCCTAAACTTAATTTCTAAAAGGAAAAAAAATTGTCTATTCACGTGTGAAAAAGAAATTATAATTAAAAATGTTATCACGACGGCTAAAAAGTTCAGTGAATTTTGAACTTTGAAGAAATTACTTGTAAAAAACCTTTGAAAGACAAATATAAGTTTTTGGGAACTATTTCAAAGATATTAAATTAAAGTCATAAGATACTGAATTAAAACAAAAATTTCCTACGTTTTACTAAAAATTAGCAAAATTATCCCTCCCAAAAGTCATGGTTTAGTAAAATCCGGCATCAGTCAATCGGTAAACGACTTTGTTTACCAACTGATTATCGCTATGTAGAATATATGGAAGACAAAAATGTCATAATATTTCTGTTTATAAGTTTCAACTTTATATATAAAAATGGTTTTGTAATAGTTTATAGAAGTTGAAAAATTATTATCCATTAATTTCTTTATTCTTTTTAAGGTTATAAAGAAATTTAATTAATATAAGTACCCTCATTTTGTTGTAATAAAAAAGGAAATGCTTACTCTGAAATTATTGATGACGTCTGTTTACCAATGTTTTTCCTTAGAATTTGAAATAAAACTTTTAAAAAATTATTTTTACGTTTATAAACTGCGTCAATTTTATCAATTTTTTTTACATGATGATTAAAAACTTTAGTTATTCGATTTATTCTTAACGTGTCGTAACGATAAATTACATTAATTCTTTTTAAAATAAAGCATATTTTTATTTTAAGTGTGAAAAAGTAAATTAAAGTCAATGACTACACTGACAATTTATTCATTGAAAAAAAGTTAAAGCAATTATTTATTAATAAATAAATAGAATTCAATTTTGACAGAAAATGTCATGTTTGAATTCTTTTAATAAATAATTGTTTTTAACTTTTTAAATATTTATTAATGAAAAAAAATGACAAAACAAAAACAAACTTTCCAAATGATTGACGATGAATTGTGAAATTAACGATATTGTTGAACCTCTAAAAATAAAATATTGAGGGCGGTGTAAAACTGAGTGGTGGTTGGTGAGTTAATCCCGCCTTTTTATTACAGAACAGGGCCATCATACCAATCCAAGTTAATCGTTAGTAGAAATTATCCAATTTTTTAAATTCAAAAAGAATTTTTTAAATTATAATATATCGTAATAATCCTGATCCTCATTTTTTTTTTCAATGTTTTTATTTTATTTTCAAGATTATAAAAATAATTTCTTACGCTGCTGATGACACGTTCATGTGCGAAAGAGAAATATAATTATATCACATTTTTAATTTTCCCAGAAACTCTAATCATTAAAATCACATAAAATATTTTTTGCAATTATATTATTTTTTGGTGAAAATATTGATGAAACAATGCTTTATTCAATGATGACATCGCTAATTCAAGAAATTAATTTTTCTTCAAGGTATAGTGATTTTATTAACACGGAATTTAAGAGTCCTTTTTGTAATATATATAAAATATTTTTATTAAAAATGTTTAATTTCTAACATCTACAATGCTTTATTTTCATTAACATTTTTCTTTTAAATTCATGCATTTTTTTTTTTTATTAATACAGGTAAAAACGCATAAGGGCCGGCTGACTGGCGCAAAACCAGTTTGGCCTTTTTAGGGCCAAATGTCACGAATTTGGTGTTTTGGCCTTTTTTTGTGTGAATATTCTGGAGTTCACTTATGCTGTGCCAGGCGTATCGCAGAATTGAAAACAAACACAAATACTTCGCTAAAAAATGAAGAACAAACACAGAAAAAAAATGTCAAAATAAAAAAGTGTCCATTTCTCGCAAAAAAAAAAACGGCTCTTGTAGAGATCTCGTACACGAGCGAAATTTATTTTAGAAGAGTTTCAATAGTGTAAGGGGCAGTACCCCTACTATTACAACCAGCAACGTAAGTAGTAAGTAACTTTAAAGCCTTTTATGGATATAAAAACATTCCCTCCCGTATAGTGCATTTGACTCTTAACATATTTTAAATATTATTTAATATGGAAAAAGAAAAAAAAATAAGTCGTTGCTGGTTGACGTAGTAGAGTTACTGCCCCTTACACTATTGGAACTCTTCTAAAATAAATTTCGCTCGTGTACGAGATCTCTACAAGAGCAAAAAAACTTTTATAAATACTCGTGTCACTTCGCTAAAATTGAAAAACAAACACAAAAAAGAAAATTAAAAAATATAACCAAATATTCTGAAGTTTACAGACAATTTTCTGTGTTTGTTCTTCATTTTTAGCGAAGTATTTGTGTTTGTTTTCAATTCTGCGATACGCCTGGCACCGCATAAGTGAACTCCAGAATATTCACACAAAAAAGGCCAAAACACACCAAATTCGTGACATTTGGCCCTAAAAACCAAACTGGTTTTGCGCACGGCCCACTAGCCAGTCAGCCGGCCCTTATCATGCGTTTTTACCAAAAGGCCAAACTGGTTTTGCGCACGGCCGACTAGCCGGTCAGCCGGCCCTTATGCGTTTTTACCGAAAAATAATGGGTTCATTATATTATCGTTGATTAATAAATACTGAAAATTTCATTAAAATTGGTTGATTTCCTGAATTTTTAAGTGAAGGGGGAGTTCAAATGTTTTTACATTTTGGGAATCGACCATTGATTTTGCACGTACCTACTTATTTTTAATAATGAAGACGATTCTCTATTTTTAAATGACTGCGATTGAGTCACGTGAGCCAAATGCCTGGCGGCGGGTATAAAAAGTACAACGCATAAAATTTGGTGATGAAGACTGGAAGGTATCGGTATTTATCTACCTCCCACAGCAGTAAAATGTGACACGAGGTCGAAAGTGGGATTTGATAAGTCAGCACCCTAGAGGAAGAGCACTTATGACCGTCAAAAAATGCCTTGGCAGCCCCGTCGGCATTCCCCGGTAGGGGCACCTCAGGCGATTAGCAATAAACTAACCCCTTCTCAAAGGGTGAGAAGGCAAAGCCTGGGAAGGTGAACCTCCTAGAACTGCACAGGACCATCCCACAGACCGGCGGAATCAAGCCCAGAAGGCTAAGACGACACCGGTCTATAGGGTGTAGTATCCATCGGAACAGATACTACACTTTCATCTTAGCCAGATGCCAAGAAAGAATCTTCCAGTCTTCATCACCAAATTATGCGTTGCGGAACCCAGTTCAGTTCAAATTCTGTAGAAGTATTATTTACTCCTCTTCAGGAGTTAGGCACAAGGCCAATTTTATCCTACTCCCACAAGTAAGATGTGACCCAAGGTCGGGTCGGAAAGTGGGGGTTGAAAAGCCAGCGTCCGAGAGGTGAGCACTCTGACCATTAAAAATTGCCTGGGCAGCCCCGTCGGCATTACCGGTAGGGGCGCCTCAAGCAGTAAGCAATTAACTTACTCCTCCCCAAAGAGGGGAGGCAAAGCCTGGGAGGGTGGACCTCCTAGAACTGCACAGGACAATCCCATAGACCGGCGTAAATCAAGCCCCGAAGGACAAGACAATACCAGTCTATGGGGTGCAGTATCCATCGGAACAGATAATACACTTTGATCTTAGCCAAAAGGGCAAAACGTTATTATTTAGAAACCTATCATTAGCATGGTGAGAAAAGGGGGATTTATTTCTTTTACTATTCTGTACCTTTACCAAAAATTTAGTTTCTTCCATAGTTTTGTTTGATTTTTTATAAAAAGAAATTCTGTATAATTGCGAAATAAGCGCCATATGGATAACAATTATTTATTGATAGTAATGATAATCAAGTCGTTTTTCGAGGGAAATGGAAACATCTGGAATAAGTATACAAAATCATTTTTTTTTTACCGTGTGGGGTTTTCGACGTTCAGGGTCATTGTAAAAGTCCCTCCATTCCGGGAGGCAGCAAATATGACCATCCGAAAGTGGGTACAAAATAAAGGAGTTTCTTTTAAACTTCGAAGATTCATTAAAATGTTTAAAGATTTCACTGTATTGTATTTTAACATTTTAAAATCTCGTAATATTTCAAAGATATTAATTCGTCTACTCTAAAACTATCGGCAATTGAATCTTCATGTTTTCCACAAAAACAATAATAAAGGACATCACATTCGCTATAAAAATATTTGGGAATTTCTTTTTAAAAGAAAAATGATAACAGTAAATATTCTTAATATTTTACAGAAATTATATCAAACAACTTATGGGAAGAATTACACATTTTCTGCAGATTTTACATTAGAAAGAAAGAAAAAAGCCGGTCAGATATTTAACCAAAAACAAAACAAAAAAGTTTACTTTTTACTTGGTAATACCATTCGTAAAATGGGAAATAAATAATGCATACTTATAGCTTTACTCCACTGGATAGTATGTCCAGAGGTTTTTCTGTCTTCTTGAGGATATACTTGCCCACCAGCAAACGAATAGCATTGTTCGTCAGCAATGCAAAGTGTGCAGCACAATAAAACGAGAAGACACGAAAAAACATGGAGTTGGAGAAGAGCCATCTTGTATTTTTGAGACACGTTGTCTTTAAAAGTGAAGTAAAGTCAGTTTCTTTAGTTTCGTATAAAAAATTATAAATAAATCATAAAAGAAGATAAACAATGGTCTTTGATTTGTTAAAATAATAAATGTTGTAAATATTATGAATACTAAAATGTTTTAAACCGCTTCTCTTGTTTATTGACATTAAAATTATGTTATATGAAAGTATGGTTGGAAATGTTACTAATTGTTTACAGTTGCCTTGGCAACGGTCTATGTCTTTCTCTCCTGTGTTTCTGATGGCGGTGATGGCTATACGATTTTGAACAGGAATATGTCGCCAGGAACACCAAATAAATTACAAGCTGATTCTCAGGTAGGTTCACACTTTTTTCATTTCCTCCATTTCGCATAAATTACAAATCTTGAACATTATTTTCATTGTGTTTCTTTAAAATAATAATTACAGCATCATTATTCTTTTCTCATATTTAGTGCTTATTTATTTATTTTTCAATGAAAAAGAAATTACTGAACGCAAATTTCCCACTATTATCATAAAGTGAACTAACTAAAATAAAAGGAGACCAGTCAGATTAGAATGATAATATTTGGAGAATTCACATCTAAACTAGAAGCCATATTTGCTAAAAGGGGCAGTCTAAAGTATTTAATCAAACTCGACGCTTCAAACGGATATTGTCAGAAATACCAATCGATGAAGAAAGATCGCAACTTTAAACATTTAACTCTCCATTCCAGTGATACCATTATAATGATAAGGGATCATTCTATAATGATGAGGGATTTATGATATCTGTTCTCCATTGTAATTAAAGTAGTCTGTAATAGAAGGTTCATATGATCCCAAAGATGAACATCGAAGTTTTATATAGAAATACCTTTTACTGGGCTGTGCTGAAAAGGAATTAAAAACAGCTAAGAGTCAATCTTTATAAAGAACGCGATGCATTTTGGTAGATTTATCAAATCGTTGACGATTTGGAGAAACCAATAGAATACGTCTTGTCTAGACAGTGTCTTCACTCCAACTGCTGTGAGAACGAAATCGCGTGGGTGCTGTAAAAAGTAGTCTGAGAATTCTTGTGTTCCTACGTCGAGACTTCTGATTAGCTGGTGGGCCAATTACTCCAGTGGTACACATGTCTATTTACAGCAACGGAAAATAGTACATAAAAATATGTGACGGCTACATCATTTTACCTTTAGCTGTGTCACTAATTTTAGCTACGGCGGCTGGTTTAAATCAGGAAGAAAGTCAGAATAGCGAACTTACTTGGAAGAGTAGCACGTCTGGCCAAATCTGACTGAAATAGAAATACACGAGACGAAGGGAATCACCATTATTCTTTGAAATAAATAATGGCTCCACAACTAAATAGATATTAATATTTATTCACGGGAACACAGAAACAAAAGAGAGATAGTACAATGGGCTGGTTCATGTCGATTAGATTATGTAGTATCCTGGAGTTCCACATCTTGCTAGCTCGTGGTTGAGTCAGGTCGACAACAGGATAACTGTGAACTGAAGTTCAGCTCGTGTATAGTCTTGGCGCCAAAATGTGTTAGCACACATGAATCTTTTGTTACACGTAGAAGTGTAATATGTAGTAAAGAGGCAATGATTACGCAATCATAAAACCGAATTACCATCCCAGCTAAAAGTAACATAAACCGATACAAAATAGTTCATTCATAAAGCTGCTACATACCTACCTTATTATTCGCAGCTCATTTTAATATACCAATAATTGACCAAGAATTGACTGGACATTGTAATTGTTTCTTGTTATTTACATTAAATGTGCTGAAAACTACGATAGTAACATTTTCATAATTTTTGTAAAATTTTATTGACATGCATCTGCATTAATACTCATTATAAACCTGTACTTACTTGTACTTGAAACAGCATTCCCCCGGGATGGGTTGAGCTGGCTCCATCCATCCTCACCACTGTGTCCCTCTCATGAAGGCTGACCAAGTCTGACGATTCGAAGTTGAGAATGTTAGCTGACGCTTGGGCAGCATCTTTCCCTTATACATGTTCTAATACAAGAATGTATAACTGAAACAAAAAAAAACAACACGGAAACGATAATGTATGCAAAAACATTTATTCCTTGCAAACCCGACAAGGTTCACTTTGAGATTGAGTCCATAAAAATGTGTACAATAAAGTCTGAAAAGGATGTATGCGAGGGGTTGAAGGAAATGTCTTACATACTGTGAAATGTGTGTGCTGGTGAGTGTGTTTATCAGAAGCAGGATCGGAAGAAAGAGGAGTGAATTTTCTTGTGTGTGGCTTTTTATATCATGGATTGTAGTGCCCTATACCACCATGAAAGAGGAGATAATTTGACTCTGAAATGCCTTCTGGTGAGTGTATACATAAATGTGTAGAAAAAGGGAAAGTAATGCTACAAAGTCAACGATTGGGTGATCTCTAGCCACTCGCTGTTCCAACAGCAAACTCTGTAGGCCCAGGTTGAGTTCCAGGTCAGCTTTTATCGTCAGGTTTTCATTGTCTACCTTCGCTTTTTCCAACCCTTCTACAATTTAAATCAATTTTATTCAAACAGTTTCATAAACACAAAGAATGGTCTGGAAAGAGTTATGAAAACAGGAATAAAAAAATAGGTTTAGTCTACAGATGTATATGTACTATAGAAATGGGATTGAATTCAGGTCTTTTATCGTGCCTCTCGTCCAAATCTTGGTGAGAGGCGAGAAAGGAAATATGGCGTCTTGTCAACACGACGTTCAAAGTCTGACTGTTCATAAATCGCGGGAAAATGTTTGGGTGGAAGTGGAAGTTTGCCTCCTATTCAAACGGTGTTCTTATCAAACAATGTATATATCACTCCGCGAGTGAGACATGCAAGTGTGTTCTTATTGAACCATGTATTAATCACTCCACAAGTGAGAACATGCAAGTGAAAAAGAAAACAGATCGTAATTATGTAACTGCTACTCTTATAATTAACACATTGTCTTTTGCTTTCTGTTTTAACAATTTAGATGTTCTCAACACAGTCTCTTCCAAATAAAAAATGGTGTCAGAAGTTTAAAAATAAGAGTTCTCACATTCTATGACAATATACTTAAAAAGAAAAAGATAGAAATATTTTCTGGAAGAATTAAAATTTGCATTGGAACATTTAGACTTGGGTGTGGCCACTTTACTCTTTACCTGCAAGCTACAGAGTCAGATATTAAGGCCGAACAATTAATAACCTTCATTCTATTAACATGCATCGGATCCAAGGGTAAATATATGTACTCATAATTATATGGGCAAACATGCTCAAAGAGCACATTAAGAAACTAAACCTTGTTTTGTTCAATTGCAGAAATTAGGCTTCACATGAAACAAATGAAAATGCGCGTTAGCTAAAGCATAAATGAATAATCTGATCACGTGAAAGGTTAAAGCCAGACTTATCAAGAATAGATTCTATCACGCAAATTCCTTAGCCACAGAGTAAATAAGTTCTAGAAAGAATTTTTAGAAAGAGCTAAAAACTTGTGCAAATTCTTACTTAAATGGGGAGACTAGCGATGCAAATGAACATAAAAATGTTACTTGCTTTTGTTTAGCTTACTCTTTCCTTTTAATTGTTCGCAAAATAAAGAAAGTAATGATTTCATATAAAGGTGCCAAACTCAACATTTTCGACTAATGAAAATGATTCCCACTCGTTTGAAACAAATCTTTTAGCGACCCAGTGTGAAAAGTCAAATAAAAAAAAAAAAACAGACACCCAAATCCCAGGACGACAGATCGAAAAAAGACCAGAATGTGGCATGATAGTATGCTCAACCTCCTTGCCCTTCACTCACTCATTCTCATACACTAAAAAACGGCAAACATTTTCACACACTGACAAGGACTGCATAAGGGAATCACTATTCACTCACACAAATTATCACATATATACACACTGACAAAACAAAGGCAAGCCAATACATACACAATGCTACAATGCCTATTGCGTACACACACATATTCATGCTGACAAACATATAGACATACACACTTCTAACCCTCGTAGAACATTCTATACCAAACACAAATACATTATTTTTTCTAAACGAGCAATTATTCACTAAAAATATCATCACATTATTGTAAATTCATAGATATATAAATATGTTTTGTTTTCTTAACCATATTTTAATCTTTTATTCTCAATCATTCTTCCATTTTCACAAAACGCACGTTTTTATCCATTTTTCTCCTTCGTCATTTTATAACATTATATTAATTGTCAGTATGGTTCTTGGCAACTTTCAAAAAATGTAACCATCGTGTATATCCTAACCAAGCCAGGAGCCATACTACAACTGCACTACTACAGAAACTCTTACAAAACGAAACTATTATAAATAGATTAAAAAATGTTTGATTTATTATGCAAATATAAAGTATGAATTACTGGATTCAATAAAATAATAAGAAGGAAACGGTGTACTCCTTCTCAAGACTCATTTGGAGAGAGAACAACGGATAAACACAGCAAAGGAGTAAAAAATAATCAACACAAGGGAGAATTTAAAATATTTTTTTTTTTTTTAAGTAAAATCTACAAAACGAAAACACAGGATAGGAAACTCTAAAGAGAAATGATAATGATATACAAAGAGAATATAAAAAACAATAACGATTGGTTTGTGAAAGATTGTACTTATCTGATTATGGCCCTGAAAATATGATTTGAATGCAAACTGTTCAGATGATAATATTTCTTTAAGAATATAAAACATTTTGGTCAAAACTCTGGTTCTTAACAGATATACAAAATGTTCAGATTAACAAAACATATTCAATTTCTTGTTGCAGACCTAACATTATTGATGAAAATTTGAGGAATATTGTTCTTGTTATATCGTAGTCCGACACTAATAAATACACTCAGAATTCAACGTTAGAAATTAACTATATTTTTTTAATCCGGAGGGCGCCATACCAGGAATAAAACTCACCAAGGACAAAGACCCTTCCCTGGACGAACTTTTACCAGAATGCAAGGGAAGGGTCCCATTTTGGTGTCCGAAGCGTGTAGTTCTAATGAGAGATTGGAATGCCATCCTTGATCCCAAGATAGACAAGGTCGGGAGGGGAGCTAGAGGAACGGAAAGATGTGAGACCAGCCTGGTTGACCTGATGAAAAGATGCGATCTGGTTGACAGGTTTCGTGTCGATCATCTGGGGGCGGGAGAATTGGACATGGACAAATAGTGTGCCTTCCTACCCGAATACTTATTTAGATAGAATGTTAGTTAGAAGAGGCGATGTAGACTTTATATCGTGTCCTACGTTCAAAGGACTAGGCCAATCAAACCATAAACTAGTTATGGCCCAGTTGAAGTTAGGAAACAGGCCTAAACTAGCCGGGTACTGGAAGTTGAATACCTCCTTGCTGGAGATACGAGACTTCCGGGAAAAGCTAATGCAGCTTTAGTGGGGGCAGTTACCGGGAGTAAGTGGTGGGTTAGCTTAAAAACTAATATCAGAAGCTTTTCCGTCAAATATGCCCAGTGTCTCGCACTAGATATGGCCAAGACGGATAAGCACTTACGAGAGAAACTAATCCGGGTTGTGGATACTGTTAGCTAACTAAGCAGGACCTATGACGTGATGCTAGCGAGCGTTACGAAGGCCAAGTAGTTAGGGCTAGGCTAAGGAAAGTTTCCAATGAAGCCATGAACTGTGATGCGGATGAGCGTAAGGAAGTTTATAGGCGTGACTCGGATTGGAAAAGTCAAGCATCTAGATGGACGTGCCTTGGAGTCGACTCGGGAGATCTGCAAGGGATTTCGAGAGCATTTCGAGGAGCACTACACCCAACTGCCCAACCTCCCGGTCCAGGAGTTTGGCAACTATTTGGCTGACTCTCCCCGCCTCGATGCAGCTAAAGCAGCTGGTTGTGAAGGCAGGGTTACGGAGGGTGAGGTCTTAGCTGCGTTGAAGCAAGTTGGCTGTAAAAAATCGCCGGGACTTGATGGTCTGCCCTACGAGATGTATTTGAGGCTGTCGAATATGTTTGTGTCGATTCTGAAGGATGTGTTCAACCACTGGTTTGATGAGGGTTCTATCCTAGATCAAGTCACCAAGGTAGCGATCACTAAAGAAGCGGGACAGGCATGGTGGGGAGGAACTAGATGATTACAGGGCCATTACTCTGCTAAACACACAGTTAAAGATTTTGGCCAAGATCTTATCGAACCGGTTGCAGGGTGTCATCGGAGAACTTGAGCAGAACTATGCTGTGAAGGTGAGATCGATTCAGAACAACTTACACCTGATTCGTATGATCATAGAGGGGATAGAAAACGACACGGAAGCCGCACTGATCAACTTAGATCAGTCCAAAGCTTTTGACAGGGTCGACCATCGCTTCTTGGCATCTGTTTTAGAGATCGCAGGTTTTAAACCAGACTTTCGCAAATGGATCTCTTTTCTGTATCGCTCGCAGACGGCAGTAGTACAGGTAAACGGAAGGCGTTCGAAGTCTTTCGCTATCTCCCGGTCGGTGCGCCAGGGTTGTCCGCTGTCGCCCCTGCTCTACATCCTTGCACTGGAGCCGCTACTTCGCAAGCTAAGAAGTGGGGAGGCAAGTTCGCTTCTACATGGAATTGCTTTGCCTGGCAGAGCGCGAGCCAGGGTCTCCGCATTCGCCGATGACATCACCGTCTATGTGTCATGTTTTCAAGACATTGAGCGGGTGACAGAGGCGCTCACACATTACGAAACGATCACAGGGCCAAAATCAACTGTAGCAAGTCAACTGGCCTGCGGTTGGGTGCCTGGAGTTGTGACCCCCCCCCCACCCACTTTCAGCTCCGTTCTGCTGGACAGATGGCCCGGTTTGAATCCTTGGCGTGTGGACTGGACCAGGCCTCCAGCTCGATAGGAATTGGTCGGAGGTTCAGTCAAAAGTCGGCGCGTCGGTTAACACTTGGTTTCGAAGGAAACTCTCCTTAAAGGGTAGAGCTGAAGCGTGCGCCACTTACGTCTTCCCTCTCATCCTTTACTGATTGGGCGTGCTTCCCCTGCCTGTGAACCACCTCAAGGCCCTTCTGTCCTCACTTCTCTGGGACAAGAAGAGGCACTGGGTTTGCAGCCAGGTCTGTATTCAACGTCTGTGTGAGGGAGGCTTGGGGATGCCTGACTTGACGTGTCATCGAGACGCTGAGAGACTGGCTTTCCTGAGTCGAACATTGACAGAGGAATCTGCGTGGAACCCCACGGTCAATAGTGCTTTCCCTGACCTTATCCTCGATCATTCGGTCGAGGGCCATCGTAGGCCGAGAGGCCGAGAGGTGAATCATAGTTTTTCAGTTTACTCAAAAAGCTTCCTCAGTCCAGTGACCTTTCGCGGCTTTCTAGAAAAGAACTCCATAGAGTATTAGTGAGGTGGGGGGCAGCTGATGATCCATTAGTCAAGCGGTACGGGTGAACAGAGGAGGAGATCTGCTTCAAATGGAGTTGGGCACCAGGAACGAGTCATGTCAACAACTCTGAGTTCTCTTTGACCTAGCGATTAGCCCGGAATGCACTACCCCTTAATGCCATACTGCAAAGATCCGGAATTGAGGACTTGTCTGAGTGTCCCCATTGTGACAGGCTCTTTGAGGAAACGCCTGATCACACTTTCTTCCTGTGCCATAAGCTCCAGCTGTACTGGGAGTACGTCAATGAGGTGACGGCTCGTATCGACCCCAAGCAGCCGCTGCTGCTACCCCTATCCTATGTAATAGGCAATGCCTGGTCGGCATGGGATGGGGAGAGATGAATGGTGTTTCTCGTGATCCTGGCTGTAGCGCGAATGGTGGTGTGGACATCGCGTCTCAGATATAACCAGGGGGTTGAATCATTTGCTGGTCAGGATCTGATCGCATTCTTCAAGCACCAGCTGATGGTCAAGATCAGATATGATAGGAAAAGATTACACTCCTCGGTTTTTGAAAAAAGGTGGATACAAGTAGTGAGCTTGTGTGTAAGAAAAAGAGTCAAGTATGAGTACATGTTCCTGGCCTGAGCATGGCGTGCACAAGTTCCTCGTTCGGTCAGACCCCAGTCATTCGGGTAAGTTTAGCCTTTTATCTAGTTGAATGAATGAGTTACCCCACCCTTCTGGTAATAGAAACCCTCCAAGATGCCTACTCCCCACTTTCAATTCTTTGTCTTCAGCCTCCCTCAACTTGCACTTATCTTGGAAGAACACCACCCACTCTCCAAACTCCATCCCCAACTGTCTTTTTTCGCCCACTTAGATCCAACACCCATTTAGAGATGGACCTACTTGTTTTCGGTTCGGAACAAACTGGAAAACAGTGGCCAGTCACATATTTAGAATGGGTTAGGAGGATCTTACTAATTGGTTTTTGCTTTTCTCCCCTTCCCCATTATACACCAATAAATTTCTGTATATATAACCGTATTTACTTATAGAAGGACTATGGAAAAAATTTTAAATTACAAACAAATTTGATAATAGTCTAAGTAAGACGGTCCCTAAAGCAAATGTGGTATTGTGGTGACTGAGATGATTCTAGTTAAGAGTATGATAGACATTTTTATTACTTTAGACCAAGGATGACCAACGACACCCATTTTCCCCACACTTTTGATGGCCTTGTGCCTAATTTGTTTTAAATATAAATCTTATATTTTCTGCAAATAAATAATTCAAAGTGTAGTATCTGTTCCGATGGATGCTACTCCCTTATAGACTAGTACCGTCTTGGTCTTCAGGTCTTGATTCCGTCGGTCTGAGGGATTGTCCTGTGCAGTTATAGGAGGTCCACCGTTCCAGGCTTTGCCTTCTCACCCTTTGAGAAGAGATTAGTTTATTGCTAATCGCTGAGACCCATACAGGATCTCAAAAAGGTAAAAGGGTTGGAGGTGTCCAGCCCAAAAAACTTTCCAGAGGCTCCCAGACTAATAACTTTTTTGCGGTCTAAAAAATGCAGCCGCACCAAGAGCCTCTGGAGGATGGCGGAAGCAGCAGAGGAAGCTTTCGAAGGTCTCGAGATCATCGAGGTAAACCACCCCTCTTTGAAGGACATAGCGGAGAAATGCGAGGGGAGGGTCCCAGTCTATGTGCACCCCTCTCTTTACAGGGCTCTGAAACTAACTTTCCCCATGGACGTCGGAGGACTTGTTCGAGACGGCCGATTTACTGCCGAACTACTAACTGGCAACATCAACCAGTTCTCAGGCGTCCTCACCCCCGAGGACTTCAGTCCCGTCTGTGACACTGAATAAGCAGTGATCATGTCTCTTAACCTGGCTATTTGGAACGTGAGGGGCATGGGATCCCGAAGCAGAGCTGAGGGATTTGGTGACCCTTAAGGATGTATGTAGCTAGATGGATGGACAGACATATGTCAGTGAACGGACAGACATAGCTGGACAGACAGACATAGCTTGAAGGGCGTAGCTGGAAAGACAGGCGGACGTAGCTGGACAGATGGACAGATGTAGCTTGATCGATGGATGGACATAAGTAGTTGGACAAACGGACATACGTAGGTGGACGAATGGACGTAGCTTGATTGATGGACGTAGGTAGACGGACGGACGTAGGTAGACGGATGGACGTAGCTGGACAGACAGATAGATGGATGGATTGACGGACAGACGTAGCTTGACAGACAGACGTGGACAGATAGACGGACATAGCTTGACGGACGGACGGACAGACGGACGTAAGGAGGACAGACGGATGTAAGAGGACAGATAGACGGACATACAGACGTAGCTGGACAGACGGACAGAGCTAAAGGGAAGGAAGGAAAGAAGGAAGGAAAGAATATAAGCGTCTATTAATTTTTAATCCCCCCTCCCCTTGAAGGACGGACAGACAGCTGTAGATGGACGGACGTAGCTGGACAGACAAACGGATATACATAGCTGGATTGACGGACGGACGTAGCTGGATTGACGGACGGACGGAGCTAAACGAAAAGACGGACGTAGATGGACGGACATAGCTTGATTGACAGACGAACAGACGAACGTAGCTGGATTGATGGATGGATGGATGGGCGGACATAACTTGACACACAGACGGATGGATGGACATGGCTGGATGGACGGACGGGAGCAGCTGGATGGACGGACGTAAGTTGAGAGATGAACGGACGGACGTAGGTAGACGGATTGACGGACGGAGAGACGTAGCTCAAATAGCGTACGCATGTCGTATATAATGTTTTGCCCCACCTCTCTCTGATGTCATTTCCGGTTTAATTGTAAGGAATGACTTGCATTTTTTCTCAAATTAAAATATGTCCTCAAATAGCGTAGCATGTTGTATATAATGTTTTGGCTCCCCCTCCCTCTGATGTCATTTCCGGTTTAATTGTAAGGAATGATTTGCATTTTTTCTCAAATTAAAATATGTCCTCAAATAGCGTACGCATGTCGTATATAATGTTTTGACTTGTATTGTATTAATTTTTAATTCCCCTCCGGAACGAAGGAAATATTAGCGTCTATTAATTTTCACCCCCCACCCCTGGACGAAGGAAATATTAACGTCTATTAATTTTCAAAATAAGGAAATATGAATCCCCCCCCTCCAGGAACGAAGGAAATATAAGCGTCTATTAAGGAATGAATAAAGGGTGTTAGGGGGAGTGAAAGAGAGGAACAAAGAGTGGTGTTAAGAGGAAAAAGAAAGGAATAAATGGTGGTGGTGGTGGGAGGGAAGGAAGAAACAGTGATAGTGTGGGGAAAGAAGAAAAGTAGAAATAAAAGGTGGAAAGGGTGGTAGTGAGAGGGGAGAAAGGAAGATAGAAAGGGTTGAAGTGGAAGAAAAAGAAAGGAAGAAAGGTCGAAGTAGGAGGGGGAAAAAGAAAAGAAGGTAGAAAGAGTCGGAGTGGGAGAAAAAAGAAGGAAGAAAAGGTCAGAGTTGGAGGAAAAGAAGAAGGAAATGAGGAAAAGTTGGGAGTTGGAGGGAAAGAAAGGAACAAAGAGTTGTAGTAGGAGGGAATGAAGAAAGGGTTGTAGTGGGAGGGTAGGAAGCAAAGGTGGGAGGGAGAAAAAAAGAAAGGAAGAAAAGGTGGGGAGGATGACGGAAGGAAGAAAGCTGGGAGTTGGAGGATGACGAAAAGAAGGGTGGTGGTGGGAGGGAAAGAAGAAAGGAAGGTAGAAAGGGTGGTAGTGAGAGGGAAAGAAGAAAGGAAGAAAAAAGGGGGGTTGTGGGAGTGAATTTCTTCCTGCCACGCACTTCCTCTGATGTCATTTCCGGTTGAATGACTTGCATTTTTCTAAAATATACATAATATCATTGTTTGTTTTTTTTCCCAAATTAGTACATGAAAACGTTGGAAAATGGAGGAAAAAAGCTACCCCCATTGGAGAAAATGGCTCCATTGACCCTTAAAGGATTTTTTTTTTCTAATTCTAAGATATACGTCCGAGTTGACACTGTTTCAGAAAATATCAACTTGATGGGAATCTGTCGCATGTGGCGAAAGCCTTTTGCGGACATACAAACACATTTACATACAGATTTAACTAAGATGACCAAATAAAGTTGATATAAAATGTTAGAATGGGACTGGTTTTCTTAACACTCACTTAAACTTATCTATGAAACTTGGCCATTAGATCTTGGTTGGAAAGAAGTGGTTGTCACATGACTACTTGAAAATTATTTTCAGAAATCTCCAAATTGTTTAGCCATAAATTGAATTCCATTATCAGACACAATTCTATCAGGAATACCAAATCTTGCAAAGATTTTGTGCAAAAAGTTAATTGTGCTTTTGCATGTAGATTTCCTACATTTTACAACTTCTGGCTACTCCATGAAACTATCTACCACAATAAGGTAATACATTCCATTCATTAGTCTTTCATAGTCAATATGTAGCCGTGACCATGACCTGTCCGTTTTCGGCCATGGATTAATTTTTGCTGGTGCTGCCATTGCACAGAATCTACAAAGTTTCATAAGGTCTTAGATTGCTTTATCCATGCCAGGCCAATAAATGTAACTACTCATAAGGGCATTCATCCTAGTGATTCCAGGATGTTCTGTCTGAAATCCTTCAATATTTTTTATTCAATAACACACCATATAACAAAATACCATCACAAGAAGAAAAAAATACTTTATTTGATTTTTTTTCTCTTGTCAGTGCTTGACTTCTTTTTTTCTATAAAAAATCTAATCTTATCGATAGTTATGGTAGTTCCTGCAAAATATGGTCGTATCTCTATTTCTGTACTTAATGCATCACTGTTTCCTCTAGAGGTTCACTTAGTTGTGGAATTAATAAAGCTGATCACAAATTAAGAGAGTAATATTTTTCTTTTCAAAGCTGATTGGAAAATTTCACAGAGTTCATATATATCAGGATTCAGTTATTTAAATCTTTCTGATAATAGTTGGACTTTGCCATAAATACAAATGTATCGGCAATTCAGTTTCTCGACGTGAGCGAATCTCCGAAAACAATATTTTTTCATTTTGCAGTTGATAGTCAGTCATGTCTGTAGTTGGAAAGCAGACAACA
Source organism: Sepiola atlantica (assembly GCA_963556195.1). Taxonomy (NCBI): domain Eukaryota; kingdom Metazoa; phylum Mollusca; class Cephalopoda; order Sepiida; family Sepiolidae; genus Sepiola; species Sepiola atlantica. The sequence goes on from OY744516.1 coordinate 174,325,243, forward strand.
AGAAAACTGACATCTTTTCAACCGAAATCGGATGAGTCACACGATATCTGTTATTAGTTGATGTCAGGTTATTCTGTGCAGACTTATATACAAGTTTGGTGGCTACCAGACACCGAATGATAGACATGAACAATCGAATCGAGATAGAAGAGAAAGAAAAGGAAAGAGATACAAACCGAAAATACTCAGCTTTTAATTTTCACAATTATTATGAATGAAATATTAACAGCAATTATTAAGATCGTGTCACAAGTTCCTACTAAAAAGGGAAAATCGCTGAGAGTAGCAAATTTTCAAAAAGTAGAACAAGATTTGTTGAAGGTAACAATTAAAGGATAATGATTAAGACGTTTAGACCCAAAATAACACAAAAATACAAATGTTATAGACGGCTTTCGTTCTGTTATCCATGACTGCGTGGAAGCGTTGAGTAATTAGTATCGCTTGTAGTGAGAAGACTGTCACGGATAAAGTTATAAGTAATAACCAGAACTAATTATTACTTAGAACTTTATCCGTTGCACCACAAGTCCACAGTTCGGCATAAAGATTCCCAAGTTTGACAAAACGTTGTGCGAATAACAGTAGTCACAAAATCCAAATAATACAGATTATCAATCCTCATCTGAGTTCAAATATTGCAAAAAAAAAAAAAAAAACGATTTAATAACTAATTTTTATTTATTTCTGTATCTTTTGTTCAGCTACCAAAGTTTAATAATATTTGGTAAAGTGATCAAGTTATGTGATTGATTGAAATGTTAATTACTTGGTTTATATTTCCTAAAATAGGAAGCTTAATTTAGAATAAGTAACTATTTATTGATAAAGTGCACTCAAGGAGAAATCGATGAATTGATATTTTCCATCCATAAACAAATAGTAGGATGTGTTCATAGTTACTTATAGATTTTTTCCACCATCCCCTCTTGTTCCAACTCCCCTACCATTCGATACTGAGGAGTACATGACATATAAACGGGTCTTTTTATGCTACTGAGATTTGTGTTCACAGCATTTTCAACTTGTTAATCTTAGCTTTTATTACTGTTATTACATTAGGAGAGAGAAGTATAGAAATGAGATAGAATTTATTGAGTCATCTTCGTTGTGGTGTGAATAAAAGGGAAAGAAAGAGAAAGAAGGTATTCGTACTTGAATAAGTCCATGAGTATGGACGAAAACAAAAGGTTAAAGAGTCCATGTTGTGTGGAATAAGTGTCCTGTTAGTAGGGAAGAGATAAAAGTTCATACAAAAAGAAAGTTTGAATGTGCTGTTTGTAAGGAAAAGAATGAGTTCATATATGAGAATGTGTGTATGTACACAGATGCTGAAGTCAGGCCGTGTCCATATGTGTCTCTCTTTTAAAAAATTTTTCTTTTCATTCATTTGCTGGGGACGGGGCATTCTTCCAAATGCTATACGATCACCCGCTATTTACAGACTCCAACCGAGAGCTCTTTTCAAGATTCTGGCTGTTGCCTTGAGTGCAGTTGTTTGGATTTCTCTTGCACTTGGTTCACCAGGTATACTTGCTAAATACTTTTTCAAGTTCTTCTTCATGAGTCCAGTGGCTCCTATGATAACTGGAATGATAGAGATCTCTTTGAGGTTCCAGTTTCTTTTCATATCATACATTAGACCCTGATATTTTGTTATTTTCTCCCTCCCAGCTCTATTTAGGCCCCATCATTAGGGACACTGACCTCAACTAAAGTTGCCACTCTCTCTCTCTCTCTCTTGTTCCATATTACAATGTCAGGTTTGACAGGTGCGTTTTCCAGATAGGTAGCTGTGGGGATTTCATGGTCATAATGGAGGGTGTATGTCTCATTCCCCACAGTTCTCTCAGGTAGATGTTCCAAGGGCCTGCTGCGACATCTGATATTCAGTTTCTTACAGATGGTCCAGTGGAGGTATCTGCACACTCCATTATGTCGTGTTGTATGTATGTGTGTGTGTTACATTAAGTCCACATGTATGTAGCCATGTTGGATCCTTTTACTGTATGGCCATAGCCATGTTAGATCCTTGGGTCTTCTTGTGAAAGTTGAACTCAGAGCCAAACATCCTGGGAGGGTTAGGTTGCATTTCAAGAAAGAAGTTTGGGGGTTGATCCGAGCAATGTGGATGAGTTGCTGGTAGTGCCGTCTCCTGGCTAAGAAAGAGAAAGTAAACAGTGGGTGATCCCTTTTATAATCTCTTGTCAGGTGCTCAGCTAGCCTGAAAGATGGCCTCTGATTGGGTAAGCCAGAAAGGAAGTTACATGCTTGCATCAATCAGCACCGAGCTTAGAAATTAATCATAGATTCAAAATCATAACCGCAACCCGTCGCTGCTGTTGCTGTTGTCATTTATAGTACCGCTGTTACAGAAGGGCCCATTTGGACATTTTTTAGCTTTCAACTTTGACTAATATCTAATGCGCATAAAGAAAAATATCTTACAGTAACTAGCAAAAATATGCTACCAGAGTAATGCCAGAGAGGATAGTCTCATGATGAAAAAACATATACTACACTACCCCACCCCCAAAGGAGGAGATAATGCCTGGGTGGATGATATCATGACCATATGACAGATACTACGCGACCTCCTTCTCCCAAAAAGGAGGTAATGCCTGGAAGGATGGTATCATGACGAACGAACATATACTACATTGACCTCCCCCCCCCAAAGAAGGAGATAATGCCTAGGAGGATGGTCGGTCTCATCACAACAGAACAGATACTCCACTACCTCCTCCCTGAATTGAGCATTGAAAGATAGTAATAGTATAGTTTCGGATTCAGACAGACAGATACCAAACCTCCATAAGTAATAAATGTAGTTCTCTTTATTCCATACTTCAATATTAAGAAACCCGGCAGAAAAATGTTACATGTCAAATCAGAAAATATGTTTATAAAAATTTCCCAAAATGTCCTAATGTACCCCTTGTCAGGACACAAAGGGGCAACCTGTGGGGCACATTGGGACTGAAACATAAAACATTCAGTATTTCACCAGTCTGCTAATTAATATGACTAGAGGTATGGACTGAAGTCAACTCAATGGAATATTTAGCAACTTTTGTGACTGCTGTATGCCATCCAAATTCACATAGAAATGAGAGAAAACTGAAATGCTTTATGTTGAAAAGATACATTTTTATAAGGTTTTATTTGGCCTGACAAAAAGTATTAAAAATCATTATATTTTGAATTTACTTAAAAAACGGTTGTCTTTGCTTAATGTAACATTCAACTTTTTTGTTTCAAAATGATGAAAATGTTGATATTTAATATTGTCTGTTTTTAGAACAATAATGACAAGGAAAAATGAAGTAAAAAAATTCTGTTCATGAATAAAAATTTTCTGAAATGCATTTTTGGTCCACAGGAAGCGGCTAATAGAGCAGCACCGAATCAGCTTACCATTCCGAAAGTTACCAACCAGACTGAACGACCTTTGGAATGGAGAGATGATGACCAGCTGAACCAAACCAAAGAAAAGACTGAAAATATTAACAAAGGTTTTTTATTTTAATTATTTCTACTTTTTTTATTATTTTTTTATTAATGCTTGATGCTTATCAAAACCAAAAGTTACTTGAAGGATAAGGGTTAATGAAATTGAAGGATGAAAAATATTATGAAAGATGAAAAATATTATGAAAGGATTGAAAATGATTAATGGAATAAATTAAGTTTGATTACTTATGGGGAAGGTTTATGACGAGTACTTATTGACATTAGATTTAAAGACGATTATCCTGTCCTGTGGTAATGTGTTCCAAAGACGGAAGATGAGGAATATTATGGGAGTATAATATGAACTGCATTTGATTACTTATGGGACGGTTTAGGACAAGAATTTGTTGACATTAGATTTGAAGATGACCAAGTTGTGATCAGCAGGGAAGCAGTCATGTAGTAATGTGTTCCATAGACGGGAATCCCTTGCAAAGAAGCTCTGTCCATGGAAATTCCGCCTGATGCTAGGCACATGGAGGAAGAAAGCCAAGTTTTTGGATAATGCAGGTGAAGATAATAACTTTGAGTAGATTGAAATAGATCCATACATGTTTACCATATCCTTCTCCCTTGCTGTGATCAAGACAGATGGCAATGAGGGTGAGGAAGAGGTATCTACCATTTGAAGGAGCACCAGATGAAGTCTGCTCCCTAATTGCATGGGTGTAAATGGAAGAAGTGACAGCAGCGGTGGTGATAATTATGGCAGTCTTGGTTCTGCACGCTCCTGGGCAGAGGATACATGATGGTTGCACAAAGCATGGTGTAAGAGGATCATATGATGGAGAATATGGCAGCAGCAAGCAAAGCTGTGATCATGAGATGAAAGAAGGGTGTAGAAGAGGTAAAAGAGGACAACAATTTGCATAACAGTAGTCATGTCTAACTTCAATGATATTGAATCTGCTGCAGGATATAAGATGGAAGAACCGATAGTGCAATAGTGTCTTCCTGTCTCGTGGGTATTGTAGAGTGGAGAGATGCAAACAGTGCACTAGAAGTGGTAAAAGATCTTTTGTTTAAGAGTAAAGCAATGGTGACACTGCAAAAATATGCACCTGGTTGTTAGTTTTTAATTCATTGCAGCGATTATTTGATAATTGATATCAGTATTTAAACAATAATTTTAAGTCAGTTTTATTGTGTGAAATGTTTTTCGGTGTGTTTCTCCACTTTCTTTCTACTACTTTAACGTGGACATTTTATTTTTCGCTGATTTAAAAATATCCAACTATGAAAACTGAACAAAAATAAAATGATTCTTATATTTATATAAATATAAGAATCATTTTATTTTTGTTCATATCTAGGTCTTATGTATTATCACAGGTGAGTTTTTCAAAGTGAACAGATGTGTAGTGAGAAGGGAAGTTAGTTGTAAAATCGCTTGCAAGAGACGGGATATTTTGTTGAGTGAGGCCAAGTCTATACTTAACTGACTGAGCTGGCTTAGAATGAAGACGAAAATAGGGTCACCAGGTTCAATATAAAATACCAACATCTTCTTTACAATTACAACAACTTTATTTAACAGTTTCATTAACACAGGAATAGGAACATAAGACAACAAGGCAAGTTGGTTCGGCAGGCAGGCTTTAAATAAAGACAGAAGATTGAGTTCTGGCAAGGGACGAGGAGATGATTTTAGCATCTCGTCTTCACAGTGTCTGTTCAGGGACTGAATTATATTTTCCCGTGCACAAGGTGAGCGGAAATGGAAAGCTGCACATGTGCAGAAGTGTTCGAATTGCCCGGTATATTTCTATGCGAGTTTTAACATGCTTGTTTTTGCCAACTGAACAACAACCAATCACTAGGCAAGAGACTGCATGTAAACAGAAAAGAAAGTAGACTTCAGTCATGTAACTTCTATGTTCAAATGATGGCAGTAATCAAACATAATATTACTTTTGTGTAAAAAGAATTACCTTCCTTCAATTTGTTTAGATAACAACATTTTTTTTTTTTTGGAAGGAAGAAATAAAAGATATTTTATTCAATAAATACATAATTCAACATTTGACAAAATATGAGTTAATTTTAAAAGTTCATGAAACTCTTTTTTCAACCGCCAAATTTAAAAAGCCTATATGCAGAATATCAGGAAGTATCATCGGATATCCTGTTGGCTTAGCCGATAGCAGGCTCAAGGCGTTTTCCTCGAATATTGGCGATGAAGAGGTACTCATAAAGCCAAGTCAATTCACGATAGTCCCCAGTGTTGTGCGTCATTAATAGACTCAGGTGGTTGAGGAAGTTCCACGTAGTGGGGCCGACCTGATAACAGAATTCATTTCTGAGATGAAGAATTATGAATTTACATTATTTACAATTGCACTGTGCATCCTCATCTTAGTTGTTATCGCCAAACTAATTTAGCCACATAAAAATGTTTTTATAGCCAATTATCTGAATGAGTAAATGTAGGCAACATAAATTATTTTAAAGGAAATACAGTTGGAAAATTATGCAAAAGCAATTTATTTGGGTTTACCTACTCATTTGCAATGTATTTCTTTTAAAAATGTATTAATATTTAATAGAAAATATAAGCCTGTAAAGATACCATAAATATTGGTTGTGAGTAAAGTAATAACGAGTCCAGTACCTTACTTCCTTATTACTTTACTCACAACCAATGAAATTGTTTGCAGTTTCTGTTCCTTGAATTCTTGTGGTACTCTTTATGCGATTTTGTTTCCTTCCTATTGCACCTTGCATGTGATTGGTTAGTCTTCGTAGCTTATGTGGAAATGTTTCCGCATTCAAAAATTTTCCATAAGATGTCAGCTGTTTTTATCATTGCCGTCCATTGTATGGTCTCAGTCTTCCCTTTGATTCCAATTTCTCCCAATCTTTTTTCCAGGTTCTTCGGAACTGTTCCTAATGCTCCTACAATTATTGGTATTATATTTACTTTCTTCATACTCCATATCCTTTTCAATTCTCTGGCAAGTTCATTGTATTTGCTTCGTTTTTCTGGCTCCTTGGTATTCACCCTGTGGTTAGCTGGGACGGCAAAATCTACAATTTGGCAGGATTTTTCTTTCTTGTTGACTATTATGACATCCAGTCTCCTTGCTTGTATGAGTTTATCTGTTTGTACCTCCATATCCCAGAGGATTTTGTGTTTTTCATTTTCGACTACTGTCTCTGGTCTATGTTTGTACCATTTGTCCGAGTGTTCGAAATGCATTTGTTTGCATTATTATTATTATTATTATTATTAGTAGTAGTAGTAGTAGTAGTAGTAGTAGTATTAGTATTATTATTATTATTATTATTATTATAAAAATGAATGAATGAAAAATAAAATTAAAATTAAAAAAGGAGATTACTTTTATATAAATTACCTATTACAGTTTTCTAACGACCTAACATTTTCTTAAAAGGACTTGAGGGAAAATTGAAATGAAAAAATAACAGACGTTTTATCTTGCTGCAGCAACAGAACCTTAACATCGACAATTCTCGCAAAGATGAAAGACATAAAGAAATATTAACAACAAAGAAAACAATGTATTGGATTATCGATTTATAGCTGTTCTATTTGACGGTGCTCGTGGGTCAAATATATTGAATATATTTTATATATAGGCCCCCCCCCCAATAAAAATATCATTATTAATACAATTGTGTGACTACTTCTCGTGTGACTGTGTGCGTTTTTCTCGCCTCTGCATGACTTACACATAATTTTCAAGTTTATTGTGAAACAGTGGTTTCAGCGACGGAGTCGGCACCCTGGGGTGCACTGGAATGCATCGGGGAGATCAGGCCCCACGTAGAAACAAGTGGAGATCTAGGAACTGGTACATATTTCGACTGACCAGACCTTAATCGCTGTGGGCGCCAAAAAGTCTGAAATTGGTTCTCGTGTTGACGTGGCGATTGAGCCCGCCCGAGAAATGACAATTTCCATATGTCTGGCGGGCCCCGTTAATCGTAAATACTGGGGGAAACATCAACAGGGAAAAGCAAGCATGCCAGGCGCTATGTGTGCGGGCGCGGGCGGCGGAGATAGGATCGCCGATCGGGCTGTCACTTTTGATTGTGGCCAGAGCCTCCTCTTCCCGATGATTGCTTGATCTAGATAACGTCAGAAAGAAGCGAACCAGAACACCCCAATTGTCGTACCACACGACGAGAGGAGAGAGAGAGGGAGAACGGGTCCTTTACGGTGACAGGAAAGAAAACAACCCAACGAGAGAGAGAGAGAGAGAGAGAGAGAGAGAGAGAGAGAGGGAGAGAGAGAGGGAGAGAGAGAGAGAGTATGAGTTGTACGCTTTTCGTCTTTGTTGTTGAGGCGAGAAGGCGACACAAATGAGTTAGAACCGAGATCCCGGCCGAGCTGGTCGTGATTCCCTCGGATCCCGAGGGAGCCGTTGCCCCGGGCTCCACCATCGTTTTCCAACAGAGATTAACGTCTCAATTAATACCAACAGTCGTAAGAGTCCACACACACCGTTTTGAGTAGACAAGTTATATCTCGATTAAGGATTTGCAGTCGTAAAGAGATTCACACACGCACACAGAGAGATAAGATAGTTAGTAAAAAAAACCATTATCGCAAAACAGACTTTGGGTTAAAGTTAAAAACCCACCGTTCATTTTTGTTAAATAATTATTGCTATGAAAAGACCTAACCGTTTGTTGAGTTATTCTGTTATCGAATTGTCCTGCTAAGTAATCTTGCCTTCACAGAATCACGAAGTCGTCATTCATCAGACCCGGAGGAGATTCAACGCCACCACAGACGACATCACGAGCCAAAGAAAAGGTGTTCACAGTCAGGAAGGATTCCTGCACCGGGACGGTTCTCATTACAAATTGCGTTATAAATGGTGCCGCGACCTAGGATCATGGTACTGTGAGGAGTGCCTGGCAACCTCGGGAAAGGAAAGGGCAGAGCCAACCCACGGTGGAAAAAGAAAACAAAAAAAAAAAAACAATTTTTTTTTGCCGGCAGAACACTTTGAAAAAAAATAGACAAAAAAAAAAAAAAAAAAAAAAAAAAAAAAACCCACGGCACAACGGATGATCTTTTTTTTACCGGCAGAGAGAAAAGTTTGACGGACATCGACACCCGTGTTTGAAAAAAAAAAGAAAGATAGAAAAAGAAAAAGAAAAGAGAGAAACAGCTTAACGGGCATGTACACCCGTGGTTGAAAAAGAGAATAGAAAAAAGGAAAAGAAAAGAGAGAAACAGTTTAACGGGCATGTACACCCGTGGTTGAAAAAGAGAATAGAAAAAAGGAAAAGAAAAGAGAGAAACAGTTTAACGGGCATGTACACCCGTGGTTGAAAAAAAAAGAGAAAGATAGAAAAAGAGATAGACTGAAAGAAAAAACGTTTTTTTAGACTTTGAGATCGGTCTGGGATCGCGAACTTTTAGTCAATTGATTAGAAGGCCCGGACGAGCTCGAAAGATAATAAACAACCAGCCCGGAAGCGGAAGACCACAAGGGCAGCAGAGGAGAGGGGTAAGTGACTCGTTGATTTCTCTTGTTCGCTTGCTCGGTTTTGTCGGTGTGTCGATTGTTGTCCAAACTTTGCACGCGGTTTGGGTAGTTCTGTTGTTGGGGTTGTAAGCTAGAACGCAAAGGGAATGGGTTCGGAGGAAGACCTAGTAAATAGTGTAACAGGTATGGGGAGAGAAGAGACTAGAAAGATAGAAAGGCCGATAGGAGGGATACGAATACCCCCCCCCCCACAAAGGGGATCCCGTCGGTTCAATGGAGTGGTTAGCAGTAATTCAGAAGAAGAGGATGATTTATGGACTAGAAAATCACGAGATGGTGCTGCTCGCTCTAGAGGGAGCGAGGGGCTCAGCGTCGAGATTCATTGAGGGGAGGTATGTGGAGAACCCGGGGATCACTTGTACGGAGCTCCGCGAGCAGCTGGTGAGGCAATACGCCAGCGAGCGAACCGCGATTGAGGCCGTACGCAAGTTGACCCGGCTAAGGTTAAGCAATGGCGAGGAAAGGCCTGGGAGAAGGAAAACGGTGGGGGCAGGGCGAGTCCGGGGCCCCGAATGGAGAGAGGGGGCGAAGAGGATTGGGAGGCAGACTCCGATCCTAGAAGGAAGGCATGGGACCTTCAAAATGAGTACGATAGGCCCGCACCGGCCAGGCAGGTATCAGTCCGCTGGACCTGCAGGAGCGAGGGGCATAGAGCAGCAGAGTGTCCCACAAATTATGGGCGCCCACGCGGCTCGGTCAGACCGAACTGTACTAGGTGTGGTCGGTTCGGACATGAGAGTCGGTGGTGCACAGCAGCATAGATCGGATGTGAGGAATTAGGATTCCGAACCTTAGTGCGCCACCTGACGCTAGGGTAAAGAACCAGGGAAGCGCCCAGAGGCCACCCCACAGAGTATAAAAAGTAGGGTGGCCCCCAGAATGATAAGTTTAGTGAAAGATAGCGAAATTAAATGGGAAGAAGACGGGCTTGGGTTTTGTTCGCCGGTTTATGAGAAACCGCAAGAAGCAATGAACCCCCCCGTAGAGAGAGATCGAATTAAACGCGACTGCTGGGTCGGTTGACCAGTCCAGCGAGTGGGAGGAGAGCGGCAAGATAACCCCCCACCCAGCTCCAGAAGAGACTGAGAGAAAATCGGTTAGCCAAAAAGGTAGAGGAATTACCTATGAAGTTACGGTAGAATGGGAAGAAGACGGGCTTGGGTTTTGTTCGCCGGTTTATGAGAAACCGCAAGAAGCAATGAACCCCCCCGTAGAGAGAGATCGAATTAAACGCGACTGCTGGGTCGGTTGACCAGTCCAGCGAGTGGGAGGAGAGCGGAAAAATACCCCCCTACCCAGCTCCAGAAGAGACTGAGAGAAAATCGGTTAGCCAAAAAGGTAGAGGAATTACCTATGAAGTTACGGTAGAGGGGAGCAGAACGCCCCACCACAGAATAGTAGGAAAGCCAAGCCAAAGATAGTCAGGGACCGGGGGAGGAGGCCGAGATTGTGCGTGTCGCATTTGTTGGCTCCACCGCGCGCAGGGAGGGCCCCCATGCGTGTGCGGTGCTGGTGGTTGTGGCGCGGACAGTTGTCTTGGATGCCCCCCCCCCCGAGATAAACGGACATATAAGGATAGAAAGAGATGCATAACTGGGACCGATGGAGGGTCGTCGTGGTTAGATCCAAATGATCGATCACAAGTAGTAATATACCTGCAGCTGGATGGGCTGTTGCCGAACGACCAGGCAGATATATAGTGAGTTGTAAAAGCAAAGGAAAGTTGAAGTAATCGACAGATGTTCGAACCACCGTGAATATGACAGATTGTGGTGCGCCTTACGAAAGGGCACAGAAGTAATGATAAGCGAAGAGAAGGATATGATCCTATCTAAGATAGATAGTGTTGATACAGACGAAGCAGAAGAAATCAGTGGCCCCCCGTTGCTGGGAGAGGCACTCGATGAGTAATTAGGGACAGTGTCGGGAAGCGATGAGAGAATGATTATGAAGAAATTGGAAGTTATAGGGAAGCACCAAAAGGGTTACTGTCGCATGCAGCCAGAGAAGGCGCATCGATATTGAATGTCACCGGGCCGAAGTGAGCCAAGAAGGTGTTAGTCTGAGAGAATTGTTTTTCCCAGAGAAGGGAACGAAGAGAATCCGGCCGAGGTGGCCGACGCAATGATAGTGACGGTATGCGAACCAGACAGGTCCGTACCAAGAGAACTTCAGTTGTTGACACTGACGAGTGAGTGCACAGGTGCACAGTTGGATATGCAATCGCTAAGACACTTGTCGCCGAATATAATCATCTCGGCAGATTAAGGCCGAATTACCAAATCGTTTGAGATTACCGGTCGACCCCATCGAACAGTTATGAAAGTATTATAATGTGTTAAAATGCGTTGCATAACCAGAAGGTAACAAGCTATTAGCTTTAAAAAGATTGAGGGTTCGATTAACCCCGTCAGGAAGGGAAAATTCACGTTAAAAGGTAGAACTAGACACGGGCACGATAGGGCTTGGTCGATGTTAGTGAGAATTGTGCACATAAATAATAGGGTTAGCTTTTGCAGAAAAGACAAAGGGCGTGGGAAAGACATAGGGAGAAATTGGACGGCACGAGCACACCGACGGCCGAGTGCATGAGCGAGGGAGGGTTACCCTTGAGTACACTTCACCCAGATCGCGAGCGGGAGCAGGAATCACTGCCCTGTCGGAAATCCAGGTGGATGACCAGTGAAGAAGTAGAGATTGATTCCGAGGAGAGGGTGATGGTGACGTAATTTGTAAGGGGCGTTGCGAGCTCCAATCTGTATTAACAAACTTTTAATTGCATGCATCATAATTCATTTTGTCACCTACCCACCTCCCAACACAGAAACCACAAAATGCATACGCACATACACACATACATACGTAGTCCTGATGTTTTAATAGACTGGAAAGAGAAAAAGAAGGACAGACCAAAAGAAAACAGAACAGAAAAAGAAAACTTTTTGTTCCATTTTTTAGCTACAGTTTTTTCTTAATTTTTGATTATTATTGTTTTGATTGTATTATCCGTTGTTCTCTCTGTGTGTGGGGAAAGGTAACGGTCTGGGAGATGTCAATTGCAACCAAGTGACACGAAATAAGGGTGGACGGATGTGAAACAGTGATTTCATCCGACGTATCTGCCCCCTTTATGGCGCACCAATATGCATCAGAGAGATCAGCCCCCACGTAGAGAAAGGTGACGGTCTGGGAGATGTCAATTTCAACCAATTGACACGAAATAGGGATTGGGCGGATGTGAAACAGTGGTTTCAGCGACGGAGTCGGCACCCTGGGGTGCACTGGAATGCATCGGGGAGATCAGGCCCCACGTAGAAACAAGTGGAGATCTAGGAACTGGTACATATTTCGACTGACCAGACCTTAATCGCTGTGGGCGCCAAAAAGTCTGAAATTGGTTCTCGTGTTGACGTGGCGATTGAGCCCGCCCGAGAAATGACAATTTCCATATGTCTGGCGGGCCCCGTTAATCGTAAATACTGGGGGAAACATCAACAGGGAAAAGCAAGCGTGCCAGGCGCTATGTGTGCGGGCGCGGGCGGCGGAGATAGGATCGCCGATCGGGCTGTCACTTTTGATTGTGGCCAGAGCCTCCTCTTCCCGATGATTGCTTGATCTAGATAACGTCAGAAAGAAGCGAACCAGAACACCCCAATTGTCGTACCACACGACGAGAGGAGAGAGAGAGGGAGAACGGGTCCTTTACGGTGACAGGAAAGAAAACAACCCAACGAGAGAGAGAGAGAGAGAGAGAGAGAGAGAGAGAGAGAGAGAGAGAGAGGGAGAGAGAGAGAGAGAGAGAGTATGAGTTGTACGCTTTTCGTCTTTGTTGTTGAGGCGAGAAGGCGACACAAATGAGTTAGAACCGAGATCCCGGCCGAGCTGGTCGTGATTCCCTCGGATCCCGAGGGAGCCGTTGCCCCGGGCTCCACCATCGTTTTCCAACAGAGATTAACGTCTCAATTAATACCAATAGTCGTAAGAGTCCACACACACCGTTTTGAGTAGACAAGTTATATCTCGATTAAGGATTTGCAGTCGTAAAGAGATTCACACACGCACACAGAGAGATAAGATAGTTAGTAAAAAAAACCATTATCGCAAAACAGACTTTGGGTTAAAGTTAAAAACCCACCGTTCATTTTTGTTAAATAATTATTGCTATGAAAAGACCTAACCGTTTGTTGAGTTATTCTGTTATCGAATTGTCCTGCTAAGTAATCTTGCCTTCACAGAATCACAAAGTCGTCATTCATCAGACCCGGAGGAGATTCAACGCCACCACAGACGACATCACGAGCCAAAGAAAAGGTGTTCACAGTCAGGAAGGATTCCTGCACCGGGACGGTTCTCATTACATTTTTACGTTATATTATAATTTCAAGTATTTATTAAAATTAATAGCAATGATTTACTTCATGAGAAATTTTAAATTTGACTGAAATTTGGAAGCCTTTAAATTTGTATAATGCAAAGTTATTTCTGAATTGAACTTTTATAAATAGAGCTTAAAATAACATTCATTAAAACACATTATTTGTCGCATATTTTTGCTAGTTGTTTTATTTAATTGCTCAGTAAAATGTGTTTGTTTTTTTTACAAAAAAATAACGAAAGAAAATCACCTCATCCTTAATTTAAATAAATAAAACATGGAATAATAAAAATATAGTTTTTAAACAAAATTTACCCTTTACGGAGTAAAATGTAAAGCAAAAGATCCTAAACACACTTAAGATTGTAAAAAGATAATAATATTTTAAGTTTTTCAAATCGAAAAAAAAAGGTGTACCTAAAATAAAATCAACAATTAAAAAAATGAAATACAATGAACATGATTCTAAATTCAGTTATTTAATTGTTCAGTAAAATGTGTTTTTTTATAAAAAAATAGTAATTTTTAAATCACTTATTTTTTAAATTAAACAATTTGATTCAATAAATTTGTGCTTTAAAACATAATTTCTAATAAGATTTAAATTTTAAAAAAACGTTTTAATAAAAAAAATCAAAGTATAAATATAATTTTGAGCGACTCGTACGATAAATCTCTGAGAATGTGTTGTGTACATGTTATTAATCAAATAACGCGCCCCTGTCTTGTGTCCATCTCTTTCTCTTTTCTCTCTCTCTTTTCTCTCTTTGTCTCTATCTTTGTCTCTATCTTTCTCTCTCTCTCTCTTTCTGTCTCTCCTTTTCACTCTCTCTTTCTTGAAATAGAACTTTCTGTGTGTTTAAAATAGAACGTTATACTTAATAATTAGAGGGCAGGTAGCCAAATGTTGGAGTGAACGCCGGCTGTTCCATCATATTCCATTACAATCTAATTTAATTACATAACTCAATTATATAGATTAAAAAAAAAAACAATGTCTTTAATTAATTCTATTTATAATTTTTATTAAGATTATTATTATCGAGGAAAATATTTTAAATACATCTGGAAATCTGAAACAAAAAACAATCATGAGTGTATATTTGCGAATATTAATTTATTAGAAGCTTTAAAACAAATTAATTATGTAAATTTGAAAGACGCGTGATGTTTGGGGAAGTTTTGGAATGGGTATATATAGGAGCTAATAAGTAGATATAAAAAGAGAGTGATCAAAACTAATAATATAGTTTCGGCTTCAGACAGACAAACAGACAGATACAGAATATCCATTATTAATAGATTTCGTTCTATTCATACTTTAATGAGCTAACGATACTACTGTAATAATAAATTTAACTTTGAAAAAGTACATATTTAAAAATAGCTTTATACTGACTTCAAGAAATTATTTTTGATAAAAAATAAGGGTGTAAAGACCGGCTTTTAAAATCGAATTATTTTCAAGAGTTAAAAAGAAAAGCTTAAAATGTAATTTTTTTGTGAAATAATAATGCAAGCATAAATACTCCCGGGCCACGCCGGGTCGGAACAGCTAGTATTGGCGAGTTCTTATTGATCTGTGTATCTGTGTCAGATGGAGTGAAATTCAATCTCTCTGGTGGTGTGTCAAATGGGGCTAATTGAAGTCTGTTTGTCTGTGTGGCCGTTGGACTCAGTTTTTCTGCACAAGACACCCCCCCCCCCTCTGCTAGAAGTCAATATGCCACGAGAGGGGCTTGTTCTAATATTAACTTGCCCTCCATTTTTTTAAAAATCCATATTAGGACGTGAATGAATTCTACACTCCAATGAAGACCGATTCTGGTGTGTTTGAAATAATATTGGTCCGAAACTCAAAAACCTCAGGACTTTCTTCTTTGAGGGTTTTTACCCCACCCTATAGACCGGTATTGTCCGGGCCTTCGGGTCTTGATTTATGCCGGTCTATCGGTTGTCCGTCCTGTGCAGTTCTAGGAGGTGCACCCTCCCAGGCTTTGCCTTCTCACCCTTTGAGAGGGGGTTAGTTTATTGCTAATCGCCTGAGGCGCCCCTACCGGGGAATGCCGACAGGGCTGCCCAGGCAATTTTTAAATGGCCAGAGTGCTCAAATTCTCGAACGCTGGTTTTTTCCCACTTTCCCGACCTTGTGTCACATCTTACCTTGTGGGAGGAAGATAAATAGAGGCACCGATTTATCAAGAGTTAAATACAATAATCTTCCAAGGAAATTCCCAGATGCTAAGAACCGATCGACCCCAACATGGTCGCCGTTTTGAATGGACAATTTTTGACAGTTTATTAATCTACGATAAGTGCATCTCGTTTCATATTCTTCTGAGTAATCATTTGCTGTGGACTTTATATTATTTCTCAACGGTTTTTGTTTTTTTTCTATGACATATATGTTGTCTAAGTGTCTGTATATATTTGTACTTATATATATGCATCTGTGTATGTGTATGTATGTATGTATGTATGTATGTACATATATATATATTTAACTGTCCGCGTGTATCTAAATACGATTGTCCTTCTTTCTAATTATTTTTATTATTGATGTTAATGTTACATTTTATTCTCTCACCAATAACTATTATTCTTATTACTATCATTCTTTGTCAATGTTTTTCTAATTACTATTATGCAATTTTTCTAATCACTATTTTTTTAAATTAAAATAAATGTTTTTTTTTTAATCCTTTTTAATAGGGTTTTTACAATAAGGCTTTTATATGAATGGTTCTTACTATGTTAATGGATCTACTCTCTCTATATTCTTTATTTTTATTTCTATTTTTATACCTACATTGTAATATATCTCCTTTAACTTTAATTATACAATTCTCTGCTACTTTATATCTTTATCATTGTGATCTTCTCATATATCTCAAATTTCCTTTAAAGTTAAAATTTATAGAATTCCTTGTTCTGCTCCGCCATTTTATATAGGGGAATTCAATCTAGCCACCTATCGAATTTATAGTTTTAATATACCTAATTATTATATGGAATAGAATTATATTTTCAAGCTATACCATTACTTTTAGGTATTTCTGGACTTATTCTCTTGTAGACTTTTTATCTTTTAATTATTTCAATTTCTATTAATCTAAAATAATACACTCTACTCTTTATATATAAAAAAAACCATAAAATTAAATCTGACTTTTTATTTATTTGTTTCTCCTTTTCCTCTTTCTCCTTCATCAATTTTTTTCCTCTTTATCAATTTTTTAACTAACTGTTTTATTTAATTGTTCTCATCTTTTTGTATTATCTCAAACTATAATTATTGATTTTCATCTACCAGTAATTATTATTTTATTACCATCTCATATACCATATCTAACTTCATTTCTTTTTATTTTATCTCATTTTATTGTATCCTGATATTGTTTATCATTGTAAAAAGTTCTCTTATCGCTCTTAATAGTGTTCAATGCCACCATTGTTTACATTTCTACCTTATTTTTTATTGAAGAATTTTCACTTATGTATTTTACTCCAATGTAATTCCTCCCCCTTGTTTCAACCTGTATGGTGAATGCTCTGAATGTTTTAAATGTTTTTATTAATTAATCAATTCGCTGTCATACTTCTGCTTCGAAAGTTCTGTCAGTTGTACTGATTTTTTGTATCGAAATCATGATGCTTTTTTTTGTGAACTGATCCGGATACACCCATAGTGACAGCATAGATTCGTCAGGTCACTATGAAGTCGACACCTTTTCCCTTACCAAGAAGAACCGCTTAGTGAACCGTTTAGCACGTCTGTCTAGAGCCGATAATGGCGGCCAACTTATTGTAATTAAGTATTCTCAATACAATTCCTATTCCTTCAATTCCTGTCTTGGGTTTCTTATTTACTTATTGTTATCCTTACGATATAACAAATTGGCGATGAGAGATTACGATTTAAAATCTAGTTTGTTAACATATAACAAATTGACGATCTTCAATCAGGACTCATGTAAAAAAATAAATAAATAAATTTTTTTTCCCGAACACTGGATTTAAAACCCTCGATGGTAACATTACAAAGACACAAGGAAACGCTTCTTATGTAAGAACAATTTTTTTTTTCTTCCAAAGGAAATTGCCAACCAAATTGTTTTTACAATTTGACAGTGACTGTTTTTAAAGGATTTGAGAAGAAAATATATTTTTGTTTTCATTATATTTGGACTGTACGTATTATTTTTTCCTTTTATAAAAGGCTACAGCGTATTTTAAACAACTGTTGTCTGAGGAAAAACGAAACAATTTTTTTTTTTAAATGGAGGAATTGCAGTAAAGTATGGTCCAACTTGTAAAAATACAAGTGGAACACCAGCAAAGAAATGACAAAAGGTTTGAAAAAATGTTGGAATTTATTGTCCAGTGAACACAAGAACCAAAGAAAGTTGGATTCTTTTCACCAGAACTGGCCCCTGTCCTCTCCAAACTCTACAATAAATGCCTAGCTGAATCTTGCTTCCTCAATAGCTGGAAAATTGCCTCTGTGGTACCAGTCTATAAGAATTCTGGGAATAGAACCGATCCTCAGAACTACCGCCCAATTAGTCTACTGCCGATCTTTGCTAAAATCTTTGAATCCTTAATCAATCTAGCGATAGTATTGCACTTATTTAATGCTAAACTTCTTTCTGACCGCCAGTATGTATTTAGACAGGCACAATCTACTGCAGACATCCTAACGGTCATCTCTGAACGCATGTATCATACACTCGACAAGGCAGGTGAAGCTAGGGCAGTAGCGCTTGATATATCCAAGGCCTTTGACAAGGTATGGCATAAAGGGCTTCTCCTGAAAATACGCTCATACAGTATTACTGGGAAATTACTTAATATAATTAGATCCTTCCTAGACAAAAGAAAAATCCAGGTTGTCCTCAATGGCCGTTCATCTAAGCAACATGACTTAAATGCTGGTGTATCTCAGGGATCTATCCTTGGACCTTTGTTGTTCCTGATCTATATAAACGATCTCCCTGATGACATAGAGTCTGAGATTGGTTTATTTGCTGACGAAACCATGCTTTACTCTCGTCATGTTGGCAAAACAGACGCGATCATATCCGAGGCAATGGCTGAATCCTTAGAAAATGACCTCCAGGCTGTAGTGGATTGGGGTCATAAATGGTTGGTAACTTTTAATGCCGCAAAGACGAAGCTCCTTTCCTTCAATAACTACAAGAAACCTCGCCAACCACCGATTGTTATGGCAAATAACACCCTACCTGAGAGTTCATCATTCAAACTCATCGGCCTAACCTTCACAGGTAACATGAATTGGAACAAATACATTGAAGACATTGCCAAGGCTGCCGCAAAGAAGGTTGGCTCCCTCTACCGTGCTAGTAAACTCCTCACACCTGACATTATCCTGTATCTCTACAAAGTCACCATCCGCCCATGCATGGAGTATTGTTGCCACATCTGGGCTGGTGCATCATCTACTAGTCTCTCCCTCCTTGACAAGGTCCAAAAAAGAGTCGTCAACCTAATAGGTCGCTCACTGTCAACTAAGCTCCTGTCCCATCGCCGCAATGTAGCATCCTTGTGCTTGTTTTACAAATACTTCAATGGATTATGCTCCAATGAATTGGCTACTTT